>OZ014521.1:84580796-85180796 GCA_963966055.1 Lathyrus aphaca | reverse complement strand
CCTCCATCACCCTTGAATGTGTTGACTGCTCCTTGGCCCTTTGCCATGTGGGGCATTGATATGATTGGTGAGATCAAGCCTACTGCTTCTAATGGGCATCATTTCATCCTGGTTGCTATTGATTACTTCACGAAGTGGGTAGAGGCAGCTTCATTTGCATCTGTTACCAAGAATGTTGTGGCTCGGTTCATTAAGAATAATCTCATATGTAGGTATGGCATCCCTGAAAGGATTATCACTGACAATGGCTCTAATCTGAACAACACTATGATTACTGATCTCTGCACGCAGTTCAAGATTAAGCATCACAACTCTTCTCCGTATCGTCCAAAGATGAATGGGGCAGTTGAAGCTGCTAATAAGAACATTAAGAAGATTGTACAGAAGATGACTGTTACTTACAAGTATTGGCATGAGATGTTATCGTTTGCTCTTCATGGTTATCGTACTACAATACGCACTTCAACAGGGGCAACCCCATTCTCCTTAGTCTATGGTATGGAAGCAGTTCTGCCCATTGAAGTTCAGATTCCCTCCTTAAGAATTATGAAGGATGCAGGCTTGGATGAAGATGAGTGGATTCAGACTCGACTTGACCAGATAAATTTGATTGATGAGAAGAGGTTAGCAGCAGTTTGTCATGGCCAGATGTACCAGAAACGAATGATCAAAGCTTTTAATAAGAAAGTTAAGCCAAAGGTATATCAGGCTGGTGACTTGGTAATCAAGCGTATCATATTACCACAGGGTGATCCTAGGGGCAAGTGGACTCCAACATATGAAGGACCATTTGTAGTCAAGACAGTGTTCTCAGGAGGTGCCATGATACTCACTACAATGGATGGTGAAGACTTCCCACAGCCTGTAAACGCAGACATAGTTAAAAAATACTACGCATAAAAAGAGACCCGCTAGGTTGACATGCCTAGGCAAAAATAAGGGCATCCCAGCAAACCAAAAGGGTTTGGGCAAAAATTAGGGATATATATAAAAAGATGTACACCCGGCAAGCCGAAAACCTGAAAAGGCGGCTTGGGCAAAAAAGGGTATCCCGATGGATTGAAAACCTGAAAGGGCAATCCAGGCAAAAGTTAGGGATTAAAGCGTATGACTATGTCTCGTTTGGATCACCCATGAAACTGCAACCAGTTGTACTACTTACTCAAGTTCGAACAGATAAAGCTCAATCCAATCATTTTCGTCTGAACAAGCAGAAGATGAGATACTTGAAGATAATGGCAATAGTAGAATTGAAACTCAATAGGATCATTTCCCACATAGCTGATTTTCTTTGTAAAAACTTTATGACAAAATCCTCTTACTAGGGTTTATGTCTCCTTGTACAAACTTACCTGTGTATGGGTCACTTTTTGATATAAATAAATTCCATCTTTTGAATCCAGATTTACTTTTACCCTATTTACATAAGCGAAACGTCCATTGGTTGTGTTTGAATGTATGTATGCTTTTGAATATGATTGATGTTTACCAGAAATGCATGAAAATGCAGTAATAGTATTTACTAAGGACGAACGAGGGAAGGATTTCAACGAAGCTTCACCAGGTTCATCTTTACAAGACAGTTACAAACCCTCAGTAGGACGAATCCATCTTCATAAAGTCCCATCTCCCCCGGAATTTATATCCATCTCTTGTATCCTCATACGGATATACGGGAATTTACTTTCCTATAAGGGTACGACGAACGAAGACGAGAGGTTATATCTGCCCTACTATCAAACGAAGACGGGACGTGATATATACCTTATTATCCCCAGCATCCGGGAGGTTATATATACCTTGCTATCCCCAGCAGACGGAAGGTTATGTATAATATATTCTTCAACAATGAATCGGGATTTATTTTCCCTGGCCAGCAGTTGTTATACAAAGACATCCAGACGCTTCCGGCAGTATCATATCATACATACATCATTTACATCATACCATAACATACATATCTATAAATGCATAATACATTTACTTAGGTGCATTATACTATGCACGCATACATATAACATAAACTAACATTCTCCTTGCAGGATAATTACAGCATCAACAATTTTCAACAGGTCAGAAATGATCCATACACTACTCAAGATGTCCTCGAATAGCAGGCAAACGGTCCGTAAAAAGATCCATTCCCTGGTTCAAGACATCTTTCAGAAGAACAAATCCTGACGTTCTTTTGATCCTTAAGAGCAAATCCTGACGCTCTTTTGGCCTCTTGTTCAAGATACATCTCTCAGAAGAATAAATCCTGACGTTCTTTTGATCCTTAAGAGCAAATCCTGACGCTCTTTTGGCCCATTATTCAAGATACATTTTTCATAAGAACAAATCCTGACGTTCTTTTGATCCTTGAGAGCAAATCCTGACGCTCTTTTGGCCCATTATTCAAGATACATTTTTCAGAAGAACAAATCCTGACGTTCTTTTGATCCTTAAGAACAAATCCTGACGTTCTTTTGACCCTTGGAGAATAGGCAAATGGTCTGTACAAAGATCCATTCCCTAATCCAAAATACTTCCAGAAGAGATAATCATCACAAGATTTATTTCTAGTGGACCATCCAACAACTTAAATCATGTTGCATAAATGATTCAGAGACGGCCTATACAAAGACCTAGTACTGATATCCAGTATCAACATAAAGACATCATCATATTCTGATACTTTAGATGGCATCTCTAAGCCCATCCCCAGTTCTTCCAAGTGACATCTTTAAGCCCACTCAAGCATATACAACCAAACATCAATATCATGCTATGCACTGGTGAGTGCAAATTTTTGGGCTTTTGTGTTCAATCCCCTTCAACCTTCCAGGTCACGACTGGCAAGCATACCAATCTAACCCCTCAGGTTTCAGAAAATTGAACAGGGGCAGCTGTTGCACCCCAAAATTTGCCCTCACAATACAAGACTTTGTGTTCTAAGAAAGTTCACAAGGTTCACAAATTTCTCAACACTTTCAAGACCTTCCCTGAGGTTCATGAAGTCTACAAGTTACTTTATGAAGGTTCACAAGGTTCACAAGTTTTTCAATGTTTATATAACCTTTCATGAGGTTCATGAAGTCTACAAGTTACTTCTTGAAGGTTCATAAGGTTCACAAGATTCACAATGATTACAAAGCTTTCCTGAGGTTCATGAGGTCTACAAAATCACTTCATGAGGTTAACAAGGTTCACAAGCTTCACAATACCTCCCATGAGGTTCACAAGACATTTTATGATGGTTCACAAGGTTCACAAAGTTCACAATTGATCAGAAGAGTTGACAATTCCCTCAGACAATGCACCTCCTAAGCAGTGCATCCAGAACTAGGGTTTTGACTTTAATCAGGCTAAATGAACTTCCAAGACCTCAAATGAGCTTCATAACATCTTATATGTGTATAAGAACCCCCATGACAAGTTTCAAGACTTTTCTCAAAAGTTTGCTCAGTCAGATGATCAGATAAGTCAAAATCAGTCAATGCAGTTAAAAAGTCAAACTGAGGTCAACTGTGGTCAAACCAAAGTCAAACTTCATGATTTTTTGCCAACATCAAGTATATGAAGTAAAATTCATCATTTGATCAAGGGTTTATCATGATTCATCAAGGAGATTCCAGATCCTCAAGAATCAGGAGTTTCTAAATTAGGGTTTCCTCAGTAAAAGTCAACTGAACTTTGACCAGCCATAACTTTCACATACTTCATCACCAAGTCTCCACTCAAAGCTCATTTTGAAGGAAATTGAATTCTCTACAACTTTGTGTCTCACAAGCCAAGCCCAAAAATGCTTCATTTGGAAGGTATGAGCTAAGACATTATAGGTCATTTCAAAAGTCAACAAAAAGTCAACAACTTCAAAAGGGCATAACTTGATATTGGTAAATGATATGGACATGAAACCAGTGGGGTTGTTTAGAGGACTCTTCAAGCTTTCCAAAACGACCCAAATGATTTAAAATCAGAATTTTTATTATTTTGATTTAATTCATAAAAAATCATTTTAAATAAATATAAAATATGAAAATATATTATTTAATGGAGATTTGGTTTCTAGAACATCTTAAATGATGATTGAAGTTGAAAGGGAAGGAAATCATGAGATTGATCCAAAAATAGCAAGCCTTCATGCACAAATATTTGACTTTTAAGACATGATCAATTTCAATCTTTTTGAATCAAATTCTCCATACAACCATTCAATTTTTCTGACCTAAATGATCCTCCTATGAGTACTAAACATAACCTAATCATAAAGACACGAATTGGCTGCCTCTAAGTGTAAGTTCAAAATTTCAAAAAACCATACCAAACTTCAAAATCGGATTCCTTCATACAAGGTGTTTTAAGGTAAAATAAGGACATAGCTAGGTTCCTTGATTATCATTGAGTGAAAACAGATCATCATATTGCCTCATAACATCACATATTGCCAAACCCGATTCAAATTTTCTCCACATTTTTTTATTTTTCGTTCTCAAACATTTATGAATTATTAATAAGTTTTGTTTAATGATTTATGCTTTGTGAAGGTTTGTGATGAATTCTGGGCAGGTTAATTGAAGAAAACATGGCTGAATTGTGTGTTGCCATTCTAGGGTTCTTGACCTTCAAATTAGGGTTTTGCGTTTAAGTGAATATAAACGAATTCTAAGACCGTGGACCAATTCCAAATGATCTCTGGACCTTGTTTGCATCTTTAATTTAATGAAATCATACTGTTTCGATGGTGTTTCAGTTTCGTAGGTTTCGGGTTTTGAAAATTTCGCAGGAAATTTCGTAAATGATTTTGCAGGTGATTACGCAGGTCTGGAGGTAGAAGAAGGTCCTCCCGCGCGTTTGAGAATTCAAATATTAATGAAAATATTTTATGTTTAATTGTTGGTTTGTTTGTCACACGCGCGCTTGTGTCTCAGTGGTAAGGCTGGTAGGCATATTGGGTGATGGCATGAGTTCGAATCTGGCTTGTACCACTATTTTTTTTCTATTTTTTCAGGATAACAAGGAGATTTAATATATTATGTTGTGTTATCATCA
This sequence comes from Lathyrus aphaca, assembly GCA_963966055.1. Lineage (NCBI taxonomy): Eukaryota > Viridiplantae > Streptophyta > Magnoliopsida > Fabales > Fabaceae > Lathyrus > Lathyrus aphaca. The sequence continues at coordinate 85,175,762 of OZ014521.1, read as the reverse complement.
TACTACCAGAAGGGCTCTCCCAGCCAGGCGGATAAGCGTGCGTGTGAATGATCAAAGGTCCTGGGTTCAACACCACCCCAGGCCTTTTTGCTTCTTGATTTTTCTTGGTTTTTTCAGGCAAAGAACAAAACAAATTAAACCTCCTTCATTGTTGCCTGCGTGTGGGCTGGCCTGGTGGTAGGACTTGCTGCTTGTGAGCCTGGTGACCTGGGTTCAAATCCCAGCCAGGTTTGTTTTAGCATTTTATTCTATTTTTTTGTTTTATTTAATTTTATTTAATTTAAGTTTTGTCCATAATCATATATTATAAAAAAATAATCTTATAAAATGTTTATTCAATATTTTCTAATGTTCATAAATTATTTTGTAATTCAAAAATTATTTTTTTATTATGTATGTAAATGTAATATATGTATAATTAAGTTAAAAACTCTAAAAATATTTTTTCTAAACAAAACCCTAATTTTGTGAAAACCTAATTTTATTTTCTAAATAATTTTTACTTTCTAATTCTTTATATAATTATAATGTATATATTTATTTAATATAATTTTTGTAAATGTAATAATTAATAAAATTAAATTTTGTAAATATGATTAATTTTTGTGAGTATGATATTTAAAACCTATTTTCTTCATATAATGTATAAATATCTTTTAATAAATAATTGTTTAGAAATAAATTGAATTTATAATAATTAAATTTTGTAATTATAATACATTTAAAAATAATTTAATAATTTGTAAATATAATTGCCTATATTAAAAAATTGTTAATCTTTTATTCTTATAATATTTTGGCTAATTTTATTTATTTTAATTATTGTTACTAACCATGTTATTATTTATTATTTTTGCTTCATTAATCTTATATATTTTATTATTATTATTATTTCACTAACTTTATTTATTTTTTTTAATATTTTTACTAACTCTATTTTTTATTATTATTATTACTAACCCCTATTTATTTATTATTGCTTATTTATTTATTTTTGCTTATTATTTATATTTTGCTTTTATATTTTGCTATTTATTTTTAATTTGCCTATTATTATAATTATGTAATTGCTCCTGGATGTAAATTTTTTGTAAATATTTAATTTTAATTTTTATGGTTAGTAATTTAGGGAGTGCAAAACATGTATTCTATTTAAAATAAATTTAGATCACTTTAATTAAAGATAAATAATATTGAACATTCACACACGTAAGTCGATTTTTAATCGCCATCTCACATTTCTAAGGCTATCCCTCAATGTTGCCTACTCACAAAGGTCAAGTGGGGTGTATAAAGCAAGTCCCTTAAAAGAAAATCATCAAGTCCCTAATGGTTGCCTTTAAAGATCAAGTCCCTTTTCGAATAATGATGATAGTCCCTCCTAAATGCTTAATACACCCCACAGTTGCCTTCATAAACAAATGACCCTCACTTGTCCCTAACATCCAAGGTAATGACTACCTATTCCTTAATAATAGGGATAGTCTTACCATTTAAAGGATAAAGAACAGAAAAGACTTAAACTTTAGGGTAGGTACCTCCTAGTTGCTTGCTCACTTTATTCAAATTTTTCAAACACTTAACAAATTTCAAACAAATTTTCAAAAAAACAAGTTTTTACGCATCCGTACATGGATCATTATTAACTCATATGAAAATTTTCTATTCACACACTTCACATTTTCAAAAACAATTCAAAAGTGAGCTAAGTAACTAAGAGCCCATGGATAACCATGGATGTAAAGGGTGCTAACACCTTCCCTTTACATAACCTACCCCCCGGACCCAAAAATATCTCTTAAGGTCTTTCCTGTTCTTTTATACCCTTTCCTTTTGGATAAAATAAAAGTCGGTGGCGACTCTTGCTATCCGCAACATAACTAAAGTCAGTTCTCCCACCGTGTTACATTATGCTCTTGTTTTTCTTCACAATAGTATCACTCATTCCCATCTCAAAGGTTTGAAGGGAACCAATGAGCTCCTCAACTTTCATTGTGCAGATGTCCTGGGCTTCTTCTATGGCAGTGACCTTCATGCCAAACCTCTTGGGCAGTGATCTGAGAATCTTCCTTACCAACTTTTCATCACACATCTTCTCTCCCAAGGCACCAGAAAGTATTAGCAATCTCCAGGATGTTCAGGTAGAACTCATGAATGGTCTCATCTTCCTTCATCCTCAAGTTCTCAAACTTGGTGGTGAGAAGTTGAAGTCTTGACATCTTCACCTTTGATGTTCCTTCATGAGTAGTTTTGAGGGTGTCCCAAACATCCTTGGCTAGCTCACAGTGGTGCACAAGCCTAAATATGTTCCTGTCAATGCCATTGAACAAGGCATTTAAGGCTTTGGAATTTCCAATAGCTGACTCCTCTTCCTCCTTGCTCCACTCTTCTTCAGGCTTCATCACTTTTGCCCCATCCTTATTGTCTTTGACAGGGTGCTCCCATCCTTTGTTAGCTGCTTTCCAAGCCCTGCTATCAAGAGATTTCAAGAATGCTACCATTCTTGGCTTCCAGTAATCATAGTTGGATCCATCCAAAATAGGTGGTCGATTCACAGATCCTACATCTCTGTCCATGATCCCAAAATTTGCAGTCCCTAGATCTCACCCAGTTATACAGGCAGGGTGCCTGCTCTGATGCCAATTGAAATTCTGGGATCAGATATGTGATGTCGAAACAGATGTTTAGACACTGATATCCTAAGCAATAAATTAATGAGCTAGTAAATTAATTAACACAGGAAATTGTTAACCCAGTTCAGTGTATCTCCACACTTACATCTGGGGGCTACCAAGCCAGGAAGGAAATTCAATATAAGTAATATTAATTAGGGAGTTAAACCAATTAGTTTAATCCTTCACTTAATATCTACCCAAGGAAATTTCTATCTAAGACTCTACTTAGATATGAGTACCTATTCACTCCCCCTCAATCACACAGTGATCTCTAACTTAGAATGATTAATAAGTTTGAAGTCACACTTCAGACACACCAGCTTGATCTTACTTATCAGTTTCAATCAAGACACAATTCACTTTTTGCTTAAAAGCTTATAAAGTGAATAACAAACAATTAAAACCTGCTAGCTTCATTAACACCCTTGACACTCTGCTTAAAATCGTTGGCTTTACTTGAGTGTATCAGTTTCTTAAATAGATGTTGAGTTTGTGGGCTTTTTGCAAATTATCCAGACTTTGATAAATCCCACAGTTATCTCCTTGAATCAAGATGAGTTAGTTTGTTATCTCCTTGAATCAAGGTGAGTTAGTTTTTTTTTCTGTTTCCTTTACACTGGAACCAGACAACTTAACTTCCTAAAGAGGCGCCTTGGAGTGCTCACCCTTTTACGTTTACTTCCAGATATTTACTCCTGATTTTAAGCACTTCTATTGCGTATCATTTAAGGCAGATAACAGGTTCGCGATGTCACAACATCTGGTGTGACATCCTGATGTCCTGAACTAAGTTCATAACTTTTACTTTGTTTTTCAAAAATTCTGCCAATTTCTAACATCTACAAAGAGTTTAAGTTTCCCCTTGCGGGTGGTAAAAGATATGAAGCGTCTCATGTTAGGGATGAGCGAATATAAAGTGTCTCATACTAGGGATGAGATATGAGGCGTCTCATAATAATGATACCATCTGTCAAGGAAATACCACCCATCTTCTTGTTACCATGTTGGAGGAAAGATAATCGGATGAGGTCTGCTAAGGGAGATTGATCAATAAAGCCTGCTGAGAAAAGATCTCCTGAGGTCTCGTGCTGACAATGGCTTTGCTTCCAGCCTCTGGGTTGATAGATCGCCAACTAATCATGAGTGAACAATGATTCTTTGCAATTTTCAACTCGCCTCAGATTAAGGTCCATCGGAAGAAAATGTCTCAAGAGGATTTTACAAAAAACATGACATACGAAATGCCTTGGTGTCTTCAAACTCTCAGAGAGATTCGTCAGATCTCGAAATAACTGCCCCTAACTACATGGTCTGTGCAAGAATTTGCCTCGCGAGGATTCATGAAGAACCTCATATCAATATGAGATAGTGTGTCCTAGTATTTTGAACCTTGGGTAGGTGCTTCTGATTAACCGTCTTCGGGAGAAAGTAAATTCTAGTGCTCTTGGGGTGGCCTGCCCTAGTACGAGCCTTGAAGTGATCACCTATGACTGACTGTGTTTTGAAGAAAACACCCATACCAATTGTTCTTTGAGAGATTGGATCTCGAAGTAATTGCCCCAGCTTGGCTGAACTTTGAATGAATGCCTCAGACTAATGGCTCTTTGAGAGATTTGATCTCGAAGTAATTGCCCCAGTTTGGTTGAATTTTGAAGAGATTGCTCGACGTGATTGCCCCGGATTAGTTGGCTCTTACCACGACTGTTGGGAAAGTCCCCACTCAATGGAGTTTTTTCTTTTGGAAAAGTGCATCTCAATATATTGACCTTCGGAAGTTTCAGACTTCTCAACTTGGCAAGATTAAGCTTCTGGACTGAGATTCCATATGTAAACTTTTATGATGCCAAACAAATGTATGTAAGCAGAAAATGTTTATTTTGAGAATGAAAATTCTAATGCAACACACATGTTAATCTTGAAGTTTTATTGTAAAAAGATGTCGCCAACCTTTGTGAGTGAATCACTGGTTAAAATACGACATTGATTTTTGATAGAAGAAATCATGCATATGCAACACCAACCCAGATCTTTTAGCACAACTCATAGGAGTCAGGAACATGATCTTGTGGCAGTACGCTATTGAAATAACCCTGTTTCAGTTAGTACTTTTGAGGGTTGTATCGTGGCCTGGTTCACGGTTATAAAAACAAAGGATACAAGCTCGAAGTTTATAGGTACCCACCCTTCTTCGTGATGTTCTCCATTCCTATGTTCAAGCTAGCTTTCTCAAGCGCTCACCTCTCAAAAAAGGTTTTGTGATGGTTGAGGAACCAATTACACTAACGGTTTAAGCACCAATCAGGTTGTTGTTAGGAGTCAGTCACCCCTTTGTCTTTCGTGTCTGTGCCACACGATTTTGTTCTTGTTTTAAGGATCTTTCTTTTGAAATCCTTTTCGTTTTTCTCTTTTGCATTATTTTGCTTATCCCTAACTTTTGCCTGGACTGATTCTTTTGAATCTTTGATTATGAAGTCCAGCGGGATGCCCTAATTTTTGCCTAAGTCGCTTGTTTTCAAGTTTCGACTTAGCGGGCTTTTTTATTCATTTTTTTTCTTCTTTTTTTATGAACAAATCGTGTGACATTGTTTGTCTTGAATGCTTTGCGAGGGTCGTGACTGTCTCACTTCTTGGTTGTTGAGGGATAACCATTGTGGTCTCCGGTCTTTGGACCTCTTGATTGGGATAACCATTGTGGTTTCTGGTTATTGGACCTCTTGATTTGATACAACGAAAGGTAATAGATCCTCAGATTTACACTCCTTTTCGAAATTTGAACGATCGGTCCAGCTAGCTGACACCTACCCTGCCCCTGGGTTACATGCAAGGGTTTTTTCATGCAAAAAGAAACTCCTACTTCAAGGCTCAAATGGGTTGGCGAGGGTCTATCTCCCTTATATCTCCGGTGTTTAGGATTTGAAACAATGCTTGTACATCGTCAACAGGGTCTTTCTCAAAAGAACACAATTAGAGTTTTTGCGTTTTCATTTTGTCATCCTCCCTGATAGAGTTTAAGCATGACAGTTGGTATTGTGATGCACATACACAAAATCATGAGTGAATACGAATGGATTACTTCAAGAAAAACATGCGCATTTTATTATGGTTATCATTCAAAAACAAATAAGTTTCATGCATGCATACAAATGTTTAAACAAACAATATAAACTACAAACGAAAATGCAGTAAAGAAGCGGAACATTGCCCTCATTGAGGAGACCTGACTCTGTCTGGAATTATTGCTTCTAAAAATGCCTTTGCAAATTGGGAGGTCCATTTGATGAGGAGACTTCAATATGTGAGCAGACTTTCTGGCATGATGACCTTTGAGTCAATCAAAATTTGTACTTTGTTCCTGAACGCATCACAGTTGTCAAATGATATGCCTAAATTCCCCTGAGTGGTACTTGCATATAGCCTTTACATCGTGGTTGCCATTATTGAGGAGGCCTGACTCCGTCTAGATTTATTGCTCTCGAAGATTTTCAGCAGTCAGCAGTCTGGATATTCATTCCATTACTGTTTTGGTGCCATATTTCCACTTTTTCCTGGCGTGAACACAATAGTCTTGGAGTCAATCAAATTCGCAACCTTGTATTTACCTTTGCCTATGAAATACTCACAATCTTCAATTAGATGGTTAGGTTTCCCCAGAATGATAGTCATACTTAGCATTGAAACCCCAAAGAAAGCTTTGTCGGAGATGATCCTGATGTGACTAGCTCAACTAGCCTGATCTGAGCAAATGAGGAAACCCGATGCGCGTACGACATCAAAATATGATCAAACTTCTTCTCAAGTTGTCATGGCCTTTACCCGTATGCTCTGCCCCTAGGACACTCTTGGGAAGCTGAGGTTGGATGCTGATAAATGAGATCTGGAGGAAAGAGGTTGATAAAGTTAATAAATAAGGTTGCTCGCAAAGATCTCACGTGATCTCCTGCCTACGTATCTCCATTGACCAATGGAGAATCAGAGCAGCGTAGTTCCCCTCAATAGGGATGAAAATAAATCCGTTCAGAATTTCCATAACCAAGCTCATCTGAGTCTTCATCTGGTTGATTTCCACTTTCAGTAGTTTCTGATTCTGAAATAAAGTTTATACCTCTGCCTTGAATGGCCTCAGTTGGGTCTTCCTTTGATTACCTCCTCCCGGAGTTGCTTCAAATATATACCTTGATGAATGTGATTCAAGTTGACCATTATGAAGAGAAACCAAATCAAGATAGCAATATGTATCTGAACACCTGCTATGAATGCAAGGATGTATGCAAATTCCATGTTCAGTTATTTCCCAAGAATCTATCCGCTTTGATTCAAGTTTTGACACAGAAAAAGTCCAATGGCATGATTCAGACATGTGATCCTCAGAAATAATTGAACATGTGTGCAGAAATGTTATGATGTCATGTATGCAACAGGCATGTGATCAATGGTTTAATGCTGGTGTTGAGCAGTGAACCAATTGTTTGTAAAGAACCACAATAGCGGCACTATCTCTGTATAGAACCCCATAACTGAGAACCCAATAATTGTAGAACTGGATCACATAATAGAATAGTCACTGATGGTGTTGAAGTTGAACAACGAGCCAAGTGTCTGTGGAGAGTCATAATAGAAGTCACAATATTAGGGTCACAATGGTAATCACAATAACAATTTCTCTGAATAGAAATCTCGGATCTCTGAATCAAAGAACCATAGAACACTGAATCATACTAGCAAAGTGGGTATGTTGAAGTTTAGGGTTCCTGCAAAACTGTAAACCCCTCCCAATCTCACGGGTGTGCTACTCGGGTCAACATCACGGACTCTCAAAGCCGAATAGCAATAATACGTTCACCATCTCCGAGAAATGGCTCATGACCAAATCAGGGAGGCCTCAGTTGAGTCCAAGGAAACAAGCATCCCTCATCGGTCCCCAGCTTCAAGCACTGAATCGAGAAACAATAGTACATTCATCCCGAAGGGCACAATACTATCGTCATACGGACAGTTTGCCTTGACTGGGTTCTTATGAGAGAACCAGGTCATCCTATGCGAGTTCCCAATGGACCCTCGGATGCGAGTGGGTTTGCCAACAAATGTGGTCTACCACTGTCATCACTGGAGAGGGGTGTTCCCATTAAGGTCCTCGAAGATCGGTCACCAGATGCACATAACTATCAAGGTTGTACCCTGAAGTGGAGAAGAACCCCCACACAGAATAGTCCCAAGACGGTTGCAATCTGGGTGTGGAACACATCGCCACTCATCATGTAACCATGCGAGTACAACGTGTCCACGCTAATCCTATAGTGCACTCAAGCCGGGTATTTGGCTTATCTCACAGTAACTCCCATCCCACAGAAAAAAATGAAAACCAGCACAGCCAGACAATCCAGTATAATATGATGTATGGAAAATAAATACTGAAAGCAATAAATAAACGCTGTAAAGTAAAGTTGTTAAGTAAAAACTGTAAATAAAAATAGTAAAGATAAACTAAAGCACACAACAGAAAATAGATAAACACCCAAAGAAACAAAACCAAAAAGGCGCTAGGATTGACTCTACAAGGGAAACCAGAGATTCTGGGTTCGGTTACTAGCAGAGTCGCCAGCTGTTGCTCCCAGGATTTTCATCCTAGTACAAACGCGAAAGTGGCGCGGAAGAGGTAGAGTTGCCAGCCAGGCATTTTTATCCCGAATGAATGGGAATGGTAATGCTGCACAAACCTGAGGAAGAAGGAAAGGACAAGGTCCTGCAAACCAAAGATCTGGGTTCGGGAGTCGGTTACGAACTGGAAAGGTATTAATACCCCAAACCGTCTGCCGTACCCGACGGGATCCACGCTTGTTAGTTTGTTTCAAAGGGTGAGAAAAATATAATTGCTGCTGAACAAATGAACTGTTGTCTGGAATGGGAATAAAAATGAGAAAGGAGTTGAAAAAGAACAAAAAGAAAAAATGGGGAAAATGTAGGGAAAATAAAGAATATGCTCGAACGGGCCCTACCCTGCTGCCTACGTACCTCAGCGGGATAATGAGGATCAGAGTCAACGTAGTTCACCTAACTAAGGCGGGAACTATTTGTTTGTGTTTTTTAGTTGGAAATGCATATATGCTCAGGTGTTGCAGGTTCGTCCGGTACGAGTGCGTTTACCGTCTTGCATGCGAGACAAGTTGTCGCAAGTTCGCATTGTGAGTGAATGAGGTGAGAAAAGAAGTTCCCGCAGGATAGTCGCTTATTGTTTGTTTTTATCTTTTATGATAAATGTTTTGAATTTGTTTATTAACATTCTCATACTAAGACTTATCCATCGCGGTAAGTACTTACACCTCGCCCCGAAACAGGACGCGTATAAACACTCCGCAACAAAGTCTCGTGTCGTACAAGAACGTTCGGTTTTTATTAAGTGTTTTATTGCTTTTCTTTAGGAGATGAGAAAGAATGACTCAAGTTGCAAAAGGCAAATTCTAAGGGGGACTAAGACACAACCCTAAGTTATTTATTATATGCAAAAGGGAGATCCTAATGGTTTGTGAGGTTTTCTAATCCTAAGGAAAAAAGGAAAAGAAGAAAAGAGAATTAGAAACTAACTTACTTCCTAAGGAAGTTAAGTTGTCTCTAAAGAAAGGGAAGCCTATACAAGCACAAATATGAAATGTAAGGCAAGTGAAAATTAAATGCATAAGAGATAGGAATGAAGTGAGGCTTACCTCAATCTTCCCCCTGCAAAACAAAAATTAGCATGACAATGCATATTGAAAGTAAAATCAAAGCGTAAAAGCGATTAAGTGCCATGAACGTCCTAGAATGGAACTATGGTTCAAAATAAGACCTAAGTCTAAAGGTGAAGGTACCTAAAGGTTACATGACTTATAAAGTAATTAGCTACATGATATAGGTCCCTAGGTATGTTAGGATACCTCACAATATCAAACTATGTCAAACTATGTACAAGAAGTTCACCTAAGTTCACCTAAATGCAAGTTAGGGTTTATGGATGAAGTATGAATGCGTATGGCTTACAAGCATGAATTAATACATGAAATTAGTATCAAAGTCATTAGTGAGTGCTTATTAATGTTTATGAATGAACATATCATCATGGATGCAATGGTTTAAGCATATGGAGCAAGGAGAAGAAGATGTGAGAAGAAACGGAGCAAACATCGCATAAGATCACAAATGATGCAAGTTAAAGATGAATGGCATGTGAATATGCATGAAATGATTATGGATCAGTAGAATAAAAGATATAATATGAAATTATACTTCATGGATAGGCACTAATGATTTCCACATAATTCATGTTAACGATTAGAGGAGAAGAGAAATGATTTTAGGTTAAAATTAGCTCAAATAAATATGCACTTTAAAACACCAAAACAAACCAAATGAGTATAGTTCAAAAAGTGACCTATAACTGGAATTAAGGAACTAAAGGTGACCTATAATTAACTCCTAAAAGTTACCAAAAAGTATTCCAAGCAAATGGCATGAATGCCTTCCTATCATTTAGGTTATGGAGCAAATAGACACATGAATCGACCTATGATATAGGTGACATGGAAAAATAGCAAAAAGGCTTTAAAAATTATGAAATTAAATCCCTGGAATTTTGAAGTTAGTATCTAACATGTTCTAAAAGGATTTCTAAAAATTATGCACTAAAGTTCCAAAACAATTCCTTGATTAGCAAGGTAACAAAGCATGATCACCGAAAAACAACTCCACAAAGTGGATCAAAAAGGGCACTAAAAATTATGAAAAAAATGCATAAGTAGCATCATAATGTCACATATTTCAGTGGTTAATCACAAATAAAAAATAGGTCTCACACCTATGGGAAAAAATTGTTTTCGGTTCCTTATGTCAAAATCCTCCGTTTTGGGACAGCTTGCAATCTAAAATCTAAATTAATTATTAAAACCACCCTAATCTTGAAAAAAAATTATGAAAAATTAATTAAGAGGATGAGGATCACTCATGAATTTTTCCAGAATTTTATCCCACCTAAAACTATTATTAATAATTGCGAAGAAACGGGCAAAAAAATGGATTTTAAGGGGAAGTGAAAGGAAGCGATCCTAATGGTTCGTAACCTAATCCCTAAGTTCCGAAAACGATACATATCATCAAAAATCACAAATAAATCCAGTGCCTCAGGTGGGAGGGCCCAATATGTACCTTAAGTTATATAGTCCTAAGCCGCATATCACTAAAATGATGCGTAAAAGCCGAAAGTCAGAATTACTTACTTGATCGAAATGCCGATTCTTCACATAAAAGAAATCCGAAAAAAACCCTCAAGCAAGGTCTTGTAATCCCCATAAGCAAAATAAATGCTCTTCTTCCATGTTAGCTTTGTGAAGCTTCACCATTATTGAAATCGATCCAATATCGATCAAAAACACTCATTAATACTTACCAAAATTAATCCACCAAAATAATTAAAATTAATGAGAAAAAAATTATAATTAGGAATTAACAAGAAATGGATAAAGATGTTAATCCACAAAATTTCAATTAACAATTCTAGCAAAAAGAATCATTAACAATTTCTAAAAATAACAAAAAAAAACAAGGGAGGTGTATGTAGAATTGAGGACTGCAGATAGAACAAATAAAATGGCCTAAGGCCCATTTCCTTGTTGGATTTCGCAGGGAAGGGGGTGTAAGTAGCGATTTGGCGGTGTGAATAACATAACCATGGGCTGAAGGCCCAATTCATAAGCAAATCCACAGGGAGGGGTTTGTGAGTAATTGAAGGGTGTTGATAACATTTCCATGGAAGTCTGAGGCCCAACCCACCCTATCTTTGTGAGATTTCGCAGGGAGGGGTGTGGAAGTAAAATGCGTGTGTGAAATAGCAATCCATGGTGTGAAGCCTTAAGCCCAATCTGATCCAATAGTTCATTGAGTTCATATAACACCTAAGAACAACAAACCCTAAATACGACCCCTTCCGTCTTCTTCCTCTTCACAACTATATCATCACCGACAGACAAACTCAAAGCCATACCGTCATAGGACGGATCAAACTCGCCATCGAAGAAACAAACTCGTTGTCTTCTCCTCTTGAACATGCCGACGACCACTCTCCATTGCTCATATTCTCCTTCAGTTCTTTTAACCCTTCTCCAACATCAATGGTGATGCCTTCGCACCAAAAATTAAGTCGCCGTTACACTACTGCGATCCCGCCTCCGCCGGTCTTAGCCTTCACCGCATCTTCCTCCTCCTTCGCTTTCAATGCCTTCGTATTTGGCTTCTAACACAACCACCTCCTCGGTACGCAAATGCTACGATCTCGTTCGATTTGGAACACAACTCCAACGGAATAGGAAGCTTGATTTGGTAGCGCTTCGAGTCGCCCGAATATGCTTCAGGTATTAATGGTTTCGAACTTTCCTTTTGACCGTTGTTCTTCTTCCGATCCATCCCTATGTATGCTTCTGCGATCTTGGATTAACCTCTGATATTGTTTCATTGCTGTTGTTGTGATGTTCGATCTCGGGTCGAAGATGGATGGGTAAAGTTCTTGATTGCAGAAGAACACAAATGTGGTAGTGATGCCAAGATGATGGTGTCTTGGAGATTGAAGATGATTGAGGGATGATGAAAAATCCAGATCGAAGGTTGAAGGGCCCAAGGTTGGTGATGGAGATCTTGGTGAAAGTTGAAGTTATGTGAAGATTGAGGGATCTCCATCTACAGGTTATCGCTACACTTGATAAGAAGATGATGATGACACCGTAAGTTTCATTGAAAATTGAATTATGCTGAAATTCAATCTTCTTCTTCTTATTTATGCAGAGTTGTTGAATCTTGATGATGTGATGACGTGAAGCTGATGATGAACTCGCGGAAGGACGTGTTGAAGATGATGATGTAGGCTGAAGATCGAAGGCGGTGATCGATTGAAGAGAGCTCTGAGTCTCTTTAACTGATTTCTCCTTTTTTTACTGTGTAACTGCTTTGTGTAACTGAGTTGAACTGATTTGATGATTCGCAGGATCCGGATGAAAGAGTTTTCGGTTTTCGCAAATTCTGAGATTAGAGCTTGATGAAGGAGAGAGTTTTGTTCTTCTATTAGAGATTGATGATGATTGGATCTAGAGAGGTGCCAATTGATGTTGAAGGATGAGGAATATTGAAGTGGTGAAGGTTGTAGTTTCACTGAGTTTTTGATAAAGGCTGCAGAAGAGTTTTGAAGGTGTTGTGGAGAAACTTGAAGGTGATAATGGTGAAGAAGGTTTTCTGTTGAGAATTAAGAAGAAGATTTTGTTATTTTCCCTTATGCTCCCTGGATGATTGATGAAGTTTGTAGAGATTGTTCAAGATTGAAGATGATTTGGTTCTGAGTTCCCCCACCCCCTCTTTTCTGTTTCTGTTTCTGTTATATATCAGTTACATTTGTAACTGATTTTCCTGAATTTTCTCTGGTGTAACTGCATTTTTTTCTCTGTTATTTTTCCCTTTCTGATATCTGTTATATGGTTATTATAACTGAATCCTCCCATCTCTTTCTTTCTGGTGTAATTTTCTCTGTTAAATTCATTCCCTCCCCACCTTTGTACCTGAATTAGCATCTTTTCTTTTAACTGATTTTTTTTGGTAATGAGCATAAATGGAATATCCTAAAATGGATATTAAAACTTGAATGGTGATTGATAATCAAAGAGTTTTGGATATTAACATATAAAAATTAAATTAAATTCTAAGAGTGGTTCAAAATGTCAAAAAGATAGGATTTGATTAATAAAGTCGAATATGGACATGGACAATCGGGCTAAAAACCAATTAGGATGAAACTAAATATGGATTGAATGGACCTTTAACACTAGCAACACATGGATCTCTTTATTTATTTGTTATTATACTTCTCTTTTGTGATTTTGGAAGGTAATAAACTTTAATTAAAATGGGCTTTTAAAAGAAAATTGGACTAAAAATGAAATTGAGCATGTCATTTGGCCTTGAAATGAGAAGTGGATAAATGAAAGATAACTTGGATTTAAAAATCTAAATGGGTATTGGATTGAACACATATAAGGAATTTGAAAATCGGATGTAAGAAAAATGGAAACAAAATTGAGATGGGCTTTTGAGATTGAATAAAATAAACAAGGAGGATAAAGTGTGTTCAAACATGAGCCTTAATCTGCAAATCCAAACTAACTCGTAATCGAAGCAAACCAACCCACTTTGAATAACAAACATACTCGGCCCATGTTTCAAATAACCAAAATGCCTATAGTAAAAATGCCTTGCTTCATAAAGAATCCTCAATTTCGTATCTTACGCCATGATTCATGCCTTGCGATTCGATCCATAAATACCTCTTAACTTAACAATCCATGATCTATACACACAAGGAAATCTCTGTGGAATCTTGGAAGACATATTCACTAGAGACTTGATGACTCTTGGTGGATTTCCTTGTAGTTGGATGAACTTTGATAAAAGGATACTCATAACGCCATTAGCCCATATCTTCGTCTTAATTCGAATACCATAGCCAGATAAATCACCTTTAAATAGATAATTCAAATTGTGAGAAAGTGCTTTGATCCCATGCCTTCGGAGCTCAATGCAAATGCGTGATTGCGACTGCCATGACCTAATGGAATATGCAGATGAAATGCAAAGCGGTAAGCTAGTTAAGGTAAAAAAAAAAGAATGAGGGCAAATTTTGAGGTATTACACCTACACACATTGATCTATTTTGTACAGACTATACCACAGTTCGCCTTATAGCCATACCAAAGAATTTATCTTTGGATAGACACCAACTTTTGCAATACCTTCTTAGGGACTTTAAAAAATGCTAGATAATGAACAGGAGGGCTGGACAATACAAAATTAATAAGAGTAACCCTGCCCCTCATAGACATCATCCTACCCTTCCAGCAAGATAACCTAGACTTCATACAATTAATTATCGTATCCCAAAAATGAATTCTCCTATAATTATTGCCCACGGTCAAACCTAGAAACTTAAAAGAAAACCCATTAGTTTTGCATGCCAAAAATAATTCAGCAGCTTTCAAGAAGTAACCATTGACCCTGGTTCCAAATAAAGAACTCTTGCCATAGTTTATCTTCAGCCCAGAGATTAATTCAAAGCCAATTAAAATAGTCTAAGCGCTCACAAATTAGGCCAGCATCCTTCACATATGATGACAGTATCGTCAGCATACTGGATTAAATTGTACACTCCTCCAACACCAATATTGTACCCCTTAAGCATACCACAAACAACAGTCCTATCAGCTAGAGTAGCTAACCCTTCTGCTACAATTGAACAAAGATAGGGAGAGAATGGGTATCCCTGTCACCCTTAAATACCTTAAATTGTTCATAAATGTATATTTTTATTTTATAAAAAATACCATTTGCTGTATAAAAACAATAAATAGTATATACGGTGTAAGTATTTGTATAAAATATAGTGTCATGATAGCATTGTTGTTGACGAAATTATATGCATTATTAGTATCAATCAATTTATATTTACCTAAAATCATTGTGAATAAATTACCTATAATTTTTCTTTAATCGTTAAACTAAAAATAGAGACGGTACACAATAGTTACTGATTGATAGTGTAAAAATAATTAATAATATTAGTTTTTTTTTCTTTTTTAGTTTTGAACATTTAGTTCTTGTCATGCACTTTAGTAAATATTTAAAGAAAAATGATAACGAGTACTTTAGTATTGATTAAGAAATTAAAAAATAATTTGAGCATTCTTTAATAAACTAAAAATAAGTATTCAATGTACTAAACACATAAATTTTTAACTTTTAAAAGAAAAATTGTGTATTCAATATTAAAAATATATAGAGAAAACTTAGATACAATTTCTTAGGTGTGATTTATACTATTTTCAAATGAAAATATGACAAATGTATTTGAATATTATTTATGGTCCTAAAAATAGAAAAAAAATTATATACATGTAGAAAAAAAATTATATACATGTATATAAGTTTTATCCAAAATATATAATACTTTTTATATTTAGATTTTTTAACGAGTTTCCCATAATACCGATTAGGATGACCTATATTTAAATATGAGCAATCAAATTTCATTTCAATTATTATTGTCTTGATGGCATGTGTGCATCAATTTTGTTATATACCATCCCTTCATACAGGAAATATGTTACCAATCAAATCGCAACGAAGATATTATTCCTTCATTTTTCCTTCCTAGATTGGAATATTCACCCCATAGCAGAAAACAATTGGCCATAAATAGGAAAAAGGGTAGCCATCTTAGCTGGAAATATGTACTAAATACAATTTCAGTTGATTTCATGACCTATATATTACTTTTAAATAAAAATCAGCATTCCTCCCATTATTTTTAGAGCATATACATGCACATTTGAAAATGCCACCAAGACATGTTTTAGCATGTCTCAGCCATGACCTGGCATCAGATTCAGGTTTGACTACAATATATTGGACACAAATGTTTTATTCATGATATGTAGCTTAAAATTAAATTATATTGTCGTTCTCCCTTTTTGTTGGAATTCATTTTCTTTTCTCTATGGTCGATATTCATGTAAAAAAGAAAAAGAAAAAAAGTCTATATTGAATAGTGCTACAAATAATAAAATCTGAGTGCACATATATAATTAATTCATAGGCCTATTGACGATGAGAAGATGTTAGACCCTAACCTATTTTTTAATACACTCTGGATTTTTATATGGCATCTTACAAAATTTCTTTTTATGCGATATATATATTCAGACCCATCAATTTTTATGTATTTTCTGAATGTGTATATCCAAAAAACTCTACCAGATCTGTATATCTCAAAAAATACCAGAATTTTATTTATTTAAAAAAAAATCAATTTTATTGGCTTATTGCGGATGTTAATTTATCGTCGCAACTCAATATATATTCGAAAATATTCATATATAAAATAAAATGATATATATATATATATATATATATATATATATATATATATATATATATATATATATATATATATATATATATATATATATATATATATATATATATATATATATATATATATATATATATATATATATCATAATCCTATAAAAATACAATACAAAAATGTAAATAAAAAAAAGTAGAATATATCAAACAAAAACTATTGTGTATGCCTAAGGATCTCTCCTAACTTCCCTGCTCCTCGGCTCATACCAGTTGTCCTAGCTCGATGTCGACGGTACTGAAGTGCCCCACGAGCAATCTCAGGGATCCTGTCCATGACAAGTATGTCACCAGAGCCCTTAGGGGCCTCCTGTGTTATCTATTATATCTCACGGTAGCGAGGTAGGACATCCTACGTATGGTCCAGCTGAGACTACTGTTCCTCTAATATCTCCTGATGAATAGGTATGACGGCGATCCCTGGGCAGTGGGCACCATCAATAGGTGTGAGACTCTATAGAACCAAGAGATGTACCCTGGTCTCCCGAGCCTCTTCTGATACCAAGTGGTTCTGGAAGTCAGCATATCTCTCACTAATCTCCCTACAGGTAAAGCCAAGAGGAGCAAACTCAAGAGGCATCTTGGGGATGGTCTGCAAGTAACTGAACTGACGCAAGACGCGCTCCGGCAGGTATTGAGCAGTGATGGTCAAACTGCATGCCAATCATTCTAAGAACAACGATGCCTCATCAAACGGGCGCATCACTCGGTGCTCAGCATAGGAGTCATAAAAGATATCCTCAACAGCCATGTGATCAAGATAAACTTTGTAAGGATCAGGTGTCTGGTTTCCTCTGAGCAGGATAAAGGCAGCAGCATGCGACATCTCCTCTATGTACTCCAAGACACTCCCCCAACCAGTAATCTTGGAGAAGTGATGTAATATCCATACCTGAAATGGAAAACATAACATCGGTGTTAAACATTATAATGAATATATAATTAAAAAATGACTTAAAATATAAGATTGTTACCACATATAACGTGCAACTATCTGCCACAGTCTTGGCAGCCCAGCGGCAACCATCTGAGAGCCTGAAGTAGGTGTATGCCAGCGTGGGAGTGGTCGGTGATATGGAAGGTGGAGGTGTAGGATGTCTCTCAGTTGTGGTGGGAGTGGCCTGTGATGTGGAAGGTAGAGTTGTAGGATACCCCTCAGCTGTAAGGGCTGCTGGGACATCCTCTATGTCGGAACCCTCAGCTCTAGACTGCGTCTTCTCACGTCTAACGGATGCATGCTGAGCGGGATGACCATGTATCATATGATCCTCTCAATCAGCTATGTAATCTGCAGAGCATAATAAATATATTAAAATTTTATAAAAATAATAAATAAATAACAAAATAACAAAAAATAACAAGTTGCTTTCGGATGTGTACATCCGGTAGTACTCAGAATTTATAACGTTGGAAACTTTCGGATGTGCACATTAAGAAGAAACCAACATTGGAAACTACTTGATCTGCACATCTGGTACGTATTTTCAGTTTAAAAAATGCAACCATTTTTGTTGTACCATAAAGAATGGCATTTTAATGCACAGATCGTCCGTTTGAATCAGCAAACAATACCTACATTGTCTCTAAAATATGTTTTTCATACTACCTAACAATTTCTACACCTAAATGTCAATTCTAAATCGATTACTCGTACATAACTCTAAAACTCTAAAATTTGAAAACTTATCGATTAAATTGAGATATGAAGGTTGTAGAGTGTATTGATCGTTGTAGAAGTTGTTCTGTACCGAACTCGAGTGAAAAAATTGGAATTTGTGGGAATGATATTTTGAGAGTTTGAGAGAGTTTATAGAAATAAGAATGTGAAAAATGAGGGATGAGAGCCTCTGGCGCGAAGAGATATAAGAAATACTTCCGAATATCCACATCCAGATCAAATCAACAATTTTGTAAAAAGTGGTGCGTCCGGATGTGCATATCCGGAAACAGGGAAAAACTTTAACGGTGGCCACCATCAACATCTAGGTGTGATTATCAAAAAAAAGAAAACATCTATGTGTTTATTATTGGAGTCCCTGACTTTTCAAAATGCTAATTTTTCTCAGACATCTTTAGAGACGCAGTCCTAAGATGGTATTTGGGCCTGCATCGATTCTCCATCATCGATTATCTGGACTTGGTGAAGAAGCTAGTTCATCAGTTCGCAGCGAATATACACAAAAATATGTTCTCTATCATTCTTTTTAACATTCGCCAAGGTACCTTTGAATCCCTAAGGGAATACCTCACCCGCTTCAATGAGGTGACGATCAAGGTGATGCATCCCAACTAGGAAATGTTTGTAGGAATATTTCAGAATGGACTCAAGGTAGGACACTGCAACGAATCTCTCGCCCAGAGGCCATCGGCTGTGAATAAAAGTTTTTCTAGACCTTGGTTAAATTTTTTATGAAGACAAACACATCAAAAAAAAGAAGATAAAACTTGAAGGTTAGCACAATCAAGCTCAAATGATCATAAAACTTTGAAAATTAAAGGAAAGAATAAAGATGGTTAAAGTATGCATTACAATTCATATTATTTATCTTAATGACTCAGAATATCATCCATATTCATCTCAAACCTTTCATGCATCTTTCAAAATAATTTAGAATCAAACCATGTTCTTACAAAGTTGTTTTTCACATTTTTAAATAGTTGTAATCGGTTACAAAAAATCTATAACCGGTTACAGACGTGAAATTTTCAAAATATATTTAACAATTATAGTTGTAACCGGTTACAACACTATGGTAACCGATTACCACTGAAGTAGTAGCTATATTCATAAATATGTTTCATTCCTAATGATTGCATTGCTTCATGGAACCACTCTAAACATTTGTATTCATTCAAATGAGTTCATAATGATGTATACAAGTAATCCACTTACCTTAGGCGCGATAAATGCGGGGTTTTTTTCTAATATTGTCGTTGCACAACCCTAAAAATGATTTAAACATATTACACGTTAAAGTAACTAAAAAGTAAAAGACAATATTACTAAAAGCCTGATAAACATAAACTTACATAGAAATTATAAGTTTCATGTTAGGTTCAAATGGGTAACGTAAGGGACACAATGTGGTTACAATATTTGCCCTAAGAGATACGATGATCAATTGTTAATGACCATTAAATAAACACAAGCATATATAATTAGTATTTATTAAAACATGAAAACTAACTATAATAGATATACCATAATTTCAAAATTACTCAGGAATTGATAAATGGTGCTAAGTAACCTTCTTTTTCCCCTCACTTATTTGTACTGACAAGTAATCTTCAATATTTTTGGGATCATTCTTTGTACATCAAATACTAAATGGATCCAAGATGCCATAAATATTTGTTTTTATTTAATTCTATAATAACACGGTGAAGGTACCTAAATGGTTACACAAAATTCAAAAAATATGTGAGGAAATACAAAAACTATAAATATACCATAATGTTATACTCAATATATTTTATACATAAATAAAGGAAACTACAGTTACTCTATAGTCACAAACGTTGTCAATTTGGCTACGTGAATAAAGTTTTTGTATGTTTCTCTCAACTCTAATTTGTATTCGCGTTTATGTTCTAACAATCAGAACCATGAAGGTTTGGCTCATTTACACTTTCGGACCTCGCTCATCGGACTTCCCCAACAAGTGGTATCAGAGTCTTGGTTGGCTCGATCGAAGAGCGGAAGTGAATCCTAGTTGGGATCAAGACTAGTGATGTGGATGACTCACACTTGTGGAGAGATTGTTGGATTTCAAGCGTGGAAGTGCCAAAATCCCACGTTGATTAGGAATGGAAAAAAATGTTAAATTTATAAGAGAGGTGACATATACCCTATTGCCTTAAAGTTTTTTATGGATGTGTGTAGGGTTAGAAATGAGTCGAGTCGAGTTAAACTCGCCTCAGTTTGTCTCGACTCGTTAATAATTGGTTCAACTCAAATATCAGTTCGAGTTTGACACGAACTTTTTTTAAACTCAAACTCGACTCGTTATAAGTTCGCGAACAGTTTGACTCAACTCGTTAGATTCATCTCATTAGATTCGACTCACTTGCTTCACGGACTTAAAAGTCATTTTTTAAGTCTATTTTTTTATATATATTTGACATTTTAAATTAATATTTTTTAAAAGAAAATGTTGAAATAAAATAAAAGATATCATATTGGAATTTAACTTTGTCTAAAAACTCTACTAATTCAAAAACTACACCACTATCAAAAGATACATTTGAATGTCTAATTCAAAAACTACACCACTATTAAGAGATACATTTGAATGTCTAATTCAAAAACTACACCACTATCAAGAGATGCATTTGAATGTCTAATTCAAGAACTACTCAATTGGAGTTTAAATGTGTCTACAAAAATCCACAACTTCATCTAAATATTTATGAACCTTGCAAATTTAATGAATTATAATACATAAAAAAAAACTACTAGAAATTGATACATTTCCATCACAAAATGTATACATCACTTGCAACCTTCATTACACATTTATTTTCGCAAATGCCATAAGGCCTCCAATAAGGATGACTCTAAATGTAATTGTCAACTTAACTATCATAACTAGTACGGGAAAGATTTAGAGTAAATATTTAAACTTACTCTTAAAGACAACATAATCATTATTATATATAATCAAATTGACGTATAAACCTAACATTCAAACTATGTATAGTTCAAGTTCAACGTATTTAATTAACGAATGAAGTTTTTCGCTCATATTCAGCTTATTTGGTTCATAAACCTAGTTCAACGATTTAATTTTCGAACCGAATTTTAAACTATTTTCGAACTGGATCGGTTCATTGTCAGCCCTAGATATATGATATCATAAATGTTTAATCTGTTAACACTTGATCTATTAACACTTCTGGAAATCGATCCCTAGACATCCCAGCCATCTTTCTTATTCTTACCTCTATAATTACTCCACTAAATTCCATTATTGCTTCAATCTTAGAAAGATTAATGTCAGCGACATCAGACAAAACTAGATACTCCAGATTTGTTTTTTAAAATATACGACGAAAGATCTAAATTATGAAGAAGAAATCAAGAATTTGATTACCCAATTATTAAGCAGACTAAGTGAGAACAGGAATGAATAAAAAAGACATGCTAACTAGCTAGGTGAGGTGAAAATTATGCGGCCAGAAACAAAGTATATAGCTTATTTTATCATGCAAATATCTAAAACCAGATATTGCCATTTGATTTGGTTTAGGTATTCCACATGGTGTTATGGCTGAAGATTAAATTAAGCAGCTTGGTATGTGGACCATTATTTGTCATCTTGTTGGCCTAATCAAGCTAGCATCATTATTTAAGATGGAAGTATTCTTTAACTTGGTTGATATACATGACTATGAGAACTAGAAGGTTCAAGGGTTCAAAATACAACAACCGAAACTATCTAAAAACACGAGAGCTATCAAAATACACTGGAAAAAAAAACAACAAATATCAATTATAAGAAATACTACTATAATATAAAGCATACACAAGGGAAACCATAGCAATAAACATAGCATCAGTTTGACTGAAAATAAGTTACATCATAGTCCAAAAGAAGCCACCATCAATTGAAATAGGATTTCTAGAGAAAAAAACCCACCAATAATAACTATAAAATTTTTGTCGGAATGTTTGAGATTGTTTCTCTTTAAATATCTATTGTAATGTATGAAGAATAAATTCATCCTCTCTTGTTTATGAACTTCTTCGTCGGAGTTATAATTTTCTTCATTTAACTTCTTCCCTTTAGACGAGGAAGCTTTCAAAGAAATATCTTTTTTCTCTTCTTTCTCTTTCTCTTTCTTTTTCAACTTTACTTTGCTATCGGTGAGTCGTTTCAATTCATTTTCATACTTGGCTAACTTTCCAAACAGTTTTGTAATATCCAAAGTATTAAGATGGATAGAGATTCTTTTATAGCGGTAACCTTTGGTTGTCACTCCCTTCACATAGATCTCAATATTTTGTTAGCACAATCTTTGTTAGAATAGGTTTTATCCAAGTTTCTTAGTTTGTTGATTAAGTGAGGGAATCTAGTTTGCATGGAATTCAGAGATTCTCCGGATTCCATACGAAATAGTTTGAACACCTCTGTAAATATGATCTTAGAATCCTTGACGTCACATGTTCCCTCATAGAGAGTTTGAAGAGCATCTCACATACCTTTAACACTTGTATGATGTGAAATTGAGTAGAATACATGCGCGCTTAAAACGGAGATAAGTATCTTTCTTGCTTTCAAATCATATGAAGCCTTTTTTGTTTCATTATTGTTCCAATCTTTTGGATGTTTAACAACGTCGTCATCGTTCTTGAGAATAAATGGTCTCTCGGTGACGGCACGCCACAAATTTTTGTCAACTAATAGTAACTATACGCACAAGTTCGCTTTCTACAAGTATAATTTTCACCTTTAAAAATAGGTGTTCTATTATTCGCTACCTTTGAATCGTCATCGTCCACCATATTCTCAAAACTTTTTGAGTCGAATAAACTTAATCAAAAGACAAGCTCTTGATTTCAATTGTTGGGTGAGAATCTGGAGTAAGAAAACAGTCTATAGGGGTGAATATACCCAAAAATTCTTTTATAAAACTTTTGACTGATTTTCCAGAAATAGAATATCAGAGGTTTTTCCAAATTGTACGCAGAAGGTTTTAAGAAAAAATGTGAAGAATATACTTCTATTGGAACTTCATCACGTTAACACTTATTCAATTCACAAATATTGAAGATAGTTTTATGATGATACACAAAAGGTAATTGATTGATTTAGTTGTATACTTCACTAGGTGTGTTTATACAATGATTTAATTTCAAAGAATTCTAATCTCAACTGTTTCTCAGAATTTAATCACCACAAAAGACCGATTAGACACCAATTCTAACAAAACCTGACCTTACGTAATAAATGGATACCAATTGAATAAACAATAAACTACACTAAGAATTGAAAAAACCTAAGCATGCAATATCCTATGAAAATTAAATACGAGAGTAAGAGAGATAGAAAGTACATCGGGATTTATAGTGCATTGGCGTTCGTCATCACTTTGCCAACTGCACTCGTCAACGGTTTCCCATTGGAAACTGCCTGTTCTTTTTTATTTTGACAAATATTGCAAAAGTTCATACAATCATTAATCCATAATAATGTTAAGAAAAATAAAATTTATATTTGTATATTGACTTGTATGTTGCATAATTCCAAACTCGTCTGCGTAATCGTTACTCGGTTCATGCTTCTTAAATCTTCTAGCTTCACCAATCTGCTTCAAACCTTCGTGTGAAGAAATCACCCCTTGATCCTACCAATTCCTTGAGCAATGAACTGCCTGGAGATTTGAGAAGAACTTCATATTGTCTGTAGCCTTCCACACAGTCACTACCAACATAATCTGGAGAGAAAAATCTCATTCTTTTAACTGGAATTTGTCAACACCATTGATAACAATCTCAATCTTACAAGGTACCTAGAAATCTCAACCAAGTCTTCAAGAACGGTTATTTTCAAGACGGTGTCTCCCTCAATCAATTACAAATCTCTCATGATCAAGCTCTGAAATCAAACTAGAGGTTAAAGATGTAAGATTTACGTTGCAAGATTTTTTGAACTTTCAAAAAGAGAGTGTTAATTTCACAAAATCACAATGCAAAAGCATTGTAAAGTTGTGTACAATTGTAATGATTTTTATGTGTAAAATATTGACAAAATGATTTATATGTGCTTGATATTTAGCATAAGAATGATTGAAAAAAATATATTTAAGTTTGAATCAAGAGCATTTCATGATTTGAGTCAACTGAGTAAGTGAAGTGAAACAAGAAGGAAAAATGATTTTGACCCATTTCTCAGCTTATTTGGATTAAGTGAAAAGTCTTATTTTTGGAAAAAAAAAGCTCGTGATTCGAATAAAGTGTAAACTCGGATTTGAATCAAATCAAATAGAGCCAAAAGAGAAATATGAAAAAATTGTGATTTAAGTCATGTGTAAAGTTTGATTCAAATCAAGCAGAGGTAACGCAAATCCTTTTTATTTGAATCAAGTGTAAAGTCTAATTCTAATTACAAAGCTTCTGGATTCCAATTAAGTTAAAATTCTGATTCAAATCAGAGTATTTGAACAAATTTGGTTTGCCTCTATCTAATTTGATTTGATTCAAAATATGTACATGATTCGAATCATGCACACAAAATCTCAATTTTTCATGATTTTTGAAATACTTTGAGATTTTTCTTTACAACTAACTTAAATCAATAACACACATGGTTTTTATTCCATTAACTCTTGCAATTGACTAAAATCATCATGATCAAGTTCAAATATAACCATTGATTTATGCATGCTAAAAATGAATTGATTTAAACATGATTCAGAGATGATGTAAAATTATGAAGAATAATCAATAAATGAAAGTCAATGAAAATGAAAACGATAAGACAAGCAACAAAACAATCATATTAAGGTTCTCCCCCTGAATCTATTAAGGACATGCAACTACAAGTGCAGACGGTAGAAGGGTGTCGCCTCATACTAGCGGGTCACCATTTTCTTTCCCTTGGGGGGGCTTTAAAAATATATCACTTGACAGTCCCTCTAGCACAAGGGAATGATAAATAGAGAAATGATTTAATTTCTCATTTGTCCATCAAGTGAGAGATTAGGTATAGTGCCTTTGTTAATTCACCGTAAAAATATAACTAATTTACCTTTCATCTAATGTGTTAAACATCAACAGGGGATAAACAAAGGATTCACGGTAAAACCTAGTCGCTTTTCTCATAATGAATTCAGAACAAATTTACTTTTTGCATTAAATCTTGAAGTAAATAGAAATACATGTTGATACGATCTTTATTTTTTTTTACTTCGACGTTATTGATATACTTGTCGAGAAGTCATTAAGTTTTTTGTGCCGTTTCCGGGGATTCTTGATAATTTCCGCAGGGCAAGGCTTGTGTGCAATTTATTTATTTTTTGTTTTTAATTCTTAATTTCATTTTTAGTTTTGAAATTAGTACTTGTTTTTCGTTGATTTTATTTTCTTCATTTTGGTGCAGTACTACTTAGGGTATTTTTAGTTATTGTAAGTGTCAGGAGAAATTTGTCATGATGGAATAACAACAATAAACCATGGGAGATTATTGCAAGAGGACTGATGTTGGAAAAATATCTATGTGTTTCCAACTAACCAACCTGACTTATTTTTCTATTAAAAGTTTTGATTTAAGGTTTGTGGGATAATTAGTTCGATGCATGCACGAATAAAGATCCATAGAGAATTTGGCATGGTTCTATGAAATATATCCTCAATGTGAACGCTAGAGGATATGACCAAAGATCAAGTCAAATTAAGGTTGTTTATTTTCTCATTGAGTGAAAGAGCTAAAGATTGATTATTGTGTCTACCCAACGGTAATATTTCCACTTGGAAAGAGTTAGAAGACAAATATTTGGAGAGGTTTTTCCATAACACTCTATTTAATTAAAGAAGAGCAGAAATTTCAAATTTCGAATAGCAAGAAACTGAAACCGTGTATGATGCATGGGAGAGGTTCAAATTGTTACAATGAATGTATCACCTTCATGAACTCAAGAGGTTGGACTGAAGACCAAATCTGAGGAGAGCTACCTCCAAAATGACTTGTGTCATTTTTGGACATTTTCTTCTTCTTATTTTGTAATGCCATGATTATCTCTTAAAGACTGGTTTATATAAATGAAATAATGGGTGTGTATCTTTTGATATTGTCCTGGTTGTTTTATCATGCTCATTAGTTGTGTATGTGCTAACATACTAACTTATGTATGACTAACTTCTAAGTGTTATTTGATACTAACCCTTTGTTGAAGTATGACAAAAAGGGGGAGTAGTAGTGTTGTTGAGTGCTAAGGTAACATAAGTTTTTATTTAGTATTGACTGTCTGGTAAAGTTCTAATGTTATGCTTCATACTAGAGCATCAATAAAGACATTTGGCCTTGTATCTGTGAAAATAGATGCATCTCCGTAATTTTCTCATATTTTTTTTATTTTTTTCTTGTGGTGTTATTTGCTTGCACTAAATGTTTGATTTAATTTAACTTACAAGCATAATAGTTGATAAGCATGATAGTCTGAGGCACGTGAGGGTTGCACAACACGCATCAATAAGGTGAGAGAAGAGTCAACCGGTTTTGGAGGCTCTTGGTCCCTCTGGTCAAGCAGGATCATCTACTTCTTCGGCTCGTGCTTCTCATAATACTTCTCCATCTTCTTATTCCCGTAGGAGACGGGGTTCGCCTACTGACGCATCATTCCCTCCATCCTCCCGTAGGCGCCATGTTTCCCCTATTCAGGCACTTGAGGTACCTGAGTCACTAGTGGTATTAGAGGCACCACTACCACCTCCTACTATGGATGCTTCTGAGCCAGTGTCACCTCGTATTGTTGATGTTATTGAACTAGTGACACCTTCGATGGGTGAGGCTGATGCGGATGTTGAGCTAGAGGAATTTGGAGGAGGCCTTGTAGATATTTCAATATTTCCTTTGTACCCATACCATATTGTCATACATATCTAGGACAAAGAGGTAGAATTAATTGGATTCTTTCTTTTTTATTTACGTTTATTTTAATTGACAAGTTTCTAACTTTTATTTTTATTTTTTTAGGACTATGATCCACTGAAGTTTATTAACCACGGGTTGAATGCCTCGGCAGAATGAGGATTGGTTTCAGACACTTTTGTTCTTATTTGACATGAAGAACTTATGTATGACCGATTATACTACAGTTAACCACGGGATGATTAATGCATCCATGGAGAGATGTCACTCGGATACCTCGTCATTTCATCCCCAGATTAGTGATATGTCTATCACACACGATAATGTCTCTTGTTTTCTAAATTTTTCGATCAGGGGGGACTTCTCGATCATGGGAGGATTACCAAAGACATGCACTCGAGTTGATGGTAGTTTATATGGGGGATGACCCAACGGAGGCGAATGAGGAGTTTGATAGAAGCAAGGGTTCTCATGCTAGGTTTTAATACCTAAACAAGATTTATATAACAGAGATCTTGATTGCACATCAGGCTATAAGTGATGATGAGCAGGTGGCTCTCCATAGATTATTTGTTATGAGATCATACTTGTTATATTTGGTTGGCACTACGATGTTCCTGGACAAGATTGTCACATATACAGATGTCGTCTACCTACAATACTTCAAGGATTTCGAGCGGATCCATGAGTATAACTGAGGGCCATTTGTTTGGTCTACCTATACTCGAAGTTGAGATAGGGTTGTATGTGGAAGACAAAGCAGGTCACGGGAAGCATCACACTATTGACGGTAATATTTATTGGTTTTGTAATGTTTCTTTGTGATTTTCATTTCATATTTAAAAAGTCATTACTGATGATTTCTGTGTTCTAAACTTTTCATTTCAGGCTTGGATCCTCCAGCACTTTCCGTGCATCTCCGGCTGGGCGAGTGTACTGACTTATTATGAGGATATGCCTTGTGCTGCTTATTTTTTTCCTTTTAGAGGGAACTAGACGAGTGAGTCTTTTAGAGTGTATCTTGATCGTTTGGTTGTCGAGAACATTCATTTTAACACCTATGTCGATCATTGTGAGACTCGACCATTGCGAGATAGTGTTATACTTTGGATAGTTGGCATGCGGATTGCGTCTCACTGCTCCTCATCTGACCGATCATGTCATACGATAATTCGGCTACACTCAGACCACTCTGGGGCACCTTGTTGCATTTACTCTATTTGCTTTGACATATAGACAAATAGATGACATCTTTGATGATTATGAGAGTCATATGGTATTGGAGGAGGTACAAATAGCTATAAGTGATTGGAACTACGTCGACAGGTATATCAGATGGTTCTTTAGGGTGTCACATTCGTACATGGTGCATGTTGCTCCAATAGATCCACCGAGGTCAACTCATCAGGAGATACTAGAGAAGGAGAAAACATAGTTAGATCATGCTAAGGATGCCTTGCCTAGATGTCATCGCATAGTGGAGATTGCATCGGCATGCATTAACACATGTATCTTCCTTGATTGGTCTAATGTGAGGCGGGTTCTAAATTCCATCATGACGGAGGCACATGAGGCATTGATTTATCGGAGACAGCACCGGAGGGTGGGGAGGATTGATGGTTGAAGAGTCCGAGGAGGCAGAGAAGCTAGAGGAGACAGGGGAGATGTAGTCTGACATATACAATAATGCATTACTATATAGTAGTAGTATGCGTATTTTATTTTGACATCATGCTACTTTATCATTGTTCTCGACTTTGTTGATATTTATTGGTATTTTATTTATGTATAAAAAAATTTGGATCATCTGGATTTACGTATGTCATTTTCTGCATATAGATTGTATGGTTTAAATCTTCATCAAAATACACGTAAACAAAACATAATGTGGAACATTTTGTTCTGATACGTTACGGAGATGTATCTCCGTAAAATTAATGGAGATGCATCTCCGATACAATAAACTTGTATAATGACTTTTGAGTGTGATGCATCTCAAGAATATTTTAACGTTCAATCAGAATTTGGTGCATCTAGAGATGTATTTCCAAAATCAAAAGGCATTTTGATATTTTCGCGTGGTGTGTAAGTAACTCATAGGATGCATTAAGAAATTCTCTTTTATTTTCTATTTATTTTCTTGTTCGTTATGCATGAATATACTCTTTCATCCAACAAACATCGCTTTTAATAAGCGTTTTATCTCTCTCTCTCTCTTTTTCAAGAAAACTTTTGATTCCTATTTCTCTCATCCTTTTCAACGATGGCCACCATTGATGGTGTCACCAACAACAAATCATCCTCTCCATCCCCACAATCACCATGATCATCTAACCCACCAGAACCAACAATATCATCTACCACAAATAAACCCACCAATAATACTTATACAAATCCAAACATTAATAGCATATAACAAACCAATATGCTCACCCCTTATTCATGCACTCTAGTGATAAATTTGCATCGCTATTGTCTCTCCATTAGTGAATAATTCAAATTATCATTCTTAGTTGCGATCTGTCAAAGTTGTCATTTGATCTAAGAATATATTAGGGTCATAGATGCAACCTGAATTCATCAATCGCTTGGGATCACTTCAATACAATGGTATTGGCATAGATTACCAACTCGATTGAGACTAAAATATCAAAAAGTGTCCTCTTGATATCAACACAACATAAAAGATTTTGCAAGAACTTCAAGATTGATACCATCAAAACAATATTTTTCACATTTCAAATCTCTAGAAAGAAATATACTCCCTCAAGAATAGAGACCAAAACATCACGCAAAATATTGAAAATTTTAGGCCTTTTTCAGATGCAGCTCAACGATAAATATACCTATAAATTATTTAACATTGTCTTTATATATATTGCCAACCACACTGAGTAGAATAAGATTTGGTTATCAGATGTCTATATATTTGAAGTTCAAACTCAACAATGCTATTAATTGATATTTCATTTCATGACATAATTATTAGCTTGAAAATAATGTTGAATGGTAGTAATGTAGTATATATTGTCATATAAATTAGAAAAGTGGAAAACAAGTTTTCCTATTATATACAAGTTTTCCTATTATACTATGTGCAACCATGACAAAATGATAAAATAATTAGAGGTTTTGTTTAACCAAATTTTAACAATGACAAATTTATGAGGCCCTGTTAAGGTACACTTTAAGTGAATTTCTTAATTCACCTTTTCAATTATGTCTTTTGGTTCTATAGATATATATATTTTGACGTATCAATTTTTTATTTTACGCTGACTGTTTCCGATGATGCATCTATAGAAATAGTTTCATATATGCATCTCCAAAATTTTATTAGAACCATTTTTTTAGATAAAATCGATTTTATTAGTAGGAGATGCATATACAATAACATACAAATACAAATATAAATAAAGTCATACAAATACTATGTCAATGTCATTATCAAAAAAATACTACATCAATGTCATAAAAATAATGTACGTCAAAATAGACATCATCAAATAATTATTGTGTGTGCAGGAATACATCTGCATCCTATCATATGTATCTACTACCTCGTCTGCCTCTACCGCCTCCTCGATCGCCCGGTCTGCGTCCTCGATCACCGATTCCACTAGTTTCGGTGTGATGTCTGTGGTACATAAGCGCCCCCTGTTACAGTAAGAATCTCATCCAATATACGCCTCTGGCCAAACCCCTCGGGAAGAAACCAATATCAATGTTTGACCGGCTAATAGTAAGTATGTCACGACATTGAGGCAGCACATCCTGAGTGTGATCCAGCTGAGGAGACAGCTCCTCCTCTAAGATCTCTTGATGAGCTGGTCTAGGAGGTGATCCATCTGCAGTGAGTAGCATGTAAGGATGTGAGACTCTAATGAACCACCTGATATAGCCATCAACGCAACTCTAGTCTCTATCAGCTCTGGTCGCCTGAGCCTCGTCCGGTACCAGGTGGTTCTGAAAGTCAACAAATATCATGTTTATCTCCCTACGATTCAGGCCGAGAGGAGTGGACTCAGCAGGGTTCCTAGCTATGGTCTGAGCATAACTGAATTGCCACACGTCGCGCTCGGGTAGATATGGTGCATTGATCGTCGAACTGTATGCCAACCATCAATTGAACAGTGAGATCTCATCAAACGGGCGCGTTTGGAGGTAATCTGCATATACGTCGTATCTGACATCCTCAACAACCATGCGGTCAAGATAGACTCTGTACGGGTCAACCGCCTGGTTCCCTCTCAACGGGACAAAGCACGTACCTGCGGCAAGTCCATTGTTTACTTAGGCACACTCCCCCAACCAGCTACGAACGCAAAGTGCTAGAAGATCCAGGCTTGAAATGAAAATAAACAACATCGGTATCAAGCTTTATCACGAAAATATAATGAAAAAAGTCGAAGGGTATAAGTGTAAGCCAGGGCATCTCTCTGAGAGTCTTGAATATGTGTAGGTCGAGGTAGTCGCACCTCAGTTGTACTCACGGATCCGTACGGAATCGAAGAAGTACCCGAGGTAAGCTACATTTGTATATGAGGAGCTGATGTCCAAAAACAACTGCATGCCCACCAAGTATAACAAGTAACATCTCAGCGCCCGCTGTCTGTGTATCTCGACTTCAGTCAGATCACCCCCTTGTCTATCCTGCAGCAGCCATAGCCTGCTCATAATAATGCTCTAGAGTGGTGAACCTCACATGAGCCTCGCGGGTCTTATCCACCTCTTCCAGCGCTGCTTTGGAGAGAACCTGAGCTCCTATACCATAAGATCATGAGCCTCCTCCTTCATCATACTACTGTGACGGGGGAGGATACCCCTGATCGGTATATGTAGTAGACATGAGACGTCATCAAGGGTAATAGTGATCTCGTTGTGTGGTAGATGGAAATAGAAGGTCTTTAGGTGTCATCTCTTTGCAAAAGTCATGAGCATATTGTTGCGGATCAAAGAATACTCAATCCCACAAAGGTCTTTCAGACTATACTCAGTAAGCGCAGTCACGAACCACTCCTCCTCTGAAAACTCCAACCTCTTTCGCCCATGGTTATAGAATCTTTGGGGGTCACGCGCCTGAAAATTAACAAAGAAAATAATTTTAATAAGAAACAATGGTACAGATAATAAATTCCAAATAAAAAAAGAAATAATTTGAGTAGTGTTACCTCTCCCAGCCATACATGTCGGACAATATGCTCTACATAACCAGTCAACAGGGACATATCAGATGGACCCCCGGGAAACCCCACCAGCATCATCATCGGTAACATCATCCTCTTGTGTATGCTCATCATCCTCTGAAGGTGGGACCAGATCAACATCACGCTCCGGCAATGGAATCAGATTGTCTTGACGTCGTCTGCCGAAGGACGGGGATATGATGTACCCTTAGTAGCATCTTGACGCCTCATGGATGAAGATATGTCATGGGCATATGATGTAGACGGTTGTACATCTATCTCGGTCTGTGACGTAGACGACTGGTCATCTGGCTGGGTTTTTTTACGTCAGACAGATGCATGTTGGGCAAGTCGTTCATGTATCCGTTGAGGGTGAGGTATGACACAATTTGAACCTGATTCAGTCATGTATGCATATAACTAATAAATTAGACTTAGATACAACAACAAAAAATACTTTTTTTTGTTTCCGTAAATGCATCTGCGAAAGTTTTTCGCAAATACATTTACGGAAGCACCCAGAATTCAAAAAGTTTGGGTTGTTCCGCAAGTGCATCTACAAAACATGTTAACGTTAATTTGTTTCGCAAATGCACTTGCGGAACCTTCTGCAACTTCAAAATTACAGGGACGACACCATTAACGAACCAAGAATAAAAAATCAACATTTTTAAACCATGAACTTCTGTTTAATCCATCAAACAATACCTACATTGTCTCTAAACTATGTTTCTAAACTTATCTAATGATTTCTACACCTAAATAGCTATTCTAAATCAATTACAGAGAAAACTCGAAAATAACTCGGAAACTCGTAAACTCGAAAACTTACCGATTGATTGAGCTATGATGATTAAGAGTTTATTGATTGTTGCAGATGATCTTCTGTGTCGAACTCGAGTGAGATCGATGTGTTTTGGTGGAAGTGATATTTTTTAATTTGAGAGAAATTAAGAGTATTTGAAAAAGAACATGAAAAGTGAAACTAAAGGAGGAGAAGGGTCTGACGTGCAATATATCAAAATATATTCTGGAGATATATAATAGGAAACCTTTTGTTAATGTATCTCCGGAACAAACCAACATTGAAGAAAAAATGATGCGTCTAGAGATACATCAGCGGATGCAGAAGGACAAAATTGGAAACCTACATGATGTCTGAGAAACCCAATGGATGGGGTAAAAAATTCTCAAGTTTAATTGTGAAAATTGAGATCATGTGAGATAAGTCGTCTTGCACACCCTCAAAAACTTGCCAATCAAATCCCAATGATAACATTATTCATTTTTATTACTAGAACCAACCGTATTCATTTTAACATTTTTTTTATGACGAAATAATAGATGTTGATTGTATTTGAAGTTGAAGTTGGACTAAAATCAAGGTATCAAACATACACCAGAGTCCAGAGCTACACATAAGAACACAAAATTTGACAGAACATATTCAAAATTCTATAAAATAAACTATTACATCCATACAATACAACTGAACTAAAATCGAAAATAGTGATTGAACAAACAACTTCAGCATCCATTAAAATTATTGCCCAGTTATAGGGCTCACTTGATATGAATCTAAAAAAAATGCAAAGGATTTCAGAAATTAAAATATCATGGTGAATATTCTAGCTTAAGTAAAACAAGCACAATAGATTTACCAAAAATAAAACCATATCCCAACTAAGCTTGTTTTCGCAGTAATCACTGGCAGAGTTGTTCAACTGCAGTCACAATTTGAGCAGGTTGGACCACGGTCCATTCCTCCAATGTTCCGGCATATGGAGTCGGCACATCCTGAGAGGATAAACATATGATAGGAGCATCCAAATAGTCATGGAAATTTTCAGTAATTGCAGCTGTGAGACTAGCACCAATTCCACCTGTTCGCATGCACTCCTCAACTATGAGCACCCGATGTGTCTTCTTGATTGAGTTTCCAATTGTGTGAAGATCAAATGGTTTCAAAGACCTGATATCAATGACTTCAGGGTCATACCCTTTGTTCACCAATGTCTTAGCAGCTTGCATGACATGATACCTCATTCTTGAATAGGTTAGTATTGTGACATGCTCTCCGGGCCTAACCATCTCGGCTTCTTCAAGTGACAACACATACTCTTCATCTGGGATTCTTTCCTTGAGGTTATAAAGCAAAACATGCTCGAAAAGTATCACAGGGTTGTCGCTTCGAATTGCGGCTTTCATCAAGCCCTTGGCATTGTAAGGTGTTGAGCAAGCCACCATCTGAATACCAGGGATTGACTGAAAGTATGACTCCAGCCGCTGCGAGTGTTCTGCTCCAAGTTGTCGTCCGACTCCGCCAGGCCCACGAATGACAACTGGGATTTTAAACTGGCCTCCAGATGTGTAATGAAGCATGCCACAGTTGTTAGAGATTTGGTTAAATGCAAGAAGTAGAAATCCCATGTTCATGCCCTCGATGATTGGCCTAAGACCGGTCATGGCAGCTCCAATGCCCATGCCAGTGAAGGCGTTCTCAGCAATAGGGGTGTCCAAAACTCTGAGATCACCGAACTTTTCAGCCAGGTTTCTAGTCACTTTGTAAGATCCTCCATAATGACCGACATCTTCACCCATGACACAAACAGTTGCATCCCTTTCCATTTCTTCCTCCAAACCTTCACGTAGAGCTTCAAAAAGGAGAAGTTCATGCCTAAAAATAAAATGAACATCTGATGAAAAAAATGCCAACATGTGTTTTAGGAAATTCAACCAATCAATGCAACCAATAACAGAGAAAAAATATGCCAGCACTGAATAGCCATGAACCAACTACCCCGAAATGTCGTGCTAAAGACTAAAGGGTAAAGCAAGAGCATTTTGTAACAAAAGCAATGACCACTTAGTCACACACACACAAATGATCTAATACTACCGTGTCATGAACCAACCACCACAAGAGCTTAAGTTGTTTGCTGAAAGCAGGTAAAGGGCTTTATATCCAAATTTTACAAAATACAATACGCATGAAATATCTTAGAAGTTGTTTCTATATTTCATTATATTTTCTAAATTAAGAGATCTTCCAATTACCTCTTAACATATATAAATTGGATGAGTTTAGCTTGTGTTGGTATAATCATTTAGAGTTGTAATGTTGTTTTCAGACGGAAAAATACAGCCTTGTTCATCACAAAATAAAATAAAAAAGTGAAAAGAAATTGCATAGCACCATTCAATATTTTCAGGAAGCATTGATAAGCAATAAAAAAAGATAAACCGAATTGACAAATTAGTATATTGCAACTACAACCTTCAATATTCCATCTCACTTATCAGAGATTAAAATTGTGTCGTACTGGGAAGAAAGTTGAAACGGTAGACAGTTTATCCACATTCTTTACCCCATCACAGGTAAGGAAATTTAGGCTACAATCACTCTTTTGAGCTTCCCTTCGTTTCAATGCTTAACATTTATACATACCAAGCAGGCAAGCATATGCTAAAGCCATTCTTAACCGAAGCAAAAAAGCACAGATGCAAATTATGCAAGGCATGTGGATTTTATTGTGTTTGATTTTCAAAAAGTTGCCAATCCCCTCCCCATCAAATCATAATCCTAGTATTATTCATACTTTGTAAACAAGACTACATTATTACAATTTTTACATGTAATTTAAGGATGAAAACCATAACAGAAATATCAACATACACTTGAATTACACAAAGAACAAAACAACAGCAAGTGATAGTAGGAAAAGACATACCCAGGTTTTGATGCAGAAGCCACAGAACTACTTCCTTGTGTCTATAAACAAACAACAAAAAAAGACAATTGATTACAAACACAATTGCAAACCAAAACTCGAAATAAAAATAAAAAACACAATGGAGTGAGAGTGATGAGATAACTTACAGCAACTGCATTAGGAATCAACAATTCACTCTTCCGAGTAGCTCCTGTCTTCAGAACCTGGTTCCCCTTTGCATCAGATCTGACAACAAAAATGCTACTTTTCCTCTCTGAAATCAGTCACAAAATGAAACAAACATCATTCATGGTCAATAATCCTAAACCCTGAAAAAAGAATGTGAACTGAATAATAAAAAAAAAATCTAAATTTACGCAAGTTTCCTGGAAAATACAAGAACCCATTCAATTATAAGAGAAACCCAAAATAAAAAAGCATTCAACGATTCAAAAACTTGTAAACCTGAGAGGGATCTACGAGAAGAAAGGAGAAACTTGGTGGATTCAAAGGAATTGGACTGAGATAAAGGAGTAACAGCTCCTAATCCCTGGAAAAGGGTAGCCATTGGATCAGAGAGAAGGAGAATGGAAATGAAGGATTGAAGAAAAAGAGTATGAATATAAGAGGAAAAGTGGGCGGAGAAATTAAGGAAGAGTTTATAGCTGTGTGTGTATGTTGTTGAGTTGTGTTAATGTATGTGTCTCTGTTTTTCCGTTCTCACAAAGTTTTCTTTTTTTTTAAATTGTCTTGTTGAATTGCATTGTTTCCATCGACACTATCACTTGTTTTTGCTTGTGGACGATGATGTATTATTGGTGGCCTAACCAGATCCAAACTTCTTGTTAGTTCTAATGGCACCTCCTTTTCATATGTGGGCTCTGGTTTTTTGGGTTTTATTGAATCCGGCCCAATTCATCTATCTAGGTTTGTGAACTCATCTATACAAGTTTTTTTTTAGAATTTCTCGATCCACCCCATAATACTCTCAGCCACCTGCTGCATTTTCAATTATGCCCCTTAGTCTCGCTGATATACTTTCGGACACCATTGTTTTTTGTTTTACGCTGACTGCTTCCGGGAATACAGCTGCGGAAATTGTTTCATAGATGCATCTCCGGAATTTTAGCAGAACAATTTATATTTTTTAAATTAAATCAGTTTTGATAGTCGGAGACGCATATACAATAATGTATAAACATAATAAAATAGTATAATATATAAGTAGGCATACAAATAGTACGTCAATGTCATCGTTAAAAAAAATACATCAATGTCATAAAAGGAATGTACATCAAAATAGCTATTGTGTGCGGGAGTGCATCTGCACCCTCTCATCTGCCTCAGTCGCCTTGTTTGCCTCTACCATCTCCTCGACCGTTCGGTCTGCGTTCTCGGTCGTCGATCCCATCAGTCCTAGTGCGATGTTTGCGGTACATAAGCGTCCCCTCTGCCGCCCGAATCATCTAATCCATTATACGCCTGTCACCAGACCCCTCGGGAAAGAAACCAATCTTAATACATGCCCGCTCAATCCTAATTATGTCACGACATCGAGACAACACATCCTAAGTGTGGTCCAACTGGGATTGCTCCTCCTCTAATATTTCTCGATGAGTTGGTATGGGAGGTGATCCATCTACAGTGGGAACCATGTAAAAATTTGAGACTTTAAAGAACCACTTGATGTAGCCATCGACGCAACTCTATTCTCTCTTTGCTCTGATCGTCTGAGCCTCGTCTGGTACCAAATGGTACTGAAAGTCGGCAAATATCTTGTCTATCTCCCTACATTTCAGTCTGAGAGGAGCGGACTCAGCAGGGTAACTGAGAATGGTCTGAGCATAGCTGAACTACCGCATGATGCGTTCGGACAAATATGGCACAATGATGGTCGAACTGCATGTCAACCATCCACTAAATAGCGAGATCTTGTCAAATGGGCGCATTTGACGGTGACCTGAATATACGTCGTATCTAATGTCCTCGGCAACCATGTGGTCCATATACACTTTGTACGGGTCTACCGACTGGTTCCCTCTCATCGGGACAGAGGCACGTGCCCGCGACCATTCCTCTGTATACTCAGGCACAGTGACCCAACCAGATATCATTAGAAAGTACTAGAAGATCCAGTCCTGAAATAAAAAAAAATATGGATCAAGCGAATATCACGATAATATAATGAAAAAAAAGTCGAAGGGTATAGTATTTTTACCAAATAGAGTAGACAATTGCCTGCAACAGTCCTGGTCTTCTAAAGGCATCCCTCTGAGAGTCTCGAGTAAGTGTAAGCCAACGTCGTCGCACCCTAGTTGTACTCATGGATCTATGACAGATCTAAGAAGTACCTGAGGTAAACGACATATGTATACGAGGAGTTGGTATCCACAAAAAGTTGTGTGCCCACCAAGTATAATAATTAACATCACAGCGCCCGCTGTATATGTACCTCTACCTCTGCTGGATCACCATCTTCTTGTCCTGCAGCAGCCATGGCTTATTGAAAATTAAACTCTAGGGTGTCGAACCTCACATGTGCCCTACAGGTCTTATCCACCTCTTCCAGCATATGATCTGGAGAGAACCAGAGCTCCTCAACCATCATATCATGGCCTCCTCCTTCGTCAGCCTACCGTGACGGGGGAGGATACCATTGATCTTTATATGTAGTAGACATGAAATATCGTCAAGGGTAATAATAATCTACTTGTATGGTGGATGGAAAGATGAGGTCTCTGGATGCCATCTCTTCGTAAAATCCATCAGGATACTGTTTATTTGTATTCTTATGATCTTTTGTTATTTACCGATTTAGTCTTATAGGGCCAATGATATAACTAATGGTTTATCGATATTCGATTTTTTAATCGACGTTATCTAAACCTATATGAGGCCAACTTTTCCATTTTTCCATTATTTATCGATTTTATTCACATATTTATGGTCTATGATATTATTATCTGATTTGTGACATTCGATTTTACCGACGTTGTCCAAACCGATATGAGACCCTTTTTCCATTATTTTATGGTTTCTAATTGATTTTAGATCCATTTTTTTGTCGATTTATTATTATATTGGGCCATGATAAATGGTGATATTCGATTTCTAATAAATCGACGTTATCCCCTAATTTGAGGTCACTCCTTTATTTTCCTTATTATTTCCCATTATCCTGATTTATCTTTATTTAGCCGATGAATAAACATTTAGATATTTGATTTCGAATAAATCGATGTTATCTAAATTAATATGAGGCCATTCTTTTATTTTCACTATTATTTTCGACTTTAATTTATTTTTTTATGGTCGATGATATAACAAACGATCTAAATGTTCGATTTCGACAAATCGACGTTATTTAGATCAATATGAGACCAACTTTATTTTTTATCGCATTTCTTTCTTTTATTTAAATAATTATTTGATTATAAAGTGACGCTCGACTTCTCATAGAATAATTCTAACATTGAATCGATTCTAAGATAGTTAAAGAGCTACATTTTGACGCCTTCAGTTTAATCCGAGCTCCAACGGCTCCGTGTTAACTTAGGACTAGGACTAGATCTCGTGTAACCAATTAAACCTTAACCTCCATTTTGCACTCACCCTTGGAGAGCGCTTTGTGCCTCGCAATCGACCTACCCTTTGACCAAAATGATTCTTTTAGATTCAACCCTTGATCCAACATCAAGTGGTCTTAGGTAATAAAACACCTTAATAATATGAGGAAATTGTACGCCACGAGCCTTAAGCGATAGAAAGGAGGATAATGAGATGTCTATACTCACTCTGATTATTTCGTCGTCGGACGCTGGTCTAGATCGAGCGGAATAAACTACCCATAGTCTTTAGTGCAATTCGACTCCTAAATCCCTTTTTGAAAGAAGGATAGTAAAATCAACAACCACTCGTAGTGAGCCGAACTACGAAGCTCTGAGTTTCCCATTGCACGAGGGAATACGTAGGCACACGGATCTTAATCCCTGTCGAGCACCTAGGATCAATCAAACCTCATATAAACTCATTTCCCCTTAGCAAGTGATTCCTTAGGCATAGACATCCCTTCGCGCGTGACAACTTAGATTGTTCTCATCGAGTTCGATGGATGTAGGGGGTGCTAATACCTTCGCCCTGCATAACCGACTTCCGAACTCAGACAATGGTTCCGACGACCTTGTCTTTATCCCTTTCTTCCCAGGTTTTATCTATATTTTCCCTTTCCATATTTTGGGAATAAATCAAAATTAGGTGGTGACTCTCAAGTCAGTCCAGCCGCGACCGCATTCGCGAGGATTGTATTTTCCAAGGTACGAAAGATGAGACTAATGCCTATAAAGAAATGATTTACTCATGATGGTAACCCGACCTAAATGATTGGAGATCCCAAGAACTAGGTTCAATGGGTAATAACAAGTTGTGAGTAATATGAAATGACCATGCAAGTGAAGCATGAATCCTGAAGTAATAAGAGGATGGGATAATAGAAACTCTTAATGAGATATATACTCTGTATAAAGGAGTACCTAGGATACAGGAGTACTCTTGATAGACTCACCTATGTGACTGTGGAACTGAGGTCGGTTCCTATGGAATTTCGAGGCAAAATTCCTAGAGCCTTCACTAAATCAGGATATGCGTGCAGGACCATTAAAGCACAGGCTATTAGAATACACCTTACGAAAAGGTTGTGTGCAGGTCTGATGTCTGAGATAGAGTTCAAGACAATAGTGTCACTCTTGTTGAATCAAAATCCTACTTGCTACGCTAAGGTTCAAGTCGTAGACACCTTTTCTTATGCATAATCTTAGAAACATATAACGTACTTCTAAAATCACCTTTTAATTTCAAGGGGGAGATTGTTGGGATAATGTTAATTTGGAGTGGGAATTGGAATGATTATTGACATTAAATGTGCAATAAATATACACAAGTAAGAACTAGTTTGGAAGTGAATTTGAAAAGATTCATTTTAGTCTCACATAGGAGGGAACACAAATATTAGTAGTGTATATATATTCCAACCTTGACAATTGGGATTGGGCCCCAAGGGACACCTAATTTTGTGAAAGGAGTGAGGACACACCCATGAGTCATCTAGACACACGCGCGCGTTGTAACGCCTTAATTTTTATATTTATTTTTGTGAAATAAATATTAATATTTTAATGGCATAATTGAATTAATTGGTGAAAAGAGTATTTTATGAGAATAATAATAATAATATAAGGTGTATTATTATAATGTTGTTATTATTTAAATAAAATAAAATAAAAGAGTTAGTTAGAGGTTTAAGGGGCAAAGGTGGAATTGTTGTTTTATAAAAAGAGGAATTAGGGAAACAAACCTCATTCATCGTATTTTGACGAAGAACGGAGAGGTCTGGAGAAAGAGGAGAAGAAAGGCAAGGTCAAGGATCGTAGATCACCAAGACCAAAAGTTGTGAAGGAAAGCTTCGATTTTAAGGTAAATGGGGAGAAAAGGGTTTATGATTGGTGATAGGACATAGAAGGGTAATTGGGAGTTCCTTCCTCCCTTAGGTATATTAAGAGATTATGATAATAATGATTGAATTGATGCAATATTGTGAAATTGTTGATGAATATGATTATACGATGTATTTTGAAAATATATTTGGTGTTGTGTGTTTGGTATTGGGAAGAATGACATATGAAGGTTATGGAGGATATGATGAACAGAGAAGAGGATTAAACCTCATAGATTCCCTAATTTGATCTAGGAAAGTTTATTAATAAAACTAGTTGATGTTATATGTATAAATGGATAATAAACATGTGAATTGGTTGGTTTTGAGTGCTAAATTCGACTTAGAATGATTAGGGTTCGTACAGGTGAGAAAGGAGGAAGATAATGGGAAAAACACAAAAATCAGAATTTGGGACTCAGGTGCCTTGACACGGGCCGTGTCCCATGACACGGGTGGCCGTGTCAGGCTTCGGGAAATGAGTTTTTGTGGGTTGGAGGGGCGTGTCCCCAGGCCACCTGACACGGGCCGTGTTAGGGGACACGGGAGGCCGTGTCAGGCCCCTGTAAATGTAATGTTTTGTCCGTTTTAAGGTGGATTTGACTCATTCTTCCAATGTAGGATTATATTAGTGAAATAAGACTTTGAGGATGTTCTAATAGTGAATATAGGACTTGATGATTAGTTGCATAAGAAATCCTAAGTGTTTAATTGAATTATATGAATATGTAGATTGTTATAATTGCGAATAACATGAGTTATGTGTATGCTCTGTGTGTGAATAAGATGCACTGATGATTGGTTGATGAGATCATGAGGATCGTAAAGCATGATGTGTTCATGTGTATTGTGATATAGTATGTGTTGTTGTGTCTGAATGCGCATACATTTGATGAGATAATCATGTCGTAGATGTGATTACTCGGGATTCGTTGAGAATCGTGGTTGCAGGGATGATCGTGTCTTGTTGGAGACGTTAACGATGCATTTGGGGTTCTATTTAATGAACCGTTATTGTGAGTCGGTACTGCATTTGCATTGTGCATTTGAGTCACATTGCATCATGATTGATTGAATAATATGATTGACAATTTTGTATGATTAGGGGTGAATTACTTCTTCATATATGTCGTATGTGTCGTTATATTATGAATCTATTTCTCAACCCTCTGTTTGTTTTGTTGCGTCTGTGCTTCTTCGGAAGTGCAGACAATTCAGGTACTTGAGAAGTACGTTGGTGTGATGTTCGTTTCCTAGGAGCTCTGATATGTAACGGGAACGGGGATCTTTGTCCACATTTACTTTTAATGTTTAGAAAAGCTTATTTTTATAATTAAACATGAATTGAAGAACCTTATTATGTGTGATTTGCTAAGCCTTTGAGCTATTGGCGTTAAATATTTGGATTCCACTGTTTTCTTTTATTAATGATTTTGATGAACGATGATGATGTAACATTTCACTTTGGACGAGTAACTTTGATTTTAGTAAAGATTTATATAAATATTTTTGTGGGAAAAGTGGGTGTTACAATTGGTATCAGAGCAGGTCGGTCCAACCGGCCAGATTGAGTCAGTCCTTAGAATAAGAGTCGTGTGTTTCCTAACCTGAGTTATTTGTTGTATCAGTATGGCAGGAAGGAATGATGTTGCTCTTGCTGCGGCTATGCAAGCCATGGCGCAGACGGTTGAGAATGTTGTTCAAGTCGTTCAGGGTGGAGGAAATGCTCAGTCTCGTGCATTGGAGCAGTTCCGGAATAACAGACCGCCGACGTATGAAGGTGGAATTCTGGATCCAAAGGCTGCGCAGAAGTGGTTGAAAGCTGTTGAGAAGATCTTCAAAACCATGGGATGCTCTGATGATCAAAAGGTGAGGTTTGGTACTCACATGCTGGAGTGCGAAGCTGAAGTCTGGTGGGACAACAGTCGCCAAAGGTTGGAAGACGCGGGTACAATTATCACTTGGGCGGTATTTCACAGAGAATTCTTGGAAAAGTATTTCCCGGAAGACATCCGCAGTGCTAAGGAGGTTGAGTTCTTGGAACTCAAGCAAGGTAATATGACAGTGGCGGAGTATGCTGCCAAGTTTGAAGAACTAGTGCAATATTGTACGCACTACAATACTGGAGAGGAAATGACTTCCAAATGTCTGAAGTATGAGAATGGACTGCGTCCTGAGATTAAGTAGGGTATTGCTTGCCAGAAGATCAGGAATTATCCAGAGCTGGTAAGTAGAAGCAGGATTTATGATAATGACAACAGGGCGCGGATTGCACACTACAAAGCTGTGAATGATAAGAAAGGGAAGCAGAGATTTGGTGGTACTCCTTACAGTGCTCCAGATGACAAAGGGAAGCAAAAAGCTGGTAATGAGAAGAAACCAAGTGGGGGAGGAAGTACTCCTGGTGTGCTCAAATGCAACAGATGTCACGGCACGGGACATCGTGCCAATAATTGTCCTACTAAAGAAAAGAAGTGTTTTAAGTGTGGAAAGGCGGGTCATGTGATGGCCAATTGCAGAGGGAATGAGCCTATTTGCTATAATTGTGGAGAACAGGGCCACATTAGCACTAATTGCCAGAAACCAAAGAAGCAAATATCTGATGGGAAAGTATTTGCATTAGTGGGAGCTCAGCCTACTAGTGAAGATCGATTGGTCAAAGGTACTTGCTTTATCAATAATATTCCTTTATTTGTGATTATTGATACGGGTGCAACACACTCGTTTATTTCTTTAGAATGTGTGAAAAAGTTAGGATTGGAACCTTCTCAGTTAAGTCGAGGAATGGTTATTGATACACCATCTACAGGGTCTGTGACTACTACCTTGATATGTCGTGTTTGTGTTTTGGCTATTTCTGATAAAGAGTTTAGAGTGGATCTTATATGTCTACCACTCAGTAATCTTGATATAATCTTGGGTATGAACTGGTGGGAATCCAACCGAGTTTATATTGATTGTTTTATGAAGAGATTGTTATTCCTAACTCCAGAAGAGGAAATTTTGACCAGTTCAGTTTCTACTAAAGAGCTGAGGACCTTATTGGAAGACGAAGCGAAAATGTTTGTTGTGTTTGCTTCGTTATCTATGGAAGAAAAGGTCGTTGTTGAAGAGTTACCAGTGGTGAATGAATTTCTTGAAGTATTTCCCAATGATATTACAGAGTTACCTCCGACGCGTGAAGTGGAGTTTACTATTGAATTGATTCCTGGTACCAGGCCTATTTCTATGGCACCATACAGGATGTCTGCTACTGAGTTAGCTGAATTGAAATCGCAGATTGGT
This sequence comes from Lathyrus aphaca, assembly GCA_963966055.1. NCBI lineage: Eukaryota > Viridiplantae > Streptophyta > Magnoliopsida > Fabales > Fabaceae > Lathyrus > Lathyrus aphaca. The sequence continues at coordinate 85,130,846 of OZ014521.1, read as the reverse complement.
GACTTACTTGATAAGAAGTTCATTCGACCCAGTGTATCACCATGGGGTGCTCCAGTGTTATTAGTTAAGAAGAAGGATGGTAGTATGCGCTTGTGCATTGACTACCGACAGCTGAATAAGGTTACTATTAAGAACAAGTATCCACTTCCAAGGATCGATGACTTGATGGACCAACTTGTGGGAGCTTATGTTTTTAGCAAGATTGATTTGAGGTCAGGATATCATCAAATCAGAGTGAAAGAGGAAGATATCCAGAAGACGGCATTTAGAACTCGATATGGTCATTACGAATATGCAGTGATGCCTTTCGGAGTGTCTAATGCGTCGAGTGTGTTTATGGAGTATATGAACCGGATATTCCATTCTTACTTGGATCAATTCGTCGTAGTATTTATTGATGATATATTAATATACTCGAAGTCTGAAGAAGAGCATGAGAAACATTTGAGAATTGCGCTGCAAGTGTTAAAAGATAACAAATTGTTTGCCAAATTTTCCAAGTGTGAATTTTGGTTGAAGAAAGTGAGCTTTTTGGGACATGTAATATCTGGTGAAGGTATAGCGGTAGACCCTTCGAAGGTCAGTGTTGTGCTTGATTGGGAACCTCCGAAGACGGTAACGGAAATTAGAAGTTTTCTTGGTTTAACTGGTTATTATCGAAGGTTTATAGAAGGATTTTCTAATTTGGCGTTGCCATTGACTCAATTGACCCAGAAGAGTCAAGCCTTTATTTGGGATGTAACTTGTGAGAGAAGCTTTGAAGAATTGAAAAAGAAATTGACTTCGGCACCGATATTGATTTTACCGAATCCGAATGAAACTTTTTTGTGTATTGTGATGCATCTAAAATGGGTTTAGGTGGTGTATTAATGCAGGTTGGTAAAGTAGTAGCTTATGCTTCAAGACAGTTGAGGATACACGAGAGGAATTATCCTACTCATGATTTAGAATTGGCTGCAGTGGTATTTGTGTTGAAAATATGGAGGCATTATCTCTATGGGTCGCGATTTGAAGTCTTTAGTGACCATAAGAATCTGAAATATTTATTTAATCAGAAGGAGCTTAATATGAGGCAGAGGAGATGGTTAGAATTTTTGAAAGATTATGATTTTAATCTAAGTTACCATCCGGGAAAGGCAAATGTAGTAGCGGACGCATTAAGCCGGAAAACAGTTCATATGTCGGCTATGATGATGAAAGAGATGGATTTAATTGAGCAATTTAGAGACTTAAGTATGGTGTGTGAGATGACACCTGAAAGTGTCAAGTTGGGCATGTTACGAATAAATAATGAATTTCTTGATGTAATTAAGGAAGGCCAACGACAAGACATGAAATTGGTGAACTTAATGCCTACCGAAGGAAATGATCAAGGCGGTGATTTTAGTTTGGATAATAATGGTATTTTGAGATTTCGAGAGAGAATTTGTATACCCGATAGTGTTGAACTAAAGAAAGCAATTCTGGAAGAGAGTCATCGGAGTAGCTTAAGTATTCACCCGGGAGCTACGAAGATGTACCATGACTTGAGGAAACTATTTTGGTGGCACGGTATGAAACGAGATATTGCACAATTTGTTTATGCTTGTTTAGTATGTCAGAAATCAAAAGTGGAACATCAGAAGCCTTCGGGGCTGATGCAACCTTTAGAGATCCCATAGTGGAAGTGGGATAGTATTGTTATGGATTTTGTGATAGGTTTGTCGAATACTGCGAGAGGACTGGATACTATTTGGGTAGTTGTGGACCGGTTGACTAAGTCCGCGCATTTTATTCCGATAAACATCAGTTACCTGTTAACTAAGTTGGCAGAGATTTATATCCGAGTTGTTATGAAATTGCATGGTGTACCGTCAAGTATAGTATCAGATAGAGATCTGTGATTTACCTCTGAGTTTTGGAAAAGTTTGCACGAGGCTTTGGGTTCTAAGTTGAAATTGAGTTCGTCTTACCACCCACAGACAGATGGACAATCCAAGAGGACTATTCAGTCATTAGAAGATTTGTTGAGAACCTGTATGCTAGAAAAAGGTGGTGTGTGGGATACACATTTGGAACTGATTGAGTTTACTTATAATAATAGTTATCATTCAAGTATTGGAATGGCGCCGTTTGAAGCTCTTTATGATAGAAAATGTAGAACACCTCTGTGTTGGTATGAGACAGGTGAAAATGTTATGCTTGGGCCTGAGATTATTCAGCAGACTACTAAAACTATTCAGATAATCAAGGAGAAAATGAAATCGTTTCAGAGTCGGCAGAAAAGTTACCATGATAATAGAAGGAAAGACTTAGAGTTCAGTGAGGGTGACCATGTATTTTTGAGAGTCAACCCGATGACCGGTGTTGGACGTGCGTTGAAGTCTAAGAAGTTGGATCCTAAGTTCATTGGACCGTATCAGATTATGCATAGAATAGGCAAGGTTGCTTACAGAGTGGCATTACCGCCGGAACTTTCGAATTTTCACGAAGTGTTTCATGTATCGCAACTCAGGAAATATGTGTCTGATCCGTCACATGTAATTCAGAGAGATGAAGTGCAAATCCGTGACAATCTTACGGTGGAGACTTTACCGTTGAGGATTGAAGATCGTAAGATGAAGCAACTTCGAGGCAAAGAGATACCTCTGGTGAGACTAGCTTGGGGATGAGCTGCTGGTGGAAGCGTTACCTGGGAACCGGAGAGCAAGATGCGGGAATCATATCCAGAGTTATTCCATTCAGGTACATTTTCGAGGACGAAAATAATTAAGTGAGGGAGAGTTGTAACGCCTTAATTTTTATATTTATTTTTGTGAAATAAATATTAATATTTTAATGGCATAATTGAATTAATTGGTGAAGAGAGTATTTTATGAGAATAATAATAATAATAATATAAGGTGTATTATTATAATGTTGTTATTATTTAAATAAAATAAAATAAAAGAGTTAGTTAGAGGTTTAAGGGGCAAAGGTGGAATTGTTGTTTTATAAAAAGAGGAATTAGGGAAACAAACCTCATTCATCGTATTTTGACGAAGAACAAAGAGGTCTGGAGAAAGAGGAGAAGAAAGGCAAGGTCAAGGATCGTAGATCACCAAGACCAAAAGTTGTGAAGGAAAGCTTTGATTTTAAGGTAAAGGGGGAGAAAAGGGTTTATGATTGGTGATAGGACATAGAAGGGTAATTGGGAGTTCCTTCCTCCCTTAGGTATATTAAGAGATTATGATAATAATGATTGAATTGATGCAATATTGTGAAATTTTTGATGAATATGATTATACGATGTATTTTGAAAATATATTTGGTGTTGTGTGTTTGGTATTGGGAAGAATGGCATATGAAGGTTATGGAGGATATGATGAACAGAGAAGAGGATTAAACCTCATAGATTCCCTAATTTGATCTAGGAAAGTTTATTAATAAAACTAGTTGATGTTATATGTATAAATGGATAATAAACATGTGAATTGGTTGGTTTTGAGTGCTAAATTCAACTTAGAATGATTGGGGTTCATACAAGTGAGAAAGGAGGAAGGTAATGGGAAAAACACAAAAATCAGAATTTGGGACTCAGGTGCCCTGACACGGGCCGTGTCCCATGACACGGGTGGCCGTGTCAGGCTTCGGGAAATGAGTTTTTGTGGGTTGGAGGGGCGTGTCCCCAGGCCACCTGACACGGGTCGTGTTAGGGGACACGGGAGGCCGTGTCAGGCCCCTATAAATGTAATTTTTCGTCTGTTTTAAGGTGGATTTGACTCATTCTTCCAATGTAGGATTATATTAATGAAATAAGACTTTGAGGATGTTCTAATAGTGAATATAGGACTTGATGATTAGTTGCATAAGAAATCCTAAGTGTTTAATTGAATTATATGAATATGTAGATTGTTATAATTGCGAATAACATGAGATATGTGTATGCTCTGTGTGTGAATAAGATGCATTGATGATTGGTTGATGAGATCACGAGGATCGTAAAGCATGATGTGTTCATGTGTATTGTGATATAGTATGCGTTGTTGTGTTTGCATGCGCATACATTTGATGGGATAATCATATTGTGGATGTGATTACTCGGGATTCATTGAGAATCGTGGTTGCAGGGATGATCGTGTCTTCTTGGAGACGTTAACGATGCATTCGAGGTTCTATTTAATGAACCGTTATTGTGAGTCGGTACCGTATTTGCATTGTGCATTTGAGTCACATTCCATCATGATTGATTGAATAATATGATTGACAATTTTGTATGATTAGGGGTGAATTACTTCTTCATATATGTCGTATGTGCCGTTATATTATGAATCTATTTCTCATCCCTCTGTTTGTTTTGTTGTTGTCTGTGCTTCTTTGGAAGTGCAGACAATTCAGGTACTTGAGAAGTACGTTGGTGTGATGTCCGCGTCCTAGGAGCTCTGATATGTAACGGGAACGGGGATCTTTGTCCACATTTACTTTTAATGTTTAGAAAAGCTTATTTTTATAATTAAACTTGAATTGAAGAACCTTATTATGTGTGATTTGCTAAGCCTTTGAGCTATTGGCGTTAAATATTTGGATTCCGCTGTTTTCTTTTATTAACGATTTTGATGAACGATGATGATGTAACATTTCACTTTGGACGAGTAACTTTGATTTTAGTAAAGATTTATATAAATATTTCTGTGGGAAAAGTGGGTGTTACACGCGCCGCCGCCGCCGTCTGTCCGTCCGACCGGTCGGCTCGGCTCGGCTCGGCTCGGTTCGGTTTGTTTCGGTATAGATGAATTAATTTTTTGAACCCGAATTTAATTATCATTAATTAATTAATTCGGTAGAACTTAAATATATTTATTTAATTATTATGTAGAAAATTAATTAATATTAAATATTAATTAATTACGAAACGGTCCTTTAACCTAAATTTTGACTTGTTATACACTCCAAGTTCTTTCCAATTATGTAACCGCCATATTGACTGGGCCGGTTCCACTCTCCCACGTTTTCCTCCCACGATTTTCTCCACTCACAATATCCGGTGCCTATAAATACTAGTCTTCAATTCATTTGTGAGTGCATCGAGTTTCGTGTTCACTCATCTCTCTTTACTCACTTCATTTAAAATTTCTTATTTCTTGACTGACTTTTTCTGCCATTAACGTCTGGATTAATTCCAGATACTGCGAAGGTGTATTTCTAGATCGATTTATCAGATTGCAACTGATAAATCGTACTTTCGAACAAGTTGTTTTATCCCAGAGACATCGTCGCAAACTCGACTGTTTTGCATACTTTTGGCAGTTCGACGAAACGTCTTATTGAAAACGACCTAGTACGCGACTCGTTCCGATAATTTCTCTGTGACATTTATTTTTAAAGCCGGAAACAACATTTAATAATTACAACATGGCACCTGGACAAATGTTTAAGATTAATGAGTACATCTCTTTTGGAGATCTGTAATAAGAAGTGCATAATCTTCTATATCACAGAGATAATCGAAAAAATAGTAAAGTTTGAGTATCATTCGTCGTCAATTAACAAAAAGACAAGATTGAGTTCAACAATCAAGAACTCAAGAAGAATGAGATATAAGGGTTATGTGGTGTTCCGGCCAGGCCCAACTTCCAGAGTTGGGCCAGACAAATTAGCGGCCCAACACGCTCTTCGTCGAGCATCATGCTCGGGAGGATGGTCTGTGTCGCCCAAGGTTTAACTGACTGGAATAAAGTCCCCTAACGGTTAATTCTGACCGTTACCTATTCATACGGGTTCCACGATCCACACCCAACAGTTTGAACCAATAACCATCCACCAAGGACAATATATAAACCCTCTCATTCGAGAGGGTCAAGTATTCAATTCTTTCACCCTTAATCTCGTACTTGCACACTCTTTGCTCAGTCTCTTACTATAGCATCGGAGTGCCTTGAAGGTACACCCCCTCCTCTCCTCATCAATCGTCCTTCAACAACGTTCGACGTCGGCCATATCGGATCCTAATCTCCAGGTACGATCAGGTGGCGCCGTCTGTGGGAATGTTGACTTCCCCGTTCTTTTCTCTCAAGATCTTCAAGAACTAAAGTTTTTTACCAAGATCCATGGCTGCTCGAGACAACAATCCAGATAACCGGTCGAACAACGGTATACTCCTCACACAACGTGAGAGCAACGCTAATAATCCTCTGCACGAAGAAACCGTGCAGGACCGCCCAGACGGGAAGATAGCTTCACCTTCCCCCGATCGCGACCAGCCTTTAGAAAATCGCCCGGAGGTCCTCCTTCCTCCAACACCTTCAGGATCTGACTTTGCTGCGCTGGCTGAGATTCTCAACCAGAAGAATTTGTTGCTCCTCGCCCACGGTGAGAAGATTGCTCGTCTCGAGAACAACAACTATCGATCGTCCCGATCCCCCGCGAGACATCAAGGAAGACGTAGTCCTTCCCCACCTAAAAGGAAGAGGAAAGGACGCAATGATGAATCCACTAGTAACAAACGGTCCCGCTCGTCTCCTCCTTGGTCGTCCCCTCCAAGAAGGCGATCTCGGTCACCAAGAAAGTCAAGAAAGAGCAGATCAAGATTTGCATCACCCCGACGAACCAAAAAGCACGTGCCCCGGTCTCCTTCTTTCAATTCCAGTGATGATGAGGACACTAGGGGCCCCCTTTCGTCAGAAATCATGGCCACTAAACTCCCACGGGGTTTAGAGAAACCTCCACCCTTAGGCTCGTATGATGGGACCACCGATCCTGACGAGCATATCGAGAATATCGATGCCTTGATCGACTACCGAGGGGTCCGAGGGGCAATCAAATGTCACCTCTTTCCTACGACTCTAAGGAAATGAGCGATGACGTGGTACAAAAGCCTCGAAGCAGAGTCCATCACTTCCTGGAAACAGCTCGGACGCACGTTTTCCAGAAACTTCACCGCTTCTAGACGCCACCCAAAAACGGAGGTATCGCTCGAAGCAATCATCCAAGGGAAGGACGAGCCTCTGCGGACATATATCGAGAGGTTCAAGAAAGAAGCGGTCCAGGTATCCACCACGGACGACATGAAGAAATATTTGCTGGAGCGAGGTCTGCGCCCGTCGACCGATTTCCACCGTGCGGTTGGCATCGAGACCCCGACCACTCTTGACGCTTTCTTGCTAAAAGCCCAAGCTTACATTCAATACGAGGAAAAGCAGGCTGCTAGCTCCGTCTGAGATGCCCGGCGTCGTAAGGACGCAAAACCCTCCAAATTTAATGAACCCTCGACATCTCGTCGGGGAGGAGACAAAAGAAAGGAATATCGCTCCCGTGAACCGCGGGAGCACAGAGGACCCGTCGGCCGGTTTCATGAATATACCCCTCTCCTGGTCTCTAGAGAGAAGATCCTGTTCGAATGTGCCAATTCGGAGTTCAGGCAAGCGGGAGTACGCTTCCCAAAGCAACTGCCTAGTAAACCGGGCACAAACAAGACGAAATACTGTAGATTCCACAAGAATTACGGTCATAATACTGAAGACTGCATCCACCTTAAAGATGAAATTGAGATACTTATTAAATACGGGTACCTCAAGCAATTTACTAAATCAAGAGACTCCCTTCACCAAGAGGTGCAGGAGGATAAGAAGGTCGAAGAGGTTGTACCTATACCATCAGATGCCAACATGCAAGTTGCTCTAAGCATCTACCGCCCGAAGGACTTCTTCCTGCCCGACCATACCAAGAGCCCGGGGTATTTTTCCTCCCACAGCCTGTGGGAAACCTTTCCTTCCGCAATGGTCATCTCAAGGGGACGTTTCAACAAAATCATGGTCGGATCCGTCAAGAGGAAATTTGACCAATTGATCGTGAAAGGCCCTGCTCAAATCGCAACCTTGGACCCCCCCCCCCCAAGAGAGGGCTCGGTACCCCTTGCCTTTTACAGAGAGGAACTCTTGGGAGGGGCACCGAATGCCAGCATCTCGTTACTCATCCATGCGCGGATGGCAAATTTCGATGTCAGAAGAATCCTGGTAGACCATGGCAGCTCATGTGACATCATGTATTCCCAATTATTTTCAACACTTCAGTTGAATGAAACACACATGACTCCATACGTCGGATCAGATCTTCAACGCTTCAACGGAGCAGTTTCTCGACCATGGGGCTACGTCGATCTAATCGTGACCTTCGGGGCATCCGAGACCGCCAAATTTGTTCGCGTCCAGTTCTTGGTCGTAGACTGCCCTTCGTTATATCAATGTATCTTGGGGCGACCAACATTGGCTGAGTTGATCGTTGTTCCATCTATCCTTCATCTGAAAATGAAGTACTATACTACCTCGGGCAAGGTCGCTACACTACATGGTGACGTCGAAGCTGTTCGCCGATGCTTCGAAGCAGCCTCCAAAGGCCTCAACTTGATATCGTACCAGCCGAACCCATCTGCTCCAACACCTCCGGATGCTCCGCGAACATCCAAATTTTTCCCCAGGTCGACTCAATCGATCTGGATTGCAGGTTTTTAGATGAAGACGAGGGCGTTCGGTGGCTGTCTGATCCACTGTCCCAGCCAATTCCTGATGGAGAATTCGAGCTAATTCGTTTGGGAGATGATCCAGCTCGGTGCGTCAAGATCGGGGCCCATTTGCCTGACTTGGCAAAACGACAATTGGAAGAATGCCTCAAGGGAAACACCAACCTATTCGCTTGGAGCGCTGCCATCATCTCTCCATTGATCCAGCACACAAGGTTGTCGCCCATCGTAGGAGGAAGCAGTCGACTGAAAAGACCAAAGCAGCCGAGTCAGCTGTTAAAGACCTCCTAAAGGCAAATTTTGTAACTGAGGTCAGGTATACAACTTGGCACTCAAATGTTGTACTTTTCAAAATATCTAATGGAAAATGCAGAATGTGTGTTGACTATACCGATCTTAACCGGGCTTGCCCGAAAGACGCATATCATTTGCCCAACATTGACAAATTGGTCGAAAATTCGGCCGATTTCAAACTATTATCCTTTATGGACGCCTACTCATGGTATAATCAAATCCCTATGGTTGTGGCCGACAAAAAGTACACGGCCTTCATGACCGAATCAGGCAACTATTATTATAACGTTATGCACTTTGGTTTAAAAAACGCAGGCGCGAACTATCAGCGCATGATGAACAAAATTTGCTGAGCTGAAATTGGGGACATGCTCGAAGTATACATGGACGACATGATAGTCAAATCACAGGAAGAAACATATCATGCTTCCTACCTACGAAAGGTGTTCGACCAAGCTCGAAAATGCAAGATGCGTTTCAACACGGAAAAATGTACATTTGGAGTTCGAGCAGGTAAATTCATCGGGTTCTACTTAACCGAGTGAAGGATCGAAGCCAACCCGAATAAATGTCAAGCATTCACAGAAATACCTACCCCAAATTCTAAAAAGTTCATACAATCGTTAAACGGGGTTCTTGCCTCCCTCGCCCGGTTTGTGGCGAAATCCGCTCAGCACGCTCTCCCATTTTACAAACTCCTTCGCAAGGAGGCTTCCTTTGAATGGACAGAGGAATGTGAGCATGCTTTATCCCATTTGGAAAAAGTATTGTCTGAGCCCCCAGTCCTATCTAGACCCAACAAAGGGGAAACACTCTACCACTATCTCGCTGTGGCAAACGAGGCCGTGAGCGCGACCCTCATTCACGAACTGCCCGAGGGGCAGAAACCTATTTACTTTACAAGCAAGGCGCTACAAGACCCTGAACTTCGATGCCTCCAGATAGAAAAGGTGGTGTTGGCCCTCCTTTTTGCATCTAGAAGACTACAACATTATTTCTTAGCCCACACTGTTATCGTAAGAACATACCAACCCATAAAGCAATTGCTCGCAATGCCAGACATGGTCGGGCGAATGTTAAAATGGTCGTTGAAATTGTCCGAATTCGATATCAGGTTTGAAGGGAAACAAGCTCTCAAAGCTCAAGCGCTAGCCGACTTTGTGGCAGAACTCACTTTCACCGAGCAAGAGTTAAAATCCCCGTCCAAATGGACCATCTCCGTAGAAGGGGCGTCCGGCCAGACAGGTAGTGGAGCCGAGATAATTCTGGAAAACGAGGAAGGAAACATCATCGAAGTATCTTTGACTTTGTATTTCCCCACATCTAACAACCAGGATGAATACGAGGCCTTCCTGGTCGGTCTGCGACTCGCGAACGACCTGGAGGCGGAAGAAATCGTAATATGCACGAATTCATAATTGGTCGCCAACCAAGTCCGAGGGGATTTCCAGGCCAAAAAAGATAATATGGCTGAATATTTGGCCCTTGTCAGGAACAAGCTGAAACGATTCACGAGCATAGAAGTCAGACACGTCCCGCGGGAAAATAACACCCGAGATGATATCCTTTCCAAACTGGCAAGCACCAAAAGAAAACGAAGCAACAAGTCTGTCATACAAGAAGTGCTCCCCCGACCAAGCATCAGACAATCTTCGACCCACTTAGACATTAACCCCGTGGGCGACGCCAACTGCTGGATGACCCCAGTATTTAGTTATTTGACTAAGGACGAGTTACCGACAGACCCGAAAGCGCCCAGTATCGTGCGTCGAAGGTCGTTCTCATATACTTTGGTCGGTGGGCATATGTATCGCTGAGGCTTCTCCACACCTCTCCTCAGATGCGTCGAGGAAGAGAACATCCCACACGTACTAAGGGAAGTCCACGAAGGAATCAACGCACAGCATCCGGGCGGACGATCGCTTGCTCGAAAGATCCTTCGGGCAGAATATTATTGGCCGACACTCCAGAACGACGCAAAAGAGCACATAAAAAGATGCGACAAATGCCAACGACATGGGGACGTGCACGTGGCGCCCCCTATCGAGCTAAAATCGCTATCTTCCACATGGCCATTCGCATGGTGGGGGATGGACATCTTAGGGTCATTCATCGTTGGATCCAGCCAGAATAAGTATCTCATCGTGGGCGTCGATTATTTCACTAAATGGATAGAGACAGAGGCCTTAGCCAAGATTACTGCACTTAATATACTACGTTTCTTTAAGAGGAGCATCCTCGCTCGGTTCGGAGTGTCGCTCGCCATTGTAACATATAATGGTATCTAATTCACCGATAGACATTTCCAGGAATTCGTCGCTTCGGTGGGAATAAAATAGCACTTCGCTTCAGTTGAGCACCCCCAAACTAACGGGCAAGCGGAAGCCGCTAATAGGGTAATCCTAAGAGGTCTAAAGCGAAGACTTGACGAGCACAAGAAACACTGGGTCGAGGTTCTACACAGTGTACTTTGGGCATACAAGACCACTCCACACTCGACGACCGGTGAATCTCCATTCCGGTTGGCTTATGGGATCGAGGCAGTAATTCCCATAGAAATGCACGTCCGGTCCAGACGAATGGAGTCTCCAATGGACCAGGACACTAACTTTGAGGTGCTAAGAGAAGAGCTTGATCTGGTCGAAGAAATCCATCAGAAGCTGCTCTTCGAGAAGTCACTCTTAAACAAAAAATAGCAGCTAGACATGACTCTAAGGTCATACGACGAGCATTCGAAGTGGGCAGTCTTGTTCTAAGAAGAAATCACAGAGATTCCCGCGAAGGAAAACTGGCGCCAAACTGGGAAGGCCCATATCGTGTCCGGGCAAAGACCGAAAACGGTGCCTACTACTTAGAAAATCTTCACGGGGAAGAGCTCGCTCGGCCGTGGAACGCCGAGAAGCTCAAACAATATTATAGTTAATTACAAAGTCACTTTGCTCAGCTACCAAGCGAGGAGCAACAAGTCCGACTAAACCTGCGTGCCCAGGTACAAGCACAATAGCCTAAATAACATGATTATCAGAACCTTCTTCGGGAAGAAGAAGGTGACTGTTGCACGGGCGTATACTCAACCGAGTCCGACGTCGCCTATGTACCACGACCAGGCAGAACCCCAGCTCGCGATGGGACGTTCAAGCCTCAGGGCCCGAGTCATTATCTTGGCCCGGGCAACGATCAGGAGCCATCCTCCAACATCTGATCGATCCCCCAAACCGAAGGATTACAAACACATACCCCGTATTTGCCCAATTACATCTGACCCTCGTAACAATCACACGAACATCAAACACTTAGCATTTATATAAACATAAAAGGAAGGAAGTCCTCTGACAAACGCACAGTTACGAATACATGTAAATAAAAACATTATAAAGTAACAAACGACCACCAAGGTCGAACTATTTTATCAAAAGGTTGCGACCCCAAAGGGCCGACTTGTTCAAGATTACATTCAAACGGGACCGCACAACGCCACACTCCACGACCGGGGAGACTCCGTTCAGACTAACGTACGGCACCGAAGCAGTCATCCCGGTGGAAATTCGAGAACCAATGAGACGTGTGGAGGCACCCCTCGACGAAGAGGCACTTCGAGCCGAGCTGGATCTCGTCGACGAGATCCGCTCCGAATCAGCCCTTAGGGAAATCTCCCTCAAACAAAAAATAGCTTTGCGCCACGACGCAAAGGTCGTAAAAAGAGAGTTACAGGTGGACAACCTGGTCCTCAGAAGAAATCAGAAAAATCCAAGAGAGGGCAAATTGGCCGCCAATTGGGAAGACACATACCGCATTCGCGACAAGACGGGCAATTGAGCCTATTATCTGGAAAACCTACAAGGTGAAGAACTCGCTCGACCATGTAACGCAGAAAAACTTAGACAATACTATAGCTAAACGCAACCTGGGGAGACATGGGAGGTACGACCACGCTCTTCACCACTAAACGAAAGGGAGGATATACACCCCTCAGAGGCGTACACAACCCTCCCCGACGCTGGACATCTCAAATGAGCCCCAGCGACGCAGTACCACGTTGGCAGGGCACCCAGCTCGCGATGAGAAAGCCCAAGCCCTGAGGTCAGAGTTTTCCGATCGCAAACCCTACCTCGATTCAGGGTGAGCACAAAGCTCTCCGCCTCATCGGTTCCCCAAACCAACGAGCCCAGTGAGTTCGAGCAAGAACAGTTCAAAAATAAATAACGAAAGTAACATTCATTAAGAACGGTCGAAACCGACCAAGAAACCATTACAAAAGGAGCCCAAAGGCCAATATCCAAACATACACAAAAGGCCATTACAAACAAACGGGCACGAAAGAAATTACATAAACAGAGGCACGCAGGCCCAACAAAAAAACTAAATAGAAAAAACAAAAATCTTGAAGACTCCGCCCGGAGTTACTCTTCACGGCCATCATTCTCCTCCTCCTCCAGCTCCTCCTTAGCTTCAAAAGGGCACACAATCTCCCCGCCGGCCACACAGTAGTTATGGGCTGACCCCTCCGTCACAAGCCCCGGGTTCAACATCTTGAGCTGCTCGGTGGCGTTGTCGAACCCATCCTTGAACATCACAACCAACTCTTTGTTGAGTTCGCGGATGTGACCAACCAACTCGCCCCGGGTGCGAAGGACAAGCTCCTTCTTAGTCTCATCGTCCCGAGGGCGGATTGTACCCTCGAGCAGAGCAACCCGGGTACGGGGCTGCATATTTTCTTCAGCCACCTTCTTATGCCCCACAACTTGATCCTCCAAACTCTGCTTCTCGACCTTCATAGTATCCCGTTCAAGCTTCAGTTCTTCCAGCTCAGACTTCAGCCTTGCTTGCAACTTGTGCTCCTCTTTGTAGTCGGATAAATCCTTGGACAATTTATGCTTCTCAGTCCGGGCAGCCAAGAGGGCATCCTCCAAAGAAGTTGTAGAAACAGCAGTCTCGGACAGGACCATGGCGGTCTCCATCACCCGGATGACGGCGACCAAGTCTCCAGCCAGGTCTTTCCGCCTAGCATCTGCGTCCTGGTTCAGAATGGCCCTCGCCTCGGGCGCCGCCACCACGATGGAACCTTCAGCCCTAAAGAACTCCTTCTCCAGGTAGCAAGCAGGCAGCAGATAACTCGCAGGGGCACCAGACTCATTGCCCCCCACAGTAGCAGACCGGGCAAGAGCCCCGTCTAGGCGCTTCCGCTTCAGTAGAGGAGAGGTGGAAGGTGGAGGACTATCCCGTATTTGAATCGGGGATGTTTGTTGAGAGAGCTGAGGGGAGTTTGTTACCGGGCTAGCAGTACCCGAGGGGCCCACCCCAAGCTCCGCAGCCACCTCCTGACACAAGGCGCCACTTTCTTTTTCTTCTTTGGGACCCTATCCGGGGCCCCGACCTGGTTCTCCAGCTTTAGAACCTGTTCACGATGGGTAGGCATGTTTCCTACAAAACAAAGACAGAAAGATTAGCTGAACGGGCACAAGATTAAGAAAAGAAAACAAGTCAGAAAAACCTACGCAATAACTCCACGGCCTCCTCGTCCGTGTCACACGCGAGCAAAACCCTGGTGTTTATGAGACGGGTTTCATAAATAGGCATCACGGCCTCATCGACGTGGGGGATGTTTTATCGGTCCACCCAGACCGCCAGGTTAAAACTCTGCACGTACTCCACCAGCCTCTTGTAGGTCAGTCTATCCTCGACACCCATGCTCGAGAATTTGACCCGGTAGTGGCTAGTTGACAGGTTGAAATGGTCGGGCTGCCATCTCAAGGGGATCCTCGACATAAGCTTCTCCTCACAATCGCCATTGCGCTTGTAGTAATAAAGGGAGTTCAGAGCAAGACGGGTGATCGGCTTCACTGTATACCACCGCCCCTTAAAGTGTCGGGCAGAATCGATATAAGTCTTGAATAATCTCACTGGATGCTTTAGAGACACCCAGCTGCGACGTCCCCGGGCGCCCGACCGTTGCAGGTGGAATATGTGGAAGAAGAGGGACAAAGTGCACCCGACGACAAGGAAGCGGAAAACTAACTCGAACGCCCGGACATAAGCGATGGCGTTCAGATGCAGCTGCGAGGGCGCCAATCTGAGCCACCTAAAAATCCCCATCTGGAAATCGTTGAAGGGCATCCTGACCCTCGCTTCTCGGAAGGCAAATTCATACATAGCGAATTGCTTCCCCGGGAAACAATGACATATCCGGTCCGCCTCCCGAGGAGTAAGACATTGTCAATTTGCAGGATCTTCGGGCCCGATATCCTCAACCACGGTGTATGTGGTGGTGCTCGTCTCGTCAGCAAAGTATGACTCTTCTTCTAACGGTTCGTCCGTAACCCACGACAGGTTGTTGCGCCTAGACGAGGAGACATTCTCATTTTCCTCCTCGGCATCTCGTTTGTCGACTTGCCGATGTTCGGTCTCTCTTTCGTCGACTTGTCGATGTTCAGCATTTCCATCCTCGACCTGTCGATGCTCGGTCGTACCTGAAAAGCAGACAGGAAAAGTGAATTCGACATCGCATCAAATCCACCCTTCCACCGCAAATCAAGTGAAAAGGGAGAAAGGTTAAAACACCCGGAACCTCACTAGACTGCACTAGACCAACGGAGGGACAACCCTCGCTTGCGTTCGAGCACGTGCAAAAATCCCTAGAAAAATAAGACTTTGCTCGGCGAACGCAGCAGAGGCCGACGACCATATGAAGATTCTAACCTACACATTCATACACATATGAACTCTACGCCTGTGACATCCTAGACCTGCCTGGAATATTCATACACATATGAATGTTACGCCCGTGACATGCAAGCCTTGCCCGGGATATTCATATCTATATGAATTTTACGTCCGCGGCATGTTAATCCTGCCCGGGATATTCATACCCAAAACCTAAAAACTAACCCTAAACACATATTTACCTACTCTACACGAAGATTTGCTTACTCTACACGGATAAATCATGCATTTCACTACTTATTAGACGAAAAAACACGCGAAAAAGAGAGGTTGAGGTTGTTACCTGACATAATGAAGACGGGGAAAAGAGGTTGCGCGCGGTCAGAAAACGGTGGTGCAGACGGCGGAGACGGGCAGAGACAAAGTTCTTCTCAAGTGCTTCTGGTTAAACGTGAGAGCGAAAAAGTTCAAATGAAGTGGACCAACTCCTTTATATAGTAAAAGGCGCGTGGACGGACGTGCTAGGTAATCATTACCTAGACCCTACGTCGGCGCTAGCACGAGGCACGAAGCGACGCACCATTAATGCTGAGACACGTCAGTCCACAAGAATCCTGAACGACGTCGAGCGACTACAAGTCTCCCCGACTACAAGAAACGTTCTCGGTCTCTGTGCACGCCACATGCCCGACAACTTCAACAGCACGTGCAACGGGTTGACTAACACCATGCTCGACACAGGTATATGCCCGACACTTTCTTCAGCGCACCTACGTCCGGCTATTTTATAATTCATCGCTCCGGCTCGGAGACTGGACTTGGGGGGCTCCTGTTCCGGGCTGGGCCTCTAGACTATATTGGGCTACGACCCCATATATCGAGCAGAGGCCCGTACGCTCGGGCAAGCACGTCTGCTAGACAAACAGAGATGTTTAACGGTCTGGCACGCACTCAGAATGGGCAAAGAACGTGTTTGCCAGTTCACTTGCCACGTCACCCAACTGTCCCCCCTTTTTGGCCTCCTGAAAGATAGGAGCAGTTTGACCAAGGACTAGACCACTTAGCTAGGTCTTTACGCTTCTCACGCGTTCCTTGGCAGTTCTTCCTTGGGCTTAGCTGATCCAGCCCAAAGAAGGATCTTGGCCTAGCGCTGAGGGCTTTCTATAAATACCATTTTTCACTAAAGGGTCAGGTATTCTGATTTCACTCTCTTACTTACCTATTTTACTGTACCTCTATTGACTTTGGCATCGGAGCGCCTTGCAGGTACACCTCATCCATTTCATCCACTTGTTGTCCTCACTCAATTGCTGGAAGGTCCTTCTGATCAGGTCATATCAGATGTTGTTGAAGGTTTTCTATTGGGGAATTCGGAAAAGGTGAGAGAACCAACCTGACCAATACTCACAAGAGAGAGATGTCACACCTCCACCCAAAATCTTAAGACATTATATAAATAGATAATCTTTTTTATAAATTCAATATTTCACCCATTTATATGTGATATGATACTTTAAACAATCACACTTGTACCCAATATTGTCTCCAACAAGTGTCAGTCTTGTAATTGCATGTCCCTTCTTCATTCAGAGAACATCTATATCCTATTATTTTTTTCTTATCTTATCGCGTTCATCTTTTATTTAATTTTGATTTGTTAGTCCTTCATGATTGCAGACCTTTTATTTAATTTCAATTATACTCAATGAATTTTTATATCTTTTTCACGAGTGCATGCATTTTCGTTTGTCACATCTAGCTAGCACCAAACATGTAGCAGTATTTAGAAGCGGCGTGATTAAAGTGGCTCACAATTTTAAACGGGTAGCATGTGATTATTTTTATCAGCGTCGTCATGATTAATAAATCACATAACGTAAAACACGTGGTTAAATTCAAGTAGAAAAAAACAGCGCCGATGTGTTCTTTCTTGTGCTTTACGTTTTTCTTTTGTAATTGCAATCCCACTCTCTCACTCACTCTATTATACATAAAGCTTCTTCTTTCTCTCTCTCTCTCTCTCTCTCTCTCTCTCTCTCTCTCTACATCAATTCAGCGTTCTTGTTGTTTCCATCATGAAGAAGAATTTGAACCTGGAACTTCGTCTTTTCACACCTTCCATTACTTCCGATCTTCTTAACTCGTAATCATCTTTTCAATCTTTCTTCTTTCAGTTTATAATTCATTCTGTTCTAAGTTAGCTTTTTGTTTGTTTAATGCAGAATGAAAGAAGAAGCACAAGATCAGCAGCAGCAGCATCGGCCATTGACCATTGTCTATGATGGCAAAGTTTGCGTTTCTGATGCCACGGAGAATCAGGTCCGTGTTTATCTTTTTTTTTAATCGGATACTTTTTTTCTTTAATTAAAAAACAATTAAATTAAAAAGTTGGTGATAAGCAATTCCAAAATAAAAATAATAACTGATAGTTGACCAAATATACAAATGCACAGCACACACATTTGTTGACCTCAAAAATTGGACTCGCCTATTTTGTCCATGTGTTTCTCAAGACTCCATAAAAATAATAGCATCATCATTAGGTTATAGCTACTAGACCCACTATTATTATAGCAATTCAATTTTCACATGTTGTATTATCATTATTTGAACTTAAGTAGGGTAATGTGAATTGGATATAGGCCAGGTCTATTTTAATGCTTGCAAATAAGGAAATGGAGGAAAGAGTGAGGACACCAGGTGGATCATCATCAGAGCCATCTTCACCAGCAGTATTTAGCCCTGGAACTTCTCTTTCCATGAAAAAATCACTGCAGAGGTTTCTCCAAAAGAGGAAGAATAGGATCCAAGAAGCATCACCTTACCATTTTAATGAGCACAATTGATTAATTATAATCAACTATAAATTGAAATTTTGGTTTTATTTGGTTTGTTAGGACTTAGGAGTACTATATGTATAATGTCTTTTTCAAAAAGGGTTTTTGGCCCCATGTCAAATTGTCAACTGCTTGTAAATTATGTAGGATTCTAGTACATGATACATTCTTGTGCATTACTGTTAAATTTGCATTATCTTTTTTTTCTTCTTTTTTTAATGTTTGGCTTTTAAGTTTATGTCTTTATCTAGAGAAACACATCTTTCACACATTTCTACTTAATGTGGTGAATTATATTTATTGGTTTATCATAATAAATTAAAAAAAATTATTACTATTATAAGTTAAACGATTTTTTTAATTCACATAATTATTTATATAACAACTAAAAAAGATATAATTATTTATTAGCTTAAATAAATTTTTATTTATAAATTATAAAATATTTATTTAATAAAAAAATATAAATTATTAATAAATAAAAAGTAAAATCAAAACTCATTTATCGAAACTTAACATTACAAAGAAGAAGGCGGAAGCGGAAGAATGATGGACAAAGGAGCAAGCTAACGACGACGAAGGAATAGGCTAATGACGGAAACAACTTACAAATTCACGAAATAAACTAAAACTCCTAAAATCAAAGATATGTTTGCTCTATTATTTTCTCAATGTTTCTCTAAAATTTAAACCTTATGGAGATGTTGGCATTTCTGCAACTTCTGTTTACACATACACACTCTCTATTATTTGTTGAAGCTTATGTACTCTTGCACTGAGATATCTAAGATTCATAATAAACTCCCCTTATCTAAGATGTCCTGTGCGACTTCAAAGAAGCCTTTACTGATGAATGGAAGACATAAGACACATTTTCATGTCTTCAAGAGCTCACTATTTGTTCAGCTCTCCTGCTGAACACAATCACTCCATGTAATAATGCTTCTTCGAACCACTTCACATAGAATCACCACCCTATAACTAACAACCTCTTGGATTGAGATCAAAATCACCATTAATCCCTCTCTTTCTGAACTCATTCATACACCATTTGAATTCCTCCTGAATTCTCGTGCACTAATATCCATGTTCCTTGAGACACAATCCAATTGACTCTGGAATGCTCCACATCCCTCAAAGAGATATCATACCTCTTAGTTTGTTAGCTACCTCATGATGTCCTTACTCGTGTGTTCTGAATCTACCACATTAACCCTTGCTAGAGCCCGTACTTCTTCAGTCTTGTCCATCTTTCTTGCATGTTTCCTTCATAGGTATTTATATGATCTTCCTTCTTCTGACCAACCCATTAGATAGAATCAACTTGTTAACCATTCCTACCTTTATCTCATCATCCTCCTGTATGATAAGTTAAGTCAATTTTGTTTTAAGATGTTCTTCTTCTTCAGGAATATCAATACCAGATGATGTTCTGACATTAGTTGAAGCAACTTCCAGAATCACAACCATCAATCCACCTTTTGCCTCAGTATCTTCATCAAATCAATCAGCTTGATCATTACTACCATCGGACTGTCCTAGAGAGAATAAACTTTTCATAACAATTGCAATCATCTTCAGTTTCTTAAAACTTCTGCCACAAGTTCCAAAATATAGCTAAAACCATATTCTTCTTTGATCTTCAAGTTACACATTCAACCCACTCCTACAGTAGGATGTCGTAGACACACCAAGAAGAGAACATGTCATATTTCCCACTCTAGAAGCTCCAAAAATCTGAATATGAATATCCTTCTTGAAGTAACACCAACTTCCATTCCTGAGATGATCAATTGAGTCCAATAACTAACTTCTAATGATGTCGAGATATTTGATATGACATCCAGTTGATGACCTAACCACTTTTGTTTTAGCTTTGACACTTTTCAAGTTATCATGCCACCTTGATAACTCTTCAACCCTAATAGAATAAGATTTCCATGCTCTCATAGACTTGATCAACCCACCAAGTTTGAGTAAGAAACCTCCACCCATGCGTTGTAGCACCATACTGACTTTTTTTAAGCCTGGTGATCGTGAGTCTTGATTTCTTACTCCTTAGTTCAGAATAAAACGGAACCACGAAGCATCCTTCAATTGAGTGATGGTCTAAACTTCCTTTCCAATGGCCTTCATGGGTCATACCAGATTCTATTCAAGAACGTCTTTGTATGAAACACAAGCCTTTTCTTTTTCTTCCTGACAAGAGTCACCAATAACTTAGGTCAACATCCTAGGGTTTGGTTTCTTGAGTATATGCACTTTTTTCCCTTTATCTGAGGACTCACTTCTTGAGACATTAGGGTTTAACACACATTTGGCTTGAAGAGATGCTTTAACATCTGATTGAACACTGGATACTTTTAATTCTTCCATGATGATCATGATTGTACTCATCCTCTAGGTTGTATGTATAGATGTTGTACCTCCTGATGATCCTTCTCGTCTTCAGTTTCCACGAGCTCTAGGTGTAAGGATAATTAATTAAATACTTGTTACTTTCACAAATAGCAATTGATCTTAAATCCTTATTAAGTATCCTTTGCTGGTAGATCAGTTTTATCTTATCTAATGATGAGACATCAAGATTGACATTCTTAACTCAACTTGCCTTTAGTTGACGATCTTGTCTTCATTTTCAATGAGGATCTCCCTCAATTGCATTGAAGTCTTCTATTAGACATGATCAACCTCCAGGTTGAACAAGAATCTCTCCCTTGCAAGTTACAGAAGGTTAAAATAAATCACCTACATTTTCTTCAAGTTGATGATCTCCACCCTTTAGGCTTTGGATAGCCAGACGTCTTCAAGGAACATCATCTCCAGACTGAACATTAGACCAAGATAACATGTTCCTGACCATGAGTATGAATGCTTTTATGAGTTGACTTGAGAAAATTCTCAAGTATCTTTGGCATCTTCCTTCATGATCATGTTGTTTACTTAATTCATAGACTAAGAATTGTCAAACAAGAACTTCAGCTCAACCTCCTCCAATTTGACTTCAAGATGCATGTCAGAATCTCCCTTCAAGATATCATTACCACCCATCGACCACCCTCTTTATTTCTTGCACACTCTTTAGGAATGATTAGGGTTTCTATAACGCTGATGTCTTCAAGAGCACAAACAAGATCAAGAATAGATTCCATCATTTATTCTCTCTAGACAACAATCACCTTCTTCTATTCCCAAGAATAGGTATTTATTAGCAGCAACATCAGAGAACCAAGAACTCAAAGAATTCTTTTAATTAGAACCATAAGCAACAGAAAACCAACAAACAACATCAATATTTTTTCAATCAAGATGTCACCACATCTTCTTGGACATAATCAATGAACACCAGCAACAATAGAATATAATATTTGAACAACCATCATGTTGTTCCCTTTGACCTAGAACATTCATCCCGTTCATCAATACTCTTCAAGTATATCAGAATGCACTATCATAATAACTTATCTTGTTTAACACCAGAAAGTATCTCGCTAAGATCTCATCTAGATACAGACAGGATACCTGCCCTGATACCAATTGAAATTCTGGTATGCAGATCACATATGTCTTATCCACTTGTTGAGACATTGATCTCTGCTATAAGTTAAACACATTTTAGATGTGCATCCTGATATTCAACAATATCAACGCATATATGATAACTCGAATTTGTATCGATTATTTAATACGGTTTCTGATCATTTTAACATGTTAATTTATGTATTTTGGACAATGTTACGTGAGTTTTGTGTTTGTTTTGCAGATATTTAATCAAACATGACTTTTGGAGGAAAAATATAAAAAGGAGACTTATTTGACAAGAAATGTAGAAACACAGAAGGAGACAGATCAAGAAAATGAGATTTTGCATAATTGACTGTGGGACAACCGTCACACATGAGTGGCGATCGTCACCTTCCCAAGACGCCCGTTCCAAGTTTGATATGATCTTCAGAATGCCAAGTTTCTTGTCACTCAATTGATACGATCGTCACAAATCCAATTCCAGAATCCTATTTACGAAACAAAATTCAAAACAGAAAGACGTTATGACCGCATTCAACAGAGAATTTTCCTCTACCCTAATCAACCTCAGTCTAAACAACTCAATCAAAGCCCAGCCTAAGTCCATGCCTTCGATTTCTCAACAAACCAAAGCTTCCACCTATAAATAGAAGCTACTGCAAATTGCAGAGGGGATCTTCGTTCAAGACTCAAATTTCTGCCGTATTTCCGTTCGAAGTTCAAATTTATTTTCAGCATCGTCTTTATTTTCCTTTACCAACCCCAAGTGATAGTTTCCATCATTAGGAAGCTATCACTATTTTAATTATTTCTAGCCACTGAATAATCGTTTTAGTTTCTAAGTTTTCGCAAGTTTGGTTGATCAAGAATATTGCAACCAGGTTTCTAATTTTAATGTTTTATTGTTTAGTTATTATTGCATTTATTTATATTATGAAATTCTTCTCCTTCTACCTTTCTTTGTTTTTATCTAATATGTCTGGCTAAACCATTAATCGATATGTAGTTGTCTAATTGGAACAAATTCGGTAGAATTAGGCTAATACCTTAAATTAAGTTACTTTTCGACTTCGATTTCTTAATATAAATAACTTCCGTTACAAGAGTAAGAGAGTATAAAAGATTAGGATTAAGACCACGAGAGTGTGAGATCATAATCAGATAGCTGAAATCGGGCATTGTTTTAAATACAGCGGAAGCGCTATAAAACCAATTAGAACCTTTAGGTTTCCAAAAAGTATTTATAACTTGAATTGACACAGTGAGAGTGTTCAACTGAACTTAGGATTATAGTAATATGCAAGACCAAGAGAGTGTGAGTTAACTACTTTTAAACCGAGAGATTCTACGGAGAGATAACTTAGTAAACCTTAACAAGTTGACCATCTATTGAATTTGCAAAGGTGAATCAATTACGTATTGATATTCTTATTATAAATTTAACTTAATTAATTTTTCACCTACTAAAACTAAAAACATCACTCGTCTTAGCTAAACATAGCAACACCCGATAGCACTAGGTTGATTATCGAGTCTCTGTGGGATTGATATCTTTTATTACTATGCGATAGACTGTATACTTATAGTTAGTAACCGTTAGACTCATAAAGTCGCGACCAAGTTTTTGGCGCCGTTGTCGGAGACTTAGATTTAGTCAATAATGCAATTCGTTGTTGTGTCGTCTAGATTAAGGTAACAATTTTACCTATCCTTTGTCGATTGTATGCCCATTACTCGCTCCCGAGGCGAAGACTTAGAACCCTTGATTGACGAAGTAGAACGTTTCATAAGTTTGAGACGCCAAATCGAACCCGACAAAACCCTTATTCCTGAAGTTATTATACCAGAACCAACTGAAGAACCTGACATGGCCGAAAACAGAGGAGCGCCACATTTACTCAAGTCCTATGTGATTCCAAATCAACAAGAACCGCAGAACAGTATTGTCGCACCAGCTATAACCCGAAACAATTTCGAATTAAAACCTTCACTGCTGCAAGTTGTACAACATAACCAGTTTTCCAAGAATCCTATAGATGATCCTAACGAGCATTTGATAAAGTTATTACAATACGCAGATACAATGAAAGCGAATGGTGTAACCCAAGACGGGATAAGACTAAAACTTTTTCCATTCTCCTTAAGGGATAGAGCTTGGGCATGGTTACAATCGTTACCAGCCAACTTCGTCACAACATGGGAAGAACTAAAGAAAGTCTTCTTATATCTATATTTCTCGCCAAGCAAGACAGCCATGCTGAGAGATCAAATTAACGGATTTCGACAAAAAGATATCAAATCACTTTACGAAGCGTGGGAAAGATACAAGGATCTGTTAAGATTATGTCCACACCATGGGTTTGAAAACCGGGTAACCATCATAACCTTCTATAATGGACTTCTATACAACACTAGGATGACAATAGACGTTGCCACGAGCGGTGCTCTTATGAACAAACCATTCAAAGAAGCCTACAACCTCATTGAGAACATGGCTCAAAATCTTTGCCAATGGGGAGGAGAAAGAACACTTGTAGAGAAAAACCATACTAAAGGAGGAATGTACGAAGTGAACAATTTCGATCACGTAAATGCCAGGATGGATGCCATAGCTCATAAAATCGATAACTTGACCATAACACCACCATCCATCGTGGCTGCAGTAGCTCTAAATTGTGAAATTTGTGGAATCCCAGGACACACATCACTTGAATGTCAACTTCTTGTCGGATTAACCATAGATCAGGTGAACTATGCTCAAGGAAATCCTTATTCTAATACTTACAACTCAGGATGGAAAAATCACCCAAATTTCTCTTACAAGAACAACAATGCCTTGTATGCGCCTAACCAAACACCAACTGTACCACCAGGATACCAAAAAGCTGCCGCACCTAATCTGAATTCTCCTAGGAAATCAAACCTTGAACTGATGATGGAAAATTTCATTGCTACACAAACTCAAACAAACAAGGATTTCCTGAAACAGAATAACCATACTAGTGAGCAGATCAAATAATTTGTGACCAAAGTAGATGCATTAGTTACTCATAATAACATGTTAGAAACCCAAATCTCTCAAGTAGCCCAACAACAAGCATCTACTGCTGCCCCAGCTGGAACGTTTCCTAGACATCCATAACCAAATCCTAAAGGTCATGCGAATGCAGTTATACTAAGAAGCGAAAATGAGTTGGACGGACCTACCGATCCTAGAACCGAAAACCCGACCATGTATCAACAACCTAAGAAATCAACTGCGAAAAACGATAAACCACAGGAAAAGGAAACCAACGAAAAAGAGGTTGAGGAAATGGAGAAACCTTATGTTCCTCCGCCACCATATAAACCACTGATTATATACCCCCAACGATTAACAAATTCTAAAACTATGGGACAATTCAAGAAATTCGTAGAGCTTCTTAAATAGTTAAACATTACCATACCCTTCACAGAAGCTATTACTCAGGTTCCCTCATAAGCTAAATTTCTAAAAGAAAGCTTATCTAACAAAAAGAAAATCGAGGATAACGAAACAGTTACACTTACTACTAAGTGTAGCGCAATCATTCAAAATAATATGCCTCCTAAACTAAAGGACCCAGGAAGTTTCTCTATTCCTTGTGTAATAGGAAAGTTTGTCATAGACAAAGCCCTATGGGATTTAGGAGCAAGTATAAGTGTTATGTCGCTATCACTTTCTCATATTGTACTGTTAATATTGTTCTCATGCCGCGTTCACTTCACACTCTGCGGTAATCCTCTCATGCTCAAACATAATCCATCTTACCGGAATCCTCCCAAATCCAATGTGCTTACTCTAACACTTATCACAACTTCATCTGGTCCATACCAAAATACATCTCATGTTACTAAACAAAGCTTGCTCTCTCTCTCTCTCTCCAGAACTATACCTTATTTCATTCCTTGGGTAGTTCAACATTTCCGAATGATCCCTTACTAAATATAACATCTTGATGTATCACTCTAAACTTTGTCTCCTCGGTCATAACCGAATATACAACTCTAGTCTTCTACTCTTCGTCTGGGGTATACTTTTCTCACTCGAAACGTGTAATCACATCCTTGTGTTTCTCTTCATGCTTCACCATGACATTAGGTTCCCATAAGAAAACAAACACTCTTAACTTGTAACTTCTATCCATCCGTGAGGTATCATCCAAATACATTTCTTGAAGTACTCTTGCTCATCTAAGATGCCACCGTGACCTTAAAACTGAAACACTAACAATTAACTCACTCCCGAACCTTACATCACACGATCCACAAAGCATCTTCTCTTATCATGGAATGAGATTCCTCAAAAATCTTGTCCATACTAGTGACCAATATTGATCCACCAACGACTTTACATATTCCTAGGTACACTCACCACTCCTACTGTAGATATCTGTACCTTTCAGACTCTATCAATTCCAAACGATTCCTCGAACAACACACTACTCTGCAACTCCATGTTACAGGAAGTAAAACTCTTATGAAGACTCCAAATGAGTTGGTCGAAGCTCCCTCTGCTAACCCTTGGCTTGAGCCTACTCTCACAACACAAGTCACGACAACATTTCAGAGTCCTCATGGTCGCACAACTATGATTCTACCTATCACATGCATAACATTAGGTTGATCAGACCCAGTACTACATAATATGATATTAAGAATCATGCCGACAAGAAACACTTAAGAGGCAGGAAAGATTTACTTATGATGTTTCAAGGCTAGGTCGAGGATACAACCTGCTCTGATACCAATTGTAATGCCCATATAATATATATCTAGAATAATATCATACAAGTGTTATTTTGGTACTGACATCATCATAACAGCCTAATAACATAATTCACATTCTTGACCAATACTAAAAGATAATACAACAATGGTACAAGACATGGAAATTATACTAAAACAAAAAGCTAAGATCAATACAATATCCCTTATTGTACAAAGATACAAAAATACACAACGGAAGACTAAAACTATGCTTCACTTGAAACATCCCGAGCATAGCTCCACTTGTAAATCAAACCTGCAAAAGAAACCTGAAAAGCAACAACAATAGTGGGGTGAGATAACAATATCTCAGTGGGTTCCCTATCTTAGAATTCTCTCGGCTCTACAAGGTTCTATCAAACCTAACTCAAGTCTTTGATCACTTTTCAACAAGGAACCAGAACAAGATGGAACATAATCTATACAACGCTCACACCACTAAACAAGTGAAATATCTACCTCAAGCCTTTACGGATGCTTCCCGTGGGACTAAAGATAACTCACCTCAAGGCTTACTCAAGACTTTACGGAGGACTCGATATCACACCCACCCAAGTCTTTACGAATGCTTTCCGTGGTACTCAGAATAACCCACCTCAAGACTTACTCAAGACTTTTCGCTTAAACCAGTGTAGTACTCACCTCAAGCCTTTACGGATGCTTCCCGTGGGACTCAAAATAACCTACCTCAAGACTTACTCAAGACCTTACGGAGGATCTAGTAACATACACGCCTCAAGTCTTCACGGATGCTTCCCGTGGGACTCAGAATAACCCACCTCAAGACTTACATAAGACTTACGGAGGACCCTTCGTAAAATACACACCTCTAGCCTTTATAGACACTTCCCGTGGGACCAAGTTCCACTCACCTCAAGTCTTACACAAGACTATTACAAAGACTTATTGTATAGCACGCTAATGGTTCGTAACAACCTAGGGCAATCCTAGTCATCTCACAAGTTACACCATTTAACAAGTTCTAGTCACAATACTATTCCATATTATCGGTTTAAGGTAAGATTTCCTCACTCTTTCTCCATTATTGGTGCTTGAAATCATAAAGTCCTTAAACATATAATTCTAATATTTTAGTTCAATTATCACCATTAAACAATTCTCACAATAATCTCATTGTCTCTACTTCATTCAATTCTCATGATTTAACATATACGACACAAATCGATTAGCACCCCAATTTCCTAACTAACATAATTATGGTTAATCGAAAAAATCAGGTAAAAATCGGCTCAAAATAATATTTCTCGGCATCATTAGATAGTTCATGTTTTTAGCTTCAAATCGATATGTGGAACACTAAAAACGGATACCCGAAACAAAAGTTACGAATTTAAACATAAAATAAAAAAAAAAACACTTCCAGACTCGCTAAACGAGCTGCACCAGAAAAACCTGCAGTCTTAGATGGGACGTAGTGAACACCCAAAAAAAAATCTAAGAATATATAGACCCCAAAGTTATAAGGCTTTAAAACTTAGAAGGAGACAAACCCCAAATAAAAAATTAATATTTTGGGGCTTAAAGTTACAAGGCTTTATAACTTTGCCGAAGCATTGGACAAAGCAATTCGACGAACCTAAACTTTTAAAAAGTAAAAAACAGTTTTTACGTAATATAATCAAATCAATGAGTATAAATAAAATATTTCCAAATTACTCATTTACGAAACAGTGTATATCAAAACTGTTTTGGGGCTTTCATACAATCGTCGCGATCAAAAACCACAATTATTCCGGTAAACCGCCGCAAATTATGAGAATAAATTGGTAATGGCGGAGCTTGTAATTGTGAGTCTAGCTTCCGTGCTGCCTAAGAAACGCAGGAACAGAGGAATGGCTGTGCTGTTCTTGGAGCTCTGGAGGACCATTGGCAATGGGTAAGAGTTGGTAAAGGATAAAGAAACAAGATAGAAATGGAAATATCGTGCATGGTATGATCCAATACACTTGTCTGGTTCAAATTAGACTAACAAACAACTTTTTTTAATGCTCCCCTTCATTCACTCCATTACCGTGTTGTCACCTTCTGAGATTTCATTGACTTTTTACTTGGATGTGACAACTAAACAAACATATCCAATAGCCAGTGTCGCTGTCACCTTCTGAGATTTCATTGACTTTTTTTATCATATCTTATTTTCTTCATTCTCCTAACTAGTTCCATCTTCTTCCTTACTTCAGCGGCCCAAACAACAGTTCTCTCTCCTCTTCATCTTACATTTATGTTTATTTCATTCTTTTTCTTACCTGGTTTTGTTCCATGTTGTTTTCTGTTGTGTATCATTTCTTGGATCATGAATTTGTATTCTTTGTTTTGTATTTTTGGATTTGGAATTGATTTGGTTTAGATTCATGTTATTGAGTAATTCTGCAATTTATTCTCACTTTCAGAAGATCTTGTGGACATATCATAATAAAGTAACTTGCCTATTAAGGAGATGACGAATATAACAAATGTGAGCGAGTATGAAGCAATTGCTAAGGAAAAGTTGCCAAAGGACATTTATGACTACTTTGCATCAGGGGCAGAGGATCAGTGGACTTTGAAAGAGAACCGGAATGCATTCTCAAGAATTATGTAATATACAAACTTCTTTTTATTTGATTTTCATCTTCTCTTTAGCCTTGTGTATCATGTTGTATCCCTTATTTCAATATCTATGTTTACCATCAACAGGTTCAGGCCACGTATTCTTATCGATGTAAGCAAGATAGATTTGACAACATATGTATTAGGCTTCAAAATATCAATGCCTATCATGATTGCTCCTACAGCTGCGCAAAAGATGGCTCACCCTGAAGGTACTCATTGTTCTGTGTTGCATTAAAATATTTTTTAATACAGAAGCTCTTGATTCTTCAAGTGTTTGACATTGAAGTTTATTGTTTTCCTACAATATAGAAATACTTGTAAATTAAAACAAATCATGCATTTTGTGTGTAGGAGAATATGCTACTGCTAGAGCAGCATCAGCAGCTGGCACCATCATGGTTTGTCTTCCACCAAACTTATTATTTCTCTACTCTAGCAAAAAAAATATAATCGGCCCAAATTTGGAACAAAGTACCTGTATTTTTAATATATATTTTGTTACGGAGGGAGTATTTAGTACATGGGATATCATTTTGATAATTTTGTGACAGACACTATCCTCATGGGCTACTTCCAGCATTGAGGAGATTGTTTCAACAGGACCTGGCATTCGTTTCCTTCAACTCTATGTGGGTATATTGACTTTATTTCTTCTCTTCATTATTTTATTTTCTATGACACGTGTGTACGTGTCACGTGTCACGTGTCTCCTCCTCAAAACACAAAGAACATTTCCAAACAACTTAGTTTAAACCAGGAATCCGCTTTTGATGTATGAATTATAATCCTTGTTACATTCAAACAATTGCTAAATTGATTATCTAACTATTCAATTATTAGTGTTATAATCTAATTTGTTTGTTATTTTCTTCTCCCAGCTGCTTAAAGACCGAAGTATGGTTACTCAGGTTGTGAGAAGAGCTGAAAATGCTGGTTTCAAGGCAATTGTGCTTACTGCAGACTCTCCAGTCATTGGTCGTAGAGAGGCTGACATAAAAAATAGGTTGACAATCATTGCAAAATTTCATTTGAATTGATAAGTCTTATATTCAAAAAATAGTAGTAATATATTGGTTCACGGAACACGCGGAGTTGCTTATCAGATTAAGATAAACACTATTAGAAGTTTCTACTGGAGATTTAAAATAAATATTTCTGGTTTGTTTAATGGAGATTCTTACAGATTTAAACCGCCATCATATGTGAGAATGAAGAACTTTGAAGGCATGGATCATGAAAAGTTAAATAAGGTGAGTGATCAATACATAGATTTTAAATTAGATGAATTTTCCTCTTCTGTTATTGTCATCTTAATGTGGTTACTTTTGCTATAACTATTTGAGAAATTGGATATAACCTCGCAGACTAAAGACAATGGTGGTCACATCTCTGTTGTTAATGGCCTATATGACCAATCACTCACCTGGAAGGTGATATATAGATCTTTTACATATATGAATTCCTAATGTGACATTGAATGTGGAAATAACAATAACTAGTATGGCAAACCTTGTAACAGGATGTAAAATGGCTTCAAACAATCACCCCATTGCCCATTTTAGTGAAGGGAGTTCTTACTGCTGAAGATAGTAAGCTTATCAAAGCGATACATTTTAGAGTTTACTTTCAAAATAACTATAACTAAAGTGAAACATTTAATTACTTGACGGTTATAACTTAATAAGAACGCAAAACCTCTTTAAGGGAAAGTGTGAACCAAATAAATCCTATATTTTTATTCAATGCTTCCTTATCCATTTGATCTTTGAAATTAATTCCGTAATCCTATGCTAATATTGTAGCTAGGTTAGCCATACAAGCTGGAGCTTCCGGAATCATTGTTTCCAATCATGGTGCTCGCCAACTTGACTATGTCCCTGCAACTATTATGGCTTTAGAAGAGGTATGATTTAAGTCTCTAATGTGCTATCTATCACTCTTAGTTTAATTTTAACTACTATGGTATGATGCCTTAAAGTTTCAGGCTGTAATATCTTGAATTATTCCCAAGTTTCTTCTTCATTGCCTTGTTTTGTTTCCGTGTGTTGACCCTATAGAATACTTTCTTTTTTCAATTTATTACCTTGCATAGGTTGTTCAAGCGGCTGAAGGAAGAGTTCCTATTTTTATTGATGGTGGAGTCCGCCGAGGGACAGATGTTTTTAAAGCATTGGCGCTTGGAGCCACTGGTGTATTTGTAAGTATACGATGAGATAAATTCCTTGCAGTACTAATAACAGCATGATGTTGCTATTATTAGACAGTTCATTGTATTCATTTTCTTGAATACTTTTAAACAGTCTCGATCATTGATTTAGATTGGTCTGTAGAAGGTAGTAACCGTATCCAAATTCGATTACCATCATCAAAACTCAAAAACTAATTAGTAATGTGATTTATTAGTATTTTTATTAAATGGAAATGCTATAATATATTCTAACTAGTCCCATATTTCTATAATATATCAGATTGGAAGACCTGTGGTGTTCTCGTTGGCTGCTGAGGGTGAAACTGGTATAAGAAATGTACTTAAGATGCTTCATGATGAGCTTGAAATAACCATGGCACTTTGTGGTTGCCCTTCACTTAAGGACATAACTCGTGACCATGTTGTGACTGAGCGGGACCGCCCAAGAATTGTTCCTAGATTATGAGACATCATTCTCAGTAGTGTTGGCGCATGAGGAGGGGTGCCCATTGAGAAACTGGCAAACTATAGGAATTTATTTTTATAATCTTATAATAATTTTCATGTTATAAAAATGAAATTGTTTCAAACTTCCACCAATATATTTTGACAAGTTTGAGTTTAATAGTGTATTTTGACAGACGAGTTTAGATGGTGAAATGAAAAAATGCCATATAGATTTGTTACATGCCATGAAATCCATGACTTAGTAGTAGTAGTAACTGCATGTTTACTCGTTGCATGTAGATTGTGGTAGAAATATATAAGAGATTCTGCCTAAATCACGGTAATACATCATGATTCTGCCAAAATTACTACAATCTAAATATACACTAAAATACAATAATAGGAGCAGATATGCTGCGAAATAAGGTCATGCAAGGAGGGTTGGTAGGAAATAAGAAAGAAAAGCTACAAAAGTACAAAGGCAACACCCCAAGGAGAACCACCAGCACTATGGATAGCACTCGGTTCAGATCCTGGCATGGGAAAGTTTAACTGGCTACCAGTGGAGAGCCATTGAACTATGATAATTAAAAGCAATGGAGAAATTACCAACAAATATTGCAGCAACTCTGGAGCAGTAGCCATTATTACATCATATATTAAGTAACTCAGAATTCCACAAATGTGGATAATGGTTCTGATCTTACCTGATCAGGAGGGCCTTCCAAGGATTGCAGACTGGACCAGAAAATATGAGTGAGAGGGGGGGTGTACCTGCAAGGTGCTCCAATGCTTAAGTCAGAAGAGGTACAGAATAAGGTTATCAAAGTGTAAGTTAGAATACCTGACCCTTTGCCATGAAAGGGTATTTATACTGAGCCCCCAGCGCTGGGCCAAGGCTCCTAATGGGCTGGATTAGCTAGGCCCAAGGAGGAGCTGCCAGGGGACGCGTAAGAAGCGTGAAGACCTAGACCAAAGGTCTGCTCCCTGGTCCAACTGCCCATATCCCTAAGGAGATAATATAGGGGAGTTGGGTGACGTGTTAAGTGAGGTGCAGTTGTGGTTCTGCCCGACATAACCTAGGTGCCCGTGATGTAGGCTGATGACACGTGGATGAAGACCATGGGGCGGGCAACACACTCTTTGCCCGACACATAGTCAGGTCGTCGAGGAGACGTTCCTCTGGCCTGGGTGAAAAGACCTTCGCCCGACGTATTCATGTGCCTGGACGTTTGGGCTTGGACCCGACGAGCGTTGGGCCGTGTCGTGCATAATGTCATGGCCCAGTCCAGAACAGGTTCTGTTCTGGACTGGGCCCAGGGCCACCTTGGGCCTTGGCCCAGTTACGTCGGGCAGGTGCTCATCTGCACGAGCAACAGTTTTGTCTTGGCGAGCATTAAAACAAGGTGTCGAGCACAGTGATGCCGCACGGGCAGTAAGCAGGTCCTCCATCTTGCCTGCCACGTCACCCCAACTGCCCACGAATATCTCCTGAGACATAGGGGTTGTTGGACCAGGGCAATGACCTAATAACTGGTCATACACGCTCCTACGTGTTCCGGACTGGGCCGTAAGAATGTATAGGGCCACGGCCCAGTACATGTCGAGCAAGGGCCCATATGCTCGAGCAGGAGAACCTCTTGGACAAATCACCTGCTTATGCGACGGGCATGCACTAAGGACGGGCAGAGAGTATGTCTGCCGCCCAGTACATGTCGAGCAAGGGGCCATATGCTCGAGCAGGAGAACCTTTTGCACAAATCACCTGCTTATGCGACGGGCATGCACTAAGGACGGGCAGAGAGTATGTCTGCCGCCCAGTACATGTCGAGCAAGGGCCCATATGCTCGAGCAGGAGAACCTCTTGGACAAATCACCTGCTTATGCGACGGGCATACACTAAGGACGGACAGAGAGTATGTCTGCCAGCTCATCCACCACGTCACCCAACTGCCCTTTATTATCTCCTGAAAGATAGGGGCAGTTGGACCAAGGGGCAGACCTTTTGTCTAGGTCTTCACGCTTCTTACGCGTCCCTTGGCAGTTCCTCCATGGGCCTAGCCAGATTAAGCCCATTGAGGGGTCTTGGCCCAGCACTGGGGGCACATTATAAATACCCTTTCTTAGCAAAGGGTCAGGTATTCTCACTCATGCTAAACTCTCATTGCTATTACCATATTGTACCTCTCTAACTTTGGCATCGGAGTGCCTTGCAGGTACACCCCCCTCCATTCCATCCATCCATCAACTTTGCTACGTTCGACCGACCAAGGGAAGGCCCTCCTGATCAGGTAAGATCAGTGGCGCCGTCTGTGGGAAACTAGCTATCCCCATCTTCACCAACAGAAGATCAAAGCTCATTCACTTCTGCCCTTCCAACATGGCCGGAGAACACAACAACAACCAAGGCATCCCCCTCGTCGACTACACGACGGAGGATAACCTCACTTACAACGAAGCAGATCCAAGAGACGGGCATCCCGCCACACCGTCGCCCGAACCTGAGGACAACGGAGCCCTTCCGCCTCAGCCCCCGGTCCAGCCGGTCGCCACTTTCCAGCCCATTCCAGTGCCCATTGAGGGTGACCCCACCATGATTGCTATGGTGCACACCCTCAACCAGACCAACTTCATGCTCTCCCAGCAGCACGAACGGATCATGGCGTTAGAAACTGAACGACAAGCTGGCCGACCTCAGCAAGGGCGGGCGCAACCTCAAGAGAAGCAGCGCGCCGACGCTGCCCGGAAGCGGGGACGCTCCCCCCCGCGAAGGAACCAGCGCTCCCCCGAGCCAAGGGTGAATAGGTCAAGGATACGCTGCGAAGGGGACAGGTCGGGAGCTTCACCCCGACGTGGTCGCAGCCCCAGGAATGACGAACTCTCCCCGCTAAGAAGCGACGAAGAGGATCCCCATTGCCCGCTCTCACGGGTTATCATGGAGGCCCCGCTCCCCAAGGGCATGGAGAAACCCCCGAACCTGCCCACCTACGATGGGACCACTGACCCGGACGATCACGTCGACAACGTCAACGTCATGCTCGACTATCGCAACGATATCACCGGGCATCTCAAGTGCAGACTGTTCTCTACGACCCTGAGAAAGGGAGCCATGGCATGGTACAAGAGCTTGGCCCCAGAATCCATCACATCCTGGAGGGGCATGAAATCCCTATTCACAAGGCACTTCACAGCCTCCAAGCGTTATCCGAAGACCGAGGCCTCTCTAGAAGCCATTATACAGAGGAAGAACGAGACGCTGCGCTCATACATCGAGCGATTCAACCAAGAGGTCGTCGAGGTGGACACGACGGAACACATGAAGAAATATCTCCTCGAGAGGGGGCTCCTGCCCGACAGCGAACTCAGTAGAGCTGTCGGGATCGAACCTCCCCGCACCCTGAATGAGCTTCTGCACAAGGCCCAGGCCTACATCAGATATGAAGAAAAGCAGGTCGCCTACAGTGTCCGGAACAGCCGCGGCACCAGTGAAACCGACCATGCTAAGCGCGAGGAGCCCAGCGCTCCCCGACATCAAGGAGACAGGACGGATAATGGGGCCTACTACTTAGAGAGCCTGCAAGGCGAAGAACTCGCTCGACCATGGAACGCAGAGAAACTTAGACAATATTACAACTAAAAAAGCACCTACGGAGCCGTGGAAGGTACGTCCACGACCTCGTCGCCAAAACAAAGGGGGATAATGCCTACACCTGGGCGAACACAGCCCCCGACGTCGGCCACCTCGACCGAGCCCCGGCGTCACAGTACCACGCGGGCAGGACACCCAGCTCGCAATGGGAGGTCCAAGCCCCGGGATCGGGGCACCCGATCGCAACCCCGATCCCGAGTCAAGGCGGACAACAACCCGCCACCTCGCCGGTTCCCTAAACCGACGAGCCTAAACGAGTCGAGCATAAAGAGTTCACAACAAGAATCAAACGTAATAAGACAAACAAGCAACCCGCCTTCAATTCTCATGACACATCAGCATGGGGAATCGAGAACGACGACGGGCGTCCATTCGTCCCTCGACATGACCCTCTGTCTCCCCGGCCAAAGACTGGCCGTCTCATACGTCCACGAGCACCCGACGCTCGACATATCCTATGTGGACCCATCATGCTCGACCTCCAACCCCTCCTCGACATCAAAACGCGCCCGACTCTCTCTCTAACTCATCGCTCCAACCTAGAGACTCGACTTGGGGGGCTCCTGTTCTGGACTGGGCCCAGGGCCACCTTGGGCCTTGGCCCAGTTACGTCGGGCAGGTGCTCATCTGCACGAGCAACAGTTTTGTCTTGGCGAGCATTAAAACAAGGTGTCGAGCACAGTGATGCCGCACGGGCAGTAAGCAGGTCCTCCATCTTGCCTGCCACGTCACCCCAACTGCCCACGAATATCTCCTGAGACATAGGGGTTGTTGGACCAGGGCAATGACCTAATAACTGGTCATACACGCTCCTACGTGTTCCGGACTGGGCCGCAAGAATGTATAGGGCCACGGCCCAGTACATGTCGAGCAAGGGCCCATATGCTCGAGCAGGAGAACCTCTTGGACAAATCACCTGCTTATGCGACGGGCATGCACTAAGGACGGGCAGAGAGTATGTCTGCCGCCCAGTACATGTCGAGCAAGGGGCCATATGCTCGAGCAGGAGAACCTCTTGCACAAATCACCTGCTTATGCGACGAGCATGCACTAAGGACGGGCAGAGAGTATGTCTGCCGCCCAGTACATGTCGAGCAAGGGCCCATATGCTCGAGCAGGAGAACCTCTTGGACAAATCACCTGCTTATGCGACGGGCATACACTAAGGACGAGCAGAGAGTATGTCTGCCAGCTCATCCACCACGTCACCCAACTGCCCTTTATTATCTCCTGAAAGATAGGGGCAGTTGGACCAAGGGGCAGACCTTTTGTCTAGGTCTTCACGCTTCTTACGCGTCCCTTGGAAGTTCCTCCATGGGCCTAGCCAGATTAAGCCCATTGAGGGGTCTTGGCCCAGCGCTGGGGGCACATTATAAATACCCTTTCTTAGCAAAGGGTCAGGTATTCTCACTCATGCTAAACTCTCATTGCTATTACCATACTGTACCTCTCTAACTTTGGCATCGGAGTGCCTTGCAGGTACACCCCCCTCCATTCCATCCATCCATCAACTTTGCTACGTTCGACCGACCAAGGGAAGACCCTCCTGATCAGGTAAGATCAGGTTCTAAGTGGGATTTGGGGTTTTCCTAATATATCCCCTCACGCATTTTTGTGTGTATGAATATAAATTATGAGTAGTCCATGATCCGATCGATAGACTCTGATATTTATATTAAAGTTTGATTTAATTCATTCTTACAAATCGATTTGTAAGTTGAGGGATGTCATTATACAAACTCTTTCAAATTCTATCTCTCACCTATGTGGAATTTAATTTTCCGAATATAGAGGGAGAGGGACTTATTATGGAGAAAACATGATTGGGTACAAGATAGGTAGCTATCAATATTTTTGTAGAGTATTTCATGAGTTTGTGAATCATTGTTTATGATATCGACAAATACAATACAATGAGATTTTTGACCTATCAAGCTGAATTGTTTTCCCCAAATTGCTCCCTCTAAAATTAAGAGAATTTCTTATCCCACCCTATGGGGTTCTTACGCACCATGTGTGTTTCCAAAAAACCTATATACTTCTGGAGATATATCTCCGGGCGCATCATTTTTTTTATTTAACGTTGGTTTGTTCCAGAGATACATCTACGAAATGTTTCCATTTATATATCTCTGGAACATTTGTTGATACACTTCGCGTCAGACCCTTCTCGTCCCTCATTCTTCACTTTCATCTTCTTCTTCAAACTCCTCTTCATTATTCTCTCAACTTCAAAAATTTCATTACCACCAAAACACTTCGACACAGAGCATCATCTGCAACGATCAATACACTTCTAATCATTCGTAGCTCAATATAATCGGTAAGTTTTCGAGTTTACGAGTCATTTTTGAATTTTCTCCGTAATCGATTTAGAATAGAATTTTAGGTGTAGAAATCGTTAGATTATTTTAGAAACATAGTTTAGAGACAATGTAGGTATTATTTGTTCGCTTAAACGGCCATCAAAATGTCGATTTTTACATGTTGGTGACGTTAATGGCGTTGTTGTGTTGTTTGAAGTTGCAGAAGGTTCCAGAGGTGCATCTCCGAAACAAATTAACGTTAGAAATGTTTCGTAGATGTAGCTCCGGAATGACCCAGACATTGTGAATTCTGGGTGCTTCCGTGGATGCAAATACGAAAGTATTCCGTATGTATACATCCGAAAACAAGAAAATATTTTTTCCTTTTTATTTTTCAATTTATTTGTATCTAATTCTAATTTATTGGTTATACCTTGCAGATTTTATGGCTGATAGAGACCCCTGACTGATACATGGACGGGTCACACAACATGCATCGGTCTGACGTGCACGGACCTAGACAGATGCATAGCTGTCTACATCACAGGTCCAGGACACTCTCTAGACCTCGCAACCCATGACATCCTCCATTTCTTTATCCCGGAGGCATCGGGATGCTATTGAGGGTACATCACAGTTTCCGCCCTCCCGTATGCCACGTCAGTCTAGTCTTGTTCCACTACCAGAGCATGATATTGATCCGGTCCCACCTCTAGAGGGTGATGAGCTTACACATGAGGATGCTGGTGACAATAATGATGCTCTTGAGGGTTTCCCGGGGGTTCCATCTGATATGTCCCTGCTGACAGGGTACGTCTGGCATACTGCCCGACATGTATGGGATGGAGAGGTAACATTACTCAAATTATTTCTTTTTTTTTCATTATGAATTTATTATTTATAACATTGTTTCTTATTAAAATTGTTTTCATTGTAAATTTTCAGACGCGTGACGCCCGAAAGTTCTATAACCATGGGCGGAAGAGGTTGCCTCAACCACAAGAGGATTGGTTCCAGACTGTCCTTGCTGACTTTGGTTTGAAGGACCTTTGTGAGATCGGGTATGGCCTGATCCACAACGAGATGCTCATGACTTTTGCGGAGAGATGACACCCTGAGACGTCCTCATTTCATCTACTGCATGGAGATATCACCATTACCCTTGACGACATCTCATGTCTATTACATATATCGATCAGGGGTACCCTTCTTTGTCACGGTAGAATGATGAAGGAGGAGGCGAGAGAGCTTATGGTTGATGAATTCGGGGCTGATCCAGGGGATGCGCTAGATGAGGTGGATAAGACCCGCGAGGCTCATGTGAGGTTCTCCTTCCTGATCCGTAGATTTGATTATGTGTTGGATGCTGCAGGACATGCAGATGGTGATCCAGCTGAGGTCGAGAGACACAGACAACATGCGATAGGATGTTACTTTTAATATTTGGTCGACACGCGGTTGTTTGTGGACACGAGCTCCACATATACCGATGTAACTTACCTCATATACTTTTCGGATCCCGCACGGATCTACGAGTACAACTGGGACACAACTATGTTGGCGTACACATATTCGAGACTCTCAGAGGGATGCATGTGGAAGTACAGACTGTCGCAAGCAGTTGTTCACTATACATGGTAACAATCTTATACCCTTCGACTTTTTTTTTTCATTTCTTTTTCATTCTATATTCGTGATAAAGCTTGATACCGATGTTTTTTATTTTCATTTCAGGCTTGGATCTTCCAACACTTTACGATGATATTTGGATGAGAGGGTGTGCCTAAGTACACAGAGGACTGTCCGAGTTCACGTACCTTTCTCCTGCTCAGAGGGAACCAGGCGGTCATCTCGACCGCATGGTTGCTGAGGACATCTGATACGACGTATATGGAGCTCACCGTCAGACGCGCCCGTTTGATGACATCTCACTGTTCAGTAGATTTTTGATAGTTTGACAATCATTGTGCCATATCTTCCTGAGCGCGTCATGCGGCAGTTGAGTTATACTCATACCATAACCAGACACCCTGTTGTCTCCGCTCCTCTCTGCCTGACCCGTAGGCAGATAAATGAGTTATTTGCAGACTATCAGAACCACATGGTACTGAAGGAGGCTCGGGAGACCAGATCTGATAGAGACTAAATTTGCATCAATGGCTACATCATGTGGTACTTTACTGTCTCCCATCCCTACATGGTCCAGACTGCAGAGGGATCACCGGTCAAACCAGCTCATCAGGAGATATTAGAGGAGGAGCAGTCTCAGTTGGACCATACTCAGGATGTGTTGCCTCGATGTCGTGAGATAGTTACGATTGGGCGGACAAATATTACACATGGTCTCTTCCCTGAAGGGTCTGGTGGCAGTCGTGTAGTGGATGACATGATTGTGGTGGTAGGATGAGAACTTATGTACCACATACATCGTGCCAGGACGGGTGGGATCGACGACCGAGGACGTAAATCGGGCAATTGAGGAGGCAGTAGAGGCGACAAAGGCACATACAAAGGAGACAGTGCAAATATTGTCTGGGACACACAGTAGTTACTGTGGTGTTTATTTTGATGTACTTTATTTTGATGACATTGATGTAGTATTTTTTGATGATGTTTATGACATATGACTTCTTTATATATATATATATATATATATATATATATATATATATATATATATATATATATATATATATATATATATATATATATATATATA
Source organism: Lathyrus aphaca (assembly GCA_963966055.1). Taxonomy (NCBI): domain Eukaryota; kingdom Viridiplantae; phylum Streptophyta; class Magnoliopsida; order Fabales; family Fabaceae; genus Lathyrus; species Lathyrus aphaca. The sequence continues at coordinate 85,090,347 of OZ014521.1, read as the reverse complement.
TATATATATATATATATATATATATATATATATATATATATATATATATATATATAATTTTATTTATGTTTGTATGTTATTGTATAATCATCTGCAATAGTTAATTTGCATATGCGACTAACAAAATTGGATTTATTTTTTATAAAAAAAATTGTTCTGATAAGATTTCGGAGATGTAAATATGGAACTTTTTCCGCAGATGCATCTCTAGAAGCAGTCAACATAAAAAAAGTGGTGTATCCAGATATATATCTCCGGAAGTCGGGGGAATTAAAAAAATGCAGCAGGCGACTAAGAGTATCATGGGATGGATTAAGAAATTCACAAAATTTATTTCCCCACATGCCACTTTTTGTCAAAAAAAAAAATTATTTAAAAACACACCATCGTCGAAAATGGTGGATACGTCAGTTCCCTTAAATGTATCCTGAATAGAGCACTTTATATTTTATCTTTTTATTTTTTAGTAAATTTAAATATTTGAAATCATTAATTTAATATAAAAATTAATAAATAATTCTTTAATAATATAAAAATAATATAACTTTTTTTTAATAAATTTAATTATATCGTATTTATTAAAAATAAACATGTATTAATATTTTATTAAAAAAAGTTTTTATGCCAAAAGAAATTGTTAAGAAGAATCTGCCTCTGATCCGAGTTAGAGTATGGTGTTCTATAAATAGGTGTGTCTATGACGGTTTAATTATCAATTTTACTTTCTATTAATTTCACATATTTCTTAATCATTTCAGTTGGGTCTATTGTGTTTTGAAAAAGATAAGCACGTGAGAGTATGTCTAAATCCACACTAGAATTTCAGACTATTGGTTTTAGATATCCAACGCAAGTTTTCGACAACTAGGTGGTCCGATTCGAAATGTTAGAAAAATAGAATAAATATGTACAAATTTTTCATATGATGGACGGTCATAATCTTAAATGCCATATGTTCGAACATCATTAGTGTCAATGGAAATCATGAAGAATGAAGGATGGTTGAACAAAAGTGTTGGTAAGATGATAATGACCATTATGGATCTCAGTTCTACCAATAGTCCTATGTGAAGGAGGTGCCCTATATAAGGAAGTGAGTGGCATTAAAGATATGAGAACTAGTAAGGTTATGGCCATGACAGACAAGTTTGTCCACAAAATTTCCCTTCTCTATGGATTACATGGACCCCCATAAAGAGACAAATAGCCCATCCGTTTCTAAGCTTCCAATGCAAATGGATGTATTTATTATCAAAACTCAAAAGCTAGAATAGCTGTCTTGGAATCACTTCTTATCCAACCCTTGTTCCAACTTTTTTCTCTTGCATAGTTAATTTTCTGTATTATACCAAAGAGCTCAACATTAAGAGCATTATCCAAACCAAAGTTGTAATCAAAGCAACCTAAAGAGGTAGTGCAGTGATCCCGATAAATACCACCACAAGAGGCTCTAGAATGAGAACCAATTGCAGAACCATCGCTATCCATTTTTATCCAGTGAGTGCCCGGAGTCGTCCTTAAAATTGGAATGATTGCCACCTCTGGCTTATGTCTTGCTTCAATCAAGAAATTACTCTGGATTTCGTGATCCTCCGACCTTTGACAACTTGACACTCATGGCTACAGATGTCATGACTTTAAATTTGGCTGCATGTTTACAAAATTCAGGAAGTTGCTGAACCTGATGCAGTTCACGGCCATCCAGATAGTGTGCACAAGGTGAATGATTTATGCTAGAACAACACCCATAATCTGCTCACACCAGGAATTATTGCAGATATTGAGGAATAACTATTCAATAGTAAATAATCAAAGATTCCAGAAAGTTTGTAATTGATAATTGATTGAGATTAACATATATTTAATGAAATTAGCATCTGAATTACTAGTAGTAATAATGAATAATACATCACAGAACCAATATACACACATTTGCATCATCTCAAACGTGCATATAATGCATTCCCAACCGTTATCCAAGTTGTGCTACATATTGCACATGTCTAAATGCATTTTACAAAGAAGTTTATTATTATTATTATAAAGTAGAAGTTTCTTATGGATCACTCATGGCTTATATTGTAAAATTAGGTTTCCTATTGAAGCATGAGATAAAATATTCCTATTATTATCAGAAGACTCAGGCATGTACTTCTGTCATTTTATAACCTAGGATCAATTCTTGGACGGTCCCACTCTGTGACAACATGATCACGAGTTATCTCCTTGAGTGAGCGACAACCACATAATGCCATAGTTAGGTGAAACTCATCACAGAGAATCTCAAGTACTTTCCTTACACCAGCTTCGCCATTAGCAGCCAATGAGAACACCACAGGTCTTCCAATCTGATATATTACAAGATCAAAGGTAAATGTATAAACACAAGAAATGTATGTAGGGCTTGCTAGCTTTATATTTGGTTGTAAGAATATCATATACTTACAAATACACCGGATGCTCCAAGAGCCAGTGCTTTAAAAACATCTGTCCCTCTACGGACTCCACCATCCAGAAAAACTGGAATTTTTCCTCCTGCTGCTTTCACAACCTATTCAAGGCAAGCAACAAAATCTTTAGTAAAATCGTATAATGTGATAGTAATAAAATAGTTTTTCCACATATAACTAAGAGATATGTTAACGAAGTTGGGAAACTAGGACCAAAAAGTGAAAAGCAAACAAACTTGTACCTCTTCTAAAGCCGTAATAGTTGCAGGCACATAGTCAAGTTGGCGAGCACCGTGATTGGAAACAATGATTCCAGAAACTCCAGCTTGTATAGCTAACTTTGCTACATTATTAGAATAGAATTACAGAATTAAAGTCAAGATTGATAAGAACAAAGATGAAATGGATAAGGAAGCATAACATCAGAATATAACTGTTATTAAGTAAGAAGCTTACTATCTTCAGATGTAATTACACCCTTCACCAAAATTGGCAATGAGGTGATTGTTTGAAGCCATTTCACATCCTGCAATAAGGTTTACCATAGTATTAATTACTTCTATATACAATATTGTCGCAAGCAAGGCAATCGAACATACATATGTAATAGATGTGAGTTACCTCCCAGTTGAGTGACCGGTCAACTTGGCCAGAAACATAAGAGGCTAGACCGGAATCATTAGTCTTCTAAATGATTGATTACAAACCGAAAATGGAAAAAGTAAGATTATCACGAATGGAAAAAACCATCTAATTTCTGAATTGATACTAATCACAAACAAACCTTATCAAGCTTTCCAAGATCCAATCCTTCATAATTTTTTAAGCTAAGGTGTGGTGGCATTGTAAATCTGTACAAGAACAAGCCATTGGCATATACATCTTAAAACATAAGATTTCTCAGTTCAACCACGTTGAGCTATGTTAAATTTTGCAGAAAGATTGTCCAAATGATTTTCAACCTGTTTTTAATATCAGCTTCCCTACGACCAAGAATTGGAGTGTCAACGGTAAGCGCAATTGCCTTGAAACCGGCAGATTCAGCTCTTCTCACAAGTTGAGTAACGACATTTCTGTCTTTAAGCACCTAAGAAAATAAAAGAAAATAACAACAACAAGAGAGACATGTGACATACACATCACAGGGAAAAAGAATCATGAAATAAGAAATGAGGGCAATATACTCACATAGAGTTGGAAAAAGCGAATGCCAGGTCCAGTTGAAGCAACCTCCTCAACACTGGAAGTAGCCCACGAGGATAGTGTCTGTAACAAAAAAATCAATGAAACATTCAGCAAGAAACTAATTAGGATGGAAATATTTACAGGGAAAAAATATAGTTGATGTTTGAGAACAAATATGATGGAAATCACACCATGATTGTGCCAGCAGCTGATGCTGCCCTAGCAGTAGCATATTCTCCTACACAAAAAATACTGCCATTAAATTATATATAACAACAAGAAAACACATGATACAATGTAAATAATATGCTTAATGTAACACAGACCGATGAATTTAATGGCATTATATATACCTTCAGGATGAGCCATCTTTTGCATAGCTGTAGGAGCAATCATGATAGGCATTGATATATCAAACCCCAATACATTTGTTGTCAAGTCTATCTTGCTTACATCCCTCAGAATTCGCGGCCTGAACCTGGTTTCGGTAAACATAGATAATGAAATAAGGGCTTTAAAAGAACACATAAAGTTAAACCCAAAAGCTTTAGCACATAAAAATAAAATAAGATCGGGTCTTAGGAAACTAAGCAGATTACAGAATCCTTGAGAATGCATTTCGATTCTCTTTCAATGTCCATTCATCTTCTGCCCCTGATGCATAGTAGTCATAAATCATCTTTGGCAATTTTTGTTTTGCAATTGCTTCAAACTCGCTCACATTAGTTATCAAATCCATCTTCCTGATATGAGTAAAACAGTGACTAAACAACATGAATTCATTCCAATACTTTAATCACAATAAATATCTATGAAACAAATACACATCCACGACATTGATATGTATCGGACACCAATCAAATCACAATTAATATCTATGAAAAACACACACACATACATGACATTGACACGTATGAGACACACAGATCAAATCACAATTAATATCTATGAAACACAGACACTGACACGTATCAGACACGGACAAACATGTGTTGAGTGCTACATAGATCAATACCTAACTCAATTTGAGCTATTTTTTCCGATTGATTTGTGGTGTTGTGTTGATGAGTATTTACAGAAACAGAAGCAGTTCAAATTATTATACAAAAATATGATCCAACATACGTATATATGTATAATCTATACGGCTAGAGCAAAACGAAATATAAGACGAAGGGATCACAGACCTTTGTTTTGAGGAGGGGTTGGAGCAAGAAAAACGGTGAGAAAGTAAAACAAGTATCGAGAGTGTGTAATATAGCGAAATAGAAAAGAAAGAGAGCAAAGGTTATGTAATGACAAAATGACGAATCATTTGTCAGCACATTAATATGGAATATATTGCAGAAATGTGGAATATTGTACACAAATGTAACAGTTATGTGTCTCTCTCGTCTTTTTTTATTTGATTTCGCAATTAGTATCGTAGAACGTCAATATAATAAACTAGTATAATACTGCGTCAGCACGGGTTCACGACACTCATTTGTTGTTAAAATATATTTCTTTTACAATGTATTTAATTACATTTAAAATTTGAAAAAATATATATATAATTAATAAAAATTTGTAAATTTTTTATTTACTAAAAATTAGTTTTCATTAGTTTTTATTTAAAATTTAGAAGAAAAAAATAGAATTAATAAAAATCAGTAAATACAAAAAAATATATTTTATATTTTAAAAAAATAGAATCAATTATCGCAGACTCGATTGATATCTTTTATAAAAATATTTACGCAATGATTTAGTTTTATAAATATCAAATAATATCATAGTATTTGTAAATATTATTTTAATTTTATCAATAAATATTATTAACATAAATAAATTTATTTTATGTAAGTATTATTACAAATATCTATTCATGTAATACTCATATAAGTACATGTGTGATCGTCGGAGTACTGGTGTGTTATGCGCATTTGTTTTTAAAAAAAAAATGGAATTGATAAAAATTAATAAATATAAAAAATATAATATATATTTTTAAAAATAATCAATACCTGCCGGCATCGTTTGATATTTTTTTATAAAAATATTTATACAATAATTTGGTTTTATAAATATTAAATAATATCATAGTATTTATAAATATTTTTTAATTTAATAAATAAATATTATCAACATAAATAAATACATTTTATTTAATTATTATTACTAATATCTATTTCGCGGATACTCATATCAATACTTGTGTGTTCGTTCAGGTACTGATGTTTCACGCACTTAATTTTTAAAATATAAGAAAATTGTAAATAAGAAAAACCAAATTATTTTTACAAAAATAATTGATTATTTTTAAAAGAAAGACATATTTTTAAAATAATAACAAATTTTTTTTACCAAAATATTTTCACATCAATAATATATATTTTAATTTTTCATATATTATGTTTAAAAGAATTGTATCTCACAAAGAGAGACATATATGAATGTGAATTACCGATTGATTAACATACAACGCTACCGTCCTAATTTATATAAAAAAAACTCTATTTTCTCTCTCAATGTTTAAGACAAAATAATAAATTTTATTTTATTTATTTATTACTTCAAAATAATAACAATTATTTATAACTCTTTTATTATAAATTTATAAACAAAATTAAAATTTAGTTGTAAACCACTTTAACATAATAAAAACTACATTTTTTTTCAAAATAATATTTTGTAAAAGTATGTTTTATTTTTTTTATAAATAAAAGCAGAGATAATACTATTTTTTCAATTATATATATTTTTAGTTATTTTCTAGTATATTAATAAAATATAATATCTTACAAATATTATTACATTTTTCATTAGTTTGTTTCGTTAGTCCGAGATTTGGCTCCACCAATAATATTCATTTCAATTAAATCATTGTTATCATTATTATTTCACTATTTATCCTATGAAGCTGGAAAAATATTTGGTGATGAAAGATGAATATTTTCTGCATCAAGTATAAGTTTTCATTTAAGATATATCAATTAAATCAAATATATCTTTAGTGATTTTTTTATATTAATTATATAAATTTTATTAATAAAATAAGAATTAAATTATCTATTTATCTTTTATAAGAAATTAATCCTAAAGATACCAGTACCCAACTATTTATCATGAGTATCTAAGAATTTGTCATAGTTAAATTCATATTTTTTAATGGTGATAGTCCAAAAATAAACATATTTATGGAATAAATGAGTTAATTTTTTTAGAAGATGAAAAAAATTAAAATATATATTTTTTTAAACCGAGTGAAGTTAAATAAAAATTAAAAGAAGAAATAATGAATTCATTGAAAAATAAAAGAAGTGGAATTTGAAATTGGTGATGTTGCTTTAATTTAGAAAACTCATATAGATAAATAAAAGGAATATAGAGAAATATAAGTTATGAGTATAACTATGAAAATGACGGTATGAAATGCAAGATTGAGATATAGGGTGATGTTTGACACATAAAAATAACGATGATTAAATATATAATAATGTAAAAAATCTCATGGAAATCTTGTATGTCCAATAAAAAATAATTTTTTTGAACACAATTGAGATAATGCATATTTTATGCCATTAAAAAATTTAAAAAAGATTATATTTTATATAAAAATTAATTTACATTTTTTAATACCATTAAAAAAAATAAATCAATTTAATGCATATTTATGAAACTAATTAATATATAATTATAAAAGATTATTATATTTAAGGTAATAATACTAAAAAAGCAATAGATATAAATTAAGAAATTAAAGTTTAATATAAAATAAATATTTTTTATAATAGAAAAAAATGTCATATAAAACTAATTGATAATTATATACATTATTGTTATTAGATAGGATTTATAATCATTTTTTATAACATTATTTTTACTTAGTTAGAAGAAAATGTTTATTTCTCTATTTAAATGTTTTTTTAATAAATTTATTTTGTAGATAAATTAAATTAAAAAAATCATGAAACATTGTTTACAATTAGTGTCATATTAGGAAAAAATTGAAACTCTATAATTAGTGTCATATTAAAAAAATTGAAACTCAATATCTTCTGCATCAGGTATAAGTTTTCATTTAAGATATATCAATTAAATCAAGTATATCTTTAGTGATTTTTTTAGATTAATTATATGAATTTTATTAATAAAAATAAGAATTAAATCATCTATTTATTTTTTATAAGAAATTAATCCTAAAGGTACCAGTACCCAACTATTTATCATGAGTATTTAAGAATTTGTCATAGTTAAATTCATATTTTTTTAATGGTGATAGTCCAAAAATAAACATATTTATGGAATAAATGAGTTAATTTTTTTAGAAGATGAAAAAAATTAAAATATTTTTTTTTAAATCGAGTGAAGTTAAATAAAAATTAAAAGAAAAAATAATGAATTCATTGAAAAATAAAAGAAGTGGAATTTGAAATGGATGATGTTGTTTTAATTTAGAAAACTCATATAGATAAATAAAAGGAATATAGAGAAATATAAGTTATGAGTATGACTATGGAAATGACGGTATGAAATGCAAGATTGAGATATAGGGTGATGTTTGACACATAAAAATAACGATGATTAAATATATAATAATGTTAAAAATCTCATGGAAATCTTGTATGTCCAATAAAAAATAATTTTTTTGAACACAATTGAGATAATGCATATTTTATGCCATTAAAAAAATTAAAAAAGATTATATTTTATATAAAAATTAATTTACATTTTTTAATACCATTAAAAAAAATTAATTTAATGCATATTTATGAAACTAATTAATATATAATTATAAAAGATTATTATATTTAAGGTAATAATGCTAAAAAAGCAATAGATATAAATTAAGAAATTAAAATTTAATATAAAATAAATATTTTTTATAATAGAAAAAAATGTCATATAAAACTAATTGATAATTATATGCATTATTGTTATTAGATAGGATTTATAAAAATCATTTTTTATAACATTATTTTTACTTAGTTAGAAGAAAATGTTTATTTCTCTATGTAAATGTTTTTTTGATAAATTTATTTTGTAGATATATTAAATTAAAAAAAATCATGAAACATTGTTTACAATTAGTGTCATATTAGGAAAAAATTGAAACTTTATAATTAGTGTCATATTAAAAAAAATTGAAACTCAATATCTTCTGCATCAAGTATAAGTTTTCATTTAAGATATATCAATTAAATCAAGTATATCTTTAGTGATTTTTTTATATTAATTATATAAATTTTATTATTAAATAAGAATTAAATTATCTATTTATTTTTTATAAGAAATTAATCGTAAAGGTACCAGTACCAACTATTTATCATGAGTATCTAAGAATTTGTCATAGTTAAATTCATATTTTTTTAATGGTGATAGTCCAAAAATAAACATATTTATGGAATAAATGAGTTAATTTTTTAGAAGATGAAAAAAATTAAAATATATATTTTTTAAACCGAGTGAAGTTAAATAAAAATTAAAAGAAAAAATAATGAATTCATTGAAAAATAAAAGAAGTGGAATTTGAAATGGGTGATGTTGTTTTAATTTAGAAAAATCATATAGATAAATAAAAGGAATATAGAGAAATATAAGTTATGAGTATGACTATGGAAATGACGGTGTGAAATGCAAGATTGAGATATAGGGTGATGTTTGACACATAAAAATAACAATGATTAAATATATAATAATGTTAAGAATCTCATGGAAATCTTGTATGTCCAATAAAAAATATTTTTTTTGAACACAATTGAGATAATGCATATTTTATGCCATTAAAAAAATTAAAAAAGATTATATTTTATATAAAAATTAATTTACATTTTTTAATACTATTAAAATAAATAAATCAATTTAATGCATATTTATGAAACTAATTAATATATAATTATAAAAGATTATTATATTTAAGGTAATAATGCTAAAAAAGCAATAGATATAAATTAAGAAATTAAAGTTTAATATAAAATAAATATTTTTTATAATAGAAAAAATGTCATATAAAACTAATTGATAATTATATACATTATTGTTATTAGATATGATTTATAAAAATCATTTTTTATAACATTATTTTTACTTAGTTAGAAGAAAATATTTATTTCTCTATGTAAATATTTTTTTGATAAATTTATTTTGTAGATAAATTAAATTAAAAAAATCATGAAACATTGTTTACAATTAGTGTCATATTAGGAAAAAATTGAAACTCTATAATTAGTGTCATATTAAAAAGAATTGAAACTCAATATCTTCTATTAATTATAAATGATTATCCACTCACTCAATTTCTAACTCTATAAAAAATACATATTAAAAAAATTTAAGACCTTAATCTTTTACTATTTAATATAAATATTTATATTTCAATTACTATTTAATATAAATATTTATCTTGCAATCAAAATTATAACTCTACCTTATATCGTTTAAAATACTTATAACTTTATTTTCACTATTTATTGTTAAGGATTATCATCAATGCAAATTCAAACTCAATTAAAATACATCAAATAATATATATTAAATTATTTTTAGATATAACTTATAAATATAAAAATATTTTGCCCAGATATGATGTATTGATTAATTTAGTAAAATATATTATGAAGATTTTTCAATTAAAAATATAATAGAAAAAATAATGATTTCTATTAGAACCAAATTGACTAAAGTATAAGTTATAACTAAATTACTAAGTAATTAATCTTTAATCGTTGCATCATGAAGATAGTATCATTTGGAAGAACTTATTTTACATGATACTAAAATAAAAAAAATACATGGTATATCAGTATTAAAATCGTATGCATCTAAAATACAAATAATGTTTTATTACATGCTCTCAATGTGTCAAATCATCCTATTAAAATGTATCATAGAGGTAGACAAATTTTTTAGGTATAGAGTGCGAATAGTAATAATAGTTTATGAACTTGACATTTTCCATGGTGGGTTGCATGCCTTCTTTTTTGTCGTAATAGGTTTAGAAACCTGAAGTTTAAAAAGATGAAGTTATTTGTTGGACTGATGATGATAATAATAATAATAATAATAATAATAATAATAATAATAATAATAATAATAATAATAATAATCAAAATAATAATAATAATAATAATAATAACAATAATAATAATAATATTTGGTTGATTTATAAATTACTAATATTTAGGTTTAGTAACATTATTAATAATAATGATAATAATAAATAAATATTAGTAACATTAATAATAATATTAATATTTGTTGGATTGATATGCATTTATTAGAAAATAATTTTGAGTTATTGTTGTGGTTGTTTATTCATATTTTTGATAATTTTGATTTTGGAGTACATTACCGTTTCAATATAGAGTGATATAATATAATATTAAATTTTCATCTATGTTGTAAGAGAAAAAATATAATAAATAAATAATAATTGATATAGGTGGCAACTAATGTTAGTCAATACTATGAGTGATAAGGATGAAAATACACACACAAAATTAAACGAATTTGTGAATTATTTTCGTGGTCAATATATTATAGATCCCAAAGTTTTCATTTTCCATTTGCCAACCTATAATATAGTAATATCAAAATTAATAACAAACAAAATATCTCAAAATATATATATATATATATATATATATATATATATATATATATATATATATATATATATATATATATATATATATATATATATATATATATATATATATATATATATAAAATAAATATAATGATAATATTATAATAAAAATATTTAATATAAAATAAAGAAAAAGAAAATCAAAGAAAGGTGGTGAGGGCTCTAACCAAATTTATTCTTCCTGCAACAACATTAATAACAATAACACTTATTATTATTAATAATAATAATAATAATAATAATAATAATAATAATAATAATATAATAATAATATTCATAATAGGATAACAATAATAATATTTATAAGGTTATATTATTAAAATTATAAACGGTAATAAAAGATAATAATTAATTTTAACCCATTTATATTAATATAGTAAATGAAAATATAAATAATATATATTGATAACAATAATAATATTAATATAGTAAATGAAAATATAAATAATATATATATATATATATATATATATATATATATATATATATATATATATATATATATATATAATAAATATAATGATAATATTATAATAAAAATATTTAATATAAAATAAAGAAAAAGAAAATCAAAGAAAGGTGGTGGGGGCTCTAACAAAATTTATTTCTCTTTCTCCTATTCTTCCTGCAACAACATTTAATAACAATAACACTTATTATTATTAATAATAATAATAATAATAATAATAATAATAATAATAATAAGATAATAGTGAAATAATATTATAATTGAAAAATAGAAATAATAATGGTAAAAATAAATAAATATAATAATATATAATAATAATTATTTCATAAAAATGTTTCTAGAACCTATAACAATAATACTTCTTTAACAACAACAACACTAATTAATAATAATAATAATAATAATAATAATAATAATAATAATATACATAATAGGATAACAATAATAATATTTATATAATATAAATAATAATCATAATAATCATAATTTATAATATATATATATATATATATATATATATATATATATATATATATATATATATATATATATATATATATATTATGATAATACTATAATAAAAATATTTAATATAAAATAAAAACAAAAGAAAAAAATAAAAGAAAAAGAAAATCAAAGAAGAGTGATGGAGCTCTAACCAAATTTATTTATGTTTCTCGGATTCTTCCTGCAACATGTAACAATAACAGTTATTAATAATAATAATAATAATAATTATAATAATGGTTACAGATCACAACATAAAAATAAATGTTAAAACTTACACTTTTATTTTATATATATTGTTTAAGATTTTCCATCTTTTTATCTGTAGATCTATAATAGAAAAATAAAAAGAAACAAAAAAGATAAAAAAAAATATGCGTTATATCATGAACTTCAAAAATGATGAAAATAGATCTATATTATTAAAAAAGAATACACAGATCGTTACATATAAATATAGATCTATCATCTAAAAAACGTTAAAACTTACCCTTTTTACATTGTTCCAAATTAATTTGTGCCTTCATATATCAATAACCTGGAAAATAAAAAGAAAAATAAAAATTAATTATGTGTAAAAGATTGATAGAAGATAAAATGATGACTATAAATGAATGAGAGAATCAGAAAAAAGAAATAGAGAGAAATATGAGAGATGTATCTATCGGGAAACAGAAAGAAGAGAAAAATAAAAGTGATTGGGAAAAGAGAGAGCCTGAGAAAAAAAGAAAAAAAAGAAAACGTTGAATTAAAATGAGAAAATTGTTGGAGTTGAATGAATGATGAATCAGTTGCATAATAATGATGAGAATGAGAAAGATTTGAAAAAAGAAACCGTAGAATTGAAAAGACTTGGAATTGGAATAACAAATATGAAAATGTTGAATTTTGAGGCCAACCACGTGTCAAATTTAGGAAGAAAAGAGTGACTTTTCTTATATGATCGTTACATATAAATATAGATCTACCATCTAAAAAACGTTAAAACTTATCATTTTTACATTGTTCCAAATTAGTTTGTGCCTTCATATATCAATAACCTGGAAAATAAAAATAAAAATAAAAATTAATTATGTGTAAAAGATTGATAGAAGATAAAATGATGACTATAAATGAATGAGAGAATCAGAAAAAAGAAATAGAGAGAAATATGAGAGATGTATCTATCGGGAAACAGAAAGAAGAGAAAAATAAAAGTGATTGGGAAAAGAGAGAGCCTGAGAAAAAAAGAAAAAAAAGAAAACGTTGAATTAAAATGAGAAAATTGTTGGAGTTGAATGAATGATGAATCAGTTGCATAATAATGATGAGAATGAGAAAGATTTGAAAAAAGAAACCGTAGAATTGGAAAGACTTGGAATTGGAATAACAAATATGAAAATGTTGAATTTTGAGGCCAACCACGTGTCAAATTTAGGAAGAAAAGAGTGACTTTTCTTATATAATCGTTACATATAAATATAGATCTACCATCTAAAAAACGTTAAAACTTATCATTTTTACATTGTTCCAAATTAGTTTGTGCCTTCGTATATCAATAACCTGGAAAATAAAAATAAAAATAAAAATTAATTATGTGTAAAAGATTGATAGAAGATAAAATGATGACTATAAATGAATGAGAGAATCAGAAAAAAGAAATAGAGAGAAATATGAGAGATGTATCTATCGGGAAACAGAAAGAAGAGAAAAATAAAAGTGATTGGGAAAAGAGAGAGTCTGGGAAAAAAAGAAAAAAAAGAAAGCGTTGAATTAAAATGAGAAAATTGTTGGAGTTGAATGAATGATGAATCAGTTGCATAATAATGATGAGAATGAGAAAGATTTGGAAAAAGAAACCGTAGAATTGGAAAGATTTGGAATTGGAATAACAAATATGAAAATGTTGAATTTTGAGGCCAACCACGTGTCAAATTTAGGAAGAAAAGAGTGACTTTTCTTATATGATCGTTACATATAAATATAGATCTACCATCTAAAAAACGTTAAAACTTATCATTTTTACATTGTTCCAAATTAGTTTGTGCCTTCGTATATCAATAACCTGGAAAATAAAAAGAAAAATAAAAATTAATTATGTGTAAAAGATTGATAGAAGATAAAATGATGACTATAAATGAATGAGAGAATCAGAAAAAAGAAATAGAGAGAAATATGAGAGATGTATCGGGAAACAGAAAGAAGAGAAAAAGAAAAGTGATAGGAAAAGAGAGAGTCTGAGAAAAAAAGAAAAAAAGAAAGCGTTAAATTAAAATGAGAAAATTGTTGGAGTTGAATGGATGATGAATCAGTTGCATAATAATGATGAGAATGAGAAAGATTTGGAAAAAGAAACCGTAGAATTGGAAAGATTTGGAATTGGAATAACAAATATGAAAATGTTGAATTTTGAGGCCAACCACGTGTCAAATTTAGGAAGAAAAGAGTGACTTTTCTTATATGATCGTTACATATAAATATAGATCTACCATCTAAAAAACGTTAAAACTTATCATTTTTACATTGTTCCAAATTAGTTTGTGCCTTCGTATATCAATAACCTGGAAAATAAAAAGAAAAATAAAAATTAATTATGTGTAAAAGATTGATAGAAGATAAAATGATGACTATAAATGAATGAGAGAATCAGAAAAAAGAAATAGAGAGAAATATGAGAGATGTATCGGGAAACAGAAAGAAGAGAAAAAGAAAAGTGATTGGAAAAGAGAGAGTCTGAGAAAAAAAGAAAAAAAGAAAGCGTTAAATTAAAATGAGAAAATTGTTGGAGTTGAATGGATGATGAATCAGTTGCATAATAATGATGAGAATGAGAAAGATTTGGAAAAAGAAACCGTAGAATTGGAAAGATTTGGAATTGGAATAACAAATATGAAAATGCTGAATTTTGAGGTCAACCACGTGTCAAATTTAGGAAGAAAATAGTTACTTTTCTTATATGATAGATTCTCATCAATCTATTAAACTAATGTATTAATTATTGGTTTCTAACTAAAATACTAATTTATTGTCGTCAAGTAAAGAGAAAGAGGACTAAAGTTTATAGAGAAATAAGATAAGTATTGGATTTTATTTTTTTATTAGTGTCACGGGATAAGTCATATTTATAGGTCAGATAATGTGATCAATTATTCATAATATAATAAATACAAATTATTACATCTATTATCCGTAACACTCCCTTTAAATGTTCGTTTTAAGTTATATCTTGTTAAAACATTATTAAAAAAAAATCAATGAGAAAAAAATCTAGTTAAGTGAAAATAGTATAATACCCTCTTAAGAAAATTTATTCTTTCATTCAATTGAACGATCGTCACTTTGACGATGAATATCAATATTTTGTACTAGTTAATTAAAAATTCTATTTGGGAGTGACTATGTGAAAAAGCATGTATGGTTATTATATGAACAAATTTGTTGGATGTTAATATCACAACTCTTCTGAAGTTCACGATTGAAAAGAATTATGTGAAATGTGTTTTGTTCGGTTTCTTTTAATGTAACCATATTTCAATTTAGCGATGCATGCAGTATTCTTCAAATATGATTGTCGTGTTTATTTTTTGGAAGACAAACAACAAGTTAGTTGTATGTGTTGAATTATGGATTTCAACCAAACACATTCTCAACTTGCCTCATGTAGTGCTAAAAGTTTTGCATGATTAGATGAAGTTGTTGTTATGGTTTTTTATCTTTCCGATTGATTAGAACCTTGAGTGGACCACAAACTTCGTTGAGGATGTTGGACTGTCGAGGAGAGGAGGGATGTAACTGCAAGGCACTCCGATGCTAAATGCACTCCGATGCTAAAGTAAGTAACGAAGAAAGAAGTGGGTAAGTACAAAAGTGAGTATTCTAAGGGTGAGTATTTGATATCTGACTCTCTCATGTGAGATGGTTTATATAATGTCCTCAGCGCTTGACCATTACTCCCTATTTTGGGCATGGATCGTGGATCGCCCAAAATTAAATAACGGTCAGAAACTAGACGTTGGAATGGGAGACTTGCTCGGACTAGCCGTTACGTCGAACATGATATGATTTCAGGCATGATCATTCTGGGGTCGTTTCTAGATGACTACCCTGTGACTGCCAGGCAGAGGTGAAAAGGAGTGCGGAGATGGACAGTTGTCCGTTGGGGTCAGCCGACCATCTCTCCTAGTTGAGGGGTAGAGGAAAATCTGATTCCCTTGAACTGGATTTGGAATATTGGTTCGTCCTGGGTGCAGGTGTGGATTGGATCATGTCTAGTCATTGGATAATTCTGGAACATGAGCCACCTAAGTTGTTGCTTTTGGGCGTAGAAATGATGACTTAAGGGCAACTCGTTATCCTGAGGAATGAAGTACATAGTCGGTACGCCTTTTGAGGCATGCCCGTTTGGACGAATGCTCAAAGCAACCAGGGCGTTGTTGTCTACCCAGCGTACGAGAAGCCGAATGGTTAATGGGACTAGAAGAGTTGGGCTGACATGTGTGCCTCGAGACGTATGCGACATTAAATGTGTAATGATATCTATATAGGGAAATGATGGCACCTTTGTGTCTTCCCAGGAACCGAGTACTCGTGCACGTGCCTCTGGATGCTTGTAAATAGGTTAGAGCATGGTCATTTTTTACTTTTCGCATACTGATCTTATGTCTGACTTCGTCTTTCTCAAGTACAACCTTCAGCATCGCCGTCAATCGCCACAACAACCTAGGAGATCTTCTGAGCACAGCTTCAGACCGTCTTAAAACAAGTAAGTTTCGTTGTATCTTTGATTTAAGCTAGATTTAAGTCCTTCTTAGCTTAGATTTGCATGCGGCTAGGAAAAATATCATGTTCGACCAGTAATATCCTGTTCGCAGAGCTTTCCTGGATAGGGATTGTCCTCCTAGATGTTGGGCATTGATCCCTTCGTGGATTTCACATAGGATTTGAGCTACCAGATGTTCCTCGACACATTTGAGAATGGGGATGGAAAATCCCCGTCAGTACAACTTGTCTTCGACCAAAACATAGGAGCATGTTATGCATCTCATTATGCTGGTCTCCTTCGGATCAGTTGGTATTTCGTCTTTGGCAAGGTAGTTGTAGACTGGGGTCATCCAACAGTCGTTGTCGCTGATGACGTTTATGTCTAGGGTTGAAGAGGGCTTCACGATACTTGGTCGAAGAAGTACCTCCTGGTTGACAGACTTTTTCTTAAGTTATGTAATCCATTGTCAAATATTAGTTAATATTGATGTTGCATCAATGGAAGATAAAAAATATTAGCAAATAAATAGTTATGATGAAGATTTCTGAATAATATACAAATGATACAAATAATACATAATATATCAAATCCATGATATACAAAATATGTCTAAATAGGCCCCTCCACGAGCTATGTGTGCATCCCAAAATAATCAAGTATAAACCTCGCCATTTGGGTTTACCAAACCCATGAGTTTATCCATAATAATTGTAATCATCTGGAGGCACTGTTGGCCATCGACATCAGTTAGAGGAGGCGTTTGTGGCATGTCATCAACATGTAACACAACATCAGAAGGCCCAACATCAGTTGTAGGTGGGGTGATGTAGTGGTGCGATACAGTGAGGTATCATTCTAAGTAACCATTCTCACACTACAAGGGGTGCCTAACAGTGACTGCTCGATCTGTAATGGCACGATCAAAGTTGATGAGGTTACTCTGAAACCACCAATCAATACCTACCAATGATATATCTAGAACTAGTCGTGGATACTCTGAACATAACCATATTACCGCAGACACCTCTCAGAAAAGTGTCTAGCAACCATGGTCTCTCACCGCATATAACCTGAATATAATGACAACTTCTCAAACTCACAGCAGACTCTATGACTAGTGTATGGTGTCCATATGACACCATCTACACTCAGTGCATTGAGCCTCCTCCTATACTCAGCAACACCACCTGGATGTGCCTGCTTGATCTTCCATCTCTTCGCCCGTGGGTACCCCACTGGGCAATGTTGCACCCCTGTCACAAATGATGGGGAAATGCTCGTATATCCAGCACTGATATTAAAATAGAGACACAAAAACTAATAAATGATAACTGATATTCGTAACAATTAAATAAGAAATCAACAACAAATAATAATTTCAAGTATACATGTAACTGACTTAAATAGACAACAAGTTGTTTTGTCTCAAAGATTATCGCCACTCCAAGGGTTGTGTAGAGAATGGTCAACGCAACACACCACAAGCCAACTAGTTTCCTCGAGACTATTGAAGAGGCACGCGTATCAGGCATCGATATAAGCACCAGACTTGTCTGCAAAGAGAATACATGTTATTATATGTAGCATGTACGCCATATCTCCCGCCTCAAACCTCCCAGCAGCTACAAGTTGATTATATGTCTTCCAAAGCCAAGACACAAGAATGTGTGTGCCCCTGTTAATTCCAAACTTCTTTTGCACCTCCGCCTAAGTCAATCTCAAATCTCACGCAACAGTCTGACATGCAAGGGACATGCTAAGAACAGAAGTTGTCAAAAATCATCCGCTGATGGGGAGATGGAACAATGAGGAAACATCATCCAAAGTGATATTTATCTCCTCGGATGGAAGATGAAATGAATATGTCATCTTGTGCCACCTCTCAACAAACGCATTAAATAGTGGAACGTTGAGCATAGTGAGAGAGCAGTGGGTAGAATCAAAGCAGTTTGAACTCCTGTATACACTATGCCAAAAAGGTTTTTTAACAGCGCATCTTAGACAACGCTTTCAAAAGAAAGCGCTGTCTAAGGTTAAAATAAAAATAAAACACGGAAAATGTTAAAAAAATATAATGAAAGCGCTGTCTAAGGGGGGGTCTTAGACAGCGCTTTTAGAAAGCGCTGTCTAAGACCCCCCCTTAGACAGCGCTTTTAGAAAGCGCTTTTAAATATAGACCTTAGTCAACGCTTTTGAGAAAGCGCTATTTAATGTCTTTCAATTAAAAAAATATTTAAAACCAAAAGCGCTGTCTAAGGGGGGGGGTTTAGAAAGCGCTTTTGGAAAGCGCTGTCTAAGGCATATCTTAGAAAGCGCTTTCCACAAAAGCGTTGTCTAAGGTCTAATTAAAATAAAATTTCAGACTTCTATTTTCGTTCTCAGTTCTTTTTGTTTTCCCTCCTGCGATTAAACCTCTCCAGCGAACCCTAACTGCGAACGAGAATACATTGTAATCATTCGGTTTCAATACCAGAAAGTGTTTGAAGAATCGGTTTCAGAACTTCATTTCTACTGCGGTATGTTCTTCATTTCTGCATTTTTTCATTTCATTTCTGCGTTTTGTTCGTCATTTCTCTACTGCGTTTTGTTCGTCAAGCCATTTCTGATTTTGTTCGTCATTTCTATTTGCATATGGTTTCAGGCATTGCAAGTGTTTGAAGAATATTTCATTTCTGAAAGTGTTTGAAGAATCCTTCATTTCGGTATGTTCTGCATTTTTTCATTTTTTCATGCTCTGTTATTTAGGAAAATATCAGTATTTGTAAAATACACTGTTGATGCTTGCTTTTTGTTTGTAAAATACACTGTTGATGCTCAATTGCCAACCCTAACTGAATGAGAAATAAAAATTCTTGTTCTTGTCTTTATGTAAGTGCAAGCATATTTCTTTATCATCTAATATGCAAATATGAATACCTAACAATATCACATTAATTATGAGTACTATTTTTGTTGCATTATTCTACATGTACATTAAGTATTTTGTCCAAATATTTGAATATAAAATTTAGGCAAGTAATGGGGTCCATTTATAGACTTTTAGATTGAACACATAAGATTTTGGACATGAAACATGGTTTTCCCACATAAAAAGGTAGGTAGGTAGTATTAAATTTCATACATTGTTTTGTTACAGTGTATGTGTCTACTTGACTTTAAACTCTAAATATCATTTTGGATTTAGATGTTCAATATTGTTCAAACTTCATGTTTCCTTAGTGATTATACTTGAAGATTGAATAGGTAGTTTTTTTTCTTTTTAACTGTGAAAGTGTTGTTCATCTCACTTTCATTCTAAAGGAACAAGATTTCTCCCATAAAATGATTGAACGAACTCTAATATAGTTATAGGTATAATTATAGGTATATTGTAATAGAAAAAGTTTGATTCTTGTAATATAAAAAATGAAAGTGATGAGGTAATTAAAGTTGGTATATTGGCGTATCGGATACGTTATTGAAGTTTATATTAACATTGGTTATGTATAGGTTTTTGAAGTTTAAAATGAATTGAACTTTAAAATTGTTAGGATATTCAATGATACTACCTTAGTTATGTATTTTCGTCTGGATTGATTGTTTACTTTAATAAGTAGGAAAACCATGGATAAAACATGGATCTGTGCCGATCGAATGACCAAAGAGTACGAGAGTGGGGTTGCGGAATTCGTTAAGTATGCTGTTCAACACGCTGAAAACCCCAGACGAATGCATTGTCCTTGCTTGCGTTGTTGTTATATTGGTAAGGTTGACGCACATGGATTGAAATCGCATTTGCTGAGGCATGGAATTGATCAAAGTTATCAGTGTTGGATATTTCATGGTGAGAAAATTAACGGGAATGTTGAATCGAGTGGAAAAAGTAATACGACCTATGCTTCATACGACAAAGACACGGAAACATATGATTGTGATCGAGTTGAAGAGATTGTAGAAGCACTGGAATAAGATCTTCATGATTGTCCTGAAATGTTTGAGAGGATGGTAAGCGATGCAGAGAAACCGTTGTACAAAGGTTGCACTAAATTCTCAAGACTTTCTGCGGTATTAAAGTTGTACAACTTAAAGGCGGGCAATGGATGGTCGGATAAAAGTTTCACAGAGTTGTTGGCCCTTATGAGAGAAATGCTACCGGATGATAATGTTCTTCCTAATCGAACCTATGAGGCAAAAAAAATGTTGTGCTCTATTGGCATGAGCTATGATAAGATACATGCTTGTCCTAACGATTGCATTTTGTTTCGTAATGAATATGCAACGTTAACTGAGTGCCCTAAATGCGGTTTGTCTCGATATAAGAAAAGATTATCTCCCGCAAAAGTCTTATGGTATTTTCCGATAATTCCGAGATTTAGGCGCATGTTTCGTAGTGAAACCGATGCAAGACATCTTACTTGGCATGCAGATGAAAGAATTATTGATGGAAAGTATCGGCATCCGGCTGATTCACCACAGTGGTCGAAGATTGATAATGATTATCCTGAGTTTGGATCAGAAGCAAGAAACCTTCGATTGGCATTATCTACTGATGGAATGAACCCACATGGTCTTCAAAGTATTTCACATACCACATGGCCTGTGATTCTTATGATTTATAACCTACCTCCGTGGCTATGTATGAAGCGTAAGTACATGATGTTATCTATGTTAATCTCTGGGCCTAAACAACCAGGTAATGACATAGACGTATACTTGACACCTCTGATCGAAGATTTAAAGATTTTGTGGGAGAACGGTGTGGAGGTTTATGATGGATATAGGAAAGAAAGTTTCAATTTGAGGGCGATGTTGTTTGGCACAATTAATGATTTTCCAGCATACGGGAATCTATCTGGGTATAGCATTAAAGGTCAACGTGCGTGTCCTGTTTGTGAAGACGGAACCGATACGATTCGATTGGAACTTTGCCAGAAGAATGTGTTTCTCGGTCATCGTAGATTCTTACATTCTAAACATCACTACCATGGATGGAGAAAAGCATTCAATGGAGACACCGAACATCGTAGAGCTCCACCCGCATTGTCAGGTGAACAAGTTTTTGAAAAGGTGAAAGATGTGCGTACTGAGTTTGGCAAGCCTTTTGCACATAAGATTGTGAAAGGTGGGTGGAAGAAAAGGTCGATATTTTTTGAATTGCCATATTGGAAGTCTTTGTACGTGAGACATTTTCTCGATGTTATGCATATTGAAAAAAACGTATTTGAAAGTGTTATCGGTACATTACTCAATATAAAAGGCAAGTCTAAGGATGGCCTTAAAGCAAGGGAGGACATGTTAAAAATGGGAATGAGAACTGAATTAGCACCCGTGAAGAAAGGAAGACGAACATATCTACCACCTGCTGCTTTTACTTTATCTAGAAAGGAGAAAAAAAATTTGTGTAAGTCTCTGAGTGAAGTTAAGGTTCCAGAAGGATACTCATCTGATATCAGAAGACTTGTTTCTATGAAAGACCTCAAGTTGAAGAATTTGAAGACACATGATTGTCATGTTATAATGGAACATTTTCTACCGATCGGTATACGTTCTATTTTGCCAGAAAAAGTAAGAAGTTCCATAACTAAATTGTGTTTTTTCTTTAGGTCAATTTGTAGTAAGGTGATCGATCCCGAGATCTTACCAACACTACAAAAAGAGATTGTAATTACCTTGTGTGAGCTTGAAATGTATTTTCCTCCGTCTTTTTTTGACATAATGGTTCATTTAGTTGTTCATCTTGTGAAAGAGACACAGTTGTGTGGACCAGCTTATATGAGATGGATGTACCCTGCTGAACGGTATATGAAAATATTAAAAGGGTACGTGAAATCCCGAAGTCGACCAGAGGGTTGTATTGTTGAACGATACATTGTTGAAGAAGCTGTTGAGTTTTGTACTGAATATTTGTCTAACGTTCAATCGATTGGACTCCCCAGAGCTCAGATTTTCGACAAAATGGAAGGTAAAAAATTAATTGGGAATAAAATTGTGACAATATCAAGGGATGAACGGGATCAAGTTCATTTGTATGTTCTGCACAATAATAATGAGGTTGAGCCATATGTTGAAATGCACAAGGATGTACTCCGAAGGTTAAATCCGAACAGAAATGAAAATTGGATAGTTATAGAGCACAATCAAAGTTTCATACAATGGTTGAAGGATCATATTTATTTGAAGCGCTCTTCAGATCCTTCTTCGGTAACAGAAAGGTTGAGATGTTTGGCATATGGTCCAAGTTTGCATGTGTTTTCTCATAGCACATATTCAATTAATGGATACACATTTTATACCAAAGAACAAGATGATAAGAGTACTATGCAAAATAGTGGTGTCACCGTGCTAGCTGAAGCAATGCATATATCAAGTATGAAGATCTTAAACCCCAAATATGCAAATTTGTCATATTTTGGAGTTATTGAGCACATTTGGGTGTTTGATTACGAGAAGTTTCAGATTCCCATCTTTGGTTGCAAGTGGGTGAATAGTAGTGGCATACGAATGAATAAGTCTGGATTTTTGCAAGTTGATCTTACTAGGGTGGGGTACAAAGATGAACCTTTTATTCTAGCATCTCAAGCTAAACAAGTGTTCTATGTGAATGACCCGAAGAGTACAAAATGGTCTATAGTGTTTTTCTCTAACAAAGTGACTGATGATAGCGGTGTCGATCAATGTGATATTGATGTTGAGAATGAGTCATGTATTAGACGGAATGAGTTGAATATAAATGATGAAGTTGAGGATCTTATACCGGATGAGTCATATATAAGAAACGATCATAATGAGGGAATTTGGATCAATTCATCCGTACGCATTGCTAAGAAACAAGTGATTAATATTCCAACAAAGAAAAGAAAG
The DNA here is from genome assembly GCA_963966055.1 of Lathyrus aphaca. Classification (NCBI taxonomy): domain Eukaryota; kingdom Viridiplantae; phylum Streptophyta; class Magnoliopsida; order Fabales; family Fabaceae; genus Lathyrus; species Lathyrus aphaca. The sequence continues at coordinate 85,066,525 of OZ014521.1, read as the reverse complement.
AGATGTTAGTGACTTAGGTAAATTATCCATGGTTTCTTTATTTTATTTTTTCAATTGTTTTGATTATAAGTTATATGTGATAATGCATGATTTCATATAATTGTCTTAAATTGAACTATTTGCTTAAATTATGTATTTGACATATATACAACGATTTCTTGTTATTATTGGTTTTAGGGCATTTCCCATTGTCAGCTGTATTTGTCGTCACCATACTATCGGATGGTTGGCAAGGGAAAAGTGCATAACGTTAGCGGAGTATTACTCCACACTAGAGAGCTCCCTGCTGGATGTTTGAAGGTATCAGTTGATATTGCAGTTGAGTCGAATGCAGCATTACCATATCCTAGCGATGATTCGGATGCAACAACGGTGCACGAAGCAGTAGGTTCGTTTGTTGCATGGCCGACAAACCTCATATGCGTAGGATATGAGGTATGATTAAAACTTATGTTAACTTCCTTGGTATATTCAAAGTTTAAAATTTATGCTTAAAATTTTACTTACATATTTTCCTATGTTAAATAGACTCCCACAAAATCCAAATCAAAAGATAGTGCGATTCCACTGCATACCGAGTCCACGGTTTCAAGAAAAGAGGTACTATACAATTATATGACATATATTCATGGAAGTTGTTACATTCTTAATTTGATCTAACTATTTATATGACATGTAGCTTCAAGAAAATGAGGATAGCAATGCCTCCGCACAACAAAAAAAGGAGGTTAGCAACGCCTCCGCACGGGTACAAAGTTCTGGTGCTAAGAAGACCGTAGCTAGGAAAAAACCTACCACCAAGTATAGGTCGTGCCTCAGGACATTTCTAGAGATGACCGATATACCGACCGGAGGTGTTCGGACTGTACATATGGAGGTAGGGATTTTCGGCTTTGATTACGAACAAATGATTGGTAATGAGGACTTCATGCAAGTTTTTGGTCGTGAAGAAATCGGCGTCAACTTTGTCAATACATATGTTAGGTAAATCCGGACTACTTTGTTTTATTAATTAAACAACTTATGTTAATAATGTTTACTTTATGTTAATGATGTTTTTATATTAGGTTTTTGTATGACAAATTGATGCGCCCCAATGGTTTGAACGTGTCATTCGGATTCTTAGCACCCGCGACGGTCAACTATGGTTTAATGTTAAGTAGACCGGATACCGTGACGGAGTACGTTCTTCGGATCCTCATGGACAATAAAGATGCGGAGAAGTTGTTTTTTATACCGTTTAATACCAGGTTAGCATTTCATTCTAAATTCATCTATTATAATTATTTTCCAAGTTACCATCTAACATTTGCCTAATCATTACAGTGGACATTGGTTGTTGCTCGCAATCAATCCTATCCGAGAAATTGTGTATTATCTTGACTCGTTAGGAAATGATTGGATACCCGGATATGAAGGTCCTAATTGACACGTAAGTGAGAATGTTCAAAAATTTTCTTAGTTTATGTGAATTGTTCTAATTGCTTCATTTTTATTTTATTAGCGTCCTACAAGCTTTTCGGGCCCAACGAGTTATCCAAACCTCAAGGAGGGGCGCTAACTCCATTACATGGATTAAAGTGGCGGTATATTTTTAATTACCACGTTTTTTATTATATTAGTGATGACTACACTTGATAAAACTTAGGATTTATAATCCATATTTTTTTTCATATGTAGTGTCCTCGTCAACGTAATCAAATAGATTGCGGGTATTTCATGTTGAGGTTTATGCGAGATACTCTCGTTTTGGGCCGATTAGAGATTCTCACCGATGTATGTATTTCTAACTTATGAGTTATTTTTATATTTACACATATCTCATATAATTAAATAGTTGGAATTAATTCAAAATATGTTATATTATTATGTAGTACTTTGATGAATTCAAGTGTGCATCTTATACAAAGGATCAAGTGGACGAAATCAAAGAGGAGTGGTGTCAATTCATGATAGAGCTCAAAGTTTGTTCATAAATTTGTGTAATTAATGTGTACATTTGTAGTAGTATATGTAATGACTTATAAATGTAAACATAAATTTGTATATATTTTGATACATTTATGGCAAAATTGGTTTGAATTGGTTTGAATTGGTTAGCCAAAAATTGGTAAAAAAATGCCAAAATGGCATATATATAAAATGTGATAATTGTCTGCCAAAATCTGTTTGAAAACAGGTAGAAATTCTGGTTTATAAACCTGGAAAAAATGTGGTTTCAAACAAATCCTTCAAAAAATTTCGTATACCTTAGACAGCGCTTTTGTAAAAAGCGCTGTCTAAGGGGGGGATTAGAAAGCGCTTTAGGCAAAAGCGCTGTCTAAGGGGGGGGGGGGGGGGCTTAGACAGCGCTTTTTGAAAAGCGCTGTCTAAGGTATACCTAAAAAAATTAAAATAGGAGGGGCTTAGACAGCGCTTTTGGCCAAAGCGCTGTCTAAGGGGGGGGGGGGCTTAGACAGCGCTTTAGACAAAAGCGCTGTCTAAGGTGTACCTAAAAAATTTAAAATAAGAGGGTATTATAAAGCGCTTTTGGCCAAAGCGCTGTCTAAGGGGGGGGGGGGGCTTAGACAGCGCTTTAGGCAAAAGCGCTGTCTAAGGTGTACCTAAAAAATTTAAAATAAGAGGGTATTATAAAGCGCTTTTGGCCAAAGCGCTGTCTAAGGGGGGGGGGGGGGGCTTAGACAGCGCTTTTAACATTTTAAAAAGCGCTGTCTAAACCTTTAGCAGCGGAGGTTTAGACAGCGCTTTAAAGCGCTGTCTAAGGCTAAAAAAAGCGCTGTCTAAGGTCTTGTTTGTTGTAGTGATAATCTGACCGACCTGCTCAAGCATCAGAATCTTCAGGAAGTCAGTTGATAGCTCCTATGACAAACAAATATAAACAATAATTAAAGTTAAACATAAAAGACATATACCTTGCTCGACCATAGTCATAACGCCACATGATTAGCATACTTAGTAAGCACCGATCGGTCGATGGGTCCTCTAGTGAGTCCTTTGTTAGTGTGCACAGAGGGCTTAGTCGAAGGAGTTATAACCTCTGTATCAACAGTAACAATATCTGACTGGACCACCTGTGCAACCTCATCCAGACCAACCTCTTCAGCAACCTCCTCAACAACTGAATCAACAATTGGATCAACATTCAAATCTGCAACCGCCTCAACCACCAGATCAGCAACAACATCATCTGGCACCACCTCATCTCTAGGTTGCTCTACTGATCGTATCGATCAGCGTTGAGTGCAACACGGAGTCTAGAACTGACCTTGTTCAACCAACCGTTTTCGATGTGAACTGGTTGGGGCCACCCATCCAGCCCGTATCTTGGAAGACTTAGCATCAACACCCCTGATAGCCCTACCCTGGTCTTCCGCTCGATCAACCGATATCCTTGCAATAATGTTCTCTCTGCCTCTATATCTCACTGCAACTACCGAAATTTTCATAATTTCTGGTACAAAACAAAGTTTTTGCACATACCGAAAATTTTAAAATTTTCGGTACAAAACCATGGAATATATCAGAAATTTCGTAATTTCTGATGCAAAATCAGATTTTTATAACTAACGAAAGTTATGAAATTTCTGATATATTCAATGAGATTTTACACCGGAAAATTTGAAATTTCCAGGAAATTTTGAAAAATCGGTATCAATATTCACTATTTTTAAAATTTCCAATAGATGCTTCAAATTTCCATTATTGTCCCAGTAATTTCAAATTTTCGCCTTTACACTTTAAATTTCGAAATTTTTAAAAATAATTTTACAAAAACATTGTTGTCTTTTCATACGAGGGGGTGTCAGATCTAAGCGGGAGGATGTCAAGTTAAATGCTCAGCTCCTTGGGTCCAAGTTGACTCTTGAGAACTCGTCCCAAGAGATTGGAGAAGTACAAAATGATACCATTAATCTATTATGTCTCTTATGTTATTGAAAACACCATACATATCTTATGGATTCATTAAATTCGTATTTTAGTTAGAAACCAATCTATTTACATCAGTTTAAGAAATTGACAACAATTTATTACATTAATATTGTATAATAATATTTCCGGGATCAAATATAAAAGATGAGAGAGACATAACTGTTACCTTTCTGCAATATATTCCACGTTGGTGTACTAACAATGAGCTGTGATCATTTTGTCAACATAAACTTTGCTCTGTTTGATTTCTATTTGGCTATGTTACAGACTTTATAAGAGACTTGTTTTACTTTCTCACCATTTTTTCTTGCTCCAGCTCCTCCTCAAAACAAAGGTGCATAATCCCTTCTTCTTATATTTTGTTTTGTTTTCGTTTTTCTTTATTAATTCCATGTTATTTCTAGCCCTATAGATTATACATATATGCTAATGTTGGATCATACTTTTGTAGACTATTAGATGGTAAATTTGAACTGCTTCTGTTTCTGTAAATACTCATCAACACCATACATCAATCAGAAAAATAGCTGAAATTTAGTTAGGTATTGATCTATGTAGCACTCAACACATGTGTGTCCGTGTCTGATACGTATCAGTGTCTGTATGTGTATGTGTTTCATAGATATTAATTGTGATTTGATGATGTTATAAAACTATTTAAAGTATTGGAATGAATTCATGTTGTTTAGTCACTGTGTTTTACTCATATCAGGAAGATGGATTTGATAACTAATGTGAGCGAGTATGAAGCAATTGCAAAGGAAAAGTTGCCAAAGATGATTTATGACTACTATGCATCAGGGGCAGAAGATGAATGGACATTGAAAGAGAACCGAAACGCATTCTCAAGGATTCTGTAATCTACTTAGTTTCCTAAACCTGATATTATTTTACTTTCATGTGCTAAAGCCTTTCGGTTTAACCTTTTTTGAATATCTATGTTTGCCGAAAAACAGGTTTAGGCCGCGAATTCTGAGGGATGTAAGCAAGATAGACTTGACAACAAATGTATTAGGGTTTGATATATCAATGCCTATCATGATTGCTCCTACAGCTATGCAAAAGATGGCTCACCCTGAAGGTATATAATGCCATTGAATCCATTGTATCATAAAGCTATGCATTATGCATTCCCATACAGAAACTTCTAAATTGAAACAAACTTTGCAATTTTTGTGTAGGAGAAAATGCTACTGCTAGGGCAGCATCAGCTGCTGGCACAATCATGGTGTGATTTCCATCATATTGTTCTCCACTTTAGTTTTGTTCTCAAACAACGGCTATATTTTGTTTCCCTTGTAACTTGTATATTTGAATCTCTCTCCGATCCTCCATGCACCAGTTATGCGTAATTAGTTTCTTGCTGATTATTTCATTATTTTTTTTACAGGCACTATCGTCAAGGTCTAATGCCAGTGTGGAGGAGGTAGCTTCAACTGGACCCGGCATTCGCTTTTTCCAACTCTACGTGAGTATATTACTGTCATTTCTTATTTTATGACTCTTTTTCCCTGTGATGTGTCTGTCACATGTCTCTCTTGTTATTTACTTTTATTCTCTTAGGTCCTTAAAGACAGAAATGTGGTTACTCAGCTGGTAAGAAGAGCTGAATCTGCCGGTTTCAAGGCAATTGCGCTTACTGTGGACACTCCACTTCTTGGTCGCAGGGAAGCTGATATTAAAAACAGGTAGAAAATCATTTGGAAAATCTTTCTACAAAATTTAACATAGCTCAACATTCTTGAATTGATAAATCTTACGTTATAAGATGTATATGTCAATGGCTTGTTCTTGTACAGATTTACAATGCCACCACACCTTGAATTGAAAAACTACGAAGGATTGAAAGCTGGAAAGCTGGATAAGGTTTGTTCGTGATTAGTATGAATTCATAAATTAGATGGCTTTTTCCATTCCTGATCATCGTACTTTTTCCATTTTCGGTTTGTAATCGATCACTTTGAAGACTGATGATTCTGATCTCGCCTTTTATGTCGCTGCCCAAAATGACCGGTCACTCAGCTGGAAGGTAACTTATATCTTTCACATATGTATGTTAGATTTCCTTGCCTGCAACAATATTGTATATGGAAGTAATTAATACTGTGGTAAACCTTATTGTAGGATGTGAAATGGCTTCAAACAATCACCTCATTGCCAATTTTATTGAAGGGTGTACTTACTGCTGAAGATAGTAAGCTTCTTATTTGACAACAGATGTATTCTGATGTTATGCTTCCTTATCCATTTCATCTTTGTTCTTATCAATATTGAATTTAATTTCATAATTCTATACTAATAATGTAGCTAAGTTAACTATACAAGCTGGAGTTTCTGGAATCATTGTTTCCAATCACGGTGCTCGCCAACTTGACTATGTACCTGCAACTATTACGGCTTTAGAAGAGGTACAAGTTTGTTTGCTTTTCACTTTTTGGTCCTAGTTTCTCAACTTTTTAACATATTGCAAATATTGTAATTATATCTCTTAGTTATATGTGAAAAAACTACTTTATTTTACTATCAGATTATACGATTTTACTAAAGATTTTGTTGCTTGCCTTGAATAGGTTGTGAAAGCAGCAGGCAAAAAAATTCCGGTTTTTCTTGATGGTGGAGTCCGTAGAGGGACAGATGTTTTTAAAGCACTAGCTCTTGGAGCATCCGGTGTATTTGTAAGTATATGATTCGTTTACAACCATGATAGCAAAATTAAACATCAGTTAGAGATATAAAATGATACAAAATAGCCAGGGCCGTCTTAAGTTTTTGGATACTCCGTGTAGGTTAACTGCAGCTTAACTATAAGAAAATAAAGAGGCACTATCTAGCCCTACATACATTGCTTGTGTTTATACATTTACCTTTGATCTTGTCATATATCAGATTGGAAGACCTGTGGTGTACTCATTGGCTGCTGATGGCGAAGCTGGTGTAAGGAAAGTTCTTGAGATTCTCCGTGATGAGTTTCAACTAACTATGGCATTATGTGGCTGTCGCTCACTCAAGGAGATAACTCGTGATCATGTCGTCACAGAGTGGGACCGCCCAAGAATTGCTCCTAGGTTATAAAATGACAGAACTCCATGCTGGAGTCTTATGATAATAATGGGAATCTTTTTGAGTAACCGTTGTTCTTATCTCATGCTTCAATAGAAAATTTAGTTTTGCACTATAACTCATGAGTGATCCATAAGAAACTTCTACTTATAAACTTCTTTGTAAAATGCATTTTGACATGTGTTCTTTGTAGCACAACTGGAATAACACTTGGGAATGCATTATATGCGGGTATCAGATTATGCAAAATTCATTATTACTAATAGTAGCACAGATGCTAATTTCATTAAATATATGTTAATCTCAATCAATTGCTCATTATTTGTCCGCCAAGAAAACTTTCCTTCACTTAAAATCAGCTGCTCATTTGTTGCCTTTGTCTATATTGATATGGTGTAGGTCCATTCCTTCATCTCATTCTTTTTTCCTCTGGAAATTGATGCATAGGAGGCTCCTCACTGACGAAAACTTGTGGAGTAGAGGAATGATCATTGTCTCTGGTTGTGTTCTATGTTATACTGATTATGAATCACCTCACCACTTGTTTCTCCACCTCCCTTTTGCTAATTATATATGGTCTTAATTTGGAATTTCAATAAACCACAAGGAACGTTAGAAGAACATGAGCAAAAATTGAATGAGAAAAGTGCAAGTGAAGAGAAAGTAACTGAATTGACTTTGAAAGTTTGGGCAAATAGAGCTTAGGAGAGGGAAACAAAAGTATCCTAAATATGGTGAGAACAAAAATACCTATGCGGAAAAGATGTGTCAATTGTAGTCTATCTACTCAATAGGTGTCCTAAAAAGAGATTGAATGGGATGATACTTGAGGAAATATGGTTAGGAAATAAACCAAATTTAAGTCATCGAAAAGTGTTTTGGTTCATTTTGCACTCTTTGTAGCAACTGAAGCAATACAATTTGATGAATCATTGCAATAGAAGAAATGAAGGAGAGCTTGAGGTCAATAGGGAAAAGTCATACATGAGAATTAGTAGAGTTGCCACCACAAAAGAAAGTAATTGATTTCAAGAAAGTCTAAGTGGTGATGTCCTAAAAAACAAGGCCACGTTTGTTGTGAGTAGTTTCTTACAAAAGGCTGGACCTGATTATGGAGAGGTGTTTACATCCGTAGTTAGAATGGTGACTATCATGTTGGGGGTAGCAATACCTAGCCAGAAAAACTGGAAGATGTCCAAAATACAAGCAACTTCAGATTTTGAATTCAAATATCAAGAAGTGAAGGCGTATAAATTGAAAATATATTTATATGGATTGAATCAAACAGCTAGAGCTTGGAACAAATGATTTAATGGATTTCTCGGTCAGATTGGTTTTTGTGTTCTGTGTCATCCCCAAGGCCCGCGAAAAAGACTCAATAATAAGTGCCAAAAGGAAATTCACATCAAACAGGTGAACCTTCACCTCGCCAAGGACAAATGATCACGCCCTCCATTGCATCTCTCATCGTTGATATCTAACCGAACGGCCATGCACACAAGGCGCCGAATCACACGTAGAAAGTTTTAATCGTCCATATTTTATAAAGACCAGATCACGTTATTTCAGAGATTCAATTCATTCCCCACTCTCATTACTTTTCACTCAGTAACTAACATGAGCGTTAGAGTATTAACCTTGAAGGACTGACTCCTCTCTACTATACCAAAAGCTTGTTCCACTACTCGAAGATCTCATTTCACCACTTCACTATAAATTTCTGGTTTCTGAACATAACGATTTTGTTACATGTACATGTGAACACACGTACATGAAGAAATCTACAAATAAAGTATGTTGTTGGTATGTCTTTATGTTAATGACTTACTATTAATAGGAAGTAGTTAATATGTTTTAGAAAATTTTAAATTGAAGAGTTTGAGATTGCTAACTTGGAAAAATGGCTTATTTACTTGGAATAGGATTTCAGAAAACAAAGAATGGGATTATAATGCTTCAAAGCAAGTATGCATCAAACTTTTTGAAGAAGTTTAATATGTTGCACTGGAATCCTGGTAAGTTTGCAGTTGAGATAGGCTTCGAGACATCATAGAAAAATTAATGAAGTTGAAGTTGATCACACACTTAATAGAAAAATGGTAGGTTTCTTGAGGTTTTTGTATTGCACAAAGTCTGACTGACTTGGCTTTTTCTGTTGAAGTTAAGAGGCTAATGAGGCATGTGGAAGGGACTATGAAATGGGGAATTATGTTTCCATACAAAGAAAATGGTGCACATGTTTAGACGTTTGGCTACACTGATTTTGAATAGTGTGGAGAATCGCTTAACAAATAGTCAACAGTGACTTCAGCTAAGGAACACTGGGGATAAAGGATGATAGGAAAGTCATTGTTGGATACTTGATCTTTCTTGGCAAAGCACCAACCTCATGGTGCTCAAAGAAAGAATCAATTGTTTTCTGTTTTATCATTGATGCTGCAATGGAAGCATGCTAAGTTGTTGGGCTTGATGCACGAGTTACTGTTTGATAATTCATGGAATACAACAAATTTATATGGTCTTTTTTCAATCCACTATCTAAACTCATATCTGTCAAAATTCACTATTAAACTCAAACTTGTCAATATATTACTGAAAGTTTTAGAAAATATCATTTTTCTAACATGAAACATATATAAGATTACAAAATTAAATTCCTATAGTTTGCCAGTTTCTCAATGAGTAACCTCCTCCTGTTCCAACACTACAGAGAATGATGTCTCATAATCTAGGAGCAATTCTTGGGCAGTCACGCTCTGTCACAACATGGTCACGGGTTATGTCCTTAAGTGAAGGGCAACCACAAAGTGCCATGGTTATTTCAAGTTCATCATGAAGCATCCTAAGTACATTTCTTACACCAGCTTCACCCTCAGCAGCCAACGAGAACACCACAGGTCTTCCAATCTGATATATTATAGAAATGTGACTAGTAAGAATATATTATAGCATCTCCATTTAATAAAATACTTGAAAACCATGTTACTAATTAGTTTTTGAGTTTTGATGATGGTAATCTAATTTGGAAAGTAACTGTGTGATACAGTTACTACCTTCTACAGTTCGATTTCGATAGTTTAAAAGTATTCTAGAAAATGAATACTCTGAACTGTCTTCTAATAATAGCAACATTGTGCTATTATTACTGCTAGGAATTTATATCATCGTATACTTACAAATACACCAGAAGCTCCGAGAGCCAATGCTTTAAAAACATCGGTCCCTCGGCGGACTCCGCCATCCATAAAAATAGGAACTCTACCTTCAGCAGCTTGAACAACCTATGCAAGGTAATAAATTGAAGAAAAAAATATTATTCTATAGGGTCAACCCATGTAAACAAAAGAAATGCAATTATTATAGTAAGGAGACAAGGCAATGAAGAAGAAACTTAAATCAGAGTAATAGCTTTAATGCGTCATACCATAGTAGTTAAAACTAAACTAAGAGTGATAGTATTAGAGACTTAAATCAGACCTCTTCTAAAGCCATAATAGTTGCAGGGACATAATCAAGTTGGCGAGCACCATGGTTGGAAACAATGATTCCAGAAGCTCCAGCTTGTATGGCTAACCTAGCTACATTATTAGCATAGGATTACGGAATTAATTTCAAAGATCAAATGAATAAGGAAGCATTGAATAAAAATATAGGATTTATTTGGTTCACACTTTCCCTTAAAGAGGTTTTACGTTCTCATCAAGTTATAACCGTCAAGTAATTAAATGTTTCATTTTAGTTATAGTTATTTTGAAAGTAAAGTCTAAAATGTATCGCTTTGATAAGCTTACTATCTTCAGCAGTAAGAACTCCCTTCACTAAAATGGGCAATGGGGTGATTGTTTGAAGCCATTTTACATCCTGTTACAAGGTTTGCCGTACTAGTTATTGTTATTTCCACATTCAATGTCACATTAGGAATTCATATATGTAAAAGATCTATATATCACCTTCCAGGTGAGTGATTGGTCATATAGGCCATTAACAACAGAGATGTGACCACCATTGTCTTTAGTCTGCAAGGTTATATCCAATTTCTCAAATAGTTATAGCCAAAGTAACGACATTAAGATGAAAATAACAGAAGAAGAAAATTCATCTAATTTAAGTCTCTGTATTGATCACAAACCTTATACAACTTTTCAAGATCCATGCCTTCAAAGTTCTTCCATCTCACATATGATGGCAGTGTAACTCTGTAAGAATCTCCATTAAAGAAACCAGGATTTTTTTTTTAAAAATCTCCAATACAAACTTCTAAATTTTCTAGTGTTTATCTTAATCAGGTACCAACTTCGTGTGATCCGTGCTCGCGCACGAGTATATTAGTACTATTTTTTAAATATAAGACTTATCAATTGAAATGAAATTTTGCAATGATTGTGAACCTATTTTTTATGCTAGCCTCTCTACGACCAATGACTGGAGAGTCTGCAGTTAGCACAATTGCCTTGAAACCAGCATTTTCAGCTCTTCTCACAAGCTGAGTAACCATATTTCGGTCTTTAAACAGCTGAGAGAAGAAAATAACAAATAAATTGGATTATAACACTAATAATTGAAAAGTTAGATAATCAATTTTGCAGTTGTTTGAATGTAGCAAAGATTATAATTAATACATCAAAAGCGGATTCATGGTTTAAACTAAGTTGCTTGGAAATGTTCTTTGTGTTTTGAGGAGGAGACAAGTGACACACACATGTCACAGAAAATAAAATAAGGAAGAGAAGAAATGAAGACAATATACCCACATAGAGTTGGAGGAAACGAATGCCAGGTCCTGTTGAAACAATCTCCTCGATGCTGGAAGAAGCCCATGAGGATAGTGTCTGTCACAAAATTATCAAAATGAATATTCTGGTATTAAATAATCCCTCCATAACAAAATATATACATTAAAAACACAGGTATTTCATTTCAAATTTGGGCCGATTATACTTTTTTTTGCTTATATTTTATCATGGAACGAGTAAAACAATAAGAAATGTTTTTTTCACAAAATATACGAATCATGGTAAATCATGTCTATTGACAAACCATTTAAATCTAAATCCTTTCGAAATAACATCCAATGCACTACTCCATTTTCATCCATCTCATTGAATTATATTCTTACACTTATATCTGTATATTTATCATCATATTCATAAGGGAATTACAAGACTATATATACAAAGTGGATCTTCTTTTACCAGCATCTTCTGCCCAATATGCATATGAATATCCAAGAATATTAATGTGGCCTTTGTCCATACAAATAAGCCCTTTTCCTGGTGATCCTTTGATGTATATTAGGGATCCGAAAAACTGCATTCCAATAACTACCATAAGGTGAATTGAGAAACTGACTAATGACAAATGACACTTACTGGAAATGCAATGTTTGGCCTGGTCATAGTAACATAATTTAATTTTCCAACCAATCTTTTATATCGGCCTGGGTTTGGATAGGCCTGCCCCTTATTGGATATAAGCTTCACATTTGGATTCATAGGTGTATCCGCAGGCTTACAATCAAGCATCCTTGTGCCTTCTAAAATGTCAAGAGCATATTTTCTCTGAGAAATGGAAATGCCTGTTTTTGATTGAGCAGCTTCAATTCTAAGAAAGTATCACAACTGACCAAGATCTTAGGTTTGAAAATGTGTTAACAAGTGTTGATTTAGTTGCTTATTACCTTCTTCATCATCACCTGGAATGATAATATCATCTACACACACCACAAGGTAAATCATCTCATTCAAAGGCGAGCATTTAGAGAAAACTTTGCTAAACTTTCCAAACCAAGCGCGAGGTGATTGTTTTAATCCATACAAATTTGTGTGATTGCTCTAATATATTCAAGATTGATCTTGCATGAGACATGAGCATCACCGCCCACAAATTGCTGAGGAATGCGAGCACAAACAACAAAATCAATGAGGTTATGAGCATTAATATATGGTTCAATTTGCTAGCACCATAGGTGAAAGTTCTTTTCATCCAGTTTTTGTGCAATTTTGAGCGAAAACTGAAGGCGACTAGAATCTTCGCATGAAATCGAAAGCGCCGGAGTATGTGCGGTGGAGACATGAGCGGAAGCCGTTTGTGATGGTGACAATTACAGTGGTTCGGTCATGATCAGGTCCTAAATCGAGATCTAGCAATCTGATACAATGTGTTAGAGGAGTTAGTTAGAGTTCTCATTTTGAGTGTAACTAACTTTCATTTCATTAATGAATTAGTTACAATTACATCATGAGTTACTTTATATTGAGTAACTGCACATAACCTGCTACAACAGGTAAACTTACACTCAGACTGACATTTATAAGTCTTTCGACTAAAGTTATATATCTCTCTGACTCTTGCACTAATATATTAAAATATGAATTAACTAATGACACGAAGAACATAGTATCCTCAAAGAATGTTACATATGTAGACACAGAGAAACGATGTGTGCTAGGACACTTAAATCCCTTTTGAACCCGAGAATACCCGAGAAAGACACATTTGACTGCCCGAGCATACAACTTATACCCGAGAAACAGATGGAACCAAACACACGAGGGAGAACAACAAAAAGAGGGTCCTGTGAAAGCAAAATAGACGAGGGAATATTATCACCTAAAACAGAAGATGGCATGCAGTTAATTAAGTAACATGATGATGCTTTCAATTAGCCACACCATTTTGTTGTGGTGTATGAGGACAACAAGATAGGTGTATGATGTCATGAGAAGTCAAACGATTTAAAGGGTGCCGAAAAATATTCTTTTGCATTATCACAGTGAAAAACTCGAATTGTCCTAGCAAATTGATTTTTTATTTCAGAATAAAACATTTGAAAGTCACCAAATAACTAACTGATCTTTTAATAAAAATAACCAAGTACACCTTGAAAAGTCATCAATTAAGGTAACATAATAGCAATACTTATAACCTAAAACAATAGGAATCCGACTAGGGCCCCAAACATTAGAATGAACAATATCAAAAGAAGATATAGCTCGATTATTTTCACTACTAGGAAAAGACACTCTACCATGCTTGCCAAATTGACATGACTCGCAATCTAAGGACTTTAGGTATGACGCTCGAGTAACCATGCGTTTGAACTTATCCAAACTCAAATGACCAAGACAACGATGAAGAGGGTATGGAGACTCTGAAGCAACACATATGGCGGATGGGGATGATTGAAGATATTAGAGACCTCGTGACTCAGATCCAATTCCAATTGTCTGCCCCGTACTCCGGTCCTATACACAAAAGGAATCAAAACTAAAGGTTATAGAGCAGTTCAAACTACAAGTAAGACGATTGATTGAAATTAAATTGAAGGGACAACCAGGAACAAATAATACCAAGTTTAGGATAAAGATGGAAGAAATGAAGCGTGACCAACACCAATTGCATGTGCCTTAGACCCGTTAGCAAGATTAATGGTGTTAGGTGTTTTAGGAGTAGATAATTTAGAAATGAGAGATGGATTACCAACTAAGTGATCAGATGCACCAGCATCTAACATCCATGATCTAATAACCGTAGAGCGAGAGAAACAAACGGTAGAATTATCAGTGTGAGAAACAGTAGCTGATGAGGACAATGCTTGTTGAGTTACCTTAAACTTAAGATACTCTTGATATACACTTTCCACTTCAGGTTGGAACTTCTTCTCGACAACGAACCCCGAAGATTGAGCCACATTAGCAATTTTAGCTGAATATCCATGAAGAGAATAACACAAATCTTGAGTACGTCCATCCCGCTTAAAATAATTGCAATAAAGATTTCCTCTACCACCTTTTCCACGACCACCACTGCTATGACCATGGCCTCGACCTCCCCAATCAGCAAAATTAGACACCAACATTGAAGATTCTACTGGCGCTGGAGCATTGATGAACGCATCAGAAAAAGGAACTCAGAGTAAACGATCAAAAAGCACCTCCAACGTGAGAAAGTCAAAATTAGTCATGTCTGGTCCAAATAGATTCAAACTCTTTGTTCAGTCCATGGACAACAAACACCATAAGCATATTATCTATCTTTCCTGCCATCTTTACATCCTCATTTAAGATCATCAACTTAGCTTCTTCACAAAGAGATTATGCCTTGATCAGATATGTAGGAAAATCAAGATCAGACATTTGAAGTGTTATGAAGTTATGGATTGTCTCGTATAACTGTTGTATATCATTAGCATAAATCATTTATGCCTTCTTCCAAACCTCATAACATCATGATCTATACGAACGGAAATGAACAATCAACTTCGATTCAATGGACTCAAGCAATAATGCCAAGAGTTGAAAATCAACTTGTTTCCACTCTTCCCGTTTAGTAACAGCAATATCATCTACTTTCTTATCAAGATGGCCAAACAATTTTTGACCTAGAAACCATATTTTCGCTGCATTATGCTGATCCAAATAATTCTTTCCATTCAACTTCTCTGAAGTGATGGTAGGAGTTCCAGAGAATGTGAAAGAAATCAAACTCTTCTCAGACTTATGTTCATCAAAAATCTCCTTTTCCATAATTAAGTTCACTACTAATAAATACATAATCTATTTACAATAACACTTACATTTGCCAAGTAAAATATATTAAAAACTGCAAGGAAGCAAAATATTTCTTTAGGTGAATTAAGCTAGAGTAGAGAATTAATAAATATGGTGGAAAACAAACCATGATGGTGCCAGCTGCTGATGCTGCTCTAGCAGTAGCATATTCTCCTACACAAAAAATACATGATTTGTTTTAACTTACAAGTATTTCTATATTGTATGAAAGCAATAAACTTCAATGTCAAACACATGAAGAATCAAGAGCTTCTTCATTAACAGAAAGTACATAACAACAATGAGTACCTTAATGCAAGGCTAATATCTTAATGTAACAGAGAACAATGAGTACCTTCAGGGTGAGCCGTCTTTTGCACGGCTGTAGGAGCAATCATGATAGGCATTGATATTTTGAAGCCTAATACAGTTGTTGTCATATCTATCTTGCTTACATCTATAAGAATACGTGGCCTGAACCTGTTGTTGGTAAACATAGACATTGAAATAAGGGATTCAACATAACACACAAGGCTAAAGAGAAGATGAAAATCAAATAAAAGAAGTTTGTAGATTACATAATCCTTGAGAATGCATTCCGGTTCTCTTTCAAAGTCCACTGATCCTCTGCCCCTGATGCATAGTAGTCATAAATCATCTTTGGCAATTTTTCCTTAGCAATTGCTTCATACTCGCTCACATTTGTTATATTCGTCATCTTCTTAAGAGGTAAGTTACTTTATTATGTTATGTCCACAAGATCTTCTGAAAGTGAGATTAAAATGAATAATAATTAGTCAATAACATGAATCTAAACCAAATCAATTCCAGATCCAAAAATACTAAGCAACTAGATGGAAGTAATTAGGAGAATGAAATGAACATAAATGCAAGATGAAGAGGAGAGAAAACCTGTAATTTAGGCTGCTGAAGTGAGGAACAAGATGGAACTAATTAGGAGAATGAAGAAAATAAGATATGATGAAAAATGTCAATGAAGCCTCAGTATAGAATAAAAACAAAGTCAAGTAGTGAAAGTATAAATAAAGAAACAGAAGGTGACAGTGAGAGTAGGTAGGATTAGTGATATAAAAAGAGTGAGACAACCATGTGTTCCCACTTATAATATCAACAACTTTCTGGCTATAAAATATAATGTGGTTTGCTTGGTTGTCACATACAAAATAATATGGTTTTTAATCGATAAACATGATACTCTCTCCCAAAGAATCTCAAGAAATATTCAATATGTGGCTGTTTCATATTATAGACAATTTGGTTGTTTTGTTTGACCACCAAACATAATCTAAAATACTAATGTGTTAAACATTCATGGTTTTGTCAAGAAGGACTTTAGGAATCAATTAATAATTAAAAAATTGATTCAGTGACAGTAGGAAAACAAGATTCTTAAAAATCACAAGCAAGCAGTGAATTTCATGTAGCAGCATGCAGGAGCCAACTTTAATTTGCAGACGCAGCATAGTATTATTACTATAAGGCGAACCCAAAAAAAAAAAACACTATTAAATTTATATATCAAAAGTAAATTCCTGATTTAAACTAAGTTGTTTGGAAATGTTTACTCATCAACAAAATGTTCTTTTGTTATCAAGATTCAAGGAAAGTACAAGTAACACATTACATAGAAAAAAAAATCAGGTAAAGAAGAAACGAGAGCAATATACTAACATAGAGTTGGAGGAAACAAATACCACCTGGTCATGTTTTTTTTTTTTTAATAGGCAAAAATATATATTAAACGGATACAAAAGGGTATCCAATCCGCTTACATAAAAATCACCACAACCAAAGCATCGGAAAAATTACTAAAAATTCGATGGATGATTATATCATTCGTAATAATTACATAACAAGTTTTTTTCTATATTTCTTCCCTATCCACCACCAAGAAACCATAATGATGCTATGAATGATTGAAGCCTCATCCCACAAACCTTCTCTAAACATTATTTTGTCTCTATCAAGTGAAATGTTTCATCCTATTATCAACCATAAAGATACACTCATCCTAGAATTTATGTTCTTTGCACTACACCCATCCACCCACCTATGTAGATGTTCTAACGTATCATTGTGATTTCCCACCGTTATATCCAACCATGTGAACATCCTTCTCCATACTTTAATAGATTTATGGCAAGAAAAAAGTACATGATAAATATGGTTTCATCTTCCATAAAACAAAAAGGACAAACGAGTTCATGAATATTTGCAATAATTCCTTCAACTTCGATTTTAAGCCGACAACGGAGGTGGTATCATCGGGGAGCTTGAACTCTACTAGAGGAGAAACTCCGTTGAAGTAAACTTCTGCCATATCAAGTCCATATCAAGTCCTCTACGAGTATCGTAGGGTGTCCATATCAAATCCTCTACTGTCAGCGCATCCAGTCTCCTCTTGTACTCAGCTAAGCCACCAGAGTCTTTCTGCCTCGTCTTCCACCTCTTCGTTCGTGGCTCCCCTGCTGTATAGGATTGGGTCCTTCTGTCGCATATGTCGCATATGTTGGGGAAACGTTTGTAGATCCAGCACTGAGATCATGACAAATAGTAAACTAGGAATTATACCTGTAAAAAATATGTAAGAAAACAATAAAATATACCTGTAATAAACTCAGATATCCAGCTAGTTGTCTGATCCCCATCTTGGATCGTCTCCCTAGTGTCGAAGCTACGTGGGAACTAGAGTGGACCATGACACCCCTCAAATTTTGTTTATTTATACCAGTACAACACCGACCTTCAAATTTTATAAAATACTTTCTACCTTAATTTAGTTTTAAAACTAAATTACATTCAAACTTAAACTACTTAATTTATTATTATAATAATATTATTTTAAATATTTTATAATCAAATAGATTAAATCCCTTTACCTATGTGAAAAACAAATTAGATTGAAATGACAATCATTTTTTTAAGAGAAAAATATCAACAAACTTTATAATAAATTACATAAATTAACAAAACATATGTTAATTAAATTAACAAATCATACCTATTGATTGTCAAGTTAGCCATAAGAAAATTATTCCAAACTTTTATTCAATTTCAAATTCAAATATATGAAAATATAACTTATAATCAATATAATATATATATATATATATATATATATATATATATATATATATATATATATATATATATATATATATATATATATATATATATATATATATATATATATATATATATATAAATATATATAATGTTATTTTATTTTAAATTTTTAATAAAATTATATATGATTATCACAAAATTTAGTTATAATATTTTAATTGATGGTAATGGCTCCCCCAAAAATATTAGTCAAGATTCGCCACTGCGTCTCCCCAAGCGACCAATAAAACTGGGCCAGAGCTGCACAACCCCAAGCCCAATTGTACACCTCGAGATCGCTGAAAAGGCACATATATCGAGCATCTAAATATGTACCAGACTTGTCCGCAAAGAGATTACATGCTACTACATGCAGCATGTACGCCCTAGCGACAACTTGATACATATCAGTTGCAACAAGTTCATCATACATATCCCTAAGCCACCACATAGCTACCATATGCGTAGGTGAGCACCTTGGGCATCAGAGAACTTTTGTGCCACCGCTGCCTCAGACAAACATAGATCACGAACAACCATCGTCTGTGCCATGGCCATATTGAGGACAAGAGCCATCCAGAATCTGCCGTCGATGTAGAGATGAAACAAGGAGGAGACATCATTTAAGATCACAGTCATCTCACCGAATGGGAAATGAAATGATGATGTCCCCTTGTGCCACCTCTCGACGAAGGCATTGAGTAAGGGAGCATCCAACATGATCAGGGAGCAGTGGCCAAAATGCAGCAAACCAAAGTCATGCACGATCGTCCTCACAATATCAGGGAAGAGAATATGAGGGAATCATTTCATCTTCGCCCTGTGAGACTGGCCCCTCAGTATCAGTCGCTCATGTGACACCAACAAAAACAACGTTGTTAATACATAAACAATTTATGTATAAATAAACAAAAGTTAATATTAAATGTAAAAACAATATACATGGCCCTGTCATAGCCGTAAAGCTATATGCTCACTGTACTTTGTAAGCACAGACGTGTCTATCGGCCCTCTAGGGAATCCTGGCTCAGTATGTACCGATGTCTCGGTCGAAGGAAACGTGACATCAGTCTCAACGGTCTCCTCAGCCCCTCCAATACCCTCAGCCTGTAGTACCATCTCCTCAACCTTATCAGTCTCCTCAACCCTTCTAGGAACATGAACATCTCCACCAGTAGCCTCCTCAGGAGCATCTCCAACAACAGCCTCCTCAGGAGCATCTCCAACAATAGCCTTCACCGGCTGAATGACTGGGTCCACTACGGGGACGTCCTCATTTAAGGCCTGGGATGCAGAACGACCTCCACGTCGCTGAACAGTACGAGGTGTCTGAAAACTCCTCAGCTTTGTCTGCTCTGCCAACCGCTTCCGGCGAGAACCGGTTGGGACCACCCGTGAAACTCGTACATGAGCTGACTCAACATCAGGAGCAATTGTACCCCTACCCCTACCACCTCCAAGTAGATCAAGCGCCCTACCAGCAATAGAACTGTCACGACCTATGATTTTCATTGTAAACAAGAGAAAAATAATAAAATGAGCCATGAAAAAAAATGTAATTACCTGAAATTTGAAATTCACAGTAATATAAAAAAATTATAACTACCGGGAATTTGAAATCCTCGGAATAAACAAAATTTTGGATAATACTGGTAAATTCAAATTCCCGAAACTAATCAAATATATTCCAAAATAACCGGGATTTTAAAAAGTAACAGTAGATATTACCGGAAATTTTGGAATTCTCAGTAAAAATTATCGGTAATTACAAAATCTCCAGTAATTATATAATTACCGATAAAACTAACTTGTTAATTGAAAATCTCCGATAGTTGAAACCAAATTCCCAATATCGTCTTGATTTTTGAAAATTTTTAAATTGTTTCGGTAATAATAAAAATGGAGAAATATTTTGTGTAGAGTTAGAATAATCTTTTCAATATATTTGGAGGGTACCAGGTACGGTACGAATGGGGTGACAAAAGGAATCATGTTGAAGACATGGATAGTGTTTGTCACAAGCATGTGAAAATAAACTTTAAGCTAATGAAGCGAAAAAGAATGGAATACAAGTAACAAGAGTTGATTATGTTATGATGAAGTAAGGAACAAAATGAGAATGAAGAAAATGTGATATGAAGCAGGAATTAAACGAGATCTATGTTATACAATATAGAAAGAAATAGAAGGTGACCGTGACATATATGGGCCCGTTTATTTTAACTTTAAAATAAATGATTTTTTCTTTGTATTTTTAAAAATCTCTCAGACAATAAAAAGGATTCATCACATTCACTACTGACCACATTTGCAAATAAAAATCTCTTACTAAAGTCTCATATATTTATAGTTTCTCTTCAAAAATATTTTTTGACATATGAGAAAGTTACATAACTTAAGAAGCTGTATGTTTGATATTTTTAAATATTTTGGGCATTGTTTTATCAATCGCATGAGGTGAAGGTAAATACACGAAAATTTTATTTTTCCATTTCGAAAATATATCTAAGTCATTTCGAAAATTTGATTGAGTTATTCTAATCAATTCAATGATAATTCTGGATATGTATGCATCACCGAAATTATCTTTGATATGTCATTATTCATGTTTTAAGTTTATTGAGCTATGAATCTGCGACATCTTATTTGTTCACATGTAAATGGTGAACTCAACCACTAAACTACTTGACCCACAAAAAAATTGATTGAACTATTTTGATCAAATCACTGACAATTTCGAAAATACATGTTCTGGAAATGTCAAGTAGAAAATTTAATAAAAGACCACCCTTTCATGTTCTTCTTCTTCATGATCAAACACCATTATTTTATCAAAATCATTAAAAAACTTTCTTCCATTCTCAATCAACTTTGACACTCGAAAATAATATTTTTGTATTTTATCACATCAAAAAGAGTAAAAAAAATTATACTTTAAAGTAAATAACATGTTTTTCCTTTCACGTTGTTTGCATTAATCTTACTTTTGTTGTGTAAAATGAACGTTGAGTTTGGAGATGCATCTCCGGATTAGATTGCATGTGTTTCGGATATGCACATCCACAAATATTTCTAAAGTTGAATTTGAATATTAATTTTGTTTTTCTTTTATATTTGGTTGTAGATATGATGCCCCCTGATATTTTTCTTAAAATTATTGTGTATGTGGATGTTAAACCCTGATGAAATGGAGAATGATGTTAAACTGGATGGTGTTAAATCAGTTGATACCAAGGTGGATGTTAAACATGTTGTTACCGAGGTAGATGTTTGTGAAAATTTTACAACTTAACAGGAGTTTGTCAAGCGAGAACATATGCTACAATGGATCCACACAGAGGACATCAAACTTGGGTTCAATGTTGTAATTAGGATGTCTGATAATGGTTCTAATAGAAGACGAAGATTTGTAACAAAGAGATGTGAAAGAAGTGGCATGTACCAACAATCAATTCGAAAGTTGAAATAAGATGACACTTGATTGAGAAAGTGTGATTGTCCTTCTAAGGTTAATGGATACTGTAAGACGAATAGTACATGGAAATTTAATGTGGTTTCTGGAATACATTATCATTACTTGTGTCACAAGTTAGCCGATCATCCAATTGTATGTCGTTTTAATCTTAAAGAGAATGAACTTGTTTCTGACATGAGATTGAATATGGTGTCGCCCAAAAACATACTTGAGATGTTGAAATGTAACAAACTTCAAAATGTCTCAAATATCAAGCAAATATATAATGTTTGTGTCGTAAACAACAAGACGATAAGAGGACCAAGAATTGAAATGCAACAATTATTGAAGCAAATGGGGTGACGATAATTGTGGTTATTGCGTTGTTTTAGTTTAGTTTGATAAAGGAGATGAGAATCATACATTTGTCCACCAACATATTATCAAAGAGTTGAAGGCGCATAAGGAATCATACACTAAGATATACGAGGAAAAAAATAACATTTTGATGAAATTCGTGAATCTCTTATTCCATATTTAATTGTGCAGCACCTGAGAAAAATGGATGTGTTTCCCTAAAATGAGTCATCTTATTGCAAGTGCGTATAACAGGGTGTGTATCGATCTGACAAGATATGATTTTTCAATAATATTTTTTCCACTTTGAAGTGGCTCACCTCAAAATCCACTCAGACGCATTATATGTATTTGATGGCTTTTAAAATCACACTTTGTTCAAGTTTTTTGAGATTAGGATGTCCTATACCACAAAAATCTCCATAGTGGACAACTCATTCCACAAAAGAAGTTGAAACTTGGCCAAATAAACTTTTGGATCAGATGGAAGAGTTCATTAAGTTGAACGAAATTGAAAGAAAGTCAAATTAGCAAAATTTAAAGGTGAAACTACCCATAGATATAGATTTAGGTGGTGATACATCTTTTGATGCATTTTAATTTCTATCTTACAATGTGTTTAGGTGGTGATTCATTTTTTTTTGTATATAATGTTGGATTGTTATTTTCAACGATGTGATCTGAATACATTTTGATGTGTTTTAATGTGTCAAAAAACAAGTTTTATTTGTGACAGGATTGAATTCGGATTTTAAACTCCTGGCGCACTTAAAAGTGTGAATCTAAATTTTAATATCTGGATCATCCATATTGATCTTAAAATTGTATAAATATGGGTGTCTCTCATGCTATTAACTAAAACAACACAAAATGTCTCAATATTTCATCTCGCATTTGTCTACTTCTACGGCGAGAGGCTACCTCTTGAATTTAGGTTCACGGATATCACCTGTTTTGTCGATCTGAAATTGGCATTAGAGAATCTCTTGCAATACTCAAACAATCAAAGGGTTGTGAAGCTCTATTTTCGTTCACCCTCGATTGACAACAAAAAGAAGATACAATCTATCAAATTTTAGTTGAGAACGGATGAAGATTTAACTGTAGAATACATTCCACCGATACGAAGCAGTTATCTCTTAATGATGAAATATAATATTAGTTTTAGGTTAAAGAAAATATATTTGATGATACTTATTATATGTATGTCAAATGATAAATTTATGTTAGTCTTTTCATTTCTGCAATTGTTTTTGGTTGTGGTAACAGTAAATAATCCGGATTTTAATATCCTAATAATCCAGGAACAATATTTGAAAATTCCAGATTGTAAAATCCGAACTAACCTTTAAGCATTATGAAATTGAGTTAGAGAATAAGTTTGGTTTGAATAAATCTGGAGTACAGAATTTAGATGAATATTTCACCTTTGGTTTGACAAAAATATAAAAGAATTTATCATGTTGAGTGCGAGAATAAAATCCGAATTATAAAAGCATTATGAAATTTTCACTGTAGTGGGTGAGCAACACATACAGTGGAAAAAAATAATAATCCCCTGAGTTTATTCATTTTTATGATCAAAACATAAGTTTTTGCTCTATACATCAGGCCAACCATGTTTCAAGTTTAACAATCAACATGCAGTTACTACTAAGTGATGGATGATAATTCATGGCATATAACAAATTCATATGACCTTTTTCCAATCCACCACTATAGAGAATGATGTCTCATAATCTAGGAGCAATTCTTGGGCGGTCGCGCTCTGTCACAACATGGTCACGAGTTATGTCCTTAAGTGAAGGGCAACCACAAAGTGCCATGGTTATTTCAAGTTCATCATGAAGCATCTTAAGTACATTTCTTATACCAGCTTCACCCTCAGCAGCCAACGAGAACACAACAGGTCTTCCAATCTGATATATTATAGAAATGTGACTAGTTAGAATATATTATAGCATCTCCATTTAATAAAATACTAGTAAACCATATTACTAATTAGTTTTTGAGTTTTGATTATGGTGATCTAATTTGGATATACATTATTGGCGGTAAGTTACCACTGGTAACTGTGATACAGTTACTATCTTCCACAGACCGATTCAAATCAATGACTGAGATCGTTAAAAACTATCCTAGAAAATGAATAATCTGAACTGCCTAATAGTAATAGCAACATTGTGCTATTATTACTGCAAGGAATTTATATCTCTGTATACTTACAAATACACCAGAGGCTCCAAGAGCCAATGCTTTAAAAACATCTGTCCCTCGGCGGACTCCACCATCCATAAAAATAGGAACTCTTCCTTCTGCAGCTTGAACAACCTATGCAGAGTAATAAATTGAAAAAAGAAAGTATTATATAGGGCCAACACATGGAAACAAAGCAATGAAGAAGAAAACCTTGGAATAATTCAAGATATAGCAGCTTAAAATTAAACTAAGAGTGATAGATAGCACATTAGAGACTTAAATCAGACCTCTTCTAAAGCCATAATAGTTGCAGGGACATAGTCAAGTTGGCGAGCACCATGATTGGAAACAATGATTCCGGAAGCTCCAGCTTGTATGGCTAACCTAGCTACATTATTAGCATAGGATTGTGGAATTAATTTAAAAGAACAAATGGATAAGGAAGCCTTGAATAAAAATATAGGATTTAACTGGTTCACACTTTCCGTTAAAGTGTTTTTGTTTACGCTCTCATTAAGTTATAATCGTCGGATAATTAAATGTTTCACTTTAGTTATAGTTATTTTGAAAGTAAACTCTAAAGTGTATCTCTTTGATAAGCTTACTATCTTCAGCAGTAAGAACTCCCTTCACTAAAATGGGCAATGGGGTGATTGTTTGAAGCCATTTTACATCCTGTTACAAGGTTTGCCATACTAGTTATTGTGACTTACACATTCAATGTCACATATTAGGAAATCATATATGTAAAAATCATATATCACCTTCCAGGTGAGTGATTTGTCATATAGTCCAATAACAAAGTCTTTAGTCTGCAAGGTTATACCCAATTCCTCAAATAGTTATAGCAAAATTAACAACATTAAGATGATAATACCAGAAGAAAAAAATTCATCTAACTTAAAATCTCTGTAATGATCACACGCCTTATACAACTTTTCAAGATCCGCGACTTCAAAGTTCTTCATTCTCGCAAACGATGGTGGTTTAAATCTGTAAAAATTTCCAATAAACAAACCAGGAATTTATTTTTTTAAATCTCCAATACAAACTTCTAGCTATTTTAATTCTATAGTGTTTATCTTAATCTAGTAACCAACTCCGTGTTATCCGTGCATGTGTATATTACTATTTTTTAAATATAAAAGTTATCAGTTCAGATGAAATTTTGCAATGATTGTCAACCTATTTTTTATGCAAGCCTCTTTACGTCCAAAGACTGGAGAATCTGCAGTAAGGACAATTGCCCTGAAACCAGAATTTTCAGCTCTTCTCACAAGCTTAGTAACCATATTTCGGTCTTTAAGCAGCTGGGAGAAGAAAATAACATAAACAAATTAGATTATAACACTAATAATTGAAAAGTTAGATAATCAAGTTAGTAGTTGTCTGAATGTAGCAAGGATTATATCATACATCAAAAGTGGATTCTTGGCTTAAACTAAGTTACTTGGAAATGTTCCATGTGTTTTGAGGAGGAGACAAGTGACACACACATGTCATAGAAATTAAAATAAAGAAGAGAAGGAATGAAGACAATATACCCACATAGAGTTGGAGGAAACGAATGCCAGGTCCAGTTGAAACAATCTCCTCAACGCTGGAAGTAGCCCATGAGGATAGTGTCTGTCACAAAATTATCAATATGAATAGCCCAGGTATTAAATACTGCCTCCACAACAAAATATATATTAAAAATACAGGTATTTTGTTCCAAATTTGGGCCGATTATACTTTTTTTGCTTATATTTGAATATGTAATGAAATCCTGCCTATATTAGTTTTGCTATGCATAGCCCGTCCCAAGCCCGGATAAAAGGAGAGGGTTGTGTTAGGCAGTCGACAACCAACGTAAAACTTTGTCGAATCTCTATGACATTTTAATATGGAATGAGCAAAACAATAACATGTTTGTTCGCAAAATGAAAGAATCGTGGTAAATCATGTCTATTAGTATTGACAAACCATTTAATGATTTAAATCTAAATCCTTTCGAAATAACATCCAATGCACTACTCCATTTTCATCCATCTCATTTGAATTATAAACTTACATTTGCCAAGAAGTAAAATATATATAAAAAAAACTGCAAGGAAGCAAAATATTTCATGCAGAGAATTAAGCTAGAGTAGAGAATTAATAAATATGGTGGAAATCAAACCATGATGGTGCCAGCTGCTGATGCTGCTCTAGCAGTAGCATATTCTCCTATACAAAAAATACATGATTTGTTTTAATTTTGAAGTATTTCTATATTGTAGGAAAACAATAAACTTCAATGTCAAACACATGAAGAATCAAGAGCTTCTTCTGCATTAACAAAAAGTACATAACAACAATGATCTTAATGTAACAGAAAAATGAGTACCTTCAGGGTGAGCCATCTTTTGCGAGGCTGTAGGAGAAATCATGATAGGCATTGATATTTTGAAGCCTAATACAGTTGTTGTCAAATCTATCTTGCTTACATCGATAAGAATACGTGGCCTGAGCCTGTTGTTGGTAAACATAGATAATGAAATAAGGGATACAACATGATACACAAGGCTAAAGAGAAGATGAAAATCAAATAAAAGAAGTTTGTATATTACATAATTCTTGAGAATGCATTCCGGTTCTCTTTCAAAGTCCACTGATCCTCTGCCCCTGATGCAAAGTAGTCATAAATGTCCTTTGGCAACTTTTCCTTAGCAATTGCTTCATACTCGCTCACATTTGTTATATTCATCCTCTTCTTAATAGATAAGTTAATTTCTTATGTTATATGTCCACAAGATATTCTGAAAGTGAGATCAAAATGCATAATTACTCAATAAGATCAAACCAATCCAAATCCAAAAATACTAAGCACCGCCTATGAATACAGAATATATATATATATATAATTGTGAATTAAATGAGAGAATATGAGGAAAATGAGAGGGTAGTTAAGTGAGAGAAAATAATTAATTGAGAAATAGATAGAAAACTGACGAGGTAGAGGAACGTGAAAAAGTGTTGTGAGAGGATCCAAATCCTTATGTTATCAATGAGTATTGGCACGAATAAGGACCAGTTCTAATTAAGCTTTTCAAATTCTTACAAGCTATGACCAGATTTGACATAACAATAAACGGTGTGATCTTAAGTGAACAATGAATAAATAGTACAAAACAAAGAATACAAATGCAGCAGAAAATAACATGGAACAAAACCAAGTATGAAAATTAATGAAATTAACATAAATGATTCAATGTTGTGACCCCTTCCAGACTCTATTTCCCAGTCACCACTGCCCTGCCACCTCTGCCGCGGACTATTCCGACGACCTTCCGGCAAACCACCCAGCCATCAGAAACACTTCTTCCGATCCGGCCTATCCCTGAAAGATCGCTGCCAACTATCCCCTCACGCAGCGCCACAACACCCGCACATAGGCCTCCCGTGCCGCCGAAGTAGGGAACAATATGGAATTAATTAGGAGAATGAAATTAATATAAATGTAAGATGAAGAGGAGAGAGAACCTGTTGTTTGGGCTGCTGAAGTAAGTAACAAGATGGTGCTAACAAGGAGAATGAAGAAAATAAGATATGATATAAAAAAAATGAAATCTGAGTATAGAATAAAGACTAAGAAGTCAATTAGTGAAAGTAAAAATAAAGAAACAGAAGGTGAGAGTGACAGTAGCTAGGATATGAACCACATGTTCCCACTTATATTATCAACAAATTTCTGCCTAAAATATAATGTGGTTTGTTTAGTTGTCACATCCAACTAAAGATTTTAATGATTGTACTGCTAAAACAAAATCCTGCTGAAAATTGTTTTGCAAATCCTTCAAGTGAGAATAGAGCATCATTTATTTAAAACATTGTTCTAAGCAAGCTTGCATACTCCATTAATGGAGGAATGGAAGAAAAATGCAGAAGAAAAATGAAGAAGAAGCTTATTGTATTGATTGATATGAAAAGTAGTTACAAGGATCTTATATAGAGTGCAACTAATCCTAACAAACTAACTAACTTCATAACAGAAAACAGAATTAGTTATTGAATGGGCTACACTCCATAATAAGCTGTCATGCACTCTTCTTGCTTGTGTATTGAACTTCTTCTTGCACTGCTGCTGTTACCCCCTCACAAGCTTGAGGTTGATACAAATCTATCAACCCAAGCTTGGATAAGCAATCAATGAAAGGTCGTGGACCAAGAGCTTTGGTGAACACATCCGCAGCTTGATCTTTAGAAGGAACAGGTAACAATCGCATAACACTAGCCTGAACCTTTTCACGAACTAAGTGACAATCTATATCCAAATGTTTGGTTCGCTCGTGGAAAACCGGATTGGCTGAGATATGAAGGGCACTCTGATTATCACAGTAAAGCACAGGAAGTCGTGAAGGATGTTGTTGGAGATCATGTAAGAGAAAATACATCCATTGTAACTCACGAGTTGCAGCAGCTAGGGCACGATATTCTGCTTCAGCTGAAGAGCAGCTGACTGTGATTTGTTTCTTGGATTTCCACGACACTAATGATTGACCAATGAAAAAGCAATAACCAGAGATGGAACACCGTGTGTCAATACAACCACCCCAGTCTGCATCACTGAATCCTAGAATTTGCAAATTCGAGGATGCAGAGAAAAGAATGCCACGAGCAGGGGATTTCTTTAAGTATCTCAAAACACGTAGGGCAGCTTTATAATGTAGTTCAGTAGGAGCACTCATATACTGGCTAAGTTGTTGTGTGGCAAAAGCAATGTCTGGTCTGGTAGTAGTGAGGTATAGCAATCTGCCCACAAGTCTTCTATATGCAGTGATATCTGCAAAAACTGCACCATTGTTTTGATGAAGTCTAAGAGAAGCATCCAAAGGTGTAGAAGCTGGTTTGCAACCAGTAAGACCAGCTTCTTGAAGTAATTCAAGGCAATACTTTCTTTGACATAGTGTGATGCCTTTGGATGATCTAGCAACTTTAAGCCCAAGAAAGAATTTCAAGGTACCAAGATCCTTGATATGAAAGGCTTTATGCAAAGCTTGCTTAAGCTGAGCAAAAACTGTGAGAGATGTGCCAACTAGAATGATGTCATCTACATAAACTAGCAAAGCTGTGAATGAAGTAGAATTAGCTTTGATGAAAAGAGTATGATCAACATGAGCATGCTTGAATCCTTGAGCTGTGAGAAAAGTTGTCAACTTTTCAAACCATTATCTACTAGCTTGCTTTAATCCATAGAGAGACTTTGTAAGTTTGCATACTTGCCCAGGTTTATCAGCTACAACCCCTTGTGGTACTCTCATATATACTGCCTCATGCAGGTCTCCATGAAGAAATGCATTGTTTACATCTAGTTGATGTAAATGCCAACCATGAATGGCAGCCAAAGCAAGTAACACTCTAATGGTGGAGAACTTTGCCACAGGTGAAAATATTTCAAAATAGTCAAGACCTTCTGTTTGGTTGAAGCCTTGAGCCACAAGTCTGGCTTTGAATCTTTCAATAGATCCATCAGTAAGCCTTTTTACTTTGTACACCCATTTGTTCCCAATGAGAGAAGCATCAGATGGGAGATCAACAAATTCCCAGGTATGATTGTTGTTTAGAGCTTCAATCTCTTTGTGCATAGCCTGAACCCATCTGGGATCTTTAGATGCAGCATTGTAATTTGTTGGTTCAACCTCAGATGAAAGTGTCATAACATAGTGATCGTACCTGGAGATCAAGATCCGATACGGCTGGCTTCGAGCGTTGTTGAAAGACGGTTGGTGAGGAGAGGAGGGGGGTGTACCTGCAAGGCACTCTGATGCTGAAGTAAGACACTGAGCAAAGAGTGAGCAAGTACAAGAATTAAGGTCAGAGAATTGAATACCTGACCCTCTCAAATGAGAGGGTTTATATAATGGGCTAAATGGAAGATTATTGGTTCACACCGTTGGGCGCGGATCGCAGAATCCGTAAAGATAGGTAACGGTCAAAACTAGCCGTTGGAGGGCTTCATCTTGGTCGGTATACCTTTGGTCGATAGAGACCATCGTTCTCAATGTTGCTCGATGTCGAGCGCTCTGCAGAGCTGGGTTGCCTGGCCCAATTATGGGAATTGGGCCTGCCCAAAATATGAGCCCCCCAAGTCGTTGCTCGTGCAGAGGAGTGGTGACTTAGTAATGGTTTCTTGCTCAAAGATATACAGTGTGCGGGCCAGGGAGCTATTGCTGACGATCCTCGGTGGACGAGCAGTCGTTACGTCGCTCGACAAGAGGATATGAAACAAAAAGTTGGCGTCTTTGGGAATTCGCGCCTATTAATGCTCTGACGGCTAGCCTAGGGGCTAGTGCGTAGGTAATAATTGGCTAGCGGTAGGGGTCACGCGCATCTGCACGTGTTCCCTTCCCTATAAATAGGATCTCAAGGCTTTATTTTAGGCTTTTTCGTTTCATCTTCTTCTCCGCTGCCTTGCCCGTTCATCCACTTCCATTTTCAACCATCGACCACCGTTTCTAATCGTCGACCACCGTTTCCAGAATCAACTTCTTCTACAAATGCCTTCTCAAGCTCAAGGTACGGCTTCTTTTTCGTGTTTATGTTAGTCATAGGCTAGATATCTTAGAAATGCATGTGGTTTAGGGTAGATTTTCCGGTAGTTTTAGATTTAGACCAGTAGGTACTAGAATTTCTGCCACCGTTGTTGGTCGGCTACAAACCCTAGCTCGTGGTCGACGTAGGTGTTGGTCGACCTTGACTTGGGATCTGATAAGTACTTAGGTTTAGATCCCATTATCTCTGAAGTTGGGTGTTAGCCATCGCCCTGAGCGATGGTCAGCCGGGGCTATGGCTCGGGACCCTGTTCCTGGGCCGATGTGCTCCCTTTCACTTGTCGAGCGGTGGAAGGGTGGATTTGATATTCTTAATCGAATTCAATGACGCCTTCCCTCTGCTTTTCAGGTGAAAACTCGCTTATGGACCCGCTGGAAGTCTCCTCGGAAGAAACATCCTCGGAAGACTCTGGTTCTTTCGCATCGGTTCCCTCCGACTCTGGGAGTTCTTCAGGAGAATCGGACGCGAGCACCATGGAGGAGGGGGCTTCGACAGATTCGCCTTGCCGCCCTGAATAGATAAGGACCTCGCCTGAGGAGTGAGTGGTTGAGGATTTGCTGGATAAAGTATCCTCGTTTTCGAGGCCTCGCGCGGAGCCGCTGCCCGCTATTGGTGACCCTGTGGACTGGATTGTCACTTGCCCAGGGGATGACGACCGCATCTTCTCGGATTTTGGTGGTCGGAAATTTTCCATGTATGAGTACGCAACTTTGGTCCTGGGGGTAACTTTTCCCTTCAGTGACTTGGTTTGCGCTGTGCTCGGGCATCTGGGTGTTGCCCCGTCTCAACTACACCCTAAATCCTACGCGCTTCTGAAGGCGTTCGAGGTGACGTGCGCGTACCTGGGTGTTAGAGCCACGCTTCCTCTGTTCTTCCGTTTATTCTCGCTGCAGTGTCAAGTCGGACGAGGGACTGATCGGAAGGGTTTCGTCTCCTTTAAGCAGAGGACTAAGATCTTTAAGGCTCACTCAGAGTCCATCTGGGCTTTCAAGACGGATTATTTTATGATAAAACCCGCGAGCGCGGAAGCTGTGAGGGCGTTGAGTTTTGTGGGGATAGACACTGACGAGAACGACGAGCCTAAGCTTAACGACCAAGGAGAGGTGATTCCGAGGAGGCTTTGGCTATTTCCCTTCTCCTGGAGCTATACTCATTACGAGCGGCCAGTCAGTGAGTTCGTCCAGGCGGGGGATTCTCTGAACGAGGACGATGCGGCCAGTTTCGAGGCCTTTAGGAAATTAATAGCCTCCTTTACCCCGACTCCCTTGCTGGACGAAGAAGGGAAAATAATGCTGGATCAGGACGGGGGGAAGCTGTGGAGCGTCCTCTGATTGACGTCACATACTTACTGGTGTGCAATACCGGGCATGACGTATCTGAGTTTTTTGGTATCTGTTTTATTTCTGCTTATTATGTCTTTGATAATATTTTGTCGTTCGTGACTAGTCTAATTTTCTTTTCTTTCTTTTTCAGGCTCCCTGTCGAACCCGCTCGATAAGATTCAAGAACGCTTGCGCCAACAGCAGAAGAAGAGGTCACGGGTCGTTCAGACCAAGATGACCGAGGCAAGTGGCTCTGGGTCGGGCCCCCTGGTCCAGGGTTCTCTGAGCGCTTCAACCGGCTCTTTGATGAAAAAGCATAAGTCCGCAGCGACTGTAGATCTGACGACCAACGCTCCCCCCAAACCGAAGCATGTGCTGCCGTCGTGCTTCATGAAACGGAATTTCTTCGAAGGGACGAGCATGGAGGTGGACCGTGCAAACTCCCTGTATCTAGAGGCGATGGATCGTCCTGCCTGACGACTATCTTTGGCCCAAGATGCGAGCGCTGTCATGCGAGTCCTGTCAATGGCCTGGCAGACGGCTGAAGGAAATCCCGGGCAAGAGAGGGAAGTAGCGAGGCTGAAGGAGCAGTTGGTTGCGGTTGAGAAGAAGTTGACGGCGGCCACTGAAGAAGCTACTGCCACGGCCAAAGAGCTGACCGAGCGGGGGAATATCATCGCTAAGCTGAAGGTTGACAAGAGGAGGGCTTTGGAGCAAAGTAAGAAGTTGAAGGATGTCTTCTGCCTGAAGGAGGATGAAGATGCCAAAACTAAGAGCATGGTGACTAGGGCACAGTTCCTTGCTCGGATCGACCAAGATATGGAAGATCTGAACTCGTCAACTGAGCTCAGTTTCCAAAATGTTGTGGATCAAATAAGGGCTCTTCATCCTGACCTGGCCCTGGACACCAGCCGGATCAGCTACCTCTATAAAGTCGAGGATGGCCAGATTGTGGTTCCCTCAGATTTGGTCGTGGAGGATTCTCTGCCTGGGGCGACTGTTCAGCCCGATCAACCAGAAGTGCAGCCGGACCAGGGTGAGATTCAACAAGGAGAGGGTCAACCTGGCGCTTTGGGCAACGAGGATAATTAGTTTTTGGCCTGCGTGCCGTTGTAATTTAATGTGTTTCTTTTTGGGGGCGTGGTCCCCTTTGTAAGTAATCATGAACAAGTCGGCCCTTCGGGGGACTATTTTCTTTGTGTTTTAAACGTTAAGTGTTTGGCATGCATTTTTGCACTAATTGTATATGATCGAATAAATACGGGGTGTGTTTGTGATCTGTTGGTTTGGGGGACCAATCAGATTTCGGAGTCTTGCTCCTGGTCGATGCCCGGGCCAAGGTAATGGCCCGAGCTCCGTGGCTTGAACGTCCCATCGCGAGCTAGGGTTCTGCCTAGTCGTGGTACTTAGGCGACGTCGGACTCGTTTGAGTATCCGCCCGTGCAACAGTTT
Organism: Lathyrus aphaca; assembly: GCA_963966055.1. Lineage (NCBI taxonomy): Eukaryota > Viridiplantae > Streptophyta > Magnoliopsida > Fabales > Fabaceae > Lathyrus > Lathyrus aphaca. The sequence goes on along the minus strand of OZ014521.1, from coordinate 85,032,503 downwards.
TCTCCTTCTCTTGGAAGGAGACCCTGACGATTATGTTATTTTGGACTGTCGTGCATGTACCTGGGCACGCAGTTCTTAGTCAGACCTATCGCTCCTCGCTTGAGAGTTGAGCAAGGTGACTTTGTAAGTTAGCTGTAATATTGCTTGAGTTTCTCGGCGTTCCATGGCCGAGCAAGTTCTTCCCCGTGTAGATTTTCTAAATAATAGGCTCCGTTTTCGGTTTTTGCTCGGACGCGATATGGGCCCTCCCAATTGGGTGTAAGCTTTCCCTCGCGGGGGTCCTTGTGATTTCTCCTGAGAACGAGACTGCCCACCTCGAACGTTCGTTTTATGACTTTAGAATCGTATGGAGCGGCTATTTTTTGTTTGAGAGTGGCCTCCCGGAGAGCAGCTTCTGATCGGATTTCTTCGACTAGATCAAGCTCGTCTCTCAAAGTTTCGGAGTTGGTGTCCTGGTTCATTGGGGACTCTGTTCGTCTGGATCGGACGTGTATTTCTACAGGGATTACTGCCTCGGTCCCGTATGCCAACCGGAATAGGGACTCACCGGTCGTTGAGTGGGGGGTAGTTCTATACGCCCACAGCACGCTGTGTAACTCCTCGACCCGGTGTTTCTTGTGTTCGTCTAGTCTTCATTTTAGGCCTCTTAGGATTACCCTATTTGCGGCATCTGCCTGCCCGTTCGTTTGGGGGTGTTCTACTGAAGCGAAGTGTTGTTTTGTTCCCACTGACGCAACAAATTCTTTGAAGTGCTTATCTGTAAACTGGGTACCGTTGTCAGTCACAATGGCGAGTGGTACTCCGAACCGGGCGAGGACGTTCCTCTTGAAGAAGCGTAGTATGTTGAGCGCAGTGATTTTGGCTAAAGCCTCAACCTCTATCCATTTGGTGAAATAGTCGACGCCTACAATTAGGTATTTATTTTGGCCGGATCCGACGACGAATGGCCCTAAGATATCCATCCCCCACCATGCGAACGGCCAGGGTGAAGATAGTGATCTTAGCTCGGTAGGGGCTGCTACGTGTACGTCCCCGTGTCGTTGGCATTTGTCACATCTTTTCACGTGTTCCTTTGCGTCGTGTTGGAGTGTAGGCCAATAGTATCCTGCTCGGAGAATCTTTCAGGCCAACGACCGTCCGCCTGGATGTTGTGCGTTAATACCTTCATGGACCTCTCTTAATACGTGTGGGACGTTCTCTTCTTCTACGCACCTGAGGAGAGGTGTAGAGAATCCTCGACGATACATACGTCCACCCACTAGAGAGTATGAGCATGATCTTCGTTGTATGATCCTGGCCATTTTCGGGTCAACCGGTAACTCCCCTTTGGTCAGGTAGTTAAACACTGGGGTCATCCAGCAGTTCGCGTCGCCCACGAGATTAACGTCTAGGTGGATTGATGATCGCCCAATGCTTGGTCGGGGAAGCATTTTTTGTATGACGGATTTGTTGTTTCCCTTCTTTTTAGTGCTTGCCAACTTGGAAAGGACGTCAGCTCGGTTATTGCTCTCTCGCGGGACGTGTTTGACCTCCATGCTTCTGAATCGCTTTAGTTCGCCTTTTACGAGGGCTAGGTATTCGGCCGTGTTATTGTTCTTAGCCTGGAAATTTCCTCAGACTTGGCTAGCGACCAGCTGGGAATCCGTGCAAATTGTGATTTCCTCTTCTTCTAGGTCGGTCGCGAGCCGTATGCCTGCTAGGAAGGCCTCGTATTCCGCCTGGTTGTTGGAAGTGGGGAAAGATAAGGTTAAGGATACTTCGATGATGTTCCCTTCCTCGTTTACTAAAATAACCCCAACTCCGCTACCCGCTGGGCCGGACGCTCCGTCCACAAAGATATTCCATCTGGATGAAGATTTCGGCTCCTGCTCGGCGAAAGTGAGTTCTGCCACAAAGTCGGCCAGCGCTTGGCTTTGAGAGCTTGTCTCCCCTCGAATTTGATGTCGAATTAGAACAATTCCAACGACCATTTTAGCATTCGCCCGGCCATGTCTGGTCGACCGAGCAATTGTCTTATGGGTTGGTCTTTATTTACGATGATGGTATGGGCCAAGAAATAATGTCGTAGCCTCCTGGCTGCAAAAAGGAGGGCCAGGGCCACCTTTTCTATCTAGAGGTACCGAATTTTAGGGATGGAGTTCCTTGCTCGTAAAGTAGACAGGTTTGTGTCCCTCGGGTAAGTCGCGTATGAGGGTCGTGCTTACGGCTTCGTTTGCCACGGCGAGATAGAGGTAAAGTGTTTCCCCTTCTTCAGGTCTGGACAAAACTGGGGGCTCAGATACTGCTTTCTTCAGGTGGGACAATGCTAGCTCGCACTCCTCCGTCCATTCAAAAGTAGCCTCTTTGCAGAGGAGCTTGTAAAAGGGGAGAGCGTGTTGAGCGGATTTTGCTACAAACCGAGCGAGGGAAGTGAGGACCCCGTTTAGTGATTGTATGGATTTTTTAGAATTAGGAGTTAGAAGTTCTGCGAATGCCCGACATTTGTCGGGATTGGCTTCGATTCCTCGTGACGTCGAGCGTCTCGTACGAAGCTGGTTGTCTGCTTTTCCTCATACTGGATATAAGCTTGGGCTTTCAGCAAGAATGCGTCGAGGGTGGCAGGGGTCTCGATGCCGATTGCCCGGTGAAAATCTGTTGACGGGCGCAGTCCTCGTTCCAACAAATATTTCTTCATGTTGTCGGTTGTGGACACTTGGACTGCCTCTTTGTTGAACCTTTCGATGTAAGTTCGTAAAGGTTCGTCTTTCCCTTGGATGATCGCTTCGAGCGAAGCTTCTGTCTTCGGGTGTCGCCTTGAGGCGGTGAAGTGCCTGGAAAACGTGCGTCCGAGTTGTTTCCAGGAAGTGATGGACTCAGCTTCGAGGCTTTTATACCACGTCATCTCCCCTTTCCTCAGTGTTGTAGGAAAAAGGCGACATTTAATCGCTCCTCGTACTCCTCGGTAGTCGAGCAGCGCATCGATATTCTCGATATGCTCATCCGGATCTGTGGTTCCGTCATACGAGCCTAGTGGTGGGGGTTTCTCCAAACCTCTTGGAAGTTTGGCCGCCATGATTTCCGATGAGAGGGTGCCCCGGGAGTCCTCGTCGTCGCTGGAGTTGAACGAAGGGGATCTGGGCGCGCACTTCTTCGTTCGTCATGGAGATGCAGATCTTGATCTGCTCCTTCTTGACTTTCTTGGAGGGGAAGACCGTGAAGGAGACTGGCGAGGTCGTTTGTCCCCAGTAGATTCATCGACATGTCCTTTCCTCTTTCTCTTGGGAGGAGAGGGGCTACGCCTTCTCTGGTGTCTTGCGGGAGACTGGGATCGACCATTGTTGTTCTCTAGACAGGCAATTTTCTCGCCGTGGGCGAGGAGCAGCAAATTTATCTGATTTAGGATTTCGGCCAGTGCGGCGAAGTCTGATCCTGAAGGAGTTGGGGGAAAAGGGACTTCCGGGCGACTCTCCAGAGGTTGGTCACGGTCGGGAGAAGGCGAGGTTGTCTTCCCGTCTGGGTGATCTTGCACGGTTTCTTCGTGCGGAGGGTGATGAATGTTGCTCTCACGTTGCGTGAGGATCATGCCGTCGTTCGATCGGTTGTCCGGATTGTCTCGAGCAGCCATGGATCTTGGTAAAAACTTTGGTTCTTTGAAGATTTTGAGAGAGAAGAACGGGGAAATCAGAATTTCCCACAGACGGTGCCACCTGATCGTACCTGGAGATCAGGATCCGATACGGCTGGCTTCGAGCGTTGTTGAAAGACGGTTGGTGAGGAGAGGAGGGGGTGTACCTGCAAGACACTCCGATGCTGAAGTAAGACACTGAGCAAAGAGTGAGCAAGTACAAGAATTAAGGTCAGAGAATTGAATACCTGACCCTCTCAAATGAGAGGGTTTATATAATGGGCTAAGTGGAAGATTATTGGTTCACACCGTTGGGCGCGGATCGCAGAATCCATAAAGATAGGTAACGGTCAAAACTAGCCGTTGGAGGGCTTCGTCTTGGTCGGTATACCTTTGGTCGATAGAGACCATCGTTCTCAATGTTGCTCGACGTCGAGCGCTCTGCAGAGCTGGGTTGCCTGGCCCAATTATGGGAATTGGGCCTGCCCATAACACATGGGCTTGTTGACTGGAGGAGAGATTAACATATGATAGATATTGTTCTAAAGGATATTGGCAAGTTGAAGAGGCAACTTTAGAGGTACATATGTAATCTTTAAGATGAATGGGAACCTGTGTGACTCTTGTGGATTTTCTGATGGGTTCAGATGAAGATTCTAAAGGTACATCAAGAGGAATGTCCTCCTGAACCTGAGAAGGAACATTGGTATCATCTGTTAATGCAACATCCTGAGGAGTATTGGAAGCAGAATGATGCAGACTGTCATGATTAGATGAATCAAAAGAAGAATGTTGAGTATGAGCATCAGGAATATGATGTGACTGAAGGGGAGAAAGTGGAACTGACTCCATGGACTCAATATGTGTAGATGAAGGAATATGTGATTGATGATCATAGTAGATATTAGTGGGAATAAGATTATCAGCATCATCAGAGAAAGGAAATTCCATATCAAAAAATTTCACATTTCTAGAAATGATGATATCATGAGTAACCGTATCTAGCAGGATGAAGCCTTTCATACCTGACTTGTATCCCAAGAAAGCACATTTTCTTGCTCTTGCATCAAACTTGTGTCTCTTATTTGGCAAAGTGGAAGCATAAATCAAACATCCAAACACCCTTAGGGAACTTAAATCAGGGACGCATCCATACATGACTTCATAAGATGATTTATTGTGCAAAACTTTGCTAGGAATCCTGTTCATGAGATACACATCATGAAGGACTGCATATGACCAGAATGTTTTTGGCAATTTTGATTGAAACATGAGAGCTCTACTAATGTTGAGAATGTGTTGATGCCTCCTCTCAACTCTACCATTTTGCTGAGGAGTGTAAACACAACTTCTTTGATGTAGAATTCCCTTTGAAGCATAATATGCAGGCATAACCAACTCAGTCCCATTGTCACTTCTAAGTATTTTGACTTTTCTGCTAAATTGTGTGTCTACCATAGCTACAAAATCCACTATCTTATGACCTACTTCAGCTTTGGATTTCAACATGACAACCCAAACATGCCTGTTGTGATCATCAAGGATAGTTAGAAAATATTTAAAACCATGAATAGAAATAGTGTTAAAGGGTCCCCATATGTCAACATGAATAAGCTCAAACAGTTCACTAGCATTATGATTGCTGATAGGAAATGACAAACATTTTTGTCTAGCTTGCTGACATACATCACAAGCTTTATGAACACTACTTGGAATGTAACTATACATGTGACTCATACAATTCATTCTGTCATGGGATAAATGCCCTAATCTCAAATGCCATAGTATGGCTGGAGCTATATTTGTTGATTTCCTGTTGGTAAAAACACTAGAAACAAAAGTTATATTACTGTCTTCTTTATAGGAATCCAAGTAATATAAGCCATCTTGTTCTCTAGCTGAACCAATCTTTATCAAACTCTTCTTTCCCTGTACAACACACTTGTCAGTTTCAAAAACTACTTTGCAGTCTTGCTCTCTACATAATTTTGAAACTGAAATCAGATTGACTTCAAATTCTGGCAGAAACAATACATTCTTAATAACAAAATTATTAGACAGTTGTACTTCTCCACTGATTGATGTTGTAATAGAATTACCATTGGGAAGATTCACCTTTATAGCATTGATCTCATTATGTTTTAAAAACCAATCTATATTGTGACATGTGTGATGTGTAGCTCTTGTGTCTAATATCCAGCTTTCACTACTTTTGGTATTAAAACTAGCAATATAAGCATTACCTCCTTTTGCAACATTGATGGATCATGTATTCTTCTCAAGAAGCACCATTAAACCTTGATACTGCTCCTTTGTTAATGTCATGCTGACATTGTCACTTGTTGTAGCAGCAGATTGTTTGTGACCTAATCCATCAACTTCCACTTGGTTTGCATATGATGAGCTTCCTTTAGCAAGATTGGGTGGATAGTCATGTTTCTTGTAACAGGTGTCCACTATGTGTCCATTTCTACCACAGTGTGTGCACACTTTCATATTTCCTCTTCCTCTACCAGCATAGTTGTTTCCTCTTCCTCTGCCAGCATAATTATTGCCTCTATTTGCATGAGATCTTGTATCAACAGCATTAACCATGTTGGCTTCTTCAATCACATTGTTGTTCAAATACACAGTTCCACATATTTTCCTTTCTTGTTGCATGACCATAGAAAATACTTTGTTGATTTGAGGTATAGGATCCATGAGCAATACCTGTGATACAACTCCATGGAATTCTTCATTCAAACCAATCAAGAACTGGATAATTCTATCCTCAGCTCTAAAATCTCTGCTATTCCTCATAGCTAGGCAAGCACATGTTATGCGACAAGTACAACTTGGTATTGGTCTATATTGATCAAGTTCTTCCCATAAACTTCTCAATTCAGTGAAATAATCTGAAATCTTCTTATTACCTTGCTTCAGATTTGATATTTCTTGATACAACTGTGCAACACGAATTCGATCTCCTCTCATGAATCTATCTTTGAGATCATTCCACATTTCATATGCACTATCAATAAACACCACACTTTGTGCAATTGAGGGTGCAATTGAGTTGATGATCCATGTATGAACAAGATTATTGCATCTTTGTCACGCAAAATAGTTAAGACTATTCTTCTCTGGTTCTTCGATAGTTCCATCTACAAATTGAAACTTATTTTTCATTGCCAATGCTCTTCTCATCTTCATGGACCAGGCATGGTAGTTTTCACCTGATAATGGAGGTGTGACGCATACCGTGGATGAATTTTCAGATGGATGAACGTAGTAAGGATCCAATTGATCCTGACCTGAAGTATTTGCCGTAGTGTTGTTGTTGTTATTCCTTGTCATCATGAAGATTTGATTCAACGAACAAGGAGAAAAACTCTTTCGAAAGAAGGCTAGAAAACAATGAAAGAACGAGCAAGATTTCGCAAATTCAAGTAGAATTCGAACAAAAACAACTACTGAAATTGATCACCATTAAAGCTTTGATCATGATGATGGCACAGCGGAAACAGAGCAGGATCAACCTGCTCTGATACCATCTAAGCAAGCTGCATACTCCATTAATGGAGGAATGGAAGAAAAATGTAGAAGAAAAATGAAGAAGAAGCTTATTGTATTGATTGATATGAAAAGTAGTTACAAGGATCTTATATAGAGTGCAACTAATCCTAACAAACTAACTAACTTCATAACAGAAAACAGAATTAGTTATTGAATGAGCTACACTCCATAATAAGTTGTCATGCACTCTTCTTGCTTGTGTATTGAACTTCTTCTTGCACTGCTGTTGTTATTTAAAACATTGTATTACATTATATAAATTCTCATAAAGTGGGAATCCACAAAATAATCCACACCAATACATTATGGAAATAATCGAAAAACAGAAGGCAATATATGTTGCAGGGACTCCCTTCCATGTTTTAGAGAACTTGTATTTCTCCTTCCCATTTTCCCATGATTTTCCTATTTATTTATTACACAAATACATATCCGTCACACATAATCATAGTTGTCCTAATTAAAACATAATATATAAATAACTACCCTATTTCAATCATTAGGAAACCGACAAGCTCCTATGATATTGTTTATTCATGATAGCTCCAATACTATAGAGAATGATGTCTCATAATCTAGGAGCGATTCTTTGGTGGTCGCGTTCAGTCACAACATGGTCACGAGTTATGTCCTTAAGTGAAGGGCAACCACAAAGTGCCATGGTTATTTCAAGTTCATCATGAAGCATCTTAAGTACATTTCTTACACCAGCTTCACCCTCAGCAGCCAACGAGAACACCACAGGTCTTCCAATCTGGCATATTACAAGATGAAAATCTTAGGTAAAATTGCTACCAAGGTACTTTTAGATAGTTTAATTTCTTAAGTCAGTCCTTTAACTTTTATGATGTTAATGCGTTCAAAATTTTAGTTTAACTTTTTTTATATTACATCTCTTTAGGATTTGTTTGGGAGTTTGGAGAAGAGGTGAAAGAAGGGCTTCGAAAAATGATTTTTTTTTTTAAATATAGAGAGATCATTAACATTTTTTGAAAAAAATATTTTGTATAGAATGATAAAGAGTTTATAATTAAAATATTTTTAACTTTTGGAATATTATAACAACATAAATTTAATTTAAACAATTCGTCTAAACCCTCTAAACTCCTCCTCCAATACAATTTTTAGTTCCCCAAATCAGGGGGATTTTGATTTTTGAATAAAAATAAAACACCCAAAAATGCTCGGCACCTGAATCTTTCTAGTTTTCTTTCACTCGATCCTTCCATTTTTTTCAAAGTCCTCCCCTCCTTTTTCACTCCAAACTCCCAAACAAAGTCTTGATAAAATACTTACAAACCACATCACAATAAGATTATTTTAAATATTCATAATAATCAAATTTTCATATATATATATATATATATATATATATATATATATATATATATATATATATATATATATATATACTTACAAACACGCCGGCTGCTCCAAGAGCAAGTGCTTTAAAAACATCTGTACCTCGACGGACTCCACCATCCATAAAAACAGGAACTCTTCCTTCTGCAGCTTGCACAACCTATTCAAGGTAATAAGTTGGAAAAGGGAATTATTCTACAAGGCAAACAAAAGGAAACCAGGCAATGAAAAAGAAAACTTGAAAAGATTAAAAATAGAGCAGCTTGCAGTTTTATCACAGCATAAAAATTTAGCAAAATTAAACCAATAAAGATAGCACTAGAGGCCAAAATCAGACCTCTTCCAAAGCCATAATAGTTGCAGAAACATAGTCAAGTTGACGAGCACCATGATTGGAAACAATGATTCCAGCAGCTCCAGCTTGTATAGCTAACCTAGCTACATTATTAGCATAGAATTGGATTGTCAATTGTGAGATTAAAATTCAAGATTGATATAAAATATAAAATAAAATAAAAAATCAAATGGATAACGAAACATAATGTCAGAATATATCTGTTTAATAACTTACTATCCTCAGCAGTAAGTACACCCTTTAGTATTATTGGCAATGAGGTTATTGTTTGAAGCCATTTTACATCCTGTTACAATTTTGCATTAATATATATTATGCCTTCCCACATTCAATGTCGGGGATTAGGAAAGATCTATATATCATTATATCACCTTCCAGTTAAGTGATTGGTCATATAGGCCTTTAACAATGGAGACCGGATTAGAGTATTTAGCCTGCAAGGTTATATCCAATTTCCATAATAATAAAGCAACATTAAGATGACAATAACAGAAAAAATCATCTGGTTTGAAATTTCCAAACTAATCACACACCCTTTCAGGAACCATGGCTTCATAATTCTTAAATCTCAAGTGTGGTGGAAATGTAAATCTGCACAAAACTCCATATAAAAAAAATCAGGAAAATTTATTTTAAAATAGAGATTAATCAATTCAATTGAAATTTCCAATGATTGTCAACCTGTTTTTTATGTTAGCCTCTCTACGACCACCCACTGCAGAGTCTACAGTAAGGACAATTGCCTTGAGACCAGCATTTTCAGCTCTTCTCACTAGCTGAGTAGCTATATTTCTGTCCTTAAACATCTAAGAAGAAAATAACATAAACAAATTACTTTATCACACGGATACTTGAAAATCTAGGTAATCAAACTAGTACTTGTGTATTGTCGCAGGTGAATAATGTTTTGTTATGGTAACAAATTAGTCTTTTATCAAATAAGACATTTGACATTTGTAACATTAATGAGTTCATATCACTAATTTTAAACAATTTGTTTCTACACTTGAAGTTATTTTATTGTCACAAATTTGTCATTTATGTTTTTGTTTTTCTAAATTGGTCTTTTAATTTAACTTTCACAATGTTAACAAGGTTGGCCAGCTCTATCATTATCTAAATTATGATCTCCACAGAAATAAGCTGACAATGATATTTAGGTAGTCGGGAAAAGAATTGTGAGCTATATGAGGATGAAGATGAAAATTATATTCCTCCATGAATACATTGCACTCTTCCCTTTATTTTGGTCTTTTTGTTTTTAATTTAAAAAAATTGATTTGATGTACAAATTGTAGGAAAACTGGATTCTTAAAAATCAAGCATTGATTTCCATGTGGCAGCATGCAGGAGCCAACCTTAATTTGCCGACTCAGTATAGCACTAGGCGAACACAAAAAACTAGGAAACTCATATATCAAAAGTAAATTTCTGATTTAAACTAAGAAATGTTTACTCAACAACGAAATGTTTGTTGTTCAACAAGGAAGGGACAAGTGACAGACTTCACAGAAAATGAAATCATGTAAAGAAGAAATGAGAGCAATATACTCACATAGAGTTGGAGGAAACGGATACCAGGTCCTGTTGAAGCAACCTCCTCAACACTAGAAGAAGCCGCTGTGGATAGTGTCTGTCACAAGCTTTTGAAAATAAACCCCCCAAAATGTAATAAATACAACAATAATAGTCTTTTTTTGCACCAAGTGGGATTAATGGTAAATCATGTCCATTAACAAACCATTTAAATCTAAATCCTTTTTTATGATTTCATCCACGTCACTTGAAAAGATACAAGGAAGTAAAATACTGCTTGATTTGGAAATTAAACTAGAGTAGAGAGTAAATATGGTGGAAACCAAACCATGATGGTGCCAGCTGCTGATGCTGCTCTAGCAGTAGCACATTCTCCTGCACAAAAGTTGCATGATTTGTTGTAGTTAAAAAAAAATTATATATTGAAGTGAACAAAAAACTTCAATGCCAAACACAGATTTATCAGCTTCTGTTTTATAAAAAAGTACATCAATAACAAAAGACCGGATGCAATGGCAATATCTCAATGTAACACAGACCAAGTATGATGGCATACCTTCAGGGTGAGCCATCTTATGCATGGATGTAGGAGCAATCATGATAGGCATTGATATTTTGAAGCCTAAAACAGTTGTTGTCATATCTATCTTGCTTACATCGATAAGAACACGTGGCCTAAACCTATTCTCGTAAACATAGATATTGAAAAAGGGGATTCAACAACATAACACACAAGGCTAAAGAGAAAATTAAAATCAAATAAAAGAAGTTTGTAGATTACATAATCCTTGAGAATGCATTCTGGTTCTCTTTCAAAGTCCACTGATCCTCTGCCCCTGATGCATAGAAGTCATAAACCATCTTTGACAACTTTTCCTTTGCAATTGCTTCATACTCGCTCACATTTGTTATATTCATCATCTTCTGAAAGTGAGATTAAAATGCATAATTACTCAATAACATCAATCTAAACTGGGTAAGAAAAAGAATGAAATTAACATAAATGATTCACTGCCGTGACCCCTTCCGGCCTCTGTTTTCCAGTCACCACCGCCCTGCCACCACTGTCGCCGCCTATTCCGGCGAACCACCCCACCATCAGAAGCGACTTTTCCGATCCTGTAGAATGAAATAAACATAAATGTAAGATGAAGAGGAGAGAGAACCTGAAGTTTGGGCTGGTGAAGTAAGGAAGAAGATGGAGCTAATTGGGAGAATGAAGAAAATAAGAAGTCGATGAAATTTGAGTATAGAATAAAGACTAAGAAGTCAAGTAGTGAAATCTTAGTATAAATAAAGAAACAGAAGGTAACAGTGACTAGGAATGTTCAAAAAAACCATGAACTGAACCGAATTGAAGTTAAAATAACCAAACCGTTAAGCTTGATTAGTGAACCAAACCATATTGCACAAAATAGTTCTAGAACGGTACCGAACTGAAACCGAACCAAACAAAAACTGTAACCAAACCGAATTAAAACTGAAAATTAAAAATACTAAAAACATGTTTAAAATTTTTTCAGATTTTGCAAGAGCTTCCAGTCAAGCTCTGTCTTTGCTATGCGCCTAAATACTGCCGTGTAGAATCGCCATAATGTTCGATACTAGCTGTGATAATAGGTGAAGTGCTTACTTGCCAACCTTGTCCATGGCAGACATCAGTAATGTCTTTTCATACAATTTTGATGGCCGTGAATGATGTTTGTTTGAATATTGCTCAAATAACTCTTTGTGCTTGCTGAGATAAAGTTAGTTAGTCTAGTTGATGGTCACATTGTGTCCATTCTCCACAGCAGTATCAGATTTTAAACATGTTTTTCATAAGGCTATCTTGGTTTCAGTGGTTGAAACTTGAATGTCAAAGAAATGCCTTAAATCATAATACTGATTTTATGCTATTTTCAACATGGCACCTGCTTTATTATTAACATTAAAATCTTGATTCTGCAACTATTAACTGATATGGCTACTGTTGGAAAGTTTTTTTTCAAATTTAAAATGTTTTTTTATAATATAAAATGGTTTTTTATTATAAAAATTCAAAAACAAGTATAACGGTTCGGTTCTATAATAAATGGTCCGGTTTGTAAAAAATTATCTTCTAATGGTTTGGTATGGTTCGGAATTCCAAACCATTATACCAAACCAAAACTTTTGGTTCAGTTCGGTTCTTTAAAAAATTGAAACGGTTCGGTTCGGTTCAGTTTTCTGATCAAACAGTACCATGAACAGCCCTGACATTGACAGTAGCTAGTATATGAATCACATGTTCCCACTTATAATATATCATCAGTTACATCCAAGTAAAGATTAGAATGATTGGTCTCTCCCAAAAAATCTTAACAAGTATTCAATACGTGGCTGTTTGCTATCCCCTAGCTCAAATTTATTTTGAAAACAATGTGATAATAAAAGGAGTACATGTTTGATCCAAAAAAAACAAAAAAAAAAGGAGTACATGTACATTGAATATATACAAGTGAGAGAATGGGAGCATTATAATAAATGAGTTTGTTATCCTAATTTGTACCAGACAAGTGTATTGGATCTTATCATTCACATTTCCATTTCTATCTTTTTTCTTTATCCTTTACTGACCCCCATTATTGAGGGTCCTCCAATGTCTCTCACTGGTCACTCTAGACAAGTTTCATGAATTCACATGTTAGCTCAAATTTATGTAGAAAACAACTTCTTCTGAGTCAATTGGATTGTACCATTTCCATCTTGTTTCTTTATCCTTTGCCAACTGTTACCCATTGTCGGGGGTTTTCCAAAGCTCCATGAACACGACAGCCATTCTTCTGTTCACGTGTTTCTTAATCAGCACGGAAGCTAGACTCACAATCACAAGCTCCGTCATTACCAACTCTTCTCTCAGAATTTGCGCAATAATTTTGATCAGGCGCTTGACTGTATGAAAGCCCCAAATCAATTTTGAGATCTTTTGTTTATTGGATGGGTAATTTGGGCGTTAGAAATTTTAGGGTTCATCACATTTTCAATATATTTATAGTTTCCTTTCAAAAATCCTATATTAGGAATAGAGTTCTACTCAGAAAAAATCAATTAAACCCATAAAAAATCCAAATCAAATCAAATCGAAAAAAAATTGATTATTTTTTGTTCGATTCAAACCAATAAAAACTAAAGTGGTTTGGTTCGATTATCTGATTTTAGTTTTTAGGAACTGTTAACCCGATAAATCGAACTAATGACTTTAAATACATACTTAATATTTTATTTAACCAATTAATAAGCCTAAATTTTATATCGATCTAACATTTCTCCATCTTTATTTATATTTTCTTTCTTTGAATCAAATAGGTAGTCAAAACCAAACTTCAAACATAAAAAATAGAAAACATAAGCCATAAAAATTTGATCTCATCAAACTATTGTTCTACCTATAGGTTACCATTGTTTCTCTCATCACTGTCATTCTTATAGGTTATGGTTTTCTTATTCATCTTCAAGTTCTCTTTGTTACTTTTCATCTTCTTTTTTTATCTTTATGTTTTGATCGTTCCAGTGCGACCAGAATCTGTAGTGGGCCCCGGACGCTGACGTATATGATGATGTGATGATCGGCCGTTGAGGAGAGATGGGGACGTACATGCAAGGTACTCCGATGTCAGATTAAGAGCGGGCAGAAGAGCATGCAAGTACGAGTAAAAGAGTTAAGGGAGTGAATATTGATGCCTGACCCTCTTGAATGAGAATGAGATGGTTTATAAAGAGTCCTCAGCGCTTGGCTATTGGTCCCTATTTTGTGTTTGGATCGCGGATCCGAAAATAGATAACTGTCAGAACTAGTCGTTGGAATGGGTATGCATAGTCGGAGGGGTGCGTCGAGCAGATACCAACCCGAGTAGGGGCAATCCTTGGCCGCTTCTGAGCGACTTCCTCGGATGACAAACAGATGTCTAAAAGGAGCAGAGGAAACCAACCACGGGCAACCGTGGTCGGCAAATCCTCTTCGACTGAGGGGCATAAAGTCAGTGGTCCTGTAACGCCCCGAATTTTATTTAAGTATTTTATTCGGGTTATTTCGTGTTGTTGTGTTTAGAATAATTGATTATCGAATATAATTGTAATTGAGAATTATATTGTGGTGGATAATCGTATTATTATGTGATAAATAAAATAAATAGAATAAATAGAATAAAATAAGAGATAAGGACAAGGTGGTCAATTGATAAAAAGTAGTAAGGGTAAAAGTGGAAGATCATAAGTTGGTTCTTAGGGGTTATGTTGGAAATAAGAGAAAGGGGAAAACATAATCGTGTTAGAGAGAACAAGAACGATCGTGAAAGTTGTGAAAAGGAGAAGAAGAGGAAATGGCTTAATCGTGAAGAAGAGTTCGCGAAGAAGAAGAAATTCTCAATAAAAACCTAAGGTAAGGGTGAGATTCTTCCATTTTAAGGGTTTTATAATGGGAATTGGGTAGGTTAGGATTAGGGATTGAAGTTGTGATGAATTGAGGAGAAATTAAGTGGAATTATGTGTTGTTGATTGTTATTAGTTGATAATTGTATGTATTAGATGAAATTGATGAATATTGTGAATTTTGGTTGTGATTGGTGATGGGTATGATGATTTTCGTAGCAGGTTTGAGTGCTGAGAGCAGAGCTGTGATTTGCGAAATCACAGAGCTCGCTTAGCGAGCAGAGTCAGGGAGTTTGTCGCTTAACGAGCAGTGACCCTCGCTTAGCGAGCCCTGTAGCGTGAAAAATAAATTTTTAAATTCCGAAAAATTACTGAAAAATTATTTAGTTGCTTAGTAATGTCTAGGAATCGTTGTGGTGTAGTTAAAGGTAGTGAAATGGGAGTTATGCACTTAATTGTAGGGATAATTAGTGTAATTTGCATTTAAACATAATTGACATGTTTGTTGGTTTTGTTGTTATTGTAATAAGTTACACATGTTTGTGGGTGGTGTATGTATATGCAATTGTTGTGATATATGATGTTGTTCCGTTTGTGATAGTTGAAGTTGATTTAAGTGATTGTATGCTAGAAATGCATGATGATAATGATAATTGTGATGTTGATGAATTGTTGTATGAGGAATGGTGTTGTGATGAATGGTTGGATATAAGTTGTTGTTGTTGATGTTGTATGATGTAGTCATTATGAGTGTGCATGTATGTCATTGATGTTGCATGACATGATGCATAGTTGAATAACATACCAAAGTGGGGTATGTCGTTGTTGTGATGTTGGTGCGGTCATGGAATATGGATTGTACGTGGTCATGAAATAGGGGTCGAGAGTGTGATCATGAAATAGGGATCATATTGGACCATGAAAGAGGGGTCGAGAGTTCCGACGGGAACTGGATCTTGAAATAGAGATCAAATATGGTACTGCATGCATAGAGTCAAGTAGAGTCTCATTGCATGATTGTTGTTGTTGTATATGATGTTGTTGTAGTATATGATGTGTTGTATATGATGTTGTTGTATATGTGTTGTTGATGTAGGTGATGTTGTTGAGGTGTGTGATAGTTGTTGTTGAGAAGTGGTGTATTGTTTTCTAATACTTGCTTAATTTATATTATATTACTCTTTGTGATGTAAGTATCTCACTCCTTCTGTTTGAATGTTACCTTTATGTTGGTAACGTGCAAGTGAGCAGGATAAGTCGAGTGGTGGTCAGTGAAGCCGGTTTACTTTACCTTTTTAGGGTGTCGACTCTGATACGTTGCTTTGTGAGTCGGGACGACGTTGCTTTACTTGTTTTTCTTTAGAAAACAATTTTTGTAATTGAAGTTGAATGATGTTGCTTATAAAAATATTTTTGCTGCATGTTGAATCCTTACTTTTGAAAACGTATCATTGAACCAGTTATGGTGGTTTATAGTCGATTGTGACACTCGAATAAAAAGTTGAAAATTTTACTCTGATTTTTATTAATATTTCCGTGGGGTAATTTGGGTGTTACAAAGTGGTATTAGAGCAGGTCGGTCCGTCCAACCAAGTAGTCGAGTCGTTGAGTTGTTGTGTTGTTACTAGATGTTGAGCATCGTTGATGCGTTGTTGTTGAGTTGATGTTGTTAATTCTAAATCATTGTTGGATTGTGTTGTGTTGTGTGACAAATTTATAATGGTCGGGAGGAATGATGTTGCATTTGTCGCTGCTATACAAGCGATGGCACAGGCTGTGCAAAATCCGAGGAATTCTGGAGATCGCGAAAGTGATGAGTTCAGAAAGAATGATCCACCAACATTCAAGGGGAAGTATGATCCTGATGGAGCACAAGATTGGCTCAAGGAGATTGAGAGTATCTTCAGAGTTATGGAATGTTCAGAGGGAAGCAAAGTGTGGTTGGGTGCTTACAGACTGGTATCTGAGGCTGATGATTGGTTGGCACTCGCCAACGATTGGACGCATCTGGTGAGGCAGTCACCTGGGTTGTGTTCAAGAGGGAATTCCTGAGGAAGTATTTTCCTGAATATGTTCGGGGAAAAAAGGAAATCGAGTTTTTGGAGCTGAAGTAGCGCATCATGTCTGTGACGGAGTACGCTGCGAAGTTCACTGATTTGGAGAAGTTATATCCTCATTACAGTGTAGCAACTGCTGAGTTCTCGAAGTGTGTTAAATTCGAGAATGGTTTGAGGCCTGAGATTAAGCAGGTGATTGGTTATCAGAGAATCCGTAGGTTTCTGGATCTGGTGGATTGTTATAGGATCTTTGAAGAAGATAGTAAGGCTCGATCTGAGCACTTCAAAGGCTTAGTTGAGAGAAAAGGTGGGCAGCAAGTGAATCGTGGAAAACCTTATGCAGATCCTACTGATAAGGGTAAGCAGAAGCAGAATGAGGGAAAAAGGCCAAGTGGGGGAGGTGTTCCTACTTCTCTTAAGTGATATAGGTGTGGTGAGATGGGTCACCGTGTCAGTGAGTGCACGAGTGACATGAAGAAGTGTTTCAAGTGTGGTCAGCCTGGACACTTTATTGTTGAGTTGAAAGCAAATCTGGTTACTTGCTACAACTGTGGGGAGCAAGTTCATATCAGTATGCATTGTCAGAAGCCCAAGAAAGCTGCAACTGGAGGAAAGGTGTTCGCTTTTACAGGGACACTGACTTCCAGCGAGGATTGTTTGATCAGAGGTATTTGTCATATTAATAGTATTCTGTTGATTGCTATGATTGACACGGGTGCGACACACTATTTTATTTCTCTTGATTGTGTGAGAAAATTAGGACTTGTTGTGTCTCTGATGCAAGGAGAGATGGTTATTGAGACTCCTGTTGATGGGTCGTTAACTACTTCTCTTGTATGTCTAAATTGTCTGTTATCGATCTATGGTAAGGACTTTGGTGTAGATTTGGTTTGTCTTCCGTTGAGAGGTATGGATGTGATTTTAGGCATGAATTAGTTGGAGTACAACCATGTTTATATTAATTGATTTAGTAAGTCGGTTTGATTTCTTACTCCTGGTGAAGAGGAGGAAAAAGCTGGTTATTTGTCTGCTAGAGAGTTGAAAGAGCTTATGGACGATGAAGTGCAAGTTTTGGCACTGTTTGCATCATTGTCAGTGGAGAATGATGGTAATTAGTGAATTGCAAGTGGTGAGATATTTCCCGAAAGTGTTTCCAGATGATGTTGTGGATTTACCGCCAGAGAGAGAGGTGGAATTCAGTATCGATCTTGTGCCAGGAACGAGACCTATTTCGATGGCACTGTATCGTATGTCAGCTTCCGAGTTATCTGAGTTGAAGAAACAATTAGAGGAACTGTTAGAAAAGAGATTTATGAGACCGAGTGTATCATTGTGGGGAGCACCGGTATTATTGGTGAAGAAGAAAGATGGTGGCATGAGGTTGTGTATTAATTACAGACAACTGAACAAGGTGACGATTAAGAATAAGTACCCGCTTCCAAGGATAGAAGATCTGATGGATCAGTTGGTTGGTGCTCATGTGTTCTGTAAGATCGATTTGTGATCGGGTTATCACCAGATAAGAGTGAAGGATTAGGATATTCAGAAGACCATTTTTAGGACTTGGTATGGACGCTATGAATATGTAGTGATGCCATTTGGAGTTACTAATGCACCTGGTGTATTCATGGAGTATATGAATCGAATTTTCCATGAGTATTTAGATCAATTTGTTGTTGTGTTTATAGATGACATTCTGATTTACTCTAAGTCATAAGAAGAGCATGCCGAACATTTGTGAATTGTGTTGCAAGTGTTGAAAGAGAATAAGCTTTATGCGAAATTGTCGAAGTGTGAATTATGGTTGAAAGAGGTGAGTTTTATGGGTTATGTGATTTCGGAACAAGGGATTATTGTGGATCCGTCCAAAGTAGATGCAGTACTATAATGGGAGACTCCGAAGTCAGTGACAGGGATTAGAAGTTTCTTGGAATTGGTCGGTTATTATCAGAGGTTTATTGAGGGGTTTTCGAAGTTGGCACCTCCGTTGACCCAATTGACTTGTAGGAACAATGTGTTTGTGTGGGATTCTCAGTGTGAGAAGAGTTTTATTGAGCTGAAGAAGAAGTTGCCTACTGCATCCGTTTTGATTTTGCCGAAAGCAGATGAACCGTTTGTGGTTTATTGTGATGCTTCTTTGATGGGTTTAGGTGGAGTATTGATGCAAAATGGTCAGGTTGTGGCGTATGCTTCGTGTCAGTTAAGAGTCCATGAGAGGAATTATCCTACTCACGATTTGGAGTTGGCAGTTGTGGTATTTGTCTTAAAGATTTGGAGACATTACTTGTATGGTTCGAGGTTTGAAGTTTATAGTGATCATAAGAGTTTGAAGTACTTGTTTGATCAGAAATAGCTGAATATGAGATAGAGACGTTGGTTAGAATTTCTGAAGGATTATGATTTTAGTTTGAATTACCATCCAGGTAAGGCTAATGTTGTAGTTGATGCCTTGAGTCAAAAGACATTGCATATGTCGGCTATGATGGCTAGAGAGTTGGAGTTGATTGAGCAATTTAAAGATATGAGTTTGGTTTGTGAACTGACACCTCATAATGTGATATTGGGAATGTTGAAGGTTAATAATGATTTTCTTGACCGTGTTCGAGAGGGTCAGAAGTCAGGCGTGAAACTAGTGGACTTGATGGTTAATGATGAACGAGTTGGAAATAATAAATTTCGGGTTGATGAACAGGGAGTACTTAGATTTCGAGATCGTATATGTATTCCTGATGATATTGATTTGAAGAGAATGATTCTTGAAGAAGGACATAGGAGTAGGTTGAGTATTCATCCAGGAGCGACGAAAAATCATCAGGATTTGAAGAAGATCTTTTGGTGGTCTGGCATGAAACGAGATGTGGCTCAATTTATGTATACGTGTTTGACTTGTCAGAAGTCGAAAGTGGAACATCAGAAACCTGCTGGTTTAATGCAACCGTTGGATATACCCGAGTGGAAATGGGATAGTATATCGATGGATTTTGTTACGGGGTTACCTACTAGTCCAAGAGGGCATGATTCCATTTGGGTGATTGTTGGTAGGTTGACAAAGTCAACACATTTTATTCTGATTGATATATCTTATTCCTTGTAGAGATTGGTAGAGATATATGTGGGTGTAATTATGAAGTTACATGGAATACCATTGAATATTGTGTCAGATAGAGATCTGAGGTTTACTTCGAGGTTTTGGGAGAGTTTGCAAGAGGCATTGAGTTCGATGTTGAAGTTGAGTTCAGCTTATCATCCTCAGACTGATGGACAGACAAAGAGGACAGTACAATCTTTGGAGGATTTTTTAAGGGCTTGTGTGCTTGAACAAGGAGGTGTTTGGGATAGCCATTTGCCATTGATTGAGTTTACGTATAACAATAGTTATCATTGCAGTATTGGAATGGCACCATTTTAATCTTTGTATGGTCGAAGATGTAGAACACCTTTGTCTTAGCATGAGTCAGGTGAGAGTGTTGTACTTGGATCTGATATTGTGGAACAGACCACTGAGATGGTGAAGTTGATTCAAGATAAGATGAAGAATGCACATAGTAGGCAAAAGAGTTACCATGATAAGAGGAGGAAGGATCTTGAGTTTCAAGAAGGAGACCATGTGTTTTTTAGGGTTACTCCGGTGACCGGTGTGGGAAGAGCTTTGAATTCGAGGAAGCTTCCTCCTAAGTTTTTTGGGTCGTATCAGATTTCGGTGAGAGTTAGACATGTTGCTTATAGAGTGGCGTTGCCATCGAGATTGTCCAATTTGCATGATGTGTTTCATGTGTCACAGCTTCGGAAGTATGTTCTGGATCCGTCACATGTGATACCAATGGTTGAAGTTGAAGTAAGAGATAACATTACGGTTGAAGCATTACCAGAACGAAATGATGATCGGGAGGTAAAGCAGTTGAGAAGCAAGGAGATTGTCCCTGTGTGAGTAGTTTGGGGAGGAGCTGCCGGTGGACATATGACTTGGTAATTGGAAAGCAGGATGCGAGAGTCATATCCGAATCTTTTTACTTGAGGTAAGTTTTCGAGGACGAAAATCTTTTTAGTGGGGGAGAGTTGTAACACCCCGAATTTTATTTAAGTATTTTATTCAGGTTATTTCATGTTGTTATGTTTAGAATAATAGATTATCGAATATAATTGTGATTGAGAATTATATTGTGGTGGATAATCGTATTATTAGGTGATAAATAAAATAAATGGAATAAAATAAGAGATAAGGACAAGGTGGTCAATTGGTAAAACTAGTAAGGGTAAAAGTGGAAGATCATAAGTTGGGTCTTAAGGGTTATGTTGGAAATAAGAGAAAAGGGGAAAACATAATCGTGTTAGAGAAAACAAGAACAATCGTGAAAGTTGTGAAAAGGAGAAGAAGCAGAAAGGGCTTAATCGTGAAGAAGAGTTCGCGAAGAAGAAGAAATTCTCAACAAAACCTAAGGTAAGGGTGGGATTCTTCCATCTTAAGGGTTTTATAATGGGAATTGGGTAGGTTGAGGATTATGGAATGAAGTTGTGATGAATTGAGGAGAAATTAAGTGGAATTATGTGTTGTTGATTGTTATTAATTGATATTTGTATGTATTAGATGATGAAATTGATGATTACTGCGAATTTCGACTGTGATTGGTGATGGGTATGATGATTTTCATAGCAGGTTTGAGTGCCGAGAGAAGAGTTGCGATTTGTGAAATCGCAGAGCTCGCTTAGCGAGCAGAGTTAGGGAGTTCGTCGCTTAGCAAGCACTGTAGCATGAAAAATAAATTTTTAAATTCCGAAAAATTACTGAAAAATTATTTAATTGCTTAGTAATGTCTAGGAATCATTTTGGTGTAGTTAAAGATAGTGAAATGGGAGTTATGCGCTTAATTGTAGGGATAATTAGTGTAATTTGAATTTAAATATAATTGACATGTTTGTTGGATTTGTTGTTGTTGTAATAAGTTACACTTGTTTGTGGGTGGTGTGTATATATGCAATTGTTGTGATATATGATGTTGTTCCGTTTGTGATAGTTGAAGTTGATTTAATTGATTGTATGCTAGAAATGCATGATGATAATGATGATTGCGATGTTGATGAATTGTTGTATGAGGAATGGTGTTGTGGTAAATAGTTGGATATAAGTTATTGTTGTTGATGTTGTATGATGTAGTCATTGTGAGTGTGCATGTATGTCATTGATGTTGCATGACATGATGCATAGTTTAATAACATACCAAGGTGGGTATGTCGTTGTTATGATGTTAGTGCGGTCATGGAATAGGGATCTTACGTGGCCATGAAATAGGGGTCGAGAGTGTGATCATGAAATAGGTATCATATTGGACCATGAAAGAGGGGTCGAGAGTTCCGAAGGGAACTGGATCTTGAAATAGAGATCAAATATGGTATCGTATGCATATAGTCAAGTAGAGTTTCATTGCATAATTGTTGTTGGTGTATATGATGTTGTAGTAGTATATGATGTGTATTATATGATGTTGTTGTATATGTGTTGTTGATGTAGGTGATGTTGTTGAGATGTGTGATATTTGTTATTGAGAAGTGGTGTACTGTTTTCTGATACTTGCTTAATTTCTTTTATATTACTCTTTGTGATGTAAGTATCTCACCCCTTCTGTTTGAATGTTACCCTTATGTTGGTAACGTGCAGGTGAGCAGGATAAGTCGAGTGGTGGTCAGTGAAGTCGGTGTACTTAACGTTGTTAGGATGTCATCTCTGATACGTTGCTTTGAGAGTCGGGACGACGTTGCTTTAATTGTTTTTCTTTAGAAAAGAAATTTTGTAATTGAAGTTGAAAGATGTTGATTTTAAAAATATTTCCGCTGCATGTTGAATTCTTACTTTTGAAAACGTATCATTGAGCTAGTTATGGTGGTTTGTAGCCGATTGTGACACTCGAATAAAAAGTTGAAAATTTTACTCTGATTTTTATTAATATTTCCATGGGGTAATTTGGGTGTTGCAGGTCCCATTGACATTGGGCTATTAGGTCGTCTTGGAAGGAAGAGTGGCTTGGGCCATGCCTAGTTATTGAGCCATTCCGAAACAGGAGCCCCCCAAGTCACCAGCTCGAAATGGAAGAGCCCGAGTGCAACTGGTCGTTAAAATATGGTTGACAGATGAGGATCTCAACAGTTATGCTGAGAAGTCATGCCACACCTGCACCTTGGGAAGCGTGTGCATTTAATGTGCAATGATGGCTAGCCTACGACCGTCTCTAGGAAATGAGTGCACCATTCATATGCTTTGAGATATACATTGTAACACGGTGGGAGAACTAACTTGGATGTTTTTTTTCCACAAAAACAATGTTGCGGATCCAAGAGTCGCCACCGACTTTTCTTTTATCCAAGTAGGAAAGGTGGAAAAGAACAGGAAATACCTTAATTTAGATTTTGAGTTCGGGGGGGGGGGGGGTAGGTTATACAAAGGGAAGGTGTTAGCACCCTTTGTATCCATGGTTATCCATGGGCTCTTAACTGCTTAGCTCACTTTACTTTTGTTTGAAAAATAGTGTAGTGTGTGATTAGAAAATATTTTCATAAGGATTTTAACTTTGTAATGATTCTCGTATGAATGTATACAAAGTGCCAACGAGGGATTATAAGTAATGCCTTCCCTTATGCCAAGGAGTGGCACATTAGGGAACTCTCCACAACAGTCGATGATAGTGATATTTTCCAAAAATCAGGAAAACCAATGAATATCTGAATAAGAGAGTGACATTATTCTTCTAGACCACCTCAAACCTTGTTCATTCTTCATCACAGGTCGAAGAAGGTGTGAAATAAACCACCTTGATAATAAAGGTATGCAACACATCAGAGTTCCTCACGCCTTCGTAGTACGAGTGTGAAGAGAGTGTAAGATATCTCCAAACAAGGTAGGCACAAAATTGTGAGTCAGAAATATGTTAATGGCGTGCACATCTATGAATTGGTCCGGATTAGGGAACAACACCAAACCATAAATCAACAAGGCCAAGATCTCCTCAAAATCATCGTAACTCGTAGCATCCAATAATACCTGAGCTTTTTCTATCAATACTTTGGCAAGAATACCCTTAACTCCACTTCTTGTTTCCAGTATAATGTCTGACTTCTTCAGATGTAGAGCTGCTGCAATAGTTTCAGGTTTAGGCTCCTTTTCTAAGCTTGTGAATGGTTTCTGATCAAGAATAGGCACACCAAGTAGTTTGGAGAATTCTTCCATTGTGGGCACCAACTGATAATCGGGAAATGTGAAACAATGATGTTTAGGGTCAAAGAACTGGAACAAAACACTCGTCATGTCTTCATTAAACCCTGAAGTAACCAAATCAAGTAGATGACCATGATTTTTGATGAATTGAGAGCTTTTAGGAACTTTTGAGACTAGTACCTTAAGCTTGGAAGGTGTCCTTGAAATGTTGATTTGTATAGTATTTCTACGAGCGGAAGTCATAACCTGCAACAAAGAACAAAGATAAATCCTTTGGTCCTTGAAATGGTTAGTGAAAATGTTATGTTATGATGTCATGATGTTATGATGTCATGTTCAAACAAGCAGATGGCAAACACAAACAAGTCACACAATGGCCTTAGGTTTAAATGCTTGCATGAAGTTCATAGGTAAGTACCCTCCCCACTGAAGTTAGTTGGTTCAACATGTCCTAGTAATAGTAATCGGGTTCTAAGGGATCTCAATATCATTGATTCTTTTCAAAGGTTGTTGTTTAGTATGGCAACTGACTTTCCAACCAAAACCCCCCAAGATTAGAATCTTAATGAGCGTAGCATCGAGTATCAACCAACTTTAGACTTCACCAAAGCCGGTTATCTCACTACTTTCTAATGGCCAAGATTGGTCAATTAGGGTTCTAAAGGGTAGTTAGTGTTAATGACACCATATGGCAGCCTGACATTATCCTCAACTAACTTGAAGAACATCAGTACCAACCAAGATGTCACACTAACTGTAGCCATCAGATCAACCATATTGGTATACGCCGTACAGTTTCCTTGGTCTATTGCCACTTACCTAAGGTACACTAGATCCGGGTAAGGATCTTTCTCACATTAACCCCACAACAAGTACCCTTAAAAATAAAGCAATCAATTCAAACAAGTAAAGTGATCTAATCCTAAGGTAACCCCTCTTTTACTTAGTGTTCCCCAGCTGAGTCGTCAGTTTTGTAACACAGTGGGAAAATTGACTTGGGTGTTTTTGTTTTCACAAAAACAATGTTGTGGATAGCAAGAGTCGCCACCGACTTTTCTTTTATCCAAGTAGGAAAGGTGGAAAAGAACAGGAAAGACCTTAATTTATATTTTGAGTCCGGGGGGTAGGTTATACAGAGGGAAGGTGTTAGAACCCTTTGTATCCTTGGTTATCCATGGGCTCTTAACTGCTTAGCTCACTTTACTTTTGTTTGAAAAATAATGTAGTGTGTGATTAGAAAATATTTTCATAAGGATTTTAACTTTGTAATGATTCTTGTATGAATGTATACAAAGTGTTTAGTTTGAAAGTATTTGAAAAGGTGAGGTGTCAAGAGTATTTTGAAAATTTGTGAGCAAACACTTAAGAACTACTTACCCTAAATTGTAAGGTCTTTCTTGTTATTTCGTTTCTTTAGGGATAAAATTGTCCTTACTATTAGTTAGTAAGTAGTCTTATCCTTGGATTTGAAGGGACAGGTGTAGGGTCATCGTATGATCATAGAAGGGAATTTTGTAAAGGTGTCTTAGCAATTCAAAGGGATGATCATCATTTTCCATAGGATCATCGAGCGACGAGATCATTTATTCGTAGGAAACTCGAAGGGACAACGAGGGACCATGATCTTTTATTCAAAGGGACTTGATGATTTTTACTTAGGAACCGTGCTAAGACACCCACACATTTGAGGGACTTGACCATTTTGTAAGGCAACCAACAGGAGAAACCCTAGGGGTGTAGATGGCGATCGTATGACGACCAACTTACATGTGTGGATGAAGTGTGTTAGTTTCAGATATTTATCTTAGAAATTAAAGGGCTAAGTCCAATTTTATTCGCATACATGTCTTTTCACACCCTACGTTTACTAACCACGCAGTTTAATATTTGACGCAATTTAAATGCGGGAAATAAATCTAGACTATTACATCATGGAAGGGGGATACATATTGAAATCGGTGGAGTGCGGTAAATAAAAAGCCCTACGCTATTACATCCCGTGAGCAGTTACATAATTGAAAAAAAATCGGGCGGAAAAATAAACCTAATTATTACAAATTTCATGCACCTATACATTTGTTCTAAGAAATATAAATAACAAAGAAATTAAAATCGAATAAGGATGGAGAAAGAAGAAATATCGAGAATCGGATTAAGATCGGTCAATTGGATTTATTAAGAAAAAAAACAATATGTTTTTATGATTTTTTTTGAAATTTTAAATCAATTATTAGTTTAATTATAAAAAAATATTTTTTTATGTGTTTATTTTATTTACAAATAAAAAGAGTTATTGAATTTATTAACAATAAAATAAAGCGAAAGAAATTAGGAAGAAAAAAATAATGATGTTGCTAATGCAAAAATTGCGATCATCGTAACTGGATCAGATCAACACAAATGTCACGCATTATACACACAGATGTGAAGATAGTGTATCGACACGATCCGATCCGAACATAATCAAATAATTATAAAAAAAATAGAATTAACGATATTGAAACAAGACTATAAAATTAAAAAAAAAAAGCGTTAATACATATTAACAACGTTAGTGTATATATATATATATATATATATATATATATATATATATATATATATATATATATATATATATATATATATATATATATATATATATATATATATATATAAGCAACGTTAGAAACATATGTAACATTATATTATATTATAAATATATTATATATAATATAGAAAAAACAACGTACATATAAGAAACAATAAATGATGTACGTGTATATATATATATATATATATATATATATATATATATATATATATATATATATATATATATATATATTGTTTAAAGAGGAGAGTTCTACTTGAAGACACATATATTTGAAACAAGTATCTCAGACAAAAGAAAATTAAACAAAAGAGTACAGTACCGATAGTGAAAACACAAATGCCGATAGTGAAAACACAAATGCTTTTGATAGCAATATACAGTATCAACACAAGTGTTGCGAGTTGTTCCTTTTTTCTTTCGGTCTTTTTTCCCCCCTCTTTTTCTAGCAGCACATACATTATCTATATATAAGGACTTAATGCTTATTTTGAAACCCAATTAAATATTAATTTAAAAAAATTTAATAAAATTTAATAAAAATAGTTAAAATTAAAATAAAAACTAATAAACCTATTTATTTATTCTAGACCCAATGTAAAAATAAACGAACCCAAAAAATAAAAGTCGGGCGCCAAAATGCTCGAAAAAATAAAATGAATACATCAAAATGATCAACGCGAAATAAACGACTCGGAAAAATACAACGTTTGGTTGGATTTTGAAATAAAAATTATGACCGATTAAACTGCTAAGGATGATCAACATACGACCAAAAATAGTCGTAAAAATATTTTTATCATGTTAGGTTAATCTACATGAACCGCAGATTAATAGTACTGACATTTGCAAATTTAAATGTGACATTTTTTCGTTTACTGGTTTTAGACACAATTGAAAATTAATTTGCCCAGTCTGTCTGTAAATTCCGAGAAATTATTCCGGCTAATATTAAGATGAAATACATGTTATGTTATGAAGATGATGCAAATGAATACGAAACAAAAAGTTGGTTAGAGTTAAAAATATAGGGCAAATTTTGGGGTACAACAGCTGTCTTTTTCCAATCTTCTTAGACTTGAGGAGTTAGATTGATATGCGTGTCAATTGTGATCTGAAGGTGGAAGAGGATTGAACATATAAGTGCCCAAAAATTTGCACTCACGAGTGCACAGAGTGAACTATTTGTTGACTGCATTGCTTGAATGGGCTTAAAGATGCCATTCGGAGTAATTAGAGATGGGCTTATAGATGTCATCCAAAGTGTTTGTTGATAAGAGTATCAGAATGTGTCTATGTTCTTTTATTTTCTTTTAAGGGTAAGACTGTCCCTACTATTAAGGAGTAGGTAGTCATTACCTTGGATTTGTTTGAGGGACAAGCGTAAGGTCATAGTATGATCAATGAAGGCAACTTAAGGGGTGTCTTTAGCAATTCGAAGGGACTATCATCATATTTACCGAAGGGACAAGATCACTATATCATAGGCAACCTAATAGGGACTTGATCTTTTAATCTAAAGGGGACCATGATGATTTTGTTTTGTAGGGACTTTGCTTAAGACACCCCCATTTTCGAGGGACTTAACCATATTTAAGAAGGCAGCCAAGGGGGGTAACCCTAGGAGGTACAGATAGCGATCGTAAGACGATCGACTTACGTGTGTAAGTGATTATATTCAAATATTTATCTTTATTTTTTAATTATCTAAGTCTAATTTATTTTCAATTAGGTTTTGCACACCCTATTATTACTAACCATGTAAATAAAATAAATAAATAAAATGCGGAAAAAAACACATACGCTATTACACGGCTTCGGGGCAGTTACATAAAAATCGAACAGAAAAATAAATTACATAAAATAACAACCTATACAATTTTTCTAAGTAATTTAAATAAGGCAAAAAATAAACAAATAACAATAAATAAAGAAAATGATTCTAAATAGCAAAATTAATTAATTACGTTTTTGAAATTAATGTTAGAAAAGAAATATTAGGGTTAAACAAAAAATTAGGTTAGAATTAGGGTTTTAATGAAAAAAAGTTTAAGAAAATTAAAATTTATTTAGAAAAATATTAACCTAATTATTATTATTGATTAATTTACATAAGAGATAAAAAAAACTTATATATTAATAAAAAGAATGATTAATGAAATTAAAGAAAAATTGAGATTTTTAAAGAAAATTAGAGTGATTTAGAATCTAATTACTAATTAATCTACAAATTAATTAACATTTGTTTTTAATTAAAAATGAATCAAATATTTTACATAAAATAATTAGTGAGTTTTACTATTAATTTTCAGAAAATAAAATTGTTAAGAATTTTATTAGATCATTAAGTTAATTTGGTTAATGGTTAATTATTAATTAGTATATTTAAGATAAATTAATTGTAATATAATACTAATATAATAATTAAATTATAAAAAAATAAAAAGAAAAGGGAAAGAAAAAACCAACGCTCAAAATAAATGGGGGAGGCCTGAATTTAAACCCAGGACCTCCCTATTACCAAGCTTATACAATGACCAATGGGCCTGCGCGTGCTGGCTGATGTGTATATGAACCACATACAATAAATAATAAACCTGCAAAACAAAATAAATGTTAAAAAAAATTGAGCAAACCTGGGAATCGAACTCAGGTTTCTTGGCTCACACGCGCGTCCATTCACCACTACATCATCAACATCAGTTGTAAATTATAACATAAACAAAATTATATAATATAAAAACAAATTTTAATTTCCAGCTGCGCGCCATACTTCATCTTCTTCCTATTTCCTGCGAATTTTCCTGCGTTTCTAGATGTGAATTTTCCTGCGTTTTGGTTTTGCCCAGGAAATCCTGTGTTTTTCCATATGTCGTGAAACCTGTAATATTTTGTTAAATTGAACACACCAATATAATCCCCACATCATCTACAATTAGATTATGCCATTAGAATTTGTTTATAATTGTTAAATCGCAAAGCCTTAATTTGAGAGCTCAAAACCTAACAATGGCATTTTACGATTCAAGCCATGAACCTTTGATTTAATTATCCAGAAAGCATCCTAGTGTCATAATAAACATAGACCATACATCAAATTCAATCAATAATAGTTAAATATATGAAAACTAAAAAATGCATAAAGAAGAGAAAACATGATTCGGTTTGTGCTTATGGTGATGCTTTTGATGATGCAAAGGGTTGGGATTCGTTCAATGAACATCCCAGAAGGGATTGCAACCTTTGATAGGTCTTGAAACTGCTTCAATCTCCAAAATCGTATGTGAGTTTTTTGACAAATTTTGAAGTTGGGCCAAGGTGTTTTGGTCTCTGATTTTTCGCCCCTTAGCTTGTATTAGGTTTGTGTATATGTAAGGAGTAATATTAGGTCAAAATATGGGCTTTGGATCATGGATTTTTAGTTACTTGAGATTGAAGAAACCAATCATTCATAAATGTCAAAAAAATCAAATATCCTCTTGCTATCTTTGCCTTGCACGAATTTGGATAGCATCCAATCACTTTAAATGTTGTGTAAATGTTTCTAGAACAGAGATTTGATCCATTATTTTATTTTATATTTTATTTTTATTAAAAATGAATTTTAATAAATAAAATCCAAAATAATATAAAATAAATTATAAAAATCAGGATAAATGGTCATTGGGTCGTGCGTGACTTTATCTTTGAGTTTGGGTTGCAATTTCATGGGCCCATTTGGAAAAGAATGAAGTTATGACCTTTTTTGCTTCATACACCCTTTAAAAATCAACCAACTTTGGCAAAGCATAACTTCTTCAATTTTAATGCTATGAAGGTGATCTTGGACTTTTTAGAAATCTTAGAGTATCTTCTACCCAACCTTTTTGGTCCCATGTCCATATCATTTACCATTTTCAAATTATGATCTTTGGAAAACGTTGACTTTTTGTTGACTTTTAAAAGGACTTATAATGTTTTAGCTCATACCTTCCAAATGAAGCATTTTTAGGCTTGACTTGTGAGATACAAAGTTGTAGAGAATCAAATTTCCTTTAAAATGATCTTTGGATGGGAAATTTTTGATGAAGCATGTGAAATTTATGGCTGGTCAAAGTTCAATTGACTTTTCCTGTGGAAACCCTAATTTAGAAACTTCTTGATTCTTGATGATTTGAGATTTTCTTAATGAATCATGATCAACCCTTGATCAAATGATGAATTTTACTTCATAATCTTGATGTTGAGAAAAAAATCTTGAAGTTTGACTTTAAGTTGACCACAATGGACATCAGTTGACTTTTTTGCCAAGTTAATTGATTTTTGGATATCTGAACCTCTGACTAGTCAAACTTATTGGGAAAGCTATGAAATTTGACATGAGGATTCTTTAGGACATGTGGGGTGTTATGAATCTCACTTGAGGCCTTGGAAATCCATTTAGCTTGGAGAAATTCAAAACCCTAGTTTTTGATCCATTATTCAGGAGAAGGCTTTGTCTGATGAAACTTTCAATCCTTTTGACCAATTGAGAACCTTGTGAACCTTATGACTATTGATAGAACTCTTGAGACATATTAATTTGATTGTGGGAGGGAAAATTTTGGGGTACAACACCCTAGTTTAAGAATTATTGATTACGAGGAGGCTTATTCTGATGAAACCTGGAATTCCTTTGAGCAATTGAGAATCTTATGATCATTAAAAGACCTCTTGAGACATATTGTATTGAAGATGTGAGGTCAAATTTTGGGGTACAACAGATACACAACTCAGACTTTCTTCATCCTTAAATATAATACTCTGCATCATCAAAACCATTTGTAAGCTCTCGACTTAACTCCATTCTACTTCACCGCACACACCATCTAAGCTGGAAAAACATGTCTATTCAATCCAACACGATTATGTCTACTATTAACAAGAGATTAAGGGTGATCAGTTCCTCAATTTGTCAATAGATAGCTGACAATCATGATGGGGGCATAAACCATATCCGCCAAACTCCATTAGTGTTCTTGGCAACTTGTGCACCCAATTACCTCATGCACAATTTCTTAGTTAACTCAAGCCTTATCTCCCTATTCCCTCTGAATCTTGTAATCCAATACATGTTGAGCTAACACTCCATAGTCAAATCAACTTAGAGAAGAAACATCTTCTCCCTCACTTGTCTCAAACCAACACCTAGAAACAAACGGTTAGAAAACAAGCAAGTACCGATAGTGTTTCACACACATGTCGCATACCAAGGAACAAACATCATTAGACAACCTGGCCGGACGGACCAACCAGGCTCTGATACCACTAATGTAACACCCTTCTAACCCCACAAAATAAAACACAATAATACTTAAATAATTCATAGTACATCTCGAAAAGGTGTCACATTTCCTTCATAAAACATCAATTAAACCACCTGTTTCGTAACAAGGATTTTCAAAACATTTAAAATATTCACTTCTTTAATAAATCAATAATCAAATTAAACTTTGCAGCAGAAATTATACTTCAAAATTTCTTCATTAATTTCATCAAAATATCAAGACCATTGGTCATTGTCAACAAATCATCATCAACTAAAACTTCAGCATCCATTAACTCATAAACATCATTCTAACAAACACATATTATTCACATAAGCGTTCCCCCACCCAATGTTACATCTACCAGAGAATGACACTATATAACTCTACAAAAATAAGCCAAACAACTCCAAGCTAAACTTCACACATCGAGAAGCTACTCCTGAATATCTGCAGGATGGCATAATAGACCATCACCTAAGGCATGCAGGGTGAGTAATCACAAATCAATATAAATAATATAGATAAGACATTGCAAGGAACATTCATCATATAGAAACATATCCTATGTTCTCAACCAACAAATCACATAACTCATTAAATCATCAAATCTACATAAATGCAATTATGTTATGCCACCAAGAATGAGATGCAACATCATAGGAATGCATGTGGTACCAAAACATACTCATGGATGGACACTGGGCCATCAAACCTCCATAAAGGAGCATATCATAACATCATATAACTTCAATCCGCACAATGGGATTGAAGCTACCAATGGACCGAAGTCCCCTCATAAATCATACCATGAATGCAAGATGCGATATACACACATCATCATCAAAACAGCATGAGCATTTCATCCGCATTCATCATCAATCATCACATTACTCACTCATTCAACATCTTCCTCTACATCATGTACTCATACTTCACAAACTCATAAGACAATTTAAATCCTCCTACATCATTCCATCATCAAATCCTACTCATATAGCCTCTAAACACATCATACATCATCATTAAAACATCATAACATCTCATGACACAACCCACATTGATTAAAACATTTTTCAGAATTACAATTATTTTTTGAAACATATCAGGTCTCGCTAAGCGAGCTACCACCCTCACTAAGCGACCAACTCTTTGTATTCAGAGGTTCAAAATTTTCATTTGCTCTCTAAGCAAGTTGTAGCTCACTAAGCGAACTTCGCGATTTCTCAAATTTTTTCTAGGATTTCCGAATCTCTCCCTTGCGACAGAACCCACTCAAAAACCAGATTTTAACAGCAGCAATCCAGAAAATCATCATCACAATCCACAAACCTCACATCATCATAATCATCATATTCTCGACAAAATACACATA
The DNA here is from genome assembly GCA_963966055.1 of Lathyrus aphaca. NCBI lineage: Eukaryota > Viridiplantae > Streptophyta > Magnoliopsida > Fabales > Fabaceae > Lathyrus > Lathyrus aphaca. The sequence goes on along the minus strand of OZ014521.1, from coordinate 84,999,185 downwards.
ATTCATCATATAGACATCAATACATCATTGTCATCATATAAGTATCAGTACATCATTATCATTACATAACAATCATAAACATCGTATTATAGCATCATAACTTCATTCTAATACCAAATCATCATGTTTGTCACATAACACGTATAAACATTAAAACATACACCTCATTTATTTATTTTATCATAACACCGTTTATTAATATCATTCACATGACCTTCATCACATAGGAAATCAACACATAATCATCATATAAGTTTCATCATATAATTAACAATCATAACACAATGACACCCTATCATTATACTCTAGATCAACATAAGCATCATATAATCTTGAACACATAACCAACATCACAAAGGCATTAGCATATAACTATCATCCAATCAACAACACGGATTCATTATTGCCTACTCATCTTACACCACTACAAACAATCTTATCACATCACCTACACCTCTAAGTCACTATAACTAACTCATAAACATCGTCTTTACAATCACTAGTCATATGATATCACCATTTTCCATTTAGAACGAGATTCATCATTTATAACAACATGTATTTAGTTTGGTATACAATCAATCACCTTATACCACCAACTCATATCATTTAAATTATTTCTAGCAACATGAGACTATTTTTAAATGAAAGTACATTGTCTTAGCTTCACACAGCTTCGAACGACACACAAATCGGACACCCAAAGCTCAAGATATGAATTTTCAAAGTTTTTGAAATAATGCTGCCCAAGGGGTGCTTGCTAAGAGAGCTAGAGCTAGCTAAGTGAGCTCTGCGATTTTGGCCAAAAACCCTACGCTAACAGCATTTCTCCCATGGCGATTTTACACCCTTTAACTGCATTTTTAACCCCAATAACCCTCGTTTGAGTCCTTAAAACCAATATCTAATACATATACATCAATCCCATCAAACATCACAAAACAAATCATCAAAATTCATCATTCTACATCTTTAATCCTAGGTTTTCCCTTAAAAACCCCAAAATCCCCAATAACATCTAACTTTATATCATACACATTGAAATGCAATACTCCTCATACCTTTGCATGAAGCTTTCTACAATCTTCTCTCAAATTCTCTGGAGATTCGTCAAGCCCTAGCCTCTTTTCCTTCTTTCTTCAGAGCTTTCTCTTATATCTCCCAAACACGATCGTGAAAATTGATCGTATCACAAAACCCTCAACTTCCTTTTTGCCAATCTTATCCCTAGGACCCCTAATATGATCTTCCCATATTACCCTCATTTACTCCACATATTATTACCAACATATCCTCATTATCTCTTTTTATTTTAAATAATAATAATAGTCCAAATAATATTAGTCTATTACTATTATTACTAAATAATTCCATATAACCACTTATTTCATCAAATCTCACAACACACAACATAAACACATCATGCATCATATATCTCACCAAAATTCACTAATAAACCTTGAATATTTATAATAAATCAATTAAATAAATATTCTAATTATTTGGGGTGTTACAGCTCCAGACCGAATTTCTTCGACCATATCGAGTTCCTCGCGTAATGACTATGAGTTGGTATCTTCGTCCATTGAAGCTTCTGACCATCTCGACGATATGTGCATTTCAATGAGGATGACGGCCTCGGTTCCATATGCTAGTCAAAAAGGGGTTTCCTTGGTTATGGAATGAGGCATGGTTCGGCATGCCCACAAGACGCTGTGGAGCTCTTCAACCCATCACTTCTTAATTTCATCTAGTCTTCATTTAAGTCCTTGCAGGATTAACCTGTTTGCCGCTTCAGCCTGTCCGTTAGTTTGTGGATGCTCGACTGAAGCGAAGTGTTGCTTGGTTCCTACGTTGGCAACGAATTCCTGGAAGTTTTTGTTCATGAACTGCATTCCGTTGTCCGTGACTATGGCTTGAGGCACCCCGAAACGAGCGAGGATGTTTCGCTTGAATAAACATAGTATATTGAATGTTATTATTTTAGATAAGGCTTCAACCTCTATCCATTTTGTGAATTAGCCGACACCGACAATCAAGTACTTGTTTTGGTTTGACCCGACGACGAAGGGACCAAGGATATCCAACCCCCACCATGTGAATGGCCATGGGAAATACATTGTCTTGAGATCGTTTAGAGGTGCTACATGCATGTCTCTGTGCCTTTGGCGTCGTTCTGCATTGTCGTCCAGTAGTATCCTGCTCTCAAGGCTTTTCTTACGAACGATCTCCCACTAGATGTTGGGCGTTTATGCCTTCGTGTATCTCTTGAAGGATGTGCGGGATTGATTCCTCCTCGAAGCACTTGAGGAGAGGAATGGAGAATCTTCGTCGATATAATTTCCCCTCGACTAATACATATGAGCAAGACCTTCCTCGGACTATACCGGCCTCCTTAGGATCTGGAGGTAGTTCGTCGTTCGTCAAGTAGTTGTAGATCGGGGTCATCCAACAGTTGGCATCGCCGATGACGTTCACTTCGATCGTCGAGGACACTTTTTTTATGCTTGGTCGATGGAGTATCTCTTGTATGACATATTTGTTTCCACCCTTTCTCTTCGTGCTCGCGAGTTTCAATAGTATGTCTGCCTATACGTTGTGTTCACGAGGGACGTGTTTCACTTCTACGGATGCAAACTTCGTCATTTTTTTCTTTGACCAGGGTCAAGTACTCAAAAAGATTGTCATTTTTGACCTGGTATTCTCCCTTTACTTGTAAGGCGACAAGTTGAGAGTCTATGCAGATGATTATTTCTTCGGCTCCTAGATCGTCTGCCAGCCTTAGGACGACGATGAAGGTTTTGTATTCTGCCTGATTGTTGGAGGTAGGGAATGAAAGTGCGAGGGACGCCTCTATTAGGAGGCCTTCCTCGTTTTCTAAAATAATCTCTGCACTACTGTCCATTGAACTCGACGCTCCGTCCACGAAAATAGTCCATTTCCTGGATGCGCAAGCTACGCTATCCGGGGTGGCCATTTTGGCCACAAAATTAGCCAGGACTTGCGCTTTGAGGGCTAACCTTCTTTCGTATCTAATGTCGAACTCAGATAGTTCCAAAGACCAGTTGAGCATTCTTCTGGCCATATCAGGTTTTTGTACCCCAAAATTTTCCCTCCCACATTCAAGATCATATACTTCAATAGGTATCTTAATAGTTACAGGATTCTCAATTGGTCAAAAGGATTGAAGGTTTCACCAGACAAAGCCTCCTTCTGAACAATGAATCTTAGAACTAGGATTTTGAGTTTCTTCAAGAAAATTGGACTTCCAAGGCCTCAAATGGACTTCATGACATCTCATACATCTTAAAGAATCCTCATGTCAAGTTTCAAATTCTCAACAAGTTTGGTCAGTCAGATGCTCAGATACCTCAAAATTAGTTAACTTGGTCAAAAAGTCAACTGAGGTCAATTGTGGTCAACTCAAAGTCAAACTTCAAAAATTTTGGTCAACATCAAGATTATGAGGTTAAATTCATCATTTGATCACGATTCATCAAGGAAACCTCAAATTATCAAGAATCAAGAAGTTTCTAAATTAGGGTTTTAAAGCTCATTTTACTTCATCAATAATTTCCCATCCAAAGCTCATTTTAAAGGAAATTCAATTCTCTACAACTTTGTGTCTCACAATCCAAGCCTAAAAATGCTTTATTTGGAAGGTATGAGCTAAAACATTATAGGTCCTTTTGAAAGTCAACAAAACGTCAACTTCTTCCCAAGCTCATAATTTAAAAATGGTAAATGATATGAACATGGAACCAAAAGTGTTGGTTAAAGGACACTATAATATTTCTAAAAAGTCTTAGAACACCTCCATAGCATCAAAATTGAGGAAGTTATGCATTGTCAAAGTTGGATGATTTTTAAGGGGTGTATGAAGCAAAAGAGGCCATAACTTCAATTTTTTTCAAATGGGCCAATAAAGTTGCAACCCAAACTTGAAGATGATGTCATACACGACCCAATGACCATTCATTCTGATTTTTATAATTTATTTTATATTATTTTGGATTTTAATTGTTAAAATTCATTTTTAATAGAAATAAAATATGAAAATCAAATATTTGATCTCATAATTTATTTTGGGATCAAATATATGATATTAAAAGTGATTGAGATCATCCAAATTCGTTCAAGACCAATATAGTATGACTTAGTTTGATTTTTTGGACAATTATGGTGATTGGTTTCTTCACCTTTAAGTAACCCATAAAACTCCAAACAAGACCCAACTTATTACCCTAATTTACACTATTTTATATACATAACATAACCACAAGAGCTGAGGACGATTTTCTGCACAAGGTAAAAGTATTCATACTTAAAAAAAACAAGGAAAAATTTTAGGTCTAGAGGAAGAAGATGAAGATCTTGACACGTTTTTCAGATTTAAATAATTGTTTTATTATAATTTTGTTTTAGTTATTTAACACACAAAAGGCACATTTTTTTTCTAACTCATTTATTTTTCCAGGTTTATAACCAAAAGGCACGCTTGGACCAGTGGCAAAGACCTAAGACTAGGAGTCTGAGGGCGTGGGTTCAACACTCGTTCCCAACATTTTGGCAAAGAAACGTGGGTTTAACACCCATTCCCAACATTTTGGCAAAGAAACGTGGGTTTCTCTTTAATTTCCTTAATTAAAAACTTAATTATCTTTTTAAACCATAATTAACCCTTTTTTTTTATTAAATTTTCTTTAAATTTCATAACTTATTATTATTTTAGTTTATTTTAATAAAAAAATTCTTTTTTTTAGGTTTGTAAAAAAAAATTATTTTATAATTATTCAAACCTTTAAATTTTTTTTCTCTATAAACCCTAATTTTTTCTCTAAAAATCCCTAAAAAAAATTTATTAACCCTAAAACTTTTCAAATTCTAAACTTTTTTCTCTAAACCTTTTTATTTTCATTCATTCTTGTTATATTCACTACCTGCCTTATTATTATTGCTCTGAGTTGTTTATCATTTTTTTCGCAATTATAATTATGTAACTACCCCAAGGCGTTGTAATAGTTAAGATATTTATTTTCTGCCATTATATTTTCTGTCATTTAAATTCCTGCCATTGATCCTATATTGATTGTGTGGTTAGTAAATTTAGGGTGTGACAAGATTTAATAAAATAAAAAAGATTTAGATAATAAAAATAATAAGATAAATATCTGAAAAACAATCACTCACACACGTAAGTCGATCGTTTTTCAGATATTTATCTTAAAACAAATGGTCAGGTCCCTCGAATAAGGGGTGTCTAAAAAGCAATGTCCCTACAAACTAAATCATCATAGTCCCTTCCAGATTAAAAGATAATAGTCCCTCCGAGGTTGCCTATGATATAATAGTCTTGTCCCTTCGGTAAAAATGATGATAGTCCCTACGAATTGCTAAAGACACCCCTATAAGTTGCCTTCGTTGACCATACGATGACCCTACGCCCGTCCCTTAACAAAATCCAAGTTAATGACTACTTACTCCTTAATAGTATGGAAAATCTTACCCTTGAAAGGAAATAAAGAAACATGAAAGACCAACTTAGGGTAGATAGCACTTAATTAGTCGCTCACTTCTTTCAAAACAACTCTTATTCACACCTCACTTTCATAATATTTTCAAACTTAAGACTTTGTATACATCCATACGAGGATCATTACAAAGAAATTCTGAAAATATTTTCTAAGCACACACTACATATCTTTCAAATAAGTTAAAGTGAGCTAAGTAACTAAGAGCCCATGGATAACCATGGATATAAAGGGTGCTTACACCTTCCCTTTATATAACCTACCCCCGAACTCAAAATATTTTTAAGGTCTTTCCTGTTCTTTTATACCCTTTCCTAAATTGGATAAAATAAAAGTCGGTGGCGACTCTTGCTATCCGCACATGTTTTTTGTTAAACAAAAACACCCAAGTCAGTTCTCCCACTGTGTTACAGAACCGACGACTCTGTTGGGGAGTACTTAGTAAAAGAGGGGTTACCTTAGGAATTAAGATCACTTACTTGTTTGCTTTGCTTGCTTTACATTTAAGGGATTGTTATGGGGTTACTGTGTGGAAGATCCTAACCCAGATCTAGTGTACCTTAGGTAAGTGGCAATAGACCAAGGAAACTGTACGGCGTATACCAATATGGTTGATCTGGTGGCTACAGTTAATATGACTTCTTGGTTGGTGCTTATGTTCCTTAAGTAAGTTGGGGATAATATGAGGCTGCCATATGTTGTCATTAACAGTAACTACCCTTTAGAACCTTAATCGACCCATCTTGACCTTTAAAAAGTAGTGAGATAGCCGACTTTGGAGAACTCTAAAGTTGGTTGATACTCGATGCTACGCTCATTGAGATTATAATCTTGGGGGGTTTTGGTTGGCAAGTCAGTTGCCTAATGAACAACAACCCTTGAGAAGGATCAGTGATATTGTGATCCCTTAGAACCTGGTTACTTTTGTAGGACAGGATGAACCAACTAAAACTTCAGGGGGGGGGGGGTACTTTCTTTTAAACCTCATACAAGTATCTAAACTTAGGACTATTGTGTGACTCGTTTGTGTGTGCCACATGTTTGTGATTGAACATAACATCATAACATCATGACATCATAAGTATAACATTCTCACTAACCATTTCAAGGACCAAAGGATTTATCTTTGTTCTTTGTTGCAGGTTATGGCTTCCACTCGTAGGAAAACTATCTGGATCAACTTTGTAGGATACCTTCTAAGCTTAAGGATTTGGTCTCAAAACTTCCTAAAAGATCCCAGTTCATCAAGAAGCATGGTTATCTACTTGACTTGGTTACCTCAGGGTTTGATGAAGATATGATGAGTGTCCTATTCCAGTTCTTTGATCCTAAACATCATTGTTTCACATTCCCCAATTATCAGCTGGTGCCTACAATGGAATAATTCTCCAAGTTACTTGGGGTACCTACCCATGATCAGAAACCCTTCACATGCTTAGAGAAGGAGCTTAAACCTGAAGTCATTGTTGCAGCCCTACATTTGAAGAAATCAGACATTGTCCTAGAAACAAGATGTCGAGATGTCGAGGGGTCTTCAGTTTTGGAGGGTTTGGCATCCTCATGATGCCTCGTATCATGGGAAGTATTGGTTGCCTCTTTCTCCTCGTATTGGATGTACGCATGTGCTTTGAGGAGAAAAGCATCAAGCGAGGTCGATGTTTCAATGCCCACGGCCTTGGCGAAGTCGCTATGGGGACAAACTTTGCGCTCAAGAAAATATCTTTTCATGTCGTCAGTGGTCGAAACCTGGACGACTTCTGGTCTTACCTGATCAGAAGGACCCTCTAGAGGTCGAGCACGAACAACAAAGTGGTTGATAAGCAAGGGGGTGTACCTGCAAGGCACTCTGATGCCAAAGTAAGTATACGGTACAGAAAGTGGTAAGAGAGAAAGTGTTTCAGAATACCTGACCCCTTAGTGAAAAAGGGTATTTATAGTGAGCCCCCAACACTGGACCAAGGTTCTCCTTTGGGCTGGATTAGCTAGGCCTAAGGAAGAACTGCAAAGGTACACGTAGGAGCGTGTGAGACCTAGCACGTGGTCTTGCCCTTGGTCCAACTGCCCCAATCTTTCAGGAGATAATGGTGGACAGTTGGGTGACGTTACAGGTGAGGGGGAGACGTGATCTTCTCATCAGCAATCCAATGGTTAAGATGCCCGCCCGATGCGCCAAGCTCCTGCTCGGGCAGTTTGAAATCTTCCCGACGATGAAGAAGGTTTTCCCGACTGGATGGGCTTTTCCCCGACATGTTGGGCCATGGCCCAACAGTGTTCTCGAGGCTCAGTCTGGAACAGGAGCCCCCCCAAGTTGAGTCTCCAAGCTAGAGTGATGAGTTAACATGAAGATGGTCGAGCATAGCTTCTATGTCAAGGACGAACGTGTATCGTAGAGTGAACGATCGTGATCAATCAACCAGGCAGAAGTGATTGTCATGTCGATTTGTATGATGAGTCGAGAAGAGCATATGTAGAGATGTCTGACATGCGGTGCCTTTAGGTGTCGAGGAAGTTCCAAAAGGGGTCGAGGAGATCTTCAGACGCTCGACGTCGTTCAGAATTCTCTAAAGTGACGTATTCAATGGAGTTAATGCGTGTTGTTTCGTTTCCTGTTCCAGAGCTGCCCTAGGGAACCTATGTAATGATTACCTAGGCGCATGTTTTAACGCGTTTCAGTTATATAAAAGGTGGAGGGGCCCCCTTCATTTCACTTTTTCGCTCCTACGGATAACCGGATCTTCAACCAACTTCTCTCAATCGTCGCCGCCGTTCATCACCGCTTATTCCTCGTGCGCCACCGATGTCTCCTCGCCATCACCATGTCAGGTACATCTTCAAATCCTGTTTTCTGGTGACATTTACGCTTAGTATGTATGAGTAGTAGTGATTTTGTCACCTAGAGTAATTAGAATCTTGTTTTAGGTAAATTTCTAGGGTTTGCGTACAATTGGACGATAGCGCGGATCTAGAAGGGGGGTTGAATAGATCCCTTTTTCAAAAATTAGTTTTCAAAAATTAATTGAAAATGTATTGAGAAAGTTTCCCCGAAAATCATCTAATTAAATTTGAAGTCACCGAAGATTGGATATACGCTTTAACCAAATGGAAATAGAATGATGACAAGAAGAATTAATACTTCACAAAAGGTTCACTTGAAAATGCCACAATTGATAAACTACTTTTAACAATGATATAGAGTAAGAAAATAAGCACAGGCAATTTAATTTTGTGTGCTTTGACGTTTTGACAAATACTCGGTGTGCAAAACACAAAGTGTAATTTTGTTGTATCAAGTAGTGCAGAATTTTACACAATGTAGTTATCACTTTTGAGTGTGAAAATTTGTCAAACACCTTGAGTGCACTACTTAGAGACACCAGAATTTTTATAACACACAAAATCAAAACGATCAAAAGTAAAATGTGAGAATAGTAAAGAACACAAGGAATTTGTTTAGGCAGTTCCTTCGTCGTCCTCGCTCGAAGTACTCTGCCCCCAATTCACAATCGAATTAGGCAATTTTATTAAATTGTAATTGTTTTACAAGAAGAAAAATAGATGAATTAACAAACCAAATTGTGTTGAATATGCTGTCAAATCTTCTTCTTGTCCCTTGTTTCAAAGTAGAATCAAGTCCTCCACGCGTGTCGATAAAGCCTCTGATTAATTGCTCCCTTCTTGCAAGGATTTACGATCCTCCAAACATTGAGCACGACTGAGTTTCTTCAACACTTGTGAACCCACAAATATCTTAGCAATCCTCCGTCTACCATGATATGAAATAACGATCCACTTGATCTTCAATCTACCTCACTCGGTTGAATCTACGAACGATAGTTGTATGCAAAACCCCCAAATTTTCTATGATCTTGGAGGAGAAAACCCTTCAGATTTTTCCAAGAAAAACCCACACTCTCTAGACCCAATCTGAAACATTAATTCACGATTGAATGTTATCTTTGAAGCAAGCACCTTAATTAACAAAGATTATTGTGTGTGATTGTTGATGGATGCAAGAAGGAAGAAGATGAAGAGATAAGTGTGTATATCTGTTGCACCCCAAAATTTGCCCTCACAATACAAGACTTTGTGTGCTAAGAAGGTTCACAAGGTTCACAAGTTTCTCAATGCTTATATAACCTTTCATGAGGTTCATGAAGTCTACAAGTTACTTTATGAAGGTTCACAAGGTTCACAAGCTTCTCAACATTTACAAGACCTTTCATGAAGTTCATGAAGTCCACAAGTTACTTCTTGAAGGTTCACAAGGTTCACAAGTTCCATAATGCTTTCAACACCTTTCATGAGGTTCATGAAGTCTACAAGTTACTTTGTGAAGGTTCACAAGGTTCACAAGCTTCTCAACATCTTCAAGACCTTTCATGAAGTTCATGAAGTCTACAAGTCACTCCTTGAAGGTTCACAAGGTTCACAAGACTCACAATGATTACAAAGCCCTCCTGAGGTTCATGAGGTCTACAAAGTCACTTCATGAGGTTCACAAGGTTCACAAGCTTCACAATACCTCCCATGAGGTTCACAAGACATTTTATGATGGTTCACAAGGTTCACAAAGTTCACAATGGGTCAGAAGAGTTGACAATTCCCTCAGACAATGCACCTCCTAAACAGTGCATCCAAAACTAGGGTTTTGACTTTAATCAGGCTAAATGGACTTCCAATACCTCAAGTGAGCTTCATAACATCTTATATGTGTATAAGAACCCCCATGACAAGTTTCAAGACTTTTCTCAAAAGTTTGCTCAGTCAGATGATCAGATAAGTCAAAATCAGTCAGTGCAGTTAAAAAGTCAAACTGAGGTCAACTGTGGTCAAACCAAAGTCAAACTTCATGATTTTTTGCCAACATCAAGTATATGAAGTAAAATTCATCATTTGATCAAGGGTTGATCATGATTCATCAAGGAGATTCCAGATCATCAATAATCAGGAGTTTCTAAATTAGGGTTTCCTCAGTAAAAGTCAACTGAACTTTGACCAGCCATAACTTTCACATACTTCATCACCAAGTCTCCATCCAAAGCTAATTTTGAAGGAAATTGAATTCTCTACAACTTTGATGTTGCAAGTTAAGCCCAAAAATGCTTCATTTGGAAGATATGAGCTAAGACATTATAGGTCATTTCAAAAGTCAACAAAAAGTCAACAACTTCAAAAGGGCATAACTTGAGATTGGTAAATATATGGACCTGAAACCAATGGGGTTGTTTAGAGGACTCTTCAAGCTTTCCAAAAAGTCCAAGAACACCCTCATACCTTTAAAATTGAGGGAGATATGCTCTTGCAAAGTTGGGAAATTTTGTGATGGTTTATATTGAAAATGGGGGTCTAGAACCAATTCCTTCCAAATGGGCTTGCTAAATTGTGATCCAATCCACATCATATCATCATGCACGACCCAATTGACCAAAATTCATAATTTCTATTATTTTATTTTTATTTATTATTGATTTAATTCATAAAAATCATTTTAAATAAATATAAAATATGAAAATCTATTTTTGGGTGAAGATTGAGCTTCTAGAATTTCATAAATGTTGATTGAATTTGAAAGAGAAAGGAATCATGAGATTTATTCAAGAATAGCAAGTCTTCATGAACAAATATTTGACTTTTACACCATGATCTTTTTCAATCTTTTTTGGATCAAATCTCCACACAACCAATGAGTTTTCTTAACCTAATTCACTCACATATATATACTAAACATAAACCTAACATTGATTCACGATTTCCAGCAGCCAAGGGTAAGTTTCAAAAACTCAAAAATTCATCAAAAAAGTGGAATTCGGATTTCATCTTCCAAGGCTCTAAAAGGTAAAATAAGAACATGGTTGGCTTCCTTGGACATCATGGACCATGAATCATCATTCATAAGCATTCAAATCATGCCCTAATGATAAACCCGAAGCTTGTTTATGATTGAACATAACTTTTTTCGATTACATTAATTTGGTGTGTTTCAATAAAATTTGCTTGGCTAATGTTGTTTGTTATGTGCTATAGATCGTTTCTGGACAAAAAAATTGAAGCTTCCTTGCCTAGAACAGATTCGGCCATTGTTAGGGTTTAGCTCTTGAAATTAGGGTTTGATGATTCAATGAGTTTAAATGAATTCTGGACACATAGGAAGGTTCTATGAGATACAAGGATCATAAAACTGTAACTAATTTCATGAATCATTGCTGTTTGGTATGAGTTTGATTTTCGCAGGTTTGACACTATGAAGAACTTGCAATAGATTTCGCAGGAAAATTCAAAAGGAAATTCGCAGGAAATTTGGGGAAGAAGAAGGTCTTTCGCGCGCTCAGGAAATTCAAAAATTGTTGAAAATATTTTATGAATTATGTTTGATTTGTTTATCACAAGCGTGCTTGTGGTTCAGTGGTAAGACTGATGCGTGTATATTGTGAGGGCACCAGTTCGATCCTTGGCCAGCGCATTATTTTTGTTCTTATTTTTCATGTCAAAAGCATACTTAATATATTATTATTTTTGGCCATTACACTATCAGTCAGGCTCTCCCAGCCAGGTGGATACGTGCGCATGCTTGTAATTAGAAGGTCCTGGGTTCGAGTCACACCCCAGGCCTTTTGCGTCTTTTATTTTTCCAGGATATTTTGCAAACCAAGAACAAAACTAGCAGGACTTATTTTATTATCACCAACGCATGGTTGGTCTGATGGTGTGTTTTGGTGCTGGCAAGCATAGAAACCTGGGTTCAAACCCAGCCAAGGTAAGTTCTTATTTTTGTCACTTTTTCTATTTTCTTTAATTAATTAATTTGTTTGTTTTATATTCTTAATAAAAAATAAATCATACATATATTAAAAATTAAAATAACATTTTTATTCTCTAAAAATTCTAAACTTTCTATTTAGTTCAAAAATTTATTTTATTATAATATATATGTATATATTAGTTTAAATAATTTTGTATATAAACAAACCCTAATTTTCTAAACAAACCCTAAAAATATTTTCTAAAATAAAACCTAATTCTATTTTTCTAAATAATTTTATTCTTAATATAATTATATTTATTTATTTATTTAATATGATTTTTTGTAAACTTTATAAATATGATTAATTTTGTAAATATGATTATTTTTTATGAACATAATATTTAAAATTTATTTTCTTCATAATGTGTAAATATTTTTTTTATAATTGTTGATATATATTCATAAATAATTAAATTCTTGTAAATGATTAAAACTTATAATTATATTATGCTTAGAAATTTTTCTTATTATATATTTAAAATTAAACTTTGTGTTCATATCATTATAATATTTTTCTACTTATTTTTATTTACTTTAATTATTGTTACTAACCATACTATTATTTATTATTATATTATATTTTTATTATTATGTCTCTAACCTTGTTTATTTTACTAATTATTATTATTATTCTATTTTCACTAACCTTATTTTTTTGATTATATTTATCACTAACCCCTATTATTTATTTATTGTTTATTTATTATTTATTGCTTATTTATTTATATTTTACTTATTTTTGCTATTTATTTATTTTGCTTATTATTATAATGATGTAAATGCTCCTGGATGTAAATTTTTTAATTATTTAATTTTTGCTATGGATAGTAATTTAGGGAGTGCAAATATGTATTCTATGTAAAATAAATTTAGATCATTTTAATATAAGATAAGTAATATTGAACACTCACACACGTAAGTCGATTTTTAATCGCCGTCTCACTTTCTAAGGTTATCCCTCAAGTTGCCTAAATCATAAGGTCAAGTGGGGTGTATAAAGCAAGTCCCTTTAAAAAAGAAAAATCATCAAGTCCCTCATGGTTGCCTTTACGAATCAAGTCCCTTCGAATAAATGATGATAGTCCCTCCTATATGCTTATTACACCCCACAGTTGCCTTCAAAAATAAATGTCCCTCATCATGTCCCTTACATCCAAGGTAATGACTACCTACTCCTTAATAGTAGGGATAGTCTTACCAATGAAAGGATAAAGAATAAGAAAGACTTAAACTTTAGGGTAGGTTCCTCTTATGTACTGGCTCACTATTCAAACTTTTCAAACTCTTCACAATTTCAAACAAATTTTCAAAAAACAAATTTTTACGCATCCGTACATGGATCATTATTAACTATTATGAAAATTTTTCTATTCACACACTACACTTTCAAAAACAATTCAAAAGTGAGCTAAGTAACTAAGAGCCCATGGATAACCATGGATGTAAAGGGTGCTAACACCTTCCCTTTACATAACCTACCCCCCGGACCCAAAAATATCTCTTAAGGTCTTTCCTGTTCTTTTATAACCTTTCCTTTTGGATAAAATAAAAGTCGGTGGCGACTCTTGCTATCCGCAACATAACTAAAAGTCAGTTCTCCCACCGTGTTACAGAACTGGCGACTCTGCTGGGGATTTGATATAAAAGAGGGGTACCCTTAGGAATTAGATCACTTTAAATTGTTTGCCTTGTTTGCTTTATATTACTTGTTGGGGTTGCTCTTATGTGTGAAAGGTCCTAACCCGGATCTAGTGTACCTTAGGTAAATGGCAATAGACCAAGGAAACTGTACGACGTATATCGATACGGTTGATCTGGTGGCCATAGTTAGTGCGACTTCTTGGTTGGTGCTTATGTTCCTTAAGTCAAGTTGAGGATAATATGAGGCTGCCATATGTTGTCAATGCACTAACTAACTTTTAGAACCCTAGTTAACTCATCTTGGCCTTTAGAAAGTAGTGAGGTAATCGGCTTTGGTGCAGACTGAAGTTGGTTGACACTCGATACTACGCTCATTGAGATCTTAAACTTGGAGGGTTTTGGTTGGCAAGTAAGTTGCCTTCTGATCAACCACCCTTGTGAAGGATCAATGATATTGAGATTCCTTAGAACCCGGTTACTTTTGTAGGACAGGATGAACCAACTAACTTCAGGGGAGGGTACTTACCTTAAACCTCATGCAAGCCTTTAAACCTAGGGCTATGGTGTGACTTGTTTGTGTGTGCCACATGTTTGTGATTGAGCATAACATCATGACATCATCATGCATCATAAGCATAGCATTTTCACTAACCATTTCAAGGACCAAAGGATTTATCTTTGTTCTTTGTTGCAGGTCATGGCTTCTGCTCGTAGAAACACCATCAGGATCAACTTTGTGGGCATACCTGCCAAGTTTAAAGAGTTGGTTTCTCAAGTGTCTGATCATTCCCAGTTCATCAAGAGACACGGTCACCTATTGGATCTAGTCACTTCAGGGTTCAATGAAGACATGATGAGTGTTTTGTTCCAGTTCTTTGATCCTAAGCACCATTGTTTTACATTCCCCGACTATCAACTAGTTCCAACCATGGAGGAGTTCTCCAAACTTCTGGGTATACCTGTTCTTGATCAAAGACCCTTCACAGGCTTGGAGAAGGAGCTTAAACCAGAGGTCATTGCTGCAGCTCTACATCTGAAGAAGTCTGACATTGTTCTAGAGACGAGAAGTGGAGTCAAGGGTATTCTTGCCAAGGTGCTAATGGATAAGGCTCAAATGTTCTTGAAGGCCATGAGCTATGATGCTTTTGAGGATATCTTAGCCTTACTGATATACGGTTTAGTATTGTTCCCCAATCCAGATCAGTTCATAGATGTTCATGCCATCAACATTTTCCTGAGTCACAATCCAGTGCCTACATTGCTTGGAGATATCCTACATTCTCTTCACACCCGTACTACAAGGGCAAGAGGAACTTTGATGTGCTGCATACCTTTACTTTCTAGGTGGTTTATTTCTCACCTTCCTCGCTCAGTAATGAAGAATGAGCAGGGGTTCAGATGGTCCAAGAGGATCATGTCACTTTCTCACTCAGACATCCATTGGTGCTCCAGATCTATGGAGAATGTCACCATCATTGACCGTTGTGGGGAGTTTCCTAATGTGCCACTTCTAGGCATAAGAGGAGGCATCACCTACAACCCCTCTCTAGCTTTACGACAGTTTGGTTACGCCCGGAGTGATGGTCCACATGATATGTTGATTCAGGGCATTGTATTTGACTACGACAACGATCTTCAGGGTTACCGTCAGAGATTCATACGAGCTTGGGGAAAGGTAAACAGGGTTGACAGCAAGACACTGGAGCCTAAGTACACTATTCCTATGGAGGCTTATTTCAGATGGGTACGATCTCGTGCTCAGACACTCATGATGCCATATCCTGCCGTCCTACCAGTTACCACGGAACCTGTTGCTGAAGGAGACACTGCTTATACCATCCTTCACCCAGACATGCCTACTGATAAAGAAGACTTGCAGAGATCATGGATCCAACTGAAGGAGCAAAGGGATACTTTCGAGGCTCATTACAAAGCAAGCAAAGAAAAGATTCTGGAACTAACAAAGCTACTTCATGAGGAACGGAATCTCAACTCTTACCTCAACACAAAGAGGAAACGTCCATGGGAGACTTAAAATCCCATCTTTTTGTACTTATTTCATTTTCATTTTTGTAAGCCTAAAAGGCAAAACAAGTTATTACTAATAAAAGTTTACTTTCGTGTTTGTCTAAGCAAATTTAAATCCTGCGGTCCTTGAAACATTGCATATGCATTACCATATCATTTCATTGCATCACAGGTTTATAATTGTGCACAGGTTTCTCATCTTCTTGCTGTTTATTTCAGCAATGGCTCTTGAACAATCAGTTAAGGATCTCCAGGCACAGAATGCACAGTTCCAAGAGCTGATCTTGAACCTGTCCAAGGGGCAGGATGAATTGAAGGCACTGCTGGCCAAGAAGACTAAGAAGACTAGAAGGTCTGCTGGGTTGATCAACATGGGAAGAAGGTTCAAAGGTCTTGCCAAGACCAAGGAACCAGCTGAAGACTATGAATCTGAAGAATCTGAGCAAGAGGTAGGCAGTCTCCACCATTCAATGGGGGACTCTGATTCTGAGGCTAATTACTACCATGAGCCTAATGAAGACAAATTCAAGATGCTGGTGGATAGGATGGATGCCATGGAGTTGCAAAAGTCATCTGGGCTGGATTTTGAGGATTTGAGTCTGATATCTGGGGTAGTCATACCCATTGGGTTCAAGGTTCCTACATTTGTTGTCTATGATGGGGTCTCTTGTCCCAAGCTGCATCTGAGGTCATATGTCAGAAGAATTCAACCCCACACTGCTGATAAGAAGCTGTGGATCCATTTTTTTCAAGAGAGCTTATCTGGAGCACAGCTGGAGTGGTACTATCAGTTGGAGAGTGTCAACATCAGAGACTGGAATGATCTTGCTGAAGCTTTCTATAAGCAGTACCAATACAATGCTGACTTAGCCCCCACTCGCATGCAGCTTCAGAGCATGTCTATGGGTGCCAAAGAAAGTTTCAAAGAGTATTCTCAGAAGTGGAGAGATTTAGCTGGAAGAGTTCAACCCCCTTTGACTGACAGGGAATTGGTTGATATGTTCATGTGTACACTGAATGGTCCGTTCTACAGTCATCTCATTGGAAGCTCATCATCTGGCTTCACTGAGTTGATTATGACAGGAGAGCGAGTAGAGAATGGTATAAATAATGGTAAGATCCATGTGGGCACTTCTTCATCAGGTGTTGCAAAGAAGCCTCCCACAGGGAAGAAAGAATCTAACGCTGTTTATGGTCAGCCTGATCGTAACAGAAGGCATCAGTCTGTCAGTGCGGTTCATATTTCAAATCCAACTCCTGCACCAACAGAGCAGCCACAGGGCAACCAACAGAGGGCTAGAAGACAGTTCACGAAGATCAATATGTCAATGGCTCAGGCATTGCAACATTTGTTGAAGGCTGAGCTTATTACTTTAAAAGAGGCTCCTCAGAATCCCAATGTTACCTCTCCCAGGTACAATCCCAATGCACCGTGTGCATACCATTCAAACTGTCAGGGACATGATACTAATAATTGCTGGGTCTTGAAGAATAAAATTCAGGATATGATTGATGCTGGAGAAATTGAGTTTGATCCTCCGGGTACTCCCAATGTGATTACTGCTCCAATGCCAAACCACGAGAAGACTGTCAACGCCATTGAGGAAGATCTACATGTCTATTCAGTTATGGAGTTGACCACACCACTGTCTGTTATCAAAAAGAGGTTAGTACAAGCTGGGATCTTTCCAGGTTGTCGTGAAGATTGTTTGTATTGTAATTATAAGCCGGATAGTTGCTTCATATTGAGAGATGGAATTCAGCGTCTCATGGATAAGTATACTATAGTGTTTGAGAGGACTCCGTCGTCTGTAGAAAGTATGGTGGAACATCTGACTCAGGGTAGGAAGATTGAAGAAGTTGACATGGTTGACAAAGTACCACTAAGAATCACTTCAAAGGGTCCTATTAAAATCACTCATCAGGGTCCAATCAAGATTACTGCTGAAGGTCCCGTGAAAGTTGTTGCTGAAGCCAGAGTAGCTCCTGTGGTCATTACTACTCCTGGTCCTATCCCATATACGTCTGACAAAGCTGTGCCTTGGCACTATGGGTCTGATGTTTACATACATGGTGTCAAGCAAGAGCCTGTAGCTGATGTTCCTGTTGACATTGATAATATTGCTGGATCTAGCAAGATCACTCGTAGTGGAAGAGTCTTCTCTCCTCCAGATACTTCCAAGAGTGCAGTTACTCCTGCTGCTACCTCCACCACTGATGCTCGGGGCAAGGGTCCTGTTATTGAGCCTGTATCTACTGATGTGCCAGCTGCTGATGACCTCTCTAAGCAGATGGAAGAAGTATTGAAAATCATTCGCAAGAGTGATTATGACATTGTTGATCAGTTGGGGCATACTCCCTCAAAGATTTCTATGCTGTCCTTGTTGTTATGTTCTGAGGCTCATGCCAAGTCATTGATCAAGTTTCTGAAGACTGCTCATGTACCCAGTGCAATTTCTGTTGACCAATTTGAGAACTGTGTTGCCCACCTGACCTATGACAATGGGTTAGGATTTTCTGATGCTGATTTGACCCCTGCCAAGAGGGATCATAACAGGGCCTTGCATATCTCAATTGAATGCAGGGGCACTACCCTGTCACATGTACTGATAGATAATGGTTCCTCTTTGAATGTGTTGCCTAAGGAAGTCCTGAACAAGCTGAGTCCTGAAGATGCTGTGCTGAAGCCCAGTAATATTGTGGTAAAGGCTTTTGATGGTTCTAGAAGAGTAGTGCATGGGGAAATTGATCTTCCAATCCAAGTTGGTTCCCAGGTGTTTAATGCTACATTTTATGTGATGGATATTCGTCCTTCATACTCTTGTCTGCTTGGTCGTCCCTGGATCCATGGGGCAGGTGCTGTGACCTCTACATTGCACCAAAAGTTGAGATATCCGGTGAATGGAAAGGTTGTTACTGTCTATGGAGAAGAAGAATACTTTGTCAGCCATGTAAACACTTTCAAGTATCTGGAAATGGAAGGTGAATACATTGAGACTCCGTGTCAGACATTTGAAGTGGTTCCTTGGGTTGTTAATAATTATGTAGCTCCTCCTGTTGTGAAGAAAGTTCCTGTGGTCACCAGAAAACCTCCAACAATGGCAATGGCCTCCCTCAATGATGCTAGAGCTGTGGTGGATGAAGGTGGTTGTACTATTTGGGGTCAGCTTCCTGATATTCCATACAAGTCTGACAAGTTTGGTTTGGGTTTCACTGCAGAGTCCCAGAAGGTCGTTCGTCGTGCTCGTGCTGCCCGTGTCACTAGTCAAGGGGTTGTGAAGGACCAGATCAATGCTATGGGAGATCAAGATGAAGACTACAACTTGGATGCATGGATTTTTCCTACTGTGGGTGCTGGACTCAATAATTGGAAAGCTGAAGATGCTATCCCTATCTCCTTTAGTCAGGAGTAAATACTATTACTGTGTTATGTTTTTAAATTTGTAATTTCTGGAACAATAAAACTTTCAAGCCATGTGCCTTACCCGGGACACCATGGTGTGCTTGTTACGGGCTGTCATTTCATTTGCATACTTCATTCAATAAAATCAGTGGACGTTTCGTTTTCGTAAATATTGTGTTCCTTGTCTTTCTTTTCTTTTATTTTTATCAGCTATGTGTTCTTACACACACCCACATCACTAAATGCAGATCCTCATCCACTCTGGATCCTGTTGATAACAGTTCTACTATTGCCAATTATGATTTCGAGAATCTGATCTATCAAACTGAAGACGGAAATGAGGACGATTGTGAAATACCTGTAGAGCTTGCTAGGTTGTTACAACAAGAAGAGAAAGCTATACAGCCACATGAAGAGCCAGTCGAAGTTGTGAATTTGGGAACTGAAGAAAACAGAAAAGAGGTCAAGATAGGGGCTGATTTAGAGGACAGTGTCAAGAATAGGTTGATTCAGATGTTACGTGACTATGTGGAGATCTTTGCTTGGTCTTATGAAGATATGCCAGGGTTGGATACAGACATTGTGGTTCACCGTTTACCAGTAAAAGAAGATTGTCGTCCAAAGAAGCAGAAGGTTCGTCGTATGCGTCCTGAAATGTCAGAAAATATCAAGACAGAGGTAATGAAACAGTTCAATGCAGGGTTCTTAGCAGTGACTTCTTATCCTCAGTGGGTTGCAAATGTGGTACCGGTTCCTAAGAAAGATGGTAAGGTACGTATGTGTGTAGACTACAGAGATTTGAACAAGGCTAGCCCTAAAGATGACTTTCCACTTCCTCATATTGATATTCTGGTAGACAACACTGCTCAGCATAAAGTATTCTCTTTTATGGATGGTTTCTCTGGTTACAATCAAATCAAGATGGCACCTGAAGATATGGAGAAGACAACATTTGTGACACAGTGGGGCACCTTTTGCTATAAGGTAATGCCATTTGGTTTGAAGAATGCAGGGGCAACATATCAGCGTGCTATGGTGGCTTTGTTTCATGATATGATTCATCATGAGATAGAGGTATATGTAGATGATATGATAGCCAGGTCTCAGAATGAAGAGCAACATCTTGATCATCTGCACAAGTTGTTTGAGAGGTTGAAGAAATACAAGTTGAGATTGAATCCAAACAAGTGTACTTTTGGAGTTAGATCCGGAAAGCTCCTGGGTTTCATTGTCAGTGGAAAAGGTATTGAAGTGGATCCTGCAAAAGTGAAAGCTATACGAGAGATGCCAGCTCCCCGTACTGAGAAGGAGGTTAGAGGTTTCTTGGGACGATTGAACTACATTGCAAGATTTATTTCCCAATTAACTACCATCTGTGAGCCAATCTTCAAGTTGTTGAAGAAAGATCAGGTGATGGAATGGAATGATGAGTGCCAGACTGCCTTTGATGAAATCAAGAGATATCTGCTGGAACCACCAATTTTGATGCCACCAGTGGATGGAAGACCCTTGATTATGTACTTAACAGTGTTAGACAACTCAATGGGGTGTGTCTTGGGGCAACATGACGAGTCTGGTCGAAAAGAGCAGGCAATATACTACCTTAGCAAAAAGTTTACCGACTGTGAAACAAGATACTCACTGCTCGAGAAAACTTGCTGCGCTTTGGCATGGGCTGCTCGCCGACTAAGACAGTATATGTTGACCCATACTACCTTGTTGATTTCAAAGATGGATCCAATCAAGTACATATTTGAGAAACCTGCTCTCTCCGGAAGAATTGCAAGATGGCAAATGATCTTGACAGAATATGACATACAGTATACTACTCAGAAGGCCATTAAAGGAAGTGTTGTTGCTGATCATTTGGCTCATCAAGCAGTGGATGATTACCAATCAATGAGTTTTGATTTCCCTGATGAAGACATTATGATTATTACCAAAGAACCTGGACAATATGACGGACCTGAACAAGGATCCCGATGGACTATGGTTTTTGATGGTGCCTCTAATGCACTTGGTAATGGTGTTGGTGTTGTGATTATTTCCCCTGAAGGTTGTCATACCCCGATTACTGCCAGACTTTGTTTCTATTGTACCAATAACATGGCTGAGTATGAGGCATGTATCCTGGGTATTAAAACTGCTATTGATATGAAGATTCAGTTCCTTGATGTGTATGGAGATTCAGCCCTGGTAGTAAGTCAAATTAAAGGAGATTGGGATACCAAGCATGATAACCTCATTCCTTACAGAGAGCATGTGTTGTCTTTGATCCCACATTTTAAAGAGATTACTTTTGGACACATTCCACGAAGAGAGAATAAGTTGGCAGATGCATTAGCTACCATGGCATCCATGTTTGAGATCAATTGGGATGATGAAGCTCCCAAGATTACTATTGATAGATTTGAAAAGCCTGCATATTGCAATGAGATTGACACAGAAGGAGCAGAGGAGAAGCCTTGGTTCTATGAAGTGAAAAGATATCTTGAAGCTCAGGAATTCCCTGAAGGGGCATCTGTCAAAGATAGGAAGTTTCTGAGAAGGTTTTCTGCCAAGTTCTTCTTGAGTAATGGCATTCTGTACAAGCGCAATCATGATTCAACTTTGCTTCGTTGTGTGGATAAGAAGGAAGCAATTGAGATTATGGAAGATATGCATGATGGGATCTTTGGCACTCATTCTAGTGGTCATACTATGGCAAAGAAGATATTGAGAGCAGGTTACTATTGGTCTACCATGGAAGCTGATTGCTATCAACACTCCAGAACTTGTCACAAATGTCAAATCTATGCTGATAAAGTCCATGTACCTCCATCACCATTGAATGTGTTGACTGCTCCTTGGCCCTTTGCCATGTGGGGCATTGATATGATTGGTGAGATCAAGCCTACTGCTTCCAATGGGCATCGTTTCATCCTGGTTGCTATTGATTATTTCACGAAGTGGGTAGAGGCAGCTTCATTTGCATCTGTTACCAAGAATGTTGTGGCTCGATTCATTAAGAACAATCTCATATGTAGGTATGGCATCCCTGAGAGGATTATCACTGACAATGGCTCTAATCTGAACAACACTATGATTACTGATCTCTGCACGCAGTTCAAGATTAAGCATCACAACTCTTCTCCGTATCGTCCGAAGATGAATGGGGCAGTTGAAGCTGCTAATAAAAACATTAAGAAGATTGTACAGAAGATGACTGTTACTTATAAGGATTGGCATGAGATGTTACCATTTGCTCTTCATGGTTATCGTACCACAGTACGTACTTCAACAGGGGCAACCCCATTCTCCTTAGTCTATGGTATGGAAGCAGTTCTGCCCATTGAAGTTCAGATTCCCTCCTTGAGAATTATGAAGGATGCAGGCTTGGATGAAGATGAGTGGATTCAGACTCGACTGGACCAGATAAATTTGATTGATGAGAAAAGGCTAGCAGCAGTTTGTCATGGCCAGATGTACCAGAAGAGAATGATCAAAGCTTTTAACAAGAAGGTTAAGCCAAAGGTATATCAGGCTGGTGACTTGGTAATCAAGCGCATCATATTACCACAGGGTGATCCTAGGGGCAAGTGGACTCCAACGTATGAAGGACCATTTGTAGTCAAGACAGTGTTTTCAGGAGGTGCCATGATACTGACTACAATGGATGGTGAAGACTTCCCACAGCCTGTAAACGCAGACATAGTTAAAAAATACTACGCATAAAAAGAGACCCGCTAGGTTGACTGGCCTAGGCAAAAATAAGGGCATCCCGGCAAACCAAAAGGGTTTGGGCAAAAATTAGGGATATATATAAAAAGGTGTACACCCGGCAAGTCGAAAACCTGAAAAGGCGGCTTGGGCAAAAAAGGGTATCCCGGTAGATTGAAAACCCGAAAGGGCAATCTAGGCAAAAGTTAGGGATTAAAGCGTATGACTATGTCTCGTTTGGATCACTCATAAAACTGCAACCAGTTGTACTACTTATTCAAGCTCGAACAGATAAAGCTCAATCCAATCGTTTTCGTCTCAACATCAGAAGATGAGATACTTGAAGATAATGGCAATAGTAGAATTGAAACTCAATAGGATTGTTTCCCACATAGCTGATTTTCCTTGTTTTGTAAAAAAAAAACTTTATGACAAAACCCTCTTACTAGGGTTTATGTCTCCTTGTACAAACTTACCCGTGTATGGGTCACTTTTTGATATAAATAAATTCCATCTTTTGAATCCAGATTTACTTTTACCCTATTTACATAAGCGAAACGTCCATTGGTTGTGTTTGAATGTATGTATGCTTTTGAATATGATGGATGTTCACCAAAAATGCATGAATGCTTTTAATATGATTGATGTTTACCGGAAATGCATAAAAATGCAGTAATAGTATTTACTAAGGACGAACGAGGGAAGGATTTCAACGAAGCTTCGCCGGTTCACCTTTACAAGACAGTTACAAACTCTCAGTAGGACGAATCCATCTTCATAAAGTCTTATCTCCCTTGGAATTTATATCCATCTCTTTTATCCTCATACGGATATTCGGGAATTTACTTTCCAATAAGGGAACGACGAACGAAGACGGGAAGTTATATTTACCCTACCATCAAACGAAGACGAAGGTTATATATACCTTATTATCCCCAGCATCCGGGAGGTGATATATACCTTACTATCCCCAGCATACGGGAGGTTATCTGTACCCTGTTATCCCCAGCAGACAGAAGGTTATGTATAATATATTCTTCAACAATGAATCGGGATTTATTTTCCCTGGCCAGCAGTTGTTATACGAAGATATCCAGACGCTTCCGACAGTATCATATCATACATACATCATTTACATCATACCATAACATGCATATCCATGAGTGCATAATACATTACCTAAGTGCATCATATTATACATGCGTACATAATGCATAAACTAACACTATCATACAGAATGCTACCTTGTTTTCAGGTTAATTATCCAACAAATTATCATCAGGATTGCTCTATCCTCCTGAAAATATGCTGTTACATCAGGATTACTCCAGTCTCCTAAAAAGCATATCATACTATTACCTCAGGGTTGCTTCATCCTCCTGACAATTTCTCATTGTTTCACGACTGCTTTAGAGCTATTGATTGCTCTATCCTCCTGAAATCATATTATTACTTCAAGACCGCTTTAGAGCTATTGATTGCTCTATCCTCCTGAAATCATATTATTACTTCAAGACTGCTTTAGAGCTATTGATTGCTCTATCCTCCTGAAATCATATTATTACTTCAAGACTGCTTTAGGGTTATCATTATTGATTACTCTATCCTCCTGAAGACATGTTGTTACATCAGGATTACTCCAGTCTCCTGAAAGTATATCATCAACCTCTCAAGATTGCTCTACCCTCTTGAAATTATATTGTTACTTCAGGACAGCTCCAACCTCCTGATAGCTTCTCATATATCAAGATTGCTTTATCCCCCCTGAAGACATGCTGTTACATCAGGATTACTCCAGTCTCCTGAAAGCATATCATCAATACCTCAGGACTGCTCCAGACTCCTGACAGTTTTCATTATACCTCCATATTTTGGACTGCTTTATCTTCCAAGAAATATATCTGAAGAACTTTCCCCTAGTGGCATCTTTAAGCCCACTCAATCATATTCAATGCACTGGCGAGTGCAAATTTTTGGGCTTTTGTGTTCAATCCCCTTCAACCTTCCAGGTCACGATTGGCAAATGTACCAATCTAACCCCTCAGGTTTCAGAAAATTGAACAGGGGCAGCTGTTGCACCCCAAAATTTGCCCTCACAATACAAGACTTTGTGTGCTAAGAAGGTTCACAAGGTTCACAAGTTTCTCAATGCTTATATAACCTTTCATGAGGTTCATGAAGTCTACAAGTTACTTTATGAAGGTTCACAAGGTTCACAAGCTTCTCAACATTTACAAGACCTTTCATGAAGTTCATGAAGTCCACAAGTTACTTCTTGAAGGTTCACAAGGTTCACAAGTTCCATAATGCTTTCAACACCTTTCATGAGGTTCATGAAGTCTACAAGTTACTTTGTGAAGGTTCACAAGGTTCACAAGCTTCTCAACATCTTCAAGACCTTTCATGAAGTTCATGAAGTCTACAAGTCACTCCTTGAAGGTTCACAAGGTTCACAAGACTCACAATGATTACAAAGCCCTCCTGAGGTTCATGAGGTCTACAAAGTCACTTAATGAGGTTCACAAGGTTCACAAGCTTCACAATACCTCCCATGAGGTTCACAAGACATTTTATGATGGTTCACAAGGTTCACAAAGTTCACAATGGGTCAGAAGAGTTGACAATTCCCTCAGACAATGCACCTCCTAAACAGTGCATCCAAAACTAGGGTTTTGACTTTAATCAGGCTAAATGGACTTCCAATAACTCAAGTGAGCTTCATAACATCTTATATGTGTATAAGAACCCCCATGACAAGTTTCAAGACTTTTCTCAAAAGTTTGCTCAGTCAGATGATCAGATAAGTCAAAATCAGTCAATGCAGTTAAAAAGTCAAACTGAGGTCAACTGTGGTCAAACCAAAGTCAAACTTCATGATTTTTTGCCAACATCAAGTATATGAAGTAAAATTCATCATTTGATCAAGGGTTGATCATGATTCATCAAGGAGATTCCAGATCATCAATAATCAGGAGTTTCTAAATTAGGGTTTCCTCAGTAAAAGTCAATTGAACTTTGACCAGCCATAACTTTCACATAATTCATCACCAAGTCTCCATCCAAAGCTCATTTTTAAGGAAATTGAATTCTCTACAACTTTTATGTTGCAAGTTAAGCCCAAAAATGCTTCATTTGGAAGATATGAGCTAAGACATTATAGGTCATTTCAAAAGTCAACAAAAAGTCAACAACTTCAAAAGGGCATAACTTGAGATTGGTAAATGATATGGACCTGAAACCAATGGGGTTGTTTATAGGACTCTTCAAGCTTTCCAAAAAGTCCAAGAACACCCTCATACCTTTAAAATTGAGGGAGATATGCTCTTGCAAAGTTGGGAAATTTTGTGATGGTTTATATTGAAAATGGGGGTCTAGAACCAATTCCTTCCAAATGGGCTTGCTAAATTGTGATCCAATCCACATCATATCATCATGCACGACCCAATTGACCAAAATTCAGAATTTCTATTATTTTATTTTTATTTATTATTGATTTAATTCATAAAAATCATTTTAAATAAATATAAAATATGAAAATCTATTTTTGGGTGAAGATTGAGCTTCTAGAATTTCATAAATGTTGATTGAATTTGAAAGAGAAAGGAATCATGAGATTTATCCAAGAATAGCAAGTCTTCATGAACAAATATTTGACTTTTACACCATGATCTTTTTCAATCTTTTTTGGATCAAATCTCCACACAACCAATGGGTTTTCTTAACCTAATTCACTCACATATATATACTAAACATAAACCTAACATTGATTCACGATTTCCAGCAGCCAAGGGTAAGTTTCAAAAACTCAAAAATTCATCAAAAAAGTGGAATTCGGATTTCATCTTCCAAGGCTCTAAAAGGTAAAATAAGAACATGGTTGGCTTCCTTGGACATCATGAACCATGAATCATCATTCATAAGCATTCAAATCATGCCCTAATGATAAACCCGAAGCTTGTTTATGCTTGAACATAACTTTTTTCGATTACATTAATTTGGTGTGTTTCAATAAAATTTGCTTGGCTAATGTTGTTTGTTATGTGCTATAGATCGTTTCTGGACAAAAAAATTGAAGCTTCCTTGCCTAGAACAGATTCGGCCATTGTTAGGGTTTAGCTCTTGAAATTAGGGTTTGATGATTCAATGAGTTTAAATGAATTCTGGACACATAGGAAGGTTCTATGAGATACAAGGATCATAAAACTGTAACTAATTTCATGAATCATTGCTGTTTGGTATGAGTTTGATTTTCGCAGGTTTGACACTATGAAGAACTTGCAATAGATTTCGCAGGAAAATTCAAAAGGAAATTCGCAGGAAATTTGGGGAAGAAGAAGGTCTTTCGCGCGCTCAGGAAATTCAAAAATTGTTGAAAATATTTTATGAATTATGTTTGATTTGTTTATCACAAGCGTGCTTGTGGTTCAGTGGTAAGACTGATGCGTGTATATTGTGAGGGCACCAGTTCGATCCTTGGCCAGCGCATTATTTTTGTTCTTATTTTTCATGTCAAAAGCATACTTAATATATTATTATTTTTGGCCATTACACTATCAGTCAGGCTCTCCCAGCCAGGTGGATACGTGCGCATGCTTGTAATTAGAAGGTCCTGGGTTCGAGTCACACCCCAGGCCTTTTGCGTCTTTTATTTTTCCAGGATATTTTGCAAACCAAGAACAAAACTAGCAGGACTTATTTTATTATCACCAACGCATGGTTGGTCTGATGGTGTGTTTTGGTGCTGGCAAGCATAGAAACCTGGGTTCAAACCCAGCCAAGGTAAGTTCTTATTTTTGTCACTTTTTCTATTTTCTTTAATTAATTAATTTGTTTGTTTTATATTCTTAATAAAAAATAAATCATACATATATTAAAAATTAAAATAACATTTTTATTCTCTAAAAATTCTAAACTTTCTATTTAGTTCAAAAATTTATTTTATTATAATATATATGTATATATTAGTTTAAATAATTTTGTATATAAACAAACCCTAATTTTCTAAACAAACCCTAAAAATATTTTCTAAAATAAAACCTAATTCTATTTTTCTAAATAATTTTATTCTTAATATAATTATATTTATTTATTTATTTAATATGATTTTTTGTAAACTTTATAAATATGATTAATTTTTATGAACATAATATTTAAAATTTATTTTCTTCATAATGTGTAAATATTTTTTTTATAATTGTTGATATATATTCATAAATAATTAAATTCTTGTAAATGATTAAAACTTATAATTATATTATGCTTAGAAATTTTTCTTATTATATATTTAAAATTAAACTTTGTGTTCATATCATTATAATATTTTTCTACTTATTTTTATTTACTTTAATTATTGTTACTAACCATACTATTATTTATTATTATATTATATTTTTATTATTATGTCTCTAACCTTGTTTATTTTACTAATTATTATTATTATTCTATTTTCACTAACCTTATTTTTTTGATTATATTTATCACTAACCCCTATTATTTATTTATTGTTTATTTATTATTTATTGCTTATTTATTTATATTTTACTTATTTTTGCTATTTATTTATTTTGCTTATTATTATAATGATGTAAATGCTCCTGGATGTAAATTTTTTAATTATTTAATTTTTGCTATGGATAGTAATTTAGGGAGTGCAAATATGTATTCTATGTAAAATAAATTTAGATCATTTTAATATAAGATAAGTAATATTGAACACTCACACACGTAAGTCGATTTTTAATCGCCGTCTCACTTTCTAAGGTTATCCCTCAAGTTGCCTAAATCATAAGGTCAAGTGGGGTGTATAAAGCAAGTCCCTTTAAAAAAGAAAAATCATCAAGTCCCTCATGGTTGCCTTTACGAATCAAGTCCCTTCGAATAAATGATGATAGTCCCTCCTATATGCTTATTACACCCCACAGTTGCCTTCAAAAATAAATGTCCCTCATCATGTCCCTTACATCCAAGGTAATGACTACCTACTCCTTAATAGTAGGGATAGTCTTACCAATGAAAGGATAAAGAATAAGAAAGACTTAAACTTTAGGGTAGGTTCCTCTTATGTACTGGCTCACTATTCAAACTTTTCAAACTCTTCACAATTTCAAACAAATTTTCAAAAAACAAATTTTTACGCATCCGTACATGGATCATTATTAACTATTATGAAAAATTTTCTATTCACACACTACACTTTCAAAAACAATTCAAAAGTGAGCTAAGTAACTAAGAGCCCATGGATAACCATGGATGTAAAGGGTGCTAACACCTTCCCTTTACATAACCTACCCCCCGGACCCAAAAATATCTCTTAAGGTCTTTCCTGTTCTTTTATAACCTTTCCTTTTGGATAAAATAAAAGTCGGTGGCGACTCTTGCTATCCGCAACATAACTAAAAGTCAGTTCTCCCACCGTGTTACAATATCTTTCACTTTTCTTTTTTTCCTCTCAAATGAAATGAAACCAGCTATTTATATTGGTTAGTTAATGACATAAAAATAGAAAGAAATAATAAAGAAAAAAATTGACAACACATGAATGAGCCTGCCTAAATCACCAAATGAGCCGGCTCAAATTACTGGGTGAGTCTGCCAAAATGAGAGGGAGTCAGACTGTTGAGACCCACACACTTTGAGAGGAAAAATCATTTTGATGAGTCGGCTCATGAGGGATTTTGAGCCGGCTCATACATACCCAATGATCCGGCCAAAATTTGGCCTCAGGCAGCATGTTGGGACCCGCGTGTTTTAGGCACCAAACACACTGAATGAGTTGGCTTATTGTGGAATTTGAGTCGGCTCATTCAGATCATTTTCACAAAAATGACATTTCTTCCTTTTCCTCTGTGAACCAAGCATACTTTCAATCATGTCAAGTTTTTGACACATTAAAACTCATGCCATGTCTCACAAACTCCCCCTTTTTGATGATGGCAAAAACTTAATGAATCAATCGCCATATGTTGCTAAGCTCCCCCTGACTGTATGCCACAAACACGATCTATTGTATGCTTTCAATATCATCTCCCCCTTTGACAACATCAAAAAGAAAAAGATACTTATGAGTAATCAACCAATGGAAATAGCATGTGAGACATAAGTTCAATATGAGATACTGTAACACGGTGGGAGAACTGACTTTTTAGTCATGTTGCGGATAGCAAGAGTCGCCATCGACTTTTATTTTATCCAAATGGAAAGGACATAAAAGAACAGGAAAGACCTATCTTAAAAGACTTGGGTTCGGGGGGTAGGTTATATAAAGGGAAGGTGTTAGCACCCTTTATATCCATGGGCTCTTAGTTACTTAGCTCACTTAAATTGTTTTTGAAGAGTGTAGTGTGTGATTAGAAATTTTCTAAGTACTTTGTAATGATCCTCGTATGGATGTATACAAAGCCTTGTTTTGAAAATGTTTTGAAAATATTGTGAGGTGTGAAAAGTATTTTTGAAGAGTGAGCAAGTAACTATGAGGTACCTACCCTAGATTAAGTCTTTCGTGTTCTCGTATGTTCTTTCAATGGTAAGACTATCCCTATTATTAAGGAATAGGTAGTCATTACCTTGGATGTGTTAAGGGACAAGTGTAGGGTCATTGTATGTAGACAACTGTAGGGTGTCTTTAGCCACTTGGGAGGGACTATCATCTTTTAATTTGAAGGGACAAGATCAACTTAGGCAACACTGTAGACAACATCGTAGGGACTTGATCTTTTAACCGAAGGGAGGGACAAGATGATATTATACTTGTATGAGTTTTGCTTAAGACACCCCACTTGACCATTTGAATAAGGCAACAGAGAGGTAACCCTAGGAAGTGAAGACGACGATCTTAGATCGACTTACGTGTGTGAGTGTTTTTAATTATTTATCTTATTTAATTAATTTTCTAAATTTATTTAATTACAATTAATTATGCACTCCCTAAATTACTAACCACGTAATTAAATATTTACAAAATAAATAAAAACGGAAATATAAATCTCTAAGCTATTACAAGGCTTATGGGCAAATACATAATAATCGGATAAAAATAACTTATGATAAGAATATATAATAAAACAATAATAATAAACATAATAATAGCAATAATAATAAAGCAATAATAATAAGGTTAAAGAAAAATAAATAATAAACGAGATTAGAAATTTAATTAGAAGAATAATTGAGGGTTAATTAGAAGTTATTAAAAAATATAAATTGAATTAATTAATTATTACTAATGAAAAGAATTTAGTTATAGATAGAAAATAGAAAATATTAAATTATTAAGTTAATAGGTTACTTAGAAATTATATACAATTTTTTTTAGAATTATTATTATATAAAAAATATAAAAATAGTCAATTATATACAAATATATAAATTATATACAAACTATTATAAAGAGAACAAAATTAATGAATTCATAAATAGGTTATGTAAAAAAAATTATTAATATATTTTTATTTTAGAAAATATTAATTAAATGATATATTAGAGGATTTATTAAGAAACAAAAGGAATTTATTTTTATATTATAATTAGTTTAAGTTAAATATTTAAAAATTAATTAAAAAAACCAAGAAAACAAAAAAAAACATGAAGAAAAAGAGGTAAAATACTAAAAAATAAAGGACCTGGGGATCGAACCCAGGTCCTGTACCTCCAAGGGAAGACGCATGACCAACTGAGCTATGCACGCGCATTGATATCCATATGAACCAAAGCAAACAAAAAAAACAATAAATATTAACAAAAGGAAAGAACCTGGGGATCGAACCCAGGTTCACTGATTCATACGCGCGCGCCTTCCACCACTGGGCTAGCAAGTCATTCATGAAATAAAATACAAACAATTGAATAAATATTAAAACAAAATTTAAAAATCAAAAAGCGCGCGCTGAGGTCTCCTTCAACCTCTAGACCTGCGTTTTTTCCTGCGAATTTAGATGTCATATTTCTTGCGATTTTAGTTTTGTAGGATCTCCTAGGTTTCTTCAACGATCATGATACCTGTAAAATTTCACCAAATTGAGAGTACCACTGTACTCAACACAACCAGCCCAGTTCAATTACGCATTTAGAACTTATTTATATTTGCTAAATTAGGAATCCCTAATTTGGAGGGATAAACCCTAACAATGGCCGATCGCGCTATAGGTCATGGAACTTTGTAAAAATCATCCAGGAAGTTGCTATGCTTCAAAATAAACACAAATTGATCATCAAATTTAGTTATTAACACATAAAAACATGAAATCGAAAAAAGCAAAAAGACAAAGAAAGGATGATTCGGATCATGCGATTGTGAGAGGTTTGTATGCTTATGATGAAACAAATACGGTCAAGGAACACCTAGGAGTAATTTGCAACCTTTGGTTTGCTTTGAAAGTGCCTCCAAACTCAAAATAGAAATTGACTTTTCTTTGATATTTTTGAGTTTTGTTCTTCTCTTTAGAGGCTGCAAAAACGTCCTCTCTTGCTTGTGTTTACTTGTCCTTTTATAGAAGAATGAATTTAGGTCAAAAAAATATGTGATTTTGTGGGCTTTTGGATGACTTGAGTGTGAAGAAATCCTCTTACCAATTTGGTCAAAAAATCAAATATTTTCATGCCATAATGCCTTAGCACGAATTTGGATAGCATCCAATCACTTTAAATGGTGTTTATAAGTTTCTAGAACAAGAATCAAATCTAAATATTGAGTTTTCATATTTTATTTTGATTTAAATTGATTTTTAATGAATAAAATCAAAATAAATATAAAATAAATTATTAAAATCTGAATATATGAGAATTGGTTCGTGCATGATGTCATGGTAAAGATTGGATCATAAAATTGCTAGCCCATGTGGAAATAATTGGTTTTAAGACCCCATTTGCTCAATATACCTCTCAAACATTTCCCAACTTTGCAAAGGCATAAATCCCTCAATTTTAAGGCTATGAAGGTGTTCTTGGACATTTTGGAAAGCTTAGAGAGTCCTCTAACCAACCTCTTTAGTCTCATGTCCATATCCTTTACCATTTTCAAATTATGCCCTTTGGGAGATGTTGACTTTTTGTTGACTTTTAAAATGACCTATAATGTTTTAGATCATACCTTCCAAATGAAGCATTTTTAGGCTTGACTTGTGATACACAAAGTTGTAGAGAATTCAATTTCCTTCAAAATGAGCTTTGTATGGGAAAGTTTTGATGAAGCATGTGAAAGTTATGGGTGGTCAAAGTTCAGTTGACTTTTCCTGTGAAAACCCTAATTTAGAAACTCCTGATTCTTGATGATCTAAAATCTCTTTGATGAATCATGATCAAACCTTGATCAAATGATGAATTTTACTTAATAAAATTGATGTTGGCAAAAAATCATGAAGTTTGACTTTAGTTTGACCACAGTTGACCTCAGTTTGACTTTTTAACCACTTTGATTGATTTTTGCATATCTGATCATCTGACTGAGCAAACCTTTTGGGAAAGCCTTGAAACTTGACATAGGGATTCTTGAAGACATGTAGGATGTTATGAATCTCACTTGAGGCCTTGAAATTCCATTTAGCCTGATGAAATTCAAAACCCTAGTTTAGGGTGCATTGCTTAGGAGGAGGCTTTGTCTGAGGGAACTTCTAACACTCTGACTAATTGTGAACCTTGTGAACCTCTTGGGATACCTTGTGAACCTTGTGAACCTCTTGGGATACCTTTTGAACCTTGTGAACCTCTTGGGACACTTTGGTACACAATGCCTTGACTAGGGGAGGGCAAAGTTTGGGGTGCAACAGCTGCCCCTGTTCAATTTTATGAAACCTGAGGAGTTAGATTGGCATGTGTGCCATTCGTGACTTGGAAGGTTGAAGGGGATTGAACACAAAAGCCCAAAAATTTGCACTCGCCGGTGTGTAAAGTAACACTGTTGATTGGTTGTATATGTTTGAATGGGCTTAAAGATGCCACTCAGACGAGATGGAGATGGGCTTATAGATGCCATCCATAATATCAGAAGGTGATAGTATCTTTATGTTGTCACTGGATATCAGTACTAGGTCTTCGTATAGGCCGTCTCTGAATCATTCTTGTAACATGGTTTGAGTTGAATGTCAGCACTAGATCTTCGTATAGATCGTCTCTGCATTATCTCTGGGGGAAAAGAATATCCTTCATTAGGTGTCAATACTTAGATCTTCGTATAGATCGGCTCTGAACCATCTTTAGGAACATACTTTAATTTAAGCATCAGAATCAAATCTTCGTGACGATCTTTTCTGAATTGCTTTTGGTAATATCCTGGGCTAAGTACAAGATCTTCGTATCGATCATTTATTTACCATCCCACAGATGAACTATTGCATAGACCATTAGAAATAAATCTTCGTAGCGATTATCTCTTCTGGAAATATCCCGGATTAGGTAATAGATCTTTGTATAGACCATTTACATACCTTTCCAAGGACAAAAATAATATCAGGATTAAATCTTCGTGGTGATTATCCCTGAACTTCTTCTGAAAGAATCTCTTGGATTAAGTGCTAGATCTTCGTATAGATCATTTACACACTATTTCGAAGATAGTTGTCCATCAGAAATACATCTTCGTAACGATTATCTCCTTTGGAAATATCCTGGATTAAGCACTAGATCTTCGTATAGATCATTTATGTACCCTTCCAAGGACAACTTGTATTGATCATCAGAAATGAATCTTCGTAGCGATTTTCTCTGAATTGTTTAATAGTGTTTATCTGCCTGCAACTATCCTGAAAAGGAAAGGTTAGTTTATACAAGATTATTTGATGTATGCATGTATGGCATGATGCTCTTAAGTAAGAATTTCATATGGATTATGGATGTGTATGTTGTGATATGATGTAAATGATGTATGTATGAATCATGTAACCTGAAGTGTCTGGGTATCTCTGTATAACAACTGCTGGCTGGGGAAGATAAATCCCGGTTCTTTGCTGAGGAACATGAGGACTTTGTTCCCGTCTTGTTTAATAATATGGTACTTAGAACCTCCCGTATTGTTTAATAATATGGTACTTAGAACCTCCCGTCTTCGTTCGCCATGCTTTTTATTGAAGAATTAGATCCTGAATATCCTGACTGAGGATAAAAGAGATGGACATAGATCCAGGAGACATAATTCTTCGGAGGATATGAAACTGCTTGAAGATTTCGTCGAGTGGGAAGTATAAGATATTACGTGAAGAGTTTTGTATGGATATCCGTAAAGATTACCATGTGAGGATGAACCTGCGAAGCTTCGTTGAATTCCTATCCTCGTTCGTCCTTAGTAAATACTATTACTGCATTTTATGCATTTCTGGTAAACATCAATCATATTCAAAAGCATACACACATTCAAATATAACCAATGGACGTTTTCGCTTAAGTAAACAAGGGAAAAGTAAATTTGAATTCAAAGACGAGACTTTATTTATTTAGAGAATGGCCTATAAACAGGAAAGTTTGTACAAGGAGACAGAAATCATAGTAAGAGGAATTTTCCATAAAAGTTTTACAAAAACAAAGAAAAATAGCTATGTAAAAATAATCCTATTGAGTTCCAATTCCACTATTGCCATTATCTTCAAGTATCTCATCCTTTGCTGTCGAGATAGGAATGATTGGATTGATCTTTATCTGTTTGAACTTGATTCAGGTAGCACAATTGGTTGAGGTTACATGAGTGATCCAACGAGACATAGTCATACGTTTTAATCCCTAACTTTTTCCTGGATTGCCTTTTCAGGTTTTCAATCCACCGGGATACCCTTTTTTGCCCAAGCCTCCCTTTCGGATTTTCGACTTGCCGGGTGTACAATCTTTTATATATATATCCCTAATTTTTGCCCGAACCCTTTTGGTTCGCCGGGATGCCCTTATTTTTTCCTAGGCCAGTCAACCTAGCGGGTCTCTTTTTATGCGTAGTATTTTTTAACTATGTCTGCGTTTACGGGCTGTGGGAAATCTTCACCATCCATAGTAGTAAGCATCATGGCACCTCCTGAAAATACCCTTTGACTACAAATGGTCCTTCATATGTAGGAGTCCACTTGCCCCTAGGATCACCCTGTAGTAATACGATACGCTTGATTACCAAGTCTCCAGTTTGATATACCTTTTGCTTAACCTTCTTATTAAAAGCTTTGATCATCTGTTTTTGGTACATCTGACCGTGACAAACAGCTGCCAACCTTTTCTCATCAATCAAATTTATCTGGTCAAGTCGAGTATGAATCCACTCATCTTCATCCAAGCCTGCATCCTTCATGATTCTCAAGGAAGGGATCTGAACCTCAATGGGTAGAACTGCTTCCATACCATAGACTAAGGAGAATGGGGTTGCCCCTGTTGAAGTATGTATTGTAGTACGATAACCATGAAGAGCAAATGGTAACATCTCATGCCAATCCTTATACATAACAGTCATCTTCTGTAGAATCTTCTTGATGTTTTTATTGGCAGCTTCTACTGCACCATTCATCTTTGGACGATACAAAGAAGAATTATGATGTTTAATCTTGAACTGCATGCAGAGATCAGTAATCATAGTGTTGTTCAGATTAGAGCCATTATATGTGATAATCCTTTCAGGGATGCCATACCTACATATGAGATTATTCTTAATGAATCGAGCCACAACATTCTTAGTAACAGATGCAAACGAGGCTGCCTCCACCCACTTTGTAAAGTAATCAATGGCAACAAGGATGAAACGATGCCCGTTGGAAGCAGTAGGCTTGATCTCACCAATCATATCAATGCCCCACATGGAAAAAGGCCAAGGAGCAGTCAACACATTCAACGAAACTGGAGGTACATGAACCTTATCATCATAAATCTGACACTTGTGACATGTTTTGGAATGTTGATAGCAGTCAGCTTCCATGGTAGACCAATAGTAACCTGCTCTCAATATCTTCTTTGCCATGATATGACCACTAGAATGAGTACCAAAGATCCCATCATGCATGTTTTCCATAATCTTTGTTGCTTCCTTCTTATCCACACAACGAAGCAAAGTCGAATCATGATTGCGCTTGTACAAAATTCCATTACTCAAAAAGAATTTAGCAGAAAACCTCCTCAAAAACTTCTTATCATTGACAGATGCACCTTCAGGGAACTCCTGAGCTTCAAGATACCTTTTCACTTCATAGAACTAAGGCTTTCCCTCTACTCCTTCAGTATCAATCTTATTACAATATGCAGGCTTCTCAAATCTATCAATAGTGATTTTGGGAGCTTCATCATCCCAACTAATCTCAAACATAGATGCCATGGTGGCTAAAGCATCTTCCAACTGATTCTTTTCTCGTGGAATATGTCCAAAGGTAATCTCTTCAAAATATGGGATCAAAGACAACACATGCTCTCTGTAAGGAATGATATTTGGGTGCTTGGTATCCCAATCTCCTTTAACCTGACTAACTACCAGGGCTGAATCTCCATATACGTCCAGAAACTGAATCTTCATCTCAATGGTAGCTTTGATACCCATGATACATGCTTCATATTCAGCCATGTTATTGGTACAATAGAAACAAAGTCTTGCAGTGATTGGAGTATGAAAACCTTTAGGGGAAATGATTACAACACCAATACCATTACCAAGCGCATTAGAAGCTCCATCAAAAACCATAGTCCATCGGGATCCCTGTTCAGGTCCGTCATATTGTCTAGGTTCTTTAGTCACAATCATAATGTCTTCATCCGGGAACTCAAAATTCATAGACTGATAATCATCCACTGCTTGATGAGCTAAATGATCAGCTACCACACTGCCCTTAATGGCCTTCTGAGTGGTGTACTGTATATCATATTCAGTTAAAATCATTTTCCATCTCGCTATTCGTCCGGAGAGAGCAGGTTTCTCGAATATGCACTTGATTGGATCCATCTTTGAAATCAACAAGGTAGTATGAGTCAACATATACTATCTTAGTTGGCGAGCAGCCCATGCCAAAGCGCACCAAGTTTTCTCGAGCAGTGAGTATCTTGTTTCACAGTCGGTAAACTTTTTGCTAAGGTAGTATATTGCCTCCTCTTTTCGACCAGACTCGTCATACTGCCCAAACACACACCCCATTGAGTTGTCTAATATTGTTAAGTACATAATCAAGGGTCTTCCATCAACTGGTGGCATCAAAATTGGAGGTTCTTGGAGGTATTTCTTGATCTCATCAAAGGCTACCTGGCACTCGTCATTCCATTCCATTACCTGATCTTTCTTCAACAACTTGAAGATTGGCTCACAGGTAGCAGTTAGCTGGGAAATAAATATTGCAATGTAATTCAGTCGTCCCATGAAACCTCTGACTTCCTTCTCAGTACGGGGAGCAAGCATCTCTTGTATAACTTTTACCTTCGCAGGATCTACTTCAATACCTTTTCCACTGACAATGAAACCCAGGAGTTTACCGGACCTAACTCCAAAAGTACACTTGTTTGGATTCAACCTCAGTTTATACTTCTTCAACCTCTCAAACAACTTGCACAGATGATCAAGGTGTTGTTCCTCATTCTGGGACCTGGCTATCATATCATCCACATATACCTCTATCTCATGGTGAATCATATCATGAAACAAAGCCACCATAGCACGCTGATATGTTGCCCCAGCGTTCTTCAAACCAAATGGCATCACCTTATAACAAAAAGTTCCCCATTGTGTAACAAATATAGTCTTCTCCATATCTTCTGGTGCCATCTTAATCTGATTATAACCAGAGAAACCATCCATGAAAGAGAATAACTTATGCTGAGCAGTGTTGTCTACCAAAACATCAATATGTGGAAGTGGAAAGTCATCTTTAGAAATAGCCTTATTCAAATCCCTGTAATCCACACACATACGTACCTTACCATCCTTCTTAGGTACTGGTACCACGTTTGCAACCCATTGAGGATAAGAAGTCACAGCTAAGAACCATGCATCAAATTGTTTCATCACCTCTGCTTTAATTTTTTCTGACATTTCAGGACGCATGCGACGAACCTTTTGCTTCTTTGGACGACAATCTTCTTTTACCGGTAAACAGTGAACCACAATGTCAGTATCCAACCTTGGCATATCTTCATATGACCAAGCAAAGATCTCCACATAGTCACGTAACGTCTGGATTAGTCTGTTCTTAACACCATCTTATAGTTCAGACCCTATCTTGACTTCTTTCCTGTTTTCCTCAGTTCCCAGATTCACAACTTTAATTGGCTCTTCATGTAGCTGTATAGCTTTTTCTTCTTGTTGCAACAACCTAGCAAGCTCTACAGGTACCTCACAATCTTCCTCCTTCCCATCTTCAGCTTGATAGATCGGATTCTCGAAATTATAATTGGCATTAGTGGAACTGTTATCAACAGGATCCAGAGTGGATGAAGATCTGCATTTTAGTGATGTGGGTGTGTGTAAGAACACATAGCTGATAAAACAGAAATAATAATAAAAGAAAGACAAGGAGCACACTATTTACGAAAACGAAACGTCCATTGATTTTATTGAATGAAGTATGCAAATGAAATGACATCCCGAAACAAGCACACCATTGTGCCCCGGGTAAGACACAAGGCTTGAAAGGTTTTATTGTTCAAAATTACAAACTTAAAACAAAACACAGTAATAGTATTTACTCCTGACTAAAGGAGATAGGAATAACGTCTTCAGTCTTCCAATTGTTGAGCCCATAACCCATGGTAGGAAAGATCCAATCATCCAGGTTGTAGTCTTCATCATGGTCACCCACATCATTGATTTGATCTCTTATGACCCCTTGATTAGTGATACGAACAGCACGAGCACGACGAACAGTCCTCTGAGATTCTGCAGTGAAACCCAAACCAAACTTGTCAGACTTGTAAGGGATGTTGGGAAGCTGGCCCCAAATAGCACAACCACCTTTTTCAACTACAACCTTAACATCTTTGAGGGAGACCATTGCAGGAGGTATTCTAGTAACCACAGGAGTTCTTTCAGAAGCAGGGACATACTGAGGAATATGAGCAGAGCAAGGAACAACTTCAAATGTTTGACATAGAGTTTCAACCAATTCACCCTCCATTTCTACATATTTGAAAGTATTCACATGGCTAACCATGTACTCTTCTTCACCATAGACAGTGACAATTTTATTTTTCACTGGATATTTCAACTTCTGATGCAAGGTGGAAGTCACAGCACCTGCCCCATGGATCCAGGGGCGCCCAAGCAAACAAGAATACGTAGGACGAATATCCATCACATAGAAAGTAGATTTGAAGACTTGACATCCTACTTTGATTGGGAAGTCTACTTCTCCATGTACCATTCTTCTTGAACCATCAAAGGCCCTTACCACCACATTACTTGGTCTTAACACAACATCTTCAGGACTGAGCTTGTCCAGAACCTCTTTAGGGAGCACATTTAATGAAGAACCATTGTCCACCAGTACATGAGACAAAGTAGTGCCCCTACATTCAATGGAGATATGCAAAGCTCTGTTATGGTTTCTCTTGGCAGGAGTCAGATCAGCATCACAAAAGCCCAGACCATTATCACTAGTCAGATGTGCAACACAATTCTCAAACTGATCCACAGAAATTTCATCTGGCACATGAGCAGCCTTTAAAAACTTGATTAAGGCTTTAGCATGGGTCTCAGAACACAGCAACAAAGATAACATGGAGATTTTGGAGGGAGTATGCCCCAACTGGTCAACAATATCATAATCACTCTTGCGAATGATCTTCAGTACTTCTTCCATCTGTTTAGAAAGATTTTCAGCAGTTGGTGCCTCAGCTTGCACAGGTTCAATCACAGGACCTGTGCCCCGGGCATCAGTACTTGGCCCAGAATTAGAGGTATGAGCTGGAGTAATTGTACTTATAGAGGTATCTTGAGGGGAGAAGATTCTTCCACTTCTGGTGACCTTACTAGATCCAGCAATATTGTCCACATCAAGATTAACATCAGTAACAGGTGCATCAGTCAAAGGCTCTTATTTGACACCATGGATATAAACATCAGAACCATAATTCCAGGGTATAGCTTTATCAGAAATATAAGGAACATGGCCATGAGTGGTAATGATCATGGGAGCTACTCTAGCTTCAGCAACACTCTTCACAGGGCCTTCAGTAGTAATCCTGATAGGACCTTTAGAGGTGATCCTGACAGGACCTTTGGAGGTAATCTTCACTGGTACTTTATCAACCATAGCTACATCTTCAAGCTTCGTGTTTCGAGTCAGATGTTCACACATACTTTCCACAGAAGGAGTCCTCTCAAACAATATAGTGTAATTGTCCATGAGGCGTTGAATACCATCCTTCAACTTCCAACAACTATCAGGTTTATAGGCACAGTAAAAATAGTCTTCCTTGCAACCTGGAAAAAACCCAGCCTGCACCAGCTTCTTCTTGATAATGGATAGAGGAGTAGTCAAATCTGTTACCGAGGAAACATAAGAAACTTCATCAACAACATTAACAGTCTTCTCATGATTGGGCATAGGAGCAGTGATCAAATTTGGGGTCCCAGAAGGGTCAAACTCAATTTCCCCAGCTTCGATCATGTCTTGAATCTTGTTTTTCAACACCCAACAGCTGTTGGTCTCATGTCCTGGACTATTAGAATGATATGCACATCTTTCATTAGGATTTGTCGCTCCCACCAAATGACACAGGGTCAGATAGGGTACAGACGCGAACGGTCGGCGAAGAGAGAAAATGAAGGTGAATTGAAAAGAGTCGCCAGCTGTAACACCCCAAATTTGCCCTCTCTTTTTCATTGCATTTAGCATATCATTTGCATACATGTCATTGCATCATCTGCATAGAAAAATGAAACATGTCACTCACAAGCATAATATAAGGCATATGATTAATCAACTGAAGATTCTTGGTTCTACAAGTCAAGCCAAAATTCAGATGATATTACAAGAAGCTCAGAAGGTCTCATCATGTCTCATGCAAGCCCAAGGCCTGTCATGGAGCCTTGGAAGGTTGGAATTTCATCAGAAGCTCAATAGTATATTTTCTCATGCACAGACAAACCCTAACTAGGGTTTTGCTCCAAATAAGGGAATTCGCACAACTTTGACCAATTCTTGTGGTCAAAGACTCTCATATGATCTGCAAGGCTGATGTATGAAATTTGAGACATAAATTCAATGAGAAAGTCTGGTATTTGAGCAGTTACTTGTTGGTGAAGCAAGAAAGTCAACTGTGCAGTTCAAAAGTCAAATGAGGGATTTCTTGGGTTTTGATCATGGTCATCAATCTTTCGAGGTCATATCATATCAAGGAATAGCTTGGATGAGCTAAAATGTTAAAATTGGAAATCTAGAAGTTGTTATTCTTGGAAATATTTGCCTTAAAGCTTCAACCTATTATTTCATGTGCAAAAGGGCTCTAGATGATTTTTTTTTCCTTGAAGAAGAGCATGTTTTTCCCTTTCCAAAAAGTCTAAGAATACCTTCATAGAATTTTTAGAACACAAGTTATGATTTTTGGAAGTTGAGGCATTTTTAGGTTTCTTTGGTGCACACTTGTCAAGTTTCTATTAGTTCATTATTATGGCATTTTGGTGTTACATTT
The DNA here is from genome assembly GCA_963966055.1 of Lathyrus aphaca. NCBI lineage: Eukaryota > Viridiplantae > Streptophyta > Magnoliopsida > Fabales > Fabaceae > Lathyrus > Lathyrus aphaca. The sequence continues at coordinate 84,956,524 of OZ014521.1, read as the reverse complement.
GATGTCATTTTTCTATACTTTTTTTGGTGTGCCATTTTCCATTTTTCGCGCGGCCCAATTTATGTGTTGGTTCACTTGTATTTGTTTTTTATTTTAGTGGAGAAATTAGAAAGAAAAAGTACAAAAGTTGGTGTAAGAAAGTTGAAGCACATCAGCATGTTATTACCCCACTACACGCCCTTTTGCGTTGTGAAAAGATCACGTGGAATTATTCTCAATGCAACCTCATGGTCAAGTTAATCACTACCCTTAGATCTCCTTCTTATTTCATCATCAGATCTCCATCTTAAAATAGGATGTTGCCAACACACCAAAACCCACCATGATGCTATGCACCCTCATCCAATTGAACAAATCGGGAAACCAAAAATGGAGAGGGAGAGCAAATTTTTTTGGCTCTGTTTTGTTTACACCTTTTAATTGGAACTCACACTCTCACAGAAGAGAAAATCAAGTCACGATTTATGGGGGGAGGAAGAATCACTTTTGATCAAAAAAAGACAATCACACAAAAAGGACCTCATTCTCTCTCTCTCGGCATTTTTTTCTCATTGTACATGCACCTTCATTTTGAGAAATAAAGAAGGCTCTCACAAGGAATCACAGTGATCTTAATCAGTTGGAAGCTGCGGATCTGCTCAAGTTTCTATTCATCATCACCTTCAAGCCTTTATTTGGCCAAGGATATTCGAAACTCTCTGGTTTTCTTCAAATCATCATTTGCAATCATTTTTCAGGTTTGAGCATCATATGTTAATAGCTTCGATTTTGCCTTGGTTCTGCTTATTTTGATTCAATGTTGCGAGAAACATGAAGCATATAGAGTGTGATAGAGGTGTGGATCTTGTTTTTTCAGTTTTAACTTAGATCTTGTTTTACTTGGTTCTTTTCATACGTGCTGCTTCGGTGAAAAATGTTGATAGATTCATGATGTGTTCTACTGGAGCTTCGTTCTGGTGTGCTTATTTTTCGTTTCTGGAAATTTTCGTAACGACGACCGGAAAGCATATTCCGGTGTTGCCTTCATCGCCATATTTCTCCATGATTAAGCCGTGATTTCAATTACTTTTTTTGCCGGTCGTGTAGATCTCATTTCGTAGATGAATTTTGGTTTTTACACCTTTGAATTTCGTTAAGTTTTGGTGGAGTTATACTAGCTTGAAGTTGGGTGAGATTGTAGTTTTCGTTGGCCATGGCTGTGTTTCCTTGTTGCTGGTTTGCGGCTTGCATGAGCATGGGAAGGGGATGACCGCGTGTCATCACGCGGTTGGTCCGTGGGTTTTTCTCTTTTAATTATTTTTATTATTATTTCCTCCCTCACTTAAATGAAGTTGACCGATTGATATGGAGTCTTTTTTTTATGTGGTTTTTTTCTTCTTTCAGTTAAACAAAATTAGATTTAGCATGAATATTAAATCAGTTTTTATGTTTTTCATTTGGTAATTCGCATGGGCCCAGCGTATGTGCTACCCACACCCCATAGAATCCGGCCCAGTCCAATTGCACACGCAGCAGTTACCAATAACACCTCCCTTCAATTTCCTTTTATTTCTTTTTCACATTTAATTTCCTTTTTAATCCAGTTTCATTTTAATTCACATAAAATAGTTTCATTCACCCAAAAATTCCCAAATAAATCATGGATATTCCTTTGTGTTTCTAGTTTTTATCACATTTTTATTTTATTTTTTTCATTGATCCACGTGCCAGGAATAATTCACCAATGTGCATAGCTTCTTTTGCTTCTTTTCTTGACCAGTCTGTCTTGTTTATTTTCTATAGCTTTCAATATTTGGAGTTTTGATCCCATTCTTTTTGAATTGTGTTCCTAAGATCTTATAGTTTTCATGTGATTTTTCTCAGAATTTTTAGAAAATTATTTCTTGAGTTTTGGTCTGGTATCTTGTGATGTAAGTTTTCTGTCCTAACTTGTGTTCTTGCCTTCATTTGGCTTAGTTCCTTTCTGAATTTTTGCAAATACTTTTGGCAAGTTAATATGATATGTTTTAAGATCATTTGGTTTCAGTTGTAGAATTTTTAGATGGCTGGTTGATTATTTGTGGATTTTTGTTCTCACCTTGTCCCATTTTGCTTCTTTTGGTTTATTAGATCTCTTATAGGCTTAGAAGGGCACTTGTGACAACTTCTTCTTCTCATTTGGGGTTCCTTTTGGATGTGGATACTTTCCTGGTCCTAGGATAGATCATGGTTCTTCTGAATTTTTGAGTTTGCCTCTTATTCAAGTCATTTGTTTCTTTAAGTGTTTAAATTCCATCTTTTGGTTCCGTTGCTTCTATTTTGGCATTGTTTGGTATTGTGTGGCTTTTCTCTTCATCTTGCTGGCTTCTTAGGCCATTTTTCATATCATTTTGATTCTGGTTTTGAACTTTGTACTTGTATTTTGTGTGTTTTGCATTACATCTTTCATAAGTGCGCATTTGCTTCCATATGTATTCATGTTGCCTCATTTTAAGTCATAAGTCTCTCATCTTCATTTCTTTGAGTTGGATTGGCATTAAGCATTTGTTTACTTCACTTCACTTCTGATTGTTGGATGATGTCATGTTAATTTTCTCATTTTTGTTTCACTTGTGCATACTAACCTTGCAGGGGCTATGGTAAGTGTGAGATGTGGGAATTGAGTTCCACATCTCTAATTCTTATCTCTTCTTCTTATGTTTATGTGAACTAACCCTCTTTTTTTGGACCTAGGCCTTTCTCATCTCTTCTTCTCTCTTCTTCTTCCTTCATCATTAGGATAGAAACCTCATTAACCCTTAGGATATCCATGCATGTTAACACTTAGGATTGCTTTAGTCCCCTTTAGAATTTTTCCTTTGAGATCCTTTGGTGCTCTCTCTCTTCTCATCTTCAAACTTAATTTTAATTCATTTAATAAAGGTTGAGTACTTTCATGTGACATGAGACTTTGCTATGAGATGCCTGCATGCGTTCCATTTCGGGGCGAGGTGTGAGTTATCACTCGTGGTGGATAGGTCTTATCATGAGTACCTCACAAAGAAAAGCTAAAAAACACTTCTTAATCATAAAACCACAAAAACACTTAATAATGGTAATAGGCCAGTGTGCTTAAGACTTCACTTGCGGGACTAGCTTTGGGGATTTCCTCCATAGATATGTGTGCCTCTTGCGCATTCCATTTCGGGATGATGTGAGATGTACACATCCCATTGAGTAAGACTTAGGTACACTGACCTATGCAAACTTTCACAAATAAAAGCTTCATAAAAACACAAACAAACAATAAGCGCCTTTCCTTCGGGAATTCTTTTCTCACCTCTTTCGCTCCGTCCGCGAACTTGCTCCTACTTGTCACTTTGCAAGACGGTTACGCACTCGTCGTCCGAGTCTGCAACACCGTAGCAATGGCATAGGCAGTTCAAGCCTTTAATTCACAAGCAATTTTCTTTTCTACCCCTAGTTAAGGGAACTACGGCGTCTCTGATCCTCATTATCCCGATGAGGTACGTAGGTAGCGGGGTAGGGCCCGTTCGAGCACAATCTTTATTTTCCCTACATTTTTCTCTTTGTTTTCTTTTCAGTTCTTTTCCAGTTCCAGTTTCTTTTCATTTTCATTTCTTTTGCTGCAGCTTTCATACCCTCACCCTTTGAAACAGTTATTTTTGCAAGCGTGGATCCCGTCGGGTACGACGGACGATCTGGGTGCTAATACCTTCCCAGATCGTAACCGACTCCCGAACTCAGTCTCTTTGGTTCGCAAGACTTGTGTCCTTCCTCTTCTTTCTTCTGGTTTGTGCAGCATTACCATTCCCTTTCTTCGGGATAAAAATGCCTGGCTGGCGACTCTAACCTTTCCGCGCCACTTTCGCGTTTGTACTAGGATGAAAATCCCGGGAGCGACAGCTGGCGACTCTGCTGGGGACTGCACACCATATGATCTCTGGTTCCCTTGTGAGTCTCTCCTAGCGCTTGTTTGTTTCTATTTCTTTGGGTGATGTTTGTTTGTTGTGGCTTGTTATATCGTATTGTTGTTTGTTTACCGCTTTTGTTTACAGCTTTATTTACAGTTTTCAGTATTTATTTTATGCATCATGTATATCATACTGGACTGTCAGGACTGGTTTTCTGTTTGGTGGGTTCGGGTGATACTGTTTCTGAGAGATAAGCCAAGTACCCGGCTTGAGTGCACTCTAGGATTAGAGTGGACATATTGTACTCGCATGTGACATGATGAGTGGCGATGTGTTTCACGCCCAGATTGCGACTGTCTTGGAAATATCTTGTGTGGGGATTTCCTCCACTTCGGGATAGGACCTTGATAGTTATGTGCATATGGGGACCGATCATTGAGAACCTTTGTGGAAACAACCCTCTCCAGTGGTGGCAGTGGCAGACCACATTTTGTGGCAAACCCATTCGCACCCGAGGGTCCACTGGGGACTCGCATAGGATGGCCTGGTTCTCTTATAGGAACTCAGTCAAAGCATCTGGTCGTATGACATTAGTACTGTATCCTACGGGCTGAATGTACTATTGTTTCTCGATTTCAGCACTTGAAGTTGGGAACCTATAGAGATGTTTGTTTTTCCCGGACTCAACTGAGGCCTCCCTGCGTAGTACATAATGCCTAACCGATTCCCTGATTTGGTCATGAGCCATTTCTCGGAGATGGTGAAAGTATTATTGCTATTCGGCTTTGAGAGTCCGTGATGTTTGACCCGGAGCCTACCCGTGAGATTGGGAGGGGTTTACAGGTTTGCAGGAACCTTTGACCTCAACATACCCTTCATCATCAGTGCGATCTTATGTTTTGATCCGGTTACTATGGTTCTGGAGTTCTTGATCCTTGGTTTTGAGTTCTTATCAAATGGTTATTATTCAGAGGGCATATATCATCAGTTGCTTGGTTCTCAACTCAGTGTTCCGTATTCACACAGACACCAGTTCTCGATCACTTGCCAGCTGCATACATGCCATCATAGCATTTTAGCATACATGTTCAGTTATTTCCGAGGATCTCGTATCTGAATCAAAATGTGAATTTTTCTTCTGTGTTAAAATGTGGATCAAAGCAGATAGATTCTTTGGAAGTAACTGAACACGGCATCTCATATCATTTGCATTGCATTTTTGTTCAGCAGGCAGGGCTCATCCGTTATTTGTTCACCATCCACAGTTGAGACTTCAGTTCTCGTATCAGACTTAAAGCAACTTTTGAGAAGTTCATGGACCCTGGAGAGCAAAGCCAGTATGCAAGTGTTGGGTTGACAAAAGATCAGTGGGACCAACTTTTGGAGGCTATGATAACTTTGGCAAGGCAGGATGGCCGTAATTCCGCTCAAGCTCAGCCTGTACAGACCCCTGTTGGGAATCCAGATGTTCAAGAGCGCCAGGTCGCCCGAAGTGGACATTCTTCTTCTGTTGATGCTGCAGATTATCACAGTTTCGCTTTCACTATGCCAGATCCCCAAGAGGCAATCCATGTGGTGAGAATCCAAGATCCACGAGTTGTGGAGAGGGAAGAAAGATTCTGTGCGTTGGAGGAAGAGATCAAAGCCCTTTAAAGTCGTAATGTCATTGATCTAAGTGCTGCAAGCATGTGTCTGGTGCACGACCTTGTAATACCTCCAAAGTTCAAAGTACCGAAGTTTGAAAAGTACAAAGGGGATAGTTGTCCAAGACATCATTTGGTAAGATTTTGCAGAAGGATGGCCTCACATGAGCATAATGACAAATTAATGATTCATTGTTTCCAATACAGTCTGAGTGAGGCATCATCGAGTTGGTACATGCAGTTAGAGAGCAGTCGTATTCAGTCATGGTCAGACCTAGCCAATGCATTTGTGAAACAGTATGACTACAATCTTGACAGGGCTCTTAGCCGCATGGATTTTCAAGTTTTATCCCAAAGAGATGGTGAATCTTTCAGAGAGTATGCCCAGAGGTGGAGAGAAGTAGCTGCTCGAGTGCAACCCCCGTTATCAGACAGATAATTGGTTGATCTTTTCATAGAGACCTTACAGGGGCCGTATTTGGAGAGGTTGAGTGGTAGTGGAACTTCGAGTTTCTCGGACTTGGTGATAGTTGGAGAACGCATTGAGAATTTTATCAAGATGGGAAAGATCCAAGGCATTTCAGATAGCTCAACTAAAGAGAATGAATCTTTTGTCAGTTCCCAAGATAAGGATGTGATTGATGCAATATGGGAAGATCCTCAAACTCCATTGACTTATCCACATTACCCATGCATTTCAGCTACTCAGAGTCAGCAACCTTCTGAATCCGTATGTCAGATATAAGTTAACAGTGAACCTCCTCAGTACCAACAAATACCATGCCAACAGAAGCATACTCCGCAAAGGCGTCGTTACTACACTAAGAGATCCAAAAGGTATTTTGATCCATTGCCAGTGCCATACAGTCAAATACTCCCATGCCTGATTGATAGTGGATTGATAGTGTCGAAGAAGCCGGGTCCAGTGCCTTCTCCATATCCACCAAGTTTTGATCCCAATGTTCAATGTGGATTCCATGGCAACGCACCAGGACATTCAGCTGAAGAATGCAAGCCTCTCAGGGATAAGGTTCAAGATTTGATTGAGTCTGGGTTGATTTCAGTGACGCCTCAAGGCATTCAAGTTAACAAGTCTCCGTTTGATCATGTGGGTTCGTCAGCTCATATTATGGAGGAATTTATTGAAGATATATGTGAAGGTGATTCTCAGTTTGATTCTGAAGAGCGGCTATGTACGTCACTTTGATCCCTATTGAGGGGAACTACGTCGCTCTGATTCTTCATTGGTCTTTGGTCAATGGAGATACGTAGGCAGAAGATCGTCAGGTCTTTCCGAGCAACCTTAGGTGTCAAACTTATGTGGCAATTTCATCACAGTGTCACTCTTCTCTTCAGACGTCTTGTGTCAATGTTTGAATGTCGGAAGCTTCAGGTCAGAATAATTGAGAATGAAGTATGGTGCTGACACATGGTCATTTGAGTGAAGACTGCAAGTATCATCAAGAAAAGTGTTGACTACTGAAAGTATTCAAGATCAACAAGTCCAGACGGAGTCAAGTCTCCTCAACAATGGCATTGCTCAGCTTCTTTATTGCATTCTCATGTGTAGCTTTAATATGTTTGTCTAAACATTTGTATGCTTGCATGAAACTTGTTTGTTTTTTTGGAATGTTAATTAATGAAATGCACATGTTTTTCTTGAAATAATTCATTCGTGTTTTTACTTTTGTGAATGTGCATTGCAATACCAACTGTTGTTCTTAAACTCTGTGATGGAGGATGACGAAATGAAAACGCAAAAATCTCCATTTGTGTGCTCTTGAATAAGACCTTGTTGACGATGTACAGGCTTTGTTTCAAATTCCCAAACACCGGAGATATAAGGGAGATAAACCTTCGTTAACCCCTTTTGAGCCTTGAAGTAGGAGTCTCTTTTCACGTGAAAAAACCCTCACATTTAACCCGGGGCAGGGTAGGTGTCATCTAGTTGGACCAGACGTTCATGCTTCCATAAAGGAGTGTATCTGAGGATCCCTAACATTTTGTTGTACCAAATCAAGAGGTCCAAAGACCGAAAAACACCATGGTTATCCTTCATCAACCATAGAGTGAGACAGTCATAACCCTTACAAAACAGTCAAGACAAAGAGTGTCACACGATTTGTTCGAAAAGAAAAAGAAAAAAAAGAAATAAATAGCCCGCTAAGTCGAAACTTGAAAACAAGCTTCCTAGGCAAAAATTAGGGCATCCCGCTGGACTCCAATTGCAAAAGATTTACAAGAATAAGTCCAGGCAAAATTTAGGGATAAGAAAAAGAATGAAAAGCGAAAGAAAGATCCTTGAGCAAAAACAAATCGTGTGATACGGGCACAAAAGACAATAAGGGTGGCTGTTATACCCAACAATAACCTCAATGGTGCTTAAACTGTTAGAGTCATTGGTTCCTCAACCAACACGAAACCCTTAGGAAAGGTGAGCGTTTGCGAAAACTAGTTGGACATAGGAATGGAAAGACATCACGAAGATGGGTGGGCACATATAAACTTCGAGCCTATATCCTTTGTTTCAGTAACCGTGAGCCAGGCCACGATACAACCCTTAAAAGTCCTAATTGAAGCAGGGTTAATTCGAGAGCGTGCCACCATGAGATAGCGTTCCTGACTCCTACGAGTTATGCTAAAACACCTTTGTTGGTATTGCATATGCATGTTTATTTCATAAAAAATATTGTAATATCTTAACCAGTGACTCGTTCATAAACGACATCTTTTCAATAAAAGCTTCAAGATTAACATGTGTTGCATTAGAATTTTCATTCTCAGAATAAGACATTTTCTGCTTGCATACATTTGTTTGGCATCAAAGAAGTTCACATATGGAACCTCAGTCTAGAAGCTTAATCTTGCCAAGTTGAGAAGGCGGAAACTTCTGAAGGATATTCATGTCGAGGGGCACTTTTTCAGGAAACTCCTTTGAATATGGATTTTTCTAACCAGTTGGGTTTAAATGCAGCCAATCTGGGGCAATAATGTCGATCAATTTCTTCAACAGCCAATCTGGGGCAATCACTTCGAGATTTAAATCTCTCACAGAGCAGTTAGCATGGGTGTTTTCTCCAAAGCAACACTCGTACTGGGGCAGGTCACCCTAGAAACGCTATAAGTTACATTCTCCAGAAGACGGTTAATTGGATACACATACCCAAGGTTCAGAATACTAGGGCAGAACACCTCATGATGATGCAAGATCTTGGGGCAAATTCCTACATGGGCCATACAATTTGAGGTGGTTACTTCGGGATATTCAAGAGTTTGGAAACACTGAAGCATTTCAGATGCTATGTTTTTTGTAAAATCCTCTTGAGACAATATTACGGTATGCAAGGCCGTTCCCAAGATGAACATCTGAAGATTGATCCTAGTATGGCGTGGGAAGCGTGTTTCCCTGATCAGAGAATTTATCCTTAGTCGTTGTGGTTATTTCATCTGATCATCATAACACGGTTAAAGTCCAGTTTTTGTTGGCATCTTTTCAACTATGACTAGTTGGCATCTATATGCGTTCAGTCTCTCACTTCAGCTGAGTGTGGCAATCTTCACTTTGATTTGCTTCGACCCTCGAGTCGATATCATCACTTCTGTTTCTCGACCCTCGAGTCGATGTTGCTTCTTTTGTTCCCTCAACCCTCGAGTTGATGTTGTTTTGTTCTCTTCGGCCCTCGAGTCGATATTTTCATCTTGTTTCCTCAACCCTCGAGTTGATGTTGTTTTGTTATCCTCGACCCTTGAGTCGATATTGTTGCTTTCGTTTCCTCGACCCTTGAGTCGATATTGTTGCTTTCGTTTCCTCGACCCTCGAGTCGATGTTGTTATCGCCTTATTCCTCGACCCTCGAGTCGATGTTGTTATCGCCTTATTCCTCGACCCTCGAGTCGATGTTGTTGTCGCCTTATTCCTCAACCCTCGAGTTGACGTTGTTGTGTTCTCCTCGACCCTTGAGTCGATATTTCTGTTTCTTACGACCCTTGAGTCGATATCATAGTCTTCACTTCTTCAATCCTTGAGTTGATACCCAGTGAATCTGTCATAAAAGGAAATTCAAAGTCACAACATCAAAGTTCAACCACTAGATTCATTTATGCCAGGGGCAAGTGTACATATCTTTTGTGCTGACAGAGCACGGTATTTCGCAGTGATACGAGATTTTTCAGGAATCCTCGCGAGGCAAATTCTTCTACAATCCAGGCAGTCTGGGGCAGTTACGTCAAGATTCGACGAATCTCTAAAGAGTTTGAAGACTTGGACATTTTGGATGTCAGGTTTTCTGTAAAATCCTCTTAGGTTGATCTTCAAGCAGTCAACTAGTCCAGAAAATGCAAGAGGTCACTAGATGATATTCCCCACAGAGTTCATATTGGATTTTCATCTCTATCCGTGAAATATTTCTCAGCCAAGTTGCCATACTTTTGGGTATTTGATGATACAGCCAGGTATTCATCACCTCAGTCAGAGTTGAGTGTTCAGACCTCTTGACTTGTCTTCCCCTGCAGAGTTGTATCTCTTGCTGCCAATTAGACATTTATCTACCGCTCGTATGCGTTTGTCAACACTCGGCTGTGTTATCCCTAAGCGGAGGTCTCCCCAGCATTGGTATTGCTGCTTTATTGTTGCTCGTCTGCATCTTTTAACACCCGCCTGTGTTGACCCTTTGGTATTGCTCGTCTGCAATTTGCTTCCCCCAGCAGTGGTTTATGATTACCTTGATATTGCTCGTCTGCAATGTTCCAACACTCGTCTGTGTTTGGTTATGATAGTTGCCGTTGCTCATCCGCAACTCCTCAACACTTGTCTGTGTTCTGATATGATATTTGTTGTTGCTCGTCTGCAACTTCTCAACACTCGTCTGTGTTGTGGAATCTCATATGTTGTTGCTCGTCTGCAACTTTCCAGCACTCGTCTGTGTTATCCCTAAGCAGAGTTCTCACTAGCAGGGGAATACTATGCTTTATTGCTGCTCGTCTGCATCTTTCAACACTCGTCTGTGTTGACCCTTTGGTATTGCTCGTCTGCAATTTGCTTCCCTCAACAGTGGTTTATGATTACCTTGATATTGCTCGTCTGCAATGTTCCAACACTCGTCTGTGTTTGGTTATGATAGTTGCTGTTGCTCGTCCGCAACTCCTCAACACTTGTCTGTGTTCTGATATGATATTTGTTGTTGCTCGTCTGCAACTTCTCAACACTTGTATGTGTTGTGGAATCTCATATGTTGTTGCTCGTCTGCAACTTTCCAGCACTCGTCTGTGTTTGGTATGCCTGATATTTGTGGTACTCGTCTGTATCATTGCCTGAAGCACTCGTCTGTGTTTCTCAGATCATCGTCTGATACTCATCTGTATCATTGACCTATAACACTCGTCTGTGTTATCTTGATGATCATCCAATACTCATCTGTATTGAAGAGGTTTCAAATCCTGACAGTGGGAATTAATTTCAAAATGGTTACCGGTCCTGGCGTAACAGGTAAATCCGAAGGAGACTCGTCTGTCTCATGCTATATGCAGTTTTGAGGACTCGTATGTCTAGTTCCCGGCGTCACAGGATTGTTTGAAGACTCGTCTGTCTCAGATTATGTTCGGTGTTTGAGGACTCGTATGTCCAACTCCTGGCGTCACAGGATCGTTTGAAGGCTCGTCTGTCAACGTGTTTTTTATTCCAGATATCAGTTTCAACTTGGAAGAAGCTCGTCTGCTTCTTTCTCTCCTTCTTATCCCCAGAGCATCATCTGGTTGGGTTTATTTCCCAGGGTGGCATTCCTCGTCAGAGTGCAAATTTCTGGTCTTCTTGGTATTCAACCACAGTTTATCTTGAACGGTCGATAGCCCGTACTATCGTCCTTTTCAGATTAACTGATGATTGAATAGGGGCAGCTGTAACACCCCAAATTTGCCCTCTCTTTTTCATTGCATTTAGCATATCATTTGCATACATGTCATTGCATCATCTGCATAGAAAAATGAAACATGTCACTCACAAGCATAATATAAGGCATATGATTAATCAACTGAAGATTCTTGGTTCTACAAGTCAAGCCAAAATTCAGATGATATTACAAGAAGCTCAGAAGGTCTCATCATGTCTCATGCAAGCCCAAGGCCTGTCATGGAGCCTTGGAAGGTTGGAATTTCATCAGAAGCTCAATAGTATATTTTCTCATGCACAGACAAACCCTAACTAGGGTTTTGCTCCAAATAAGGGAATTCGCACAGCTTTGACCAATTCTTGTGGTCAAAGACTCTCATATGATCTGCAAGGCTGATGTATGAAATTTGAGACATAAATTCAATGAGAAAGTCTGGTATTTGAGCAGTTACTTGTTGGTGAAGCAAGAAAGTCAACTGTGCAGTTCAAAAGTCAACTGAGGGATTTCTTGGGTTTTGATCATGGTCATCAATCTTTCGAGGTCATATCATATCAAGGAATAGCTTGGATGAGCTAAAATGTTAAAATTGGAAATCTAGAAGTTGTTATTCTTGGAAATATTTTCCTTAAAGCTTCAACCTATTATTTCATGTGCAAAAGGGCTCTAGATGATTTTTTTTCCTTGAAGAAGAGCATGTTTTTCCCTTTCCAAAAAGTCTAAGAATACCTTCATAGAATTTTTAGAACACAAGTTATGATTTTTGGAAGTTGAGGCATTTTTAGGTTTCTTTGGTGCACACTTGTCAAGTTTCTATTAGTTCATTATTATGGCATTTTGGTGTTACATTTGATGTCATTTTTCTATACTTTTTTTGGTGTGCCATTTTCCATTTTTCGCGCGGCCCAATTTATGTGTTGGTTCACTTGTATTTGTTTTTTATTTTAGTGGAGAAATTAGAAAGAAAAAGTACAAAAGTTGGTGTAAGAAAGTTGAAGCACATCAGCATGTTATTACCCCACTACACACCCTTTTGCGTTGTGAAAAGATCACGTGGAATTATTCTCAATGCAACCTCATGGTCAAGTTAATCACTACCCTTAGATCTCCTTCTTATTTCATCATCAGATCTCCATCTTAAAATAGGATGTTGCCAACACACCAAAACCCACCATGATGCTATGCACCCTCATCCAATTGAACAAATCGGGAAACCAAAAATGGAGAGGGAGAGCAAATTTTTTTGGCTCTGTTTTGTTTACACCTTTTAATTGGAACTCACACTCTCACAGAAGAGAAAATCAAGTCACGATTTATGGGGGGAGGAAGAATCACTTTTGATCAAAAAAAGACAATCACACAAAAAGGACCTCATTCTCTCTCTCTCGGCATTTTTTTCTCATTGTACATGCACCTTCATTTTGAGAAATAAAGAAGGCTCTCACAAGGAATCACAGTGATCTTAATCAGTTGGAAGCTGCGGATCTGCTCAAGTTTCTATTCATCATCACCTTCAAGCCTTTATTTGGCCAAGGATATTCGAAACTCTCTGGTTTTCTTCAAATCATCATTTGCAATCATTTTTCAGGTTTGAGCATCATATGTTAATAGCTTCGATTTTGCCTTGGTTCTGCTTATTTTGATTCAATGTTGCGAGAAACATGAAGCATATAGAGTGTGATAGAGGTGTGGATCTTGTTTTTTCAGTTTTAACTTAGATCTTGTTTTACTTGGTTCTTTTCATACGTGCTGCTTCGGTGAAAAATGTTGATAGATTTATGATGTGTTCTACTGGAGCTTCGTTCTGGTGTGCTTATTTTTCGTTTCTGGAAATTTTCGTAACGACGACCGGAAAGCATATTCCGGTGTTGCCTTCATCGCCATATTTCTCCATGATTAAGCCGTGATTTCAATTACTTTTTGTGCCGGTCGTGTAGATCTCATTTCGTAGATGAATTTTGGTTTTTACACCTTTGAATTTCGTTAAGTTTTGGTGGAGTTATACTAGCTTGAAGTTGGGTGAGATTGTAGTTTTCGTTGGCCATGGCTGTGTTTCCTTGTTGCTGGTTTGCGGCTTGCATGAGCATGGGAGGGGGATGACCGCGTGTCATCACGCGGTTGGTCCGTGGGTTTTTCTCTTTTAATTATTTTTATTATTATTTCCTCCCTCACTTAAATGAAGTTGACCGATTGATATGGAGTCTTTTTTTTATGTGGTTTTTTTCTTCTTTCAGTTAAACAAAATTAGATTTAGCATGAATATTAAATCAGTTTTTATGTTTTTCATTTGGTAATTCGCATGGGCCCAGCGTATGTGCTACCCACACCCCATAGAATCCGGCCCAGTCCAATTGCACACGCAGCAGTTACCAATAACACCTCCCTTCAATTTCCTTTTATTTCTTTTTCACATTTAATTTCCTTTTTAATCCAGTTTCATTTTAATTCACATAAAATAGTTTCATTCACCAAAAAATTCCCAAATAAATCATGGATATTCCTTTGTGTTTCTAGTTTTTATCACATTTTTATTTTATTTTTTTCATTGATCCACGTGCCAGGAATAATTCACCAATGTGCATAGCTTCTTTTGCTTCTTTTCTTGACCAGTCTGTCTTGTTTATTTTCTATAGCTTTCAATATTTACAGTTTTGATCCCATTCTTTTTTAATTGTGTTCCTAAGATCTTCTAGTTTTCATGTGATTTTTCTCAGAATTTTTAGAAAATTATTTCTTGAGTTTTGGTCTGGTATCTTGTGATGTAAGTTTTCTGTCCTAACTTGTGTTCTTGCCTTCATTTGGCTTAGTTCCTTTCTGAATTTTTGCAAATACTTTTGGCAAGTTAATATGATATGTTTTAAGATCATTTGGTTTCAGTTGTAGAATTTTTAGATGGCTGGTTGATTATTTGTGGATTTTTGTTCTCACCTTGTCCCATTTTGCTTCTTTTGGTTTATTAGATCTCTTATAGGCTTAGAAGGGCACTTGTGCCAACTTCTTCTTCTCATTTGGGGTTCCTTTGGGATGTGTATACTTTCCTGGTCCTAGGATAGGTCATGGTTCTTCTGAATTTTTGAGTTTGCCTCTTATTCAAGTCATTTGTTTCTTTAAGTGTTTAAATTCCATCTTTTGGTTCCGTTGCTTCTATTTTGGCATTGTTTGGTATTGTGTGGCTTTTCTCTTTATCTTGCTGGCTTCTTAGGACATTCTTCATATCATTTTGATTCTGGTTTTGAACTTTGTGCTTGTATTTTGTGTGTTTTGCATTACATCTTTCATAAGTGCGCATTTGCTTCCATATGTATTCATGTTGCCTCATTTTAAGTCATAAGTCTCTCATCTTCATTTCTTTGAGTTGGATTGGCATTAAGCATTTGTTTACTTCACTTCACTTATGATTGTTGGATGATGTCATGTTAATTTTCTCATTTTTTTTTCACTTGTGCATACTAACCTTGCAGGGGCTATGGTAAGTGTGAGATGTGGGAATTGAGTTCCACATCTCTAATTCTTATCTCTTATTCTTATGTTTATGTGAACTAACCCTCTTTTGTTGGACCTAGGCCTTTCTCATCTCTTCTTCTCTCTTCTTCTTCCTTCTTCATTAGGATAGAAACCTCATTAACCCTTAGGATATCCATGCATGTTAACACTTAGGATTGCTTTAGTCCCCTTTAGAATTTTTCCTTTGAGATCCTTTGGTGCTCTCTCTCTTCTCATCTTCAAACTTAATTTTAATTCATTTAATAAAGGTTGAGTACTTTCATGTGACATGAGACTTTGCTATGAGATGCTTGCATGCGTTCCATTTCGGGGCGAGGTGTGAGTTATCACTCGTGGTGGATAGGTCTTAACATGAGTACCTCACAAAGAAAAGCTAAAAAACACTTCTTAATCATAAAACCACAAAAACACTTAATAATGGTAATAGGCCAGTGTGCTTAAGCCTTCACTTGCGGGACTAGCTTTGGGGATTTCCTCCATAGATAGGTGTGCCTCTTGCGCATTCCATTTCGGGATGATGTGAGATGTACACATCCCATTGAGTAAGACTTAGGTACACTGACCTATGCAAACTTTCACAAATAAAAGCTTCATAAAAAACACAAACAAACAATAAGCGCCTTTCCTTCGGGAATTCTTTTCTCACCTCTTTCGCTCCGTCCGCGAACTTGCTCCTACTTGTCACTTTGCAAGACGGTTACGCACTCGTCGTCCGAGTCTGCAACACCTGAGCAATGGCATAGGCAGTTCAAGCCTTTAATTCACAAGCAATTTTCTTTTCTACCCCTAGTTAGGGGAACTACGGCGTATCTGATCCTCATTATCCCGATGAGGTACGTAGGCAGCGGGGTAGGGCCCGTTCGAGCACAATCTTTATTTTCCCTACATTTTTCTCTTTGTTTTCTTTTCAGTTCTTTTCCAGTTCCAGTTTCTTTTCATTTTCATTTCTTTTGCTGCAGCTTTCATACCCTCACCCTTTGAAACAGTTATTTTTGCAAGCGTGGATCCCGTCGGGTACGGCAGATGATCTGGGTGCTAATACCTTCCCAGGTCGTAACCGACTCCCGAACTCAGTCTCTTTGGTTCGCAAGACTTGTGTCCTTCCTCTTCTTTCTTCTGGTTTGTGCAGCATTACCATTCCCTTTCTTCGGGATAAAAATGCCTGGCTGGCGACTCTAACCTTTCCGCGCCACTTTCGCGTTTGTACTAGGATGAAAATCCCGGGAGCGACACCAGCTAGGCATTTTTATCCCGAAGGAAAGATAATGCTGCATAAACCTAGGAAGATATGGATAAGACGGTCGCGAACCAGAGAAACTGAGAAAGGGGGTTGGTTACAACCTGGGAAGGTATTAGCACCCAGATTGTCCATCGTACTCGACGGGATCCATGCTTGAAAGATTTCTGTTTAAATGGGTAGTGTCAGTGCTATCTATGTGCAAAAAGCTGGAAACGAATGTACAGGTGTCAGTGCAAGAAAGTGGAGTGAAGTGCTCAGGAATGAGGCTTAAAGAATAATGCTGGAAGAGGGGGAAGAGAAAGAGACTTTTGTTCGATAACAGTTAAGTTATGCCTACGTATCCTCTTGTGCAATGAGGAAGTCAGAACGCCGTAGTTCGACTCAAAGATACTGAAAAAAGAAATGACTGTGAACTGCTTGCTTGTCTATCCTCAAGTGTATGACCTGTCTAGCTCAGGGGCTAACTGTCTTGCATTAGACGGAAGAAGCGAGTTCTCGTTTGTGAGTGAATGAGGTGAGAAAAGAATCCCGAAGGAGACGATTATTGTTTATTTTTGATGTTTTCAATCTTTTATTGCTTTTTGTGTTTGTCATAAGTCAATGAGCTTAAGCCTAAACCAAGGGTTAGTAAACTCATCACATCCTCCCTTTGATTAGGGGTAATGAGAATACCTTAAGTATGAAGTAAGCACCTCACACTTAATCACCATGATGATGTAGGATTAAGATTATTAACCTACTTGTGATTATTTAGATGTTTTTGAGTTTTTGTTTAGTGTTAAGTAATGAGTTTAAGCCATAATCAAGGATTAGTGGACCCATTACACCATCCTAATAGAAGGATAATAGATGAGCACACTTAAGTTGAGGAAGATACCTCAACTTAATCCATGATTAGGGATTAACCTCATGAAAAAACAAGCCTTTATTAAATGGATTTTAATTAAGGGTGAGATTAAGAAATAAATTTTATGATTGGTAAGACAACTTGAGGGGGACTTGTCCATTAACACTAGGGTTAGTCCTTCTTAACCAATTAAGGAAGAATTAGAACCCTAATGCAAGGCCCAAGTTACAAGCTATTATCTTAGTGATTATTAGATGGATTGATTAATATATTTAAACACATCAAGGGTTTAACACTTAGGATTAAAGTTATACACTCCATCCTAAGAGAAGGATACATGCATACCCTTAATCACAAAGCCTTAAAACCTTAAAGGTTTAGTCTCTGATTATGAGATGAGAAGAGAGACACAAAGGTAAAACTAATGGGGGACTAATCAAAACCCTAATTGTTATCATGCTTGGGTGTTCCTAGGGTTTATGAGGCTTGCAAGAGATCTTCAAGAATAGCCACCAAGGAGAAGCAAGATGAAAGGAAGAGAAGCAGAAGAAAAAGTTAATTACTTCACTTAAGAAGATAAGTTACTTGAAGAAAGAAAGTGAAGGAAGAACATGAGTGAGCAAGCTCACTCTAAAGCAAAAGCAAAATGCAGCAATGAATACATAAGAGAGATGAGAAGAGAAGTGAGAAGTGAAGGCAAATTCATTTCTCAAAGTACTTACCACCTGAAAAGTTAGCATAAAGGAATGAAATGACATGAAAATGAAATGTATGCAAGGATGCAAACCAAAACCAGAAGCATAAACATGATGTAAATGATGCTAAGAGATGATGCAAAGGCATGTCAAGTTCTAGGGATGATCATACAAGAGATAAGAATGCAAATGAAGCATGAAAGAAGCATGAAAGCACATGAAAGTCCATGGAATGAAATGAATGCATAACATGGCAAATAGATGAATAAATGATCAAGCATGATTCTAAAGTGTCCTAAGATGTCTTAGATATCATGTGGATGCAAGAAATGTCATGGCAAGTTCTTGAATGAGTGCATATGCAAGATGTTGATAACCAGAAATCGTATCACTTTATTACTACGTTTCAAGTCCGTTTTATCGCACATTTATCCTATTAACTCCCGATTCTTCGAGTTTTTTATGTCATACTGCAGGTATAACATTTCTAGAGCTAAACCATGAGCCAAAGATCAAATGTACAAAACCAAGCATGAAAAGAAGAAGAAGAAAGGAATTCTGCCAAAGTCTGCATATTTTGCAACACTCACGGTCGTTACCACATCATCACGACCGTGACGCCCTACTTGGAACACTCACGATCGTCACTCAAGTGTCACGACCGTGACACGCTTTAAAAGGAAAAAGTGGCCGTGACGCCTTTGTCACGAACGTGACAAAGGGAAATAGGTTTAATTAAATTGAATTGGTCATGAAGACGTGCAACGTGAGTCAAAAAGTGACTCCTATTATTTCTCAAACCCAGTATGCATTTTTCCTGGATTCTCTCTTCAACGGAACGATACCCACGCTCATGAATTTCAACTGCCCAAGCCCAGAAATTATTTCTATAAATAGCCTAGTTACGAATTAGAAATTACAGAGCATTTTTTCTACTTTTCCGCGGAAGCTCTGCCGTAATTTTGTTGCACCCGTATTTAATTTTTTAGCAATTGTTCTTGTTTAATTTTCTGCTTCTATATCCAAACCAAAAACAATAACAATTTTCAACATTAGGAAATTGTTATTATTAATTTCTTTTTAAGCCTTCAGAATTTGTTTAGTATTAGTTTTTGATTCTGGTTCCGCACTCCGAGCTTACCAGTCTGTGGAAGAAGGAGTTTTAAGATTTCAATCATTCAGGTTTTTATATTTTCGCATTTATATTAAGTTATTTATTTATTTATGTTAAGATATTTTTATTATTTTATAATGTATGTTTTAATTAATATTTGTCTGTTTCTGCATCTGTCTGGTACAACAAAAATGAGTAGCTAAATTAATTAGGCGGTATGTAATTAAACTAAACCAAACCGGTAAAATCGAATCTAAGCTAAAATAATTAAGAACTTATATTATGGCTGAGACTTTTTATAATTAAAATTAATCTTTTTGTTACGAGAGTAAGAAAAGTGTAATAGGTTAGGTCGAGACCACGAGAGTGTGAGATTTTAACCGGATAGCAAAAGTTAGGCATTTGATTTAAATACAGCGAGAGCGCTTTAAAATGAATTAGACTTATTAAGTTTTCAAAAATTATTTTCTAAACACTTATGGGCTAGCGAGAGCAGGCATAGGGCTTTAGGAATAAGATCTGAGATAAGACCACGAGAGTGTGAGTCAAGGGTATTTAAACTGATAATCTCTACAGAATAATTTAAGTGAACCATCTTTATAAGCTTAGGTTAAATTGACCCGCATAGGTTAGCATAATTACATACCGACCGCCTTCTCATTATTTCATTAAAACTAAATTTAATTCTCGTTTTTAATCCTTAAAAAAAAACCAAAATCGTGACAAACATCCACCTTAGCTAAACTAGTAGACCCTCTAGCACTAAGTGATTATAAAGTCCCTGTGGGATCGACAATCTTTTATATTACTTCGATAGGCTGTGCGCTTGCAGTTCAGATACCGCTAGACACATATTGCGTCTTCGCCCCATCAAGTTTTTGGCGCCGTTGCCGGGGACCATAATTTAGTTACTAGTGCACTATTAGAGTAGCATTGTCTAGACTAAGGTAACAACTATTCTTTTCCTAATCTAATTTCCCGAGTGTATGCCAAGTACTCGCTCTCAAGGCGAAGACTTGCAACCTCCAGTCCCAGAATTAGAACGCTTCTTACACGTAAGAAGACGAATATTCGATTACGAACGAAAATACAACATTCCAGATCTTCAAGTTGATCCGCCTAAATCGGTCGGAACATCAAAGGACGCAGAGATGGCTGAAGAACCAAATCATCCACTCAAATATTACGCTAGTCCTTCACAAGCTGAGCTGCATTCCTGCATTGCTGCACCGGCTATCAACCGAAACGATTTCGAATTGAAACCTTCGCTGATATCAGCCGTGCAACAAAACCAATTCGCTGGAAATCCTACCGAGGATCCGAACCTTCATCTTTCGATATTTGTGCAGTATGCAGATACTGTAAAAGCTAATGGAGTTACCCAAGAAGCTATTAGATTACGTCTTTTTCCTTTTTCACTTCGAGACAGAGCGAGAGCCTGGCTTCAATCTCTACCCTCAAATTCAGTAACTACGTGGGAGGAACTAAAGAGAGTCTTCTTGACAAGATATTTCCCACCTAGAAAGACAGCTATGCTAAAAGCTCAAATCAACGGATTTAAGCAAAAGGAAAACGAGTCACTTTTCGAAGCTTGGGAACGCTACAAAGATATGCTGAGACTTTGTCCACATCATGAATTAGTAGAATGGATGGTCATCCATACCTTCTACAATGGACTCTTGTACAATACAAGAATGACAATTGACGCTGTCGCGGGCGGCGCACTAATGGACAAAGAATATAATGATGCTTATGCACTTATCGAGAGTATGGCTCAGAACCATTATCAATGGGGAAGCGAGAGAGTCGCAACTGAGAAACCAACAAAAGGAGGTATGTACGAAGTGAGTAGTATGGACCAAGTCAATGCAAAGTTTGACCAACTTAACCAAAAGATCGACAACTTGGCCATAACACCAACAGCCACCGTGGCTGCGGTAACACCTAACTGTGAGTTATGTGGAGTTCCAGGACATGCTGTCCCTGATTGTCAACTATTAGCAGGAATTTCCACAAATCAAGTGAATTATGCTCAAGGAAACCCATACTCAAACACATACAACCCAGGTTGGAAGAATCATCCGAACTTCTCCTATAAGAACAACAATGCTTTATACGCACCAGGTCAAGCACCAGCTACACCACCAGGATATCAAAAGACTGCTCCTAATGTTCCTAGAAAATCAAACCTTGAGTTGATGATGGAGAACTTCATAGCTACTCAATCTCAAACAAACAAGGATTTCCTAAATCAAAACATACATACTAGTGAGAAGATTAAACAATTAGTGAGCAAGGTAAATGCGTTAGCTACACATAACAAAATGCTTGAAACTCAGATTTCACAAGTAGCTCAACAACAAGCACCTACCTCTGCACCAGCTGGAGTATTTCCTGGACAACCCCAACCTAATCCGAAAGGACAGGCCAATGTTGTGATATTAAGAAGTGGCAAGGAACTTGACGGACTTACCGATCCAAGACTTGACAATCCAGCCATGTACCAAAAACCGGATAAGCCGACTGAAAAGGTGAATGAACCGGAAGAAAAGGAAGATAATAATCAAGAGGCAGTGGAGAAAGAAAAGCCTTATGTGCCTCCACCACCTTATAAACCACCAATTCCGTACCCTCAGAGATTAACCAATTCTAAGACGATGGGCCAGTTTAAGAAATTTGTTGAACTTCTGAAACAGTTGAATATTACTATTCCGTTTACAGAAGCTATCACTCAAATGCCCTCGTATGCTAAGTTTCTAAAGGAAATCTTATCCAATAAGAAGAAGATGGAGGATAACGGAACCGTTACACTTACTGCTGAGTGTAGCACAATAATTCAAAATAATATGCCTCCTAAGTTAAAAGATCCAGGAAGTTTCTCTATACCCTGTGTAATAGGAAAATTCGTCATTGACAAAGCTCTATGCGATTTAGGAGCCAGTATCAGTGTTATGCCCTTAACAATTTGCAAAAGGCTAGACATGGGAGACCTAAGACCAACTAAAATGTCTGTTCAACTAGCCGACCGCTCTATTAAATATCCTGTAGGCATACTAGAAAACGTCCCAGTACGTATAGGACAATTCTATATTCCTACTGATTTTATAATCATGGACATCTCTGAAGACTCCACTACACCTATCATACTAGGAAGACCATTCTTAGCTACCGTCGGAGCTATTATAGACGTAAAGAAAGGAAAGCTAACCTTTGAAGTAGGTGAAGAGAAAGTTGAATTTATTTTAACACAATTCTTACAATCACCAGCTATAGAGGATACATGCTATTTATTGGATGTAATTGACGAATGTGTAAGAGAAATGGAAATGAAAGAAACTACCTATTCTGAAATTATGAAAATTCAAATCCCTCCGATTTTCGAAGATGACAATTGGCGTAAACCATATCAGGATGATAGTCTAAGCGAAAGTTTAGCACTTACATCGGATCCCATGCCAAGTAAGAATAAACCTACATTAGAGTTAAAAACCTTACCTAAGAACCTAAGATATGAATTCCTAGACACTGAATGTACAAGACCAGTTATAATCAATTCCAGTTTAGGAACAATTGAAACAAAGAAACTTTTAGATGTCTTAAAGAAATATCCAACTGCATTAGGATATAACATATCTGATCTCAAAGGAATATGCCCTTCAATCTGTATGCATCGTATTCTGCTAGAAGAAGATTACAAAACCTCCAGAGAATCTCAAAGAAGAATTAACCCAATCCTTAGCACTGTAGTAAAGGAAGAAGTTAAGAAACTACGAGACACTGGAATAATATATCAAATCTCTGATAGTAAATGGGTTAGTCCAGTACATGTAGTACCAAAGAAAGGAGATATCACTGTTGTGAAAAACGCTTAAGGCGAATCGATATCACAAAGAGTAGTGACCGGATATAGAGTGTGCATCGATTATCGTAAACTAAACAAAGCCACTAGAAAAGATCATTTCCCACTACCTTTTATAGATCAAATGTTAGAACGATTAGCCAAGCACTCATATTTCTGTTATCTTGATGGTTACTCAGGATTTTTCCAAATCCCGATTCACCCAGATGATCAAGAGAAGACTACATTCACATGCCCTTATGGAACGTTCGCTTATAGACGAATGCCCTTTGGATTATGCAACGCTCCTGCAACATTTCAAAGATGTATGATGTCAATCTTCGCAGATTTCATAGACAACATCATGGAAGTGTTCATGGACGACTTCTCTGTATGCGGGCAAAGTTTTGAAGGATGTCTATCCAATTTAGAAATGGTGTTAGAAAGATGTGTAAAAGTAAACCTCGTGCTTAACTGGGAGAAATGCCATTTCATGGTCAGAGAAGGAATCGTACTAGGACACGTTATATCTGATAAGGGAATTGAAGTTGATAAAGCTAAGATAGAAGTCATAAAAGATCTTCAACCCCCTAAGACCGTTCGAGAAATACGAAGCTTTTTAGGACACGCCGGTTTCTACCGACGATTCATCAAAGATTTCTCGAAAATCACTAAACCTCTTACCGGTTTATTAATGAAAGACGCTGAGTTCATATTCAATAAAGATTGTCTTAAAGCATTCGAAACTTTAAAAACAGCCCTCATCACCGCACCAATCATGCAACCTCCTGACTAGAGATTACCTTTCGAAATCATGTGCGATGCGAGTGACTATGCTGTAGGCGCAGTTCTAGGACAAAGGAAGGACAAGAAACTTCGCGCAATTTACTATGCCAGTAGAACCTTAGATTCTGCTCAGATGAACTACGCCACTACTGAAAAAGAATTGTTAGCAGTTGCCTTTGCGCTTGACAAATTCCGTTCCTACCTAGTGGGAGCGAAAATAATCATCTACATAGACCACGCTGCTATCAAATATTTATTAACCAAGAAAGATGATAAACCAAGACTCTTGAGATGGATTTTACTCTTACAATAGTTTGATCTCGAAATAAAAGATAAGAAAGGTACTGAAAAAGTCGTAGCGGACCATTTATCTAGAATAGAAGGTATTAAACCCGAACAAGTGCCGATTAACGATGATTTTTCGTATGAACAGCTGATAGCACAAATAGGAAGCAACCCAATTCAGTTAGACCTAGATGAACCAGAACCCGTGGAAACAATCCAAACAACCGTAGGACTGCCATGGTACACTGACATTGTCAACTACTTAGCTGCAGGAGCACTTCCACCTGATTTAACCTATCAGCAGAAAAAGAAATTCTTTCACAATCTCAAGCATTACTATTGGGACGAACCATTATTGTTTAAAAGAGGACCTGACGGAATCTTTCGTCGGTGCATTCCCGAAGAAGAAATAGAAGATGTCATTGCTCATTTTCATTCATCTCCTTATGCTGGACATGCAAGCACTTCCAAGACTTGTGCAAAAATCTTACAAGCCGGCCTATTTTGGCCTAATCTATGGAAAGATGTCCACATTGCTGTTATAAATTGCGATCGGTGTCAACGCACCGGAAATATTTCAAGAAGAGATGAAATGCCTCAAAGAGGAATATTAGAAGTAGAAGTCTTTGACGTCTGGGGAATATATTTCATGGGACCATTCCCATCATCTTTCGGTAATAAGTACATACTCGTAGCTGTCGATTATGTTTCAAAATGGATTGAGGCTATAGCTTCTCCTACAAATGACACACGAGTAGTAATTAAGCTTTTCAAGAATATAATCTTTCCAAGATTTGGTGTGCCTAGACTTGTCATTAGTGACGGTGGCTCGCATTTCATTTCAAAAATATTTGACAAATTACTATCTAAGTATGGAGTCAGACATCGTGTAGCAACACCATATCATCCACAAACGAGTGGACAGGTCGAAGTCTCAAACAGAGAAATTAAACAAATCCTAGAAAAGACTGTCGCCATATCTAGGAAAGATTGGTCATCTAAACTTAATGAAGCTTTATGGACTTATAGGACAGCCTACAAGACACCCATAGGAACTACACCTTTCAAACTAGTGTATGGGAAGGCTTGTCATCTCCCGGTAGAACTAGAACACAAAGCATATTGGGCGATTAAAACACTCAATATAAACTACAATGCCGCAGGAGAAAAGCGAATCCTCGACATTAATGAATTAGAAGAATTAAGATTAGATGCCTACGAGAATGCTAAGATATATAAGGAAAGAACCAAGCGATGGCATGATAAACGCCTATCTAGGAAAGAATTTAGTGTGGGAGACGTTGTACTCCTCTTTAATTAAGACTTAGGCTCTTTCCTGGAAAACTAAAATCTAGATGGTCAGGACCCTTTGAAATAACTAGAGTGTTCCCGAGCGGAGCAATAGAAATTAAGGGTAGGAATAGTGAACCGTTCATAGTAAACGGACAACGATTAAAACATTACCATAACGTTGAAAATAGAGATTATGCAAATAGTCTAAAGCTTTTAGAGTTGTCCACTAATTTCCCTGATTAATCTACCCCTAAGCATTACGTCAGGCTTATGACGATAAAAACAGCGCTTAGTGGGAGGCAACCCATTTTATCATTTTAATCAATTTATCATTTTATCATTTTATCATTTTATCGTTTTATCGTTTTATTGTTTTATTGTTTTATTTCATTACTATCATTATTGATTTCATTTATGCATTTATTTTCTTATTTTCTTTATTTTTATTTTTATTTTCTAAATCACTTTTACAGATTTTCTAAAGTCTTTTCCACTTTCCTTTTCCCCCTGATTTGTTTCCTCCACATTTACACTAACTATGGCTAACCAACCAAGAAACATTATGGAAACCAAATTTAGAGGTAGAAACGAAAGAATGAAATTTGAGGAATTATCACAGAGACAAATGGATTTGACTCTGTACTATGATGAACAGACCATGAAAACTTTAGGTATACATGATAGCATCCTATACCTGTTTAACCAACTTGGATGGGAGAATGCTCTCATAAAACATAGGTTTGTGACTTACCGCGAGCTCACCCTTGAGTTCTTAAGCTCCTTAGTTTACCTACCCGAGCGCGGATTTGGATTAAGAAAAGGATTTATTAGTTTCCGACTATTCGGGATCGAATATAACTTTAACCATAAGGAACTAGCTGACTTATTAGGATTCCCTAGTGGATCCTTTGCTTTTACTACCACACAGGTAGAATTAATGGATATTGAGCTAGACTTATTTTGGGGAACCTTAACCGGAAATTACCATCCTGAGCCGGATAACATGAACAATGATGAAATACATAACCTTGCTATCCGCTATTTCCATAAGATCCTTGCCCACACCTTCTTTGGAAAGGAAGAGAACCTCACTGGAGTATCTAAAGATGAGATATTCATAATGTCCTGTTTGACCAATGGACAACCCGTTAATGCTGTACCATTCATGATGCGAACTTTTACCCGAATCCAAGAGGAACCTGATCTACCAATATTGGTAGGTGGCCTGGTCACCATGATTGTTGATGCCCTCGGACTTAGATACCAATTGCACAAGTGCAACCGTTTAGGAACCATCCGTCCTATGAATCTGAACTTCTGCTTTAACCGCCAAATTATAAGAAACTTAGGACAACCACCTTACGAGTACCTAATCAGAAATGAAATAGTAACCCTGTTCACATTACCGAACCATGCTAGAGTCAGTGTTCACAATAAAGATAATTGGCTTTATGAGTTTACCCCTCCTGACTATCCATCCACACCCGAAACACCACAATCTTACCAAATTAGGGATGACATAATGACTGATGTAGAAAGTGACCCTGAGACACCTCCTGGTTACCATGACATCGACCACACTGATGAAGTTATTGACACCCCTGAAGTAAATCAAGTAGGATATGCTGACAACTTAAAGAAAATTCTGAATACTCTTGAAGTTTACCAAGCCGATATTAATGTTGTTAAGGATGAGGTTAAAAGCATGCGATTGGACGTTATAGGTTTAACTGACATAACATGTGAACAATTCTATCATTTAAACTCCGCACTTGAAGATTTGAAGAAGCAACTTTGATAATGCTGTAGTGATTTAAATTATTTTACTTTTTGCTTTTGTTTCTAGTTTGTTTTAACATTTTGCATACATTTCGTAGCTTATTTTTATCAATGTAATTTTCCTTCTATTATGTCAAAAGCAAAGTACTTCTAGTTTTGCAATTTTCCAATTTAATCAATTTCTATGTTTTTCATTATTTGCTGATATATTTGAATTGCTTGATATTTTATGAATTCTCGTGTGATGAAATTTACTGCTTATATATGTTGATCCACTATTATGTATTATGTTTATGTTGGAATTAAATGAAAGTGATAAGAAATTGCATTGAACTGAAGTGAGATAATGCATTCTGTGAAAAATTCCATGTTTTGAAGCCATCACGGTCGTCACCATTCCCTCACGATCGTGACGGGCTATTTAGCGTGTCACGACCGTAAGACCCCCTTCACGACCGTGACAACCCTATTTTACGAATTCTGAAGATACAAAACCGTTCACCTTTGCAGAACCCCATTCTCATTCTCACAAAATAGAAACCTCCCATTATCTCCTCATCTCCCGTAACCACCCATTACTCTCAATCAATTTCATTTACCCGTTCAACCTCTCCATTTATTCCAAACTTCTCACATTCACTTCATTACTTATTAATCCGAACAATTTCTTCACATTTCTTCATTTTCTCACAAAACCTCAAAAAACTCTTATCTCTCATTTACCTTATTTGCATGCAATGGAGAATATACAGTTTAGAGATGGTGACCAAGGAGAAGCACAAAGACAGAAGTTTGTCAGGTTTCAAAACCGTGGCATCCAACTCACTCGGTATATCGACCTTGACTGCTTGAGGGAGTTAGGATTGCTAGACGGCGTGAAGCTACTACTTGAGCATGTTGGCTTGTGGGACTTGTGCAGTCAACCACAACCGAAATTCGAAAACCTCACCTTGGAGTTTCTGAGTTCGTTTCAGTATATCACACCATCCGGTTCAACAAGTCAACTCACAGGCATTACAAAGTTCAGAATGCTCGGAAGAGAGTTCCAAATCACGCAAATAAGGATCGCTGAACTATTAGGCTTCAGCCACGGCGACGATGCTCATCTCCGCGTGCCCGACAACTTCAACGAAGTTGCTTTCACTTTGTGGCACAACATCACTAACAGCCGTGCTACCGCTTATCATAGTCAGAATGCCACCCACATCCATAATCCGGCGATTCGATATTTCCATCGCATCATCTGCAACACTATTTTCGCAAGAGAGAGCAACCACAAGCTTAATTCAAAAGAGCTCTTGTTCTTGCACTGTGCCTTGAATGAGGAACGCATCAATGCTGCCCCGTTCCTTTTAGCCCATATCCAGTCTGTAGCGCATAGAGGCGCAACTCCCTTCTACATTGGCGGGATTGTCACCACCCTTGCCATACAGCTGCAACTTGGTGACCAGATTACTCATTTGCCTCATAGAGCAGCAGAGTTTCTTACAAAGAGCTATTGCAAGTCCGCTCATTTGATATCTCAGAGAGAGGATGGAAGGTTCAACCCTGTGATCCAAGGCACCATCTATCATCACATCACCTTGCCTTGCAGTGACCGCATCGATCCATCGAACTGAGCCAATTGGCTATTTGCTTTACCGGATGTCGCAGGCCACGTCCCAATTATTGATGAGAAGACTGATGCACCTGTGGACGAGATGCAGGATACCATGGATGCTGTTGAGCCAGTACAGGACATCCCTGAGTCCTCCACCAGGCAGCCACCTTTACCAGACATCACACTTGAAGACGTCCTCCATGCCATTCATCAGCAGAATCAGATGAATGCCGCACTCGAGCGAAGGCAAAAAGAGCAATACGATGCACTCCTTTCAGTTGTTGCCAATAACCAGAGGACAACAGATGAAAAGCTAGGAGATATTTTTAACGAGCTGGAGGCTTTGCGTATATATATCACTGCTCTCACCACCACCGGTTCTGATCAGGAAGCCACTCCTACCAGACGCTCCCGCACCAGAAGCCGAGGCCGTGGTCGTCAGCAGCCTTAGTTTATGTTTTTGTTTTTGCATTTCTGTTTTTGTATTGTATTTTCCCCGCTATTATATCACAACATTGAGGACAATGTCTGATATAGTGTGGGAGAGATACCTTTCCCTTTCCGCATTTTCCATTTCATTGTATTTTCCTTTCCGTATTTCAATTAAACAAAGTAATATTTGTGCTATTTCTTCAGTTTCGAATTTTCCCCGTTCATTTAGCCATACCGAAATTTTTTTCTTTATCTTCGCATTACCCGACTCACCTATGAAATCGTAGTTAGGAATCTGAGAAAGATCCAACAAAATCAATACAGTCTTGACACCTTAGACTTCCTACTTAAGCATTTCGTTCCGATAATTGTTACGACTACACCTTAAGTTTTAGTTCTAAAGTAACCCCTAGTAGTTTATACTAGCAGTCAGCACCGTCTGAACACAAACCACGTGGGGAGCCGATGAACATAAGTGTTTGATGCCTAACCTATAAACGATCCTTCATATCTCGATGCCAATAAAAAGAAATTGCACCAAAGTACACGGTCGCATATAAGAAACGAGAAATATAAGAAGGAGTCCATTGCGGGTTGGTTCAGAGGTACCTGGTTCTGAACTTGGTAGGGCGTGCTACGGCTCGATCCCCCACAACCTCCAATTTGGATAATATATATAGGGTTGCCACATTCGTGTACCAGACCCCGTGCTTATAAAGGATCAAAGTCACTAACCGGCTACTCCACTACGTGCGTGCTAAGGCAAAGGGCTTAATGTGATTGCGCTAGAATGAAACCGGGTGAAATAAGATCGAAAGACTCTAGGTAAAATCATAACGCAATTACCGAATGTTTCGTTTAACGGGAAGTCGACGACTTAGCTTGTTGCTTGTGTCATTAGTGTATCGTTAGTGTTCTATTCTAGTACCAGTTTATCTAGCTAAATGATTCCTCGTATGGTTTGTTATGTGTATGCGTCCGATAAAAAATTGTCCGATCATTTTTCAACCGACTATTTGCTTGAGGACAATCAAAGGTTTAAGTTTGGGGAAGTTTGATAACGAGAAATCGTATCACTTTATTACTACGTTTCAAGTCCGTTTTATCACACATTTATCCTATTAACTCCCGATGCTTCGAGTTTTTTATGTCATACTGCAGGTATAACATTTCTAGAGCTAAACCATGAGCCAAAGATCAAATGAATAAAACCAAGCATGAAAAGAAGAAGAAGAAAGGAATTCTGCCAAAGTCTGCATATTTTGCAACACTCACGGTCGTTACCACATCATCACGACCGTGACGCCCTACTTGGAACACTCACGATCGTCACTCAAGTGTCACGACCGTGACACGCTTTAAAAGGAAAAAGTGGTCGTGACGCCTTTGTCACGAACGTGACAAAGGAAAATAGGTTTAATTAAATTGAATTGGTCATGAAGACGTGCAACGTGAGTCAAAAAGTAACTCCTATTATTTCTCAAACCCAGTATGCATTTTTCCTGGATTCTCTCTTCAACAGAACGATACCCACACTCATGAATTTCAACTGCCCAAGCCCAAAAATTATTTCTATAAATAGCCTAGTTACAAATTAGAAATTACAGAGCATTTTTTCTACTTTTCCGCGGAAGCTCTGCCGTAATTTTGTTGCACCCGTATTTAATTTTTTAGCAATTGTTCTTGTTTAATTTTCTGCTTCTATATCCAAACCAAAAACAATAACAATTTCCAACATTAGGAAATTGTTATTATTAATTTCTTTTTAAGCCTTCAGAATTTGTTTAGTATTAGTTTTTGATTCCGGTTCCGCACTCCGAGCTTACCAGTCTGTGGAAGAAGGAGTTTTAAGATTTCAATCATTCAGGTTTTTATATTTTCGCATTTATATTAAGTTATTTATTTATTTATGTTAAGATATTTTTATTATTTTATAATGTATGTTTTAATTAATATTTGTATGTTTCTGCATCTGTCTGGTACAACAAAAATGAGTAGCTAAATTAATTAGGCGGTATGTAATTAAACTAAACCAAACCGGTAAAATCGAATCTAAGCTAAAATAATTAAGAACTTATATTCTGGCTAAGACTTTTTATAATTAAAATTAATCTTTTTGTTACGAGAGTAAGAAAAGTGTAATAGGTTAGGTCGAGACCACGAGAGTGTGAGATTTTAACCGGATAGCTAAAGTTAGGCATTTGATTTAAATACAGCGAGAGCGCTTTAAAATGAATTAGACTTATTAAGTTTTCAAAAATTATTTTCTAAACACTTATGGGCTAGCGAGAGCAGGCATAGGGCTTTAGGAATAAGATCTGAGATAAGACCACGAGAGTGTGAGTCAAGGGTATTTAAACTGATAATCTCTACAAAATAATTTAAGTGAACCATCTTTATAAGCTTAGGTTAGATTGACCCGCATAGGTTAGCATAATTACATACCGACTGCCTTCTCATTATTTCATTAAAACTAAATTTAATTCTCGTTTTTAATCCTTAAAAAAAACCAAAATCGTGACAAGCATCCACCTTAGCTAAACTAGTAGACCCTCTAGCACTAAGTGATTATAAAGTCCCTGTGGGATCGACAATCTTTTATATTACTTCGATAGGCTGTGCGCTTGCAGTTCAGATACCGCTAGACACATATTGCGTCTTCGCCCCATCAGATGTATGTGAATGAACATGAGAAATTAGGGTTTTCCTGCAACATGAGATGTAAAAGTCAAAAACAGAAGCA
Source organism: Lathyrus aphaca (assembly GCA_963966055.1). NCBI lineage: Eukaryota > Viridiplantae > Streptophyta > Magnoliopsida > Fabales > Fabaceae > Lathyrus > Lathyrus aphaca. The sequence continues at coordinate 84,924,951 of OZ014521.1, read as the reverse complement.
AATAACAAGATAAAAATTTGAAAATGCAATCAAAGGAACCCTAACCCCATATGATATCACACCCCAAAGGAGGATACCTAACTCTTAACCTAAAGGAAGTTATGAATTTTCTAAGTCATCTAGGGTTTTAAGGTACCTTAAGGGAAAAAATGCAAATCAAATCAAAAATGCAAAAGAAATTTGTGACAAAATTATGCTAGATACTACATGTCGAATTAAGAACAATGCAAAAAGAATTAATGTCATACCATTCATGGTTAGGCAGAAAAGAATTTTTGAAGTTAGGGTTCAAAACTAGGAATTTTATGAACCCTAAATTCAAGAAAATTGTCAAAGATTGTTCAAAAACCAAAAAGAAATTTGTATGAATAGCATGACAATGTTTCTAAATGTCCTAAGATGCAATGTGAATTATTTTGGGATTTTTAGAAACCTAAATGATATTTTAATTAATTAGTTTCCATTAATTGATTAAAATAAACATTTAAATGTTTTAAAAATGATTTTTTTAATGCAAAATATAAAAATAAAAATATTTTGGGGTGAAGAAAATTATTTGGATGCAAAATGCAGAAGAAAATATTTTTTGGGATTTTCTAGCTATTTTTAATAAAATGTGCAAAATAAATGAGAAAATATGAAATAAAAATGAAATAAAACAAAAGTAAACTGATCCAGTGGACAAGATTTGAACTGGGAATATTTGGTTTGACCTGGCGCGCTATCCAACGACCAGAATTCAAATTCAGTAAAACCTAATTAATTAAATAATTAATCCTAATTAAAAGTTAATGAAATGATCCTAACCACTCATCACACGCGGGAAAGCAAAATCCAAAGGCCCACGTTTAAACCTAGCCCTAACCCTAATTAGCACATTAATCACTTTCAGGTGGCCGGAGAAGACCTCCGGTCATCTTCTCCGGCCAGACCCTCCCTGAGCAAACCCCAAACTTCAACCCTAGGTTATTTCTGGAGCTCTAAAGCTCCAGATCAACTCACCTCACTCTCCTGAACTCAAATCCACTCTCAAAACAAATTTATTATGGCTCAATCTCATGATTCGAAGAGAAATTCAAAAACGGAAAAAGTTTCAGAAGCTTAGTAAATGCTCAATATGCAACCATTTTCAAAACTAAAGGTATCAACATGATTAGCACAACATAATGAACACTCTAAGAACTTAAAATAACGTTTTTGGAAAAAAGTTTGAAGAAGCTACCTGAGCTTGAGCTTCCTCAGTTTGGAGCTTTCTGGTCACCTCTCTTGTGCAAAATGACTCCCTTTGACCTCCTGATGAAGCTTTGATGCTTGGAAGGCCTTGAGAGTGGCTGGTATGAGTGGTAGCAACTCAACTGGTCAAGAATCGTGTTTTGTGTATGGGGTGTTCTTGGCTGGTTTAATGGTTGCTTTGTGTTCAGTGGATGATTTTGAGATGAATGGTGAAATTTGTTTGAAGATTGAGTGAGTATTCAGAGAGTTTCGAAGGAATTTGCAAGAGGAGTGATTTTGTGGAATGCTGAGTTCTTAGAGCTCTTAGCTTGTGTGTCTTATGAAAAATGATCCTTGAAGCATGCTTGTAGAGTCCTGGTTGGGCAGAGAGTGGGTGGTAGACTGTGGTGATTGGTATGGGTGTTTTTGCACAAAGTCAATAAAGTTTGTACTTGAGGTATGTGCAATGGTGCAACTGGCTTTTTGGCTTGTCCATGTGCAGCATGGATCAAGGAGGTCCATGGAAATGGTTTTGAGGCAATTCAGCAAGTGGAAACAAAGTTATGTGTCATTTTGCAAAATCTATGAAGTTTGGCCCTTTTGTAATTTCTTGATGTTCAAGGCATGGAATGACACAATTCTTTGGGAAATTCTGATTTTTATGCAATGAACTATGATGTTATGATACTTAGAAGTGTGTTTGAAGTCATAAAATGCCTTGGCAAATGGTTTTGCAAAAATCCCTCTTTGGTGCATTCTTGAAAATTATGTGATTTTTGCCAACTTTGTCAAGCCATAACTTGAGTTCCATAATGAATTAGGACTTGTTCTTGTACTTTTTGAAAAGGTAATAATCCAATCTACAACTTTCATGACCAATAATTTTTCATTTGAAGCATTTTTGGTTGAGAAAGAGGAGGTTGAAAAACTTTCCCAAAATGGAAAGTTTACATTACAAGTCATTTCCATTTTTGGCAACTTTTGGTTTAGCTTACTTTTCTTCAATTTTGTGAACTTACAAGCACTTCAATGATCAAATAAAGATCATATAACTTCAATTTGATGAAAAATCCACTTTGGTTCCATGTTGGGGGCCTCAGATGCCCTGATTTTGCTCTAACTTGCTCAAAAAGTTACCCAGTGAACAAATGACTTCCACAACGAATTTCTTCATAAAACTTGGTACACATGATCCTTATAACATATTTAGACCAATAGAAACAAGAATGACCAAAAAATTTGGAGTTATGGCCTCTGAAACCAAAACCCTAATTTCAGGTCATCTATGCAGTTAAACCCTGGATCTGCTTCCATGTTGTGCAAGTTCTTGTGATTATTTGACTTACTTGATCTTTGAGGGATATAAAATGATGATTGAACATTCATGGACCCTCTTGGAATGATTGGTGGTCTTTGGAGTGGCTCAGATGGATCGTGGATTGCTCAGATCACAAACCCTAGATGCAGATGAACTTGAACTTATGCAGTGAAACAAAAATGCAATATGAGATGACATGCCTATACTAATGCAAATATGAAAGATCACAAGCCAATGGTGTGAACTTAGTGAGGGAAAATTTGGGGTGTTTACAGGATTGTACCAAGGAGATGATGTATTAGGATTCTGAGGAGGATCCCTTAAAGTAATTAACTCCCCTTTCAACATGTGTTGCAAGGCTTGGGCCAGTGACATGTTGATCTTGGTAAACTGTATTCTAGGCTTTTGTTGATTGTTCTGTTGTTGATCTAGTGTTGTAGGGGCAAGATTGGAGATGTGAACTGCTCCCACAGATTGGTGACTCCTGTTACGACTATGTTGACCATACACAACATTAGACTCCTTCTTTCCACTAGGGGCTTCTTAGCAGCGCTTGAGGAAGAGGCACCCACCTGTATCTTACCACTTCTTATTCCACTTTCCATACATTCTCCAGTCATTATCAGCTCAGTGAAACCAGATGATGAGCTTCCAATGAGGTGACTATAAAAAGGACCATTTAGCGTACTCATAAACATATCCACCAGCTCCCTGTCAGTCAGAGGAGGTTGAACTCTACCAGCCAGGTCTCTCCATTTCTGGGCATACTCTTTGAAACTCTCCTTAGCACCCATAGACATGCTTTGGAGCTGCATGCGAGTTGGTGCTAAATCAGCATTGTATTGGTATTACCTATAGAAGGCCTCAGCAAGATCATTCCAATCACAAATATTAACACTTTCAAGTTGATAATACCACTCCAATTGAGCTCCAGATAAACTCTCTTGGAAGAAATGAATCCACAGTTTCTTGTCAGCAGTATGTGGTTGAATCCTCCGGACATAAGACCTCAAATGCAGTTTAGGACATGAAACACCATCATACACCACGAAAACAGGAACCTCGAAGCCAATAGGTATAACCACTCAAGAAACTAAACTCAAATCTTCAAAATCAAGCCCAGAAGATTTTTGTAGTTCCATAGCGTTCACTCTGTCTACCAACATCTTATACTTCTCCTCACTAGCAGGATCATGATAATAGTTCGCCTCAGAATCAAAATCTTCCACAGTATCATGAAGACTACCTCCTTCTTTCTCAGAATTTTCAGACTCAAAATCCTCAACCTCTTCTTTGGTCTTGATAGGACCTCTGAATCTTCTACCCAGGTTGATAAGGCCCCCTGATTTTCTAGTCTTCTTCTTCTTCTTAGCCAGAAGAGCCTTCAGCTCATCTTGTCCCTTGGACAAGTTCAAGATTAGTTCTTGGAATTGTGCATTCTGAGCCTGGAGATCCTTAGACTTGGACAAGTAATTTTGAAGAGTGTGAGCAAGTAACTATGAGGTACCTACCCTAGACTTAAGTCTTTCATGTTCTCGTATGTTCTTTCAATGGTAAGTCTATCCCTATAATTAAGGAATAGGTAGTCATTACCTTGGATGTGTTAAGGGACAAGCATAGGGTCATCGTATGGTCATAGAAAGCAACAAGTAAGGGTGTCTTTAGCAATTCGTAGGGACTTATCATCTTTTATTCGAAGGGACAAGATCATTATCGTAGGTAACCTCGAAGGGACTTGATCTTTAAAACTGTAGGGACCTGATGATATTTATTAAGGGACTTTGCTTAAGACACCCTTATATTCGAGGGACCTGACCATATTTAAGGCAACCAAGAGGGGTAACTTAGGAAGTGCAAGATGGCGATCAAAGATCGACTTACGTGTGTGAGTGTTCATGTTCAAGTATTTATCTTATTTAATTAATTTTCTAAGTTATTTAATTACACATAGGTTATGCACACCCTAAAATTACTAACCATACAATAAAAATAATTACAAAAAAAATAAAGCAAAGATATAAACCTATTACATGGCTTTAGCAATTACATAATAATAAAAATAATAATGATAAATATAATAATAATAAGAAATAAGCAATAATCACATATTAGTAATAATAAAATAATAATAATAAGGGTTAGAAAAATAAATGAATAAAGAAAATAAGAATTTAGCAAGAAAAAATTAATATTAGAGAAGTTTTTAGAAATTAATTAAGAAAATAAGTTTAATAATAATAAATAAATAACAAATTATTTGCATAATAAAAATAAAGATTAATGATCTAATTAGGGTTTAGAAAAATTAGGTTAATTTTTAGGGTTAGGATAAAAATTAGGGTTAACAAAAAGTTAGGGTTAATATTTAAATTAAGAAAATTAGGGTTTTGTTAATTATAATTATACATTATTAATTTATTTACAAAAAATACATAATAATTATATATAAGCATATTATAAAATAAATACAAACAATTTATATTTAAGAAAATAAAATATGATTTAAAAAAATATGAGGTTTTAGGAAAATATTATTGATTATTGTTTAGAAATTACTTTTATAAGAGTTTAAATGAATTAAATAATATATATAAACAAATAAATACAAAAAAAAATTGAAAAATGTAAAATAACTGGGGCTGGGATTCGATCCAACGCCCTAGGCTTCCCAACCCTTGGTCCAGCATCACCACCACTAGGCCAGCTGCGCCTGGTGAACACATAATGGGTGTTGATCTTTATATTTTAAACCTGCAAAATAAATAAAATCCAAAACAAAATGGCATGCGGCCAGATTCGAACCCAGGACCATTACAACAACAACCAAACACTCCAACCACTAAGCCACATGGGGCGCGTCTGCTAAAACACCAACAATCAAACATAATGTATTAAATCAAGTGAATAATGGAAAAATAAACAAAAAGATGTTGTCACCAAGGATCGAACGCAGGTCACAACCAACAACACGCGCAAACCATTACCACTGGGCCGAGCAACGTTAGCTGATATAATATGAAAACAAAAAAAATAAAATATTAAGTCTAAATTTGAATTTCCTCCTGCGCGCCAACTGACTTCATCTTCTTCATATTACCTGCGAAATTTCCTACAAATACACTTACGAATTTTCCTGCGAATTCTCACTTTCAAGAACCTGCGAAAATTGGATCTCTCACAATATGTAAAATTTCAACAAATTGATCACATAGACATGATCCACACATCATACACAGTTCATTGATGTCTTTAGAATTTATTTATATTGGTTAATTGAGAAACCCTAATCGGCCACCCTAAACCCTAACAATGGCAACTTCTTGGTCTTGCATCGAAACTCAAATTAAACTATCCAGAAACATTCCTTGGCTCATTATAAACACAAAACAACAATCAAACACAATTTATTATGCACGAATATTAGAAAACGAAAAAATAATAAAAGTGCAAGAACATTGATTCGGTTTATGCAAATGGTAATGATTTTGATGTTGTTGATGATCGAAACATGATCAGTGAGCCTCAAGGAAGCTAACGCAACCTTTGTTTTGTCTTGAAAGTGTCTCTAGGTCAAAAACTGAATATGACTTTTGGTGTGAAAATTTGAAGTTCAAGGGTGTTCTTGGAGGCTCTGAAAATCGTCCCTAATGCAATGGTCTTCTTGTGTTTATGTAGTAGTGTGAATTAGGTTAACAATCTTGTGGATTTGTGGGCTTTATGAGGTAGCTTGATCATGAAGAAATCAAATATTTGAAAATCACCAAAAATTAAATCTAACAATGCCAAATTGATCAAGCACGAATTTGGATGTGATCAATCAACTCTAAATAATTTTTATGACCTTCTAGAACAAGAATCAAATTTAAATATTGAGTTTTCATATTTTATTTTAATTTAAATTGATTTTTAATGAATAAAATCAAAATAAATAAAAAATAAACTATAAAAATATGAATAAATAATATTTGATTCGTGCATGAGGTCATGGTAGAGATTGGGTCATAAAAATGCAAGCCCATGTGAAAAGAATTGGTTCTAAGACCCTTTTTGCTCAATAAACCTCTCAAAAATTTCCCAACTTTGCAAAGGCACAAATCCCTCAATTTTAAGGCTATGAAGGTGTTATTGAACATTTTGTAAAGCTTAAAGAGTCCTCTAACCAACCTCTTTGGTCTCATGTCCATATCATTTACCATTTTCAAATTATGCCCTTTGGAAGATGTTGACTTTTTGTTGACTTTTGAAATGACCTATAATGTCTTAGCTCATACCTTCCAAATGAATCATTTTTGGGCTTGGCTTGTGAGACACAAAGTTGTAGAGAATTCAATTTCCTTCAAAATGAGATTTGGATGGGAAATTTTTTATGAAGCATGTGAAAGTTATGGCTGGTCAAAGTTCAGTTGATTTTTCCTGTGAAAACCCTAATTTAGAAACTCCTGATTCTTGATGATCTGAAACTTCCTTGATGAATCATGATCAACCCTTGATCAAATGATGAATTTTACTTTATATACTTGATGTTGGCATAAAATCTTGAAGTTTGACTTTGATTTGACCACAGTTGACCTCAGTTTGACTTTTTGACTACTTTGACTGATTTTAGCCTATCTGGTCATCTGACTGAGCAAACCTTTTGGGAAAGCCTTGAAACTTGAAATAGGGATTCTTGAAGACATATAGGATGCTATGAAGCTCACGAGAAGCCTTGGAAATCCATTTTGCATGATAAAACTCAAACCCCTAGTTTATGGTGTATTGCTTAGGAGAAGGCTTTGTCTGAGGGAATTGTCAAACTTTCTGACTAATTGTGAACCTTGTGAACCTCTTGTGATACCTTGTGAACCTTGTGAACCTCTTGGGACACCTTGGTACACAATGCCTTGACTAGGTGATGGCAAATTTTGGGGTGCAACAGTAAGCAATAAACTTGTTTGCCTCTTGGGCTTACAATGAAATGAAATAAATACAAAGATAGGGTTTTAAGTCTCCCATGGACGTTTCCTCTTTGTATTGAGGTATGTGTTGAGATTCCTTTCTTCGTGAAGTTGTCTTGTCAGCTCCAGGATTCTTTCTTGACTAACTTTGAAATGAGTCTCAAAAGTATCCCTTTGTTCCTTCAATTGGATCCAGGACCTTTGCAACTCTTCTATGTCAGTGGGCATGTCTGGATGAAGAATGATATAAGGAGTATCTCCTTCAGCAACAGGCTCCATGGTAACTGGAAGGATAGCAGGATATGGCATCATAAGCGTTTGAGTGCGCGCTCATACCCATCTGAGATAAGGTTCCATAGGAATGTAGTACTTTGGTTCCAGAGTCTTGCTGTTAACCTTGTTCACTTTACCCCAAGCTCGTATGAACCTTTGACGATAACCTTGCAGATCGTTGTCGTAGTCGAACACAATACCCTGAATAAGCATGTCATGAGGACCATTACTCCGAGCATAACCAAACTGGCGTAGAGCTAAAAATGGGTTGTAAGTAATGCCCCCTCTTATGCCAAGGAGTGGCACATTAGGGAACTCCCCACAACGGTCAATGATAGTAACATTCTCCATGGATCTAGAGCACCAATGAATGTCTGAATGAGAAAGTGACATGATACTCTTGGACCACCTTAACCCTTGTTCATTATTCATTATTGATCGAGGAAGATGAGAAATAAACCACCTAGACAATAGAAGTATGCAACACATCATAGTTCCTCGTGCCTTCGTAGTACGGGTATGGAGAGAATGTAAGATGTCTCCAAGTAATGTAGGCACTGGATTCCGAGTCAGAAATATGTTGATGACGTGTACGTCTAGGAGCTGGTCTGGATTAGGGAACAACACTAGGCCATAGATTAATAAGGCCAAGATCTCCTCAAAAGCATCATAACTCATAGCCTTCAATAAAACTTGAGCTTTCTCCATCAATACCTTAGCAAGAATACCCTTAACTCCGCTTCTCGTTTCTAGGACAATGTCTGATTTCTTCAGATGTAGGGCTGCAACAATGACTTCAGGTTTAGGCTCTTTTTCTAAGCCTGTGAAGAGTCTCTGATCAAGGATAGGTATACCCAATAGTTTGGAGAATTCTTCCATTGTAGGAACCAGCTGATAGTCGGGGAATGTGAAGCAATGATGTTTAGGATCAAAGAACTAAAATAGGACACTCATCATGTCTTCATTGAACCCTGAAGTGACTAGATCCAGTAGGTGACCATTCCTCTTGATGAATTGGGAGTTTTGAGAAACTTGAGAGACCAATTCCTTAAGCTTAGGAGGTATTCCTACAAAGTTGATCCGAATAGTATTCCTACGAGCAGAAGCCATGACCTGCCACAAAGAACAAAGATAAATCCTTTGGTCCTTGAAATGGTTAGTGAAAATGCTATGCTTATGATGCATGATGTCATGATGTTATGCTCAATCACAAACATGTGGCACACACAAACAAGTCACGCAATATCCCTAGGTTTGAAGGCTTGCATGAGGTTTAAAGGTAAGTACCCTCCCCCGAAGTTAGTTGGTTCATCCTGTCCTACAAAAGTAACCAGGTTCTAAGGGATCTCAATATCACTGATCCTTCCCAAGGGTGGTTGTTCAGTAGGCAACTTAATTGCCAACCAAAACCCTCCAAGTTTAGGATCTCAATGAGTGTAGCATCGAGTATCAACCAACTTCAGTTCTCACCAAAGTCGGCTATCTCACTACTTTCTAAAGGCCAAGATGAGATGACTAGGGTTATAAAAGTTAGTTAGTGTATTGACAACATATGGCAGCCTCATATTATCCTCAACTTACTTAAGGAACATAAGCACCAACCAAGAAGTCACACTAACTATGGCCACCAGATCAACCATATCGGTATACGCCGTACAGTTTCCTTGGTCTATTGCCATTTACCTAAGGTACACTAGATTTGGGTTAGGATCTTTCACACATAAAACCCAACAAGTAATATAAAGCAAACAAGGCAAACAATTTAAGTGATCTAATTCCTAAGGGTACCCCTCTTTTATTAAATCCCCAGCAGAGTCGCCAGTTCTGTAACACGGTGGGAGAACTGACTTTTTAGTCATGTTGCGGATAGCAAGAGTCACCACCGACTTTTATTTTATCCAAATGGAAAGGACATAAAAGAACAGGAAAAACCTATTTTAAAAGAGTTGGGTTCGGGGGGTAGGTTATATAAAGGGAAGGTGTTAGCACCCTTTATATCCATGGTTATCCATGGGCTCTTAGTTACTTAGCTCACTTAAATTGTTTTTGAAGAGTGTAGTGTGTGATTAGAAATTTTCTAAGTACTTTGTAATGATCCTCGTATGGATGTATACAAAGCCTTGTTTTGAAAATATTGTGAGGTGTGAAAAGTATTTTTGAAGAGTGAGCAAGTAACTATGAGGTACCTACCCTAGATTAAGTCTTTCGTGTTCTCGTATGTTCTTTCAATGGTAAGACTATCCCTATTATTAAGGAATAGGTAGTCATTACCTTGGATGTGTTAAGGAACAAGTGTAGGGTCATTGTATGTAGGCAACTGTAGGGTGTCTTTAGCCACTTGGGAGGGAATATCATCTTTTAATTTGAAGGGACAAGATAAACTTAGGCAACACTGTAGACAACATCGTAGGGACTTGATCTTTTAACCGAAGGGAGGGAAGAGAAATTCTGAAAATATTTTCTAAACACACACTACATATCTTTCAAATAAGTTAAAGTGAGATAAGTAACTAAGAGCCCATGGATAACTATAGATATAAAGGGTGCTTACACCTTACCTTTATATAACCTACCCCCGAACTCAAAATCTTTTTAAGGTCTTTCCTGTTCTTTTATACCCTTTCCTAAATTGGATAAAATAAAAGTCGGTGGCGACTCTTGCTATCCGCACATGTTTTTTGTTAAACAAAAACACCCAAGTCAGTTCTCCCACTGTGTTACAGAATCGACGACTCTGTTGGGGAGTACTTAGTAAAAGAGGGGTTACCTTAGGAATTAAGATCACTTACTTGTTTGCTTTGCTTGCTTTATATTTAACGGATTGTTATGGGGTTACTGTGTGGAAGATCCTAACCCAGATCTAGTGTACCTTAGGTAAGTGGCAATAGACCAAGGAAACTGTACGGCGTATACCAATATGGTTGATCTGGTGGCTATAGTTAATGTGACTTCTTGAATGTTGCTTATGTTCCTTAAGTAAGTTGAGGATAATATGAGGCTGCCATATGTTGTCATTAACACTAACTACCCTTTAGAACCTTAATCGACCCATCTTGACCTTTAAAAAGTAGTGAGATAGCCGACTTTGGAGAACTCTAAAGTTGGTTGATACTCGATGCTACGCTCATTGAGATTCTAATCTTGGGGGTTTTGGTTGGCAAGTCAGTTGCCTACTGAACAACAACCCTTGAGAAGGATCAGTGATATTGTGATCCCTTAGAACCTGGTTACTTTTGTAGGACAGGATGAACCAACTAAAACTTCAGGGGGAGGGTAATTTCCTTTAAACCTCATACAAGTCTCTAAACTTAGGACTATCGTGTGACTCGTTTGTGTGTGCCACATGTTTGTGATTGAACATAACATCATAACATCATGACATCATAAGCATAACATTCTCACTAACCATTTCAAGGACCAAAGGATTTATCTTTGTTCTTTGTTTCAGGTTATGGCTTCCACTCGTAGGAAAACTATCTGGATCAACTTTGTAGGATACCTTCCAAGCTTAAGGATTTGGTCTCAAAACTTCCTAAAAGATCCCAGTTCATCAAGAAGCATGGTTATCTACTTGACTTGGTTACCTCAGGGTTTGATGAAGATATGATGAGTGTCCTATTCTAGTTCTTTGATCCTAAACATCATTGTTTCACATTCCCCGATTATCAGTTGGTGCCTACAGTGGAATAATTCTCCAAAGTAAGTATACGGTACAGAAAGTGGTAAGAGAGAAAGTGTTTCAGAATACCTGACCCTTTAATGAAAAAGGGTATTTATAGTGAGCCCCCAGCACTGGACCAAGGTTCTCCTTTGGGCTGGATTAGCTAGGCCCAAGGAAGAACTGCAAAGGTACACGTAGGAGTGTGTGAGACCTAGCACGTGGTCTTTCCCTTGGTCCAACTGCCCCTATCTTTCAGGAGATAATGGTGGACAGTTGGGTGACGTTACAGGTGAGGGGGAGACGTGATCTTCTCATCAGCAATCCAATGGTTAAGATGTCCTCCCGATGTGCCAAGCTCCTGCTCGGACAGTTGGAAATCTGCCCGACGATGAAGAAGGTTTGCCCGACTGGATGGGCTTTTCCCCGACATGTTGGGCCATGGCCCAACAGTGTTCTCGAGGCCCAGTCTGGAACAGGAGCCCCCCCAAGTCGAGTCTCCAAGCTGGAGTGATGAGTTAACAGGAAGATGGTCGAGCATAGCTTCTATGTCGAGGACGAACGTGTATCGTAGAGTGAACGATCGTGATTAATTAACCAAGCAGAAGTGATTATCATGTCGATTTTTCTGATGAGTCGAGAAGAGCATATGTAGAGATGTCCGACATGCGATGCCTTTAGGTGTCGAGGAAGTTCCAAAAGGGGTCGAGGAGATCTTCAGACGCTCGACGTCGTTCAGAATTCTCTAAAGTGACGTATTCAATGGAGTTAATGTGTGTCGTTTCGTTTCCTGTTCCAGAGCTGCCCTAGGGAACCTATGTAATGATTACCTAGGCGCGTGTTTTAACGCGTTTCAGTTATATAAAAGGTGGAAGGCCCCCCTTCATTTCACTTTTTCGCTCCTACGGATAACCGGATCTTCAACCAACTTCTCTCAATCGTCGCCGCCGTTCATCACCGCTTATTCCTCGTGCGCCACCGATGTCTCCTCGCCATCACCATGTCAGGTACATCTTCAAATCCTGTTTTCTGGTGACATTTACGCTTGGTATGTATGAGTAGTAATGATTTTGTCACCTAGAGTAATTTGAATCTTGTTTTAGGTAAATTTCTAGGGTTTGCGTACAGTTGGACGATAGCGCGGATCTAGAAGGGGGGTTGAATAGATCCCTTTTTCAAAAATTAGTTTTCAAAAATTAATTGAAAATGTATTGAGAAAGTTTCCCGGAAAATCATCTAATTAAATTTGAAGTCACCGAAGATTGGATATACGCTTTAACCAAATGGAAATAGAATGATGACAAGAAGAATTAATACTTCACAAAAGGTTCACTTGAAAATACCACAATTGATAAACTACTCTTAACAATGATATAGAGTAAGAAAATAAGCACAGGCAATTTAATTTTGTGTGCTTTGACTTTTTGACAAACACTCGGTGTGCAAAACACAAAGTGTAATTTTGTTGTATCAAGTAGTGCAGAATTTTACAAAATGTAGTTATCACTTTTGAGTGTGAAAATTTGTCAAACCCCTTGAGTGAACTACTTAGAGACACCAGAATTTTTATAACACACAAAATCAAAACGAGCAAAAGTAAAATGTGAGAATAGTGAAGAACACAAGGAATTTGTTTAGGCAGTTCCTTCGTCGTCCTCGCTCGAAGTACTCTGCCCCCAATTCACAATCGAATTAGGCAATTTTATTAAATTGTAATTGTTTTACAAGAAGAAAAATAAATGAATCAACAAACCAAACTGTGTTGAATATGCTGTCAAATCTTCTTCTTGTCCCTTGTTTCAAAGTAGAATCAAGTCCTCCACGCGTGTCGAGAAAGCCTCTGATTAATTGCTCCCTTCTTGCAAGGATTTACGATCCTCCAAACATTGAGCACGACTGAGTTTCTTCAACACTTGTGAACCCACAAAGATCTTCGCAATCCTCCGTCTACCATGATATGAAAGAACGATCCATTTGATCTTCAATCTACCTCACTCGGTTGAATCTACGAACGATAGTTGTGTGCAAAACCCCCAAATCTTCTATGATCTTGGAGGAGAAAACCCTTCAGATTTTTCCAAGAAAAACCCACACTCTCTAGACCCAATCTGAAACACTAATTCACGATTGAATGTTATCTTTGAAGCAAGCACCTTAATTAACAAAGATTATTGTGTGTGATTGTTGATGGATGCAAGAAGGAAGAAGATGAAGAGAGAAGTGTGTATATCTTTCACTTTTCTTGTTTTCCTCTCAAATGAAATGAAACCAACTATTTATATTGGTTAGTTAATGACATAAAAATAGAAAGAAAAAATAAAGAAAAAAATTGACAGCACATGAATAAGCCTGCTCAAATCACCAAATGAGCCGGCTCAAATTACTGGGTGAGTCTGCCAAAATGAGAGGGAGTCAGCCTGTTGAGACCCGCACACTTTGAGAGGAAAAATCATTTTGATGAGTCGGCTCATGAGGGATTTTGAGCCGGCTCATACATACCCAATGAGCCGGCCAAAATTTGGCCTCAGAGAGCATGTTGGGACCCGCGTGTTTTGGGCACCAAACACACTGAATGAGTTGGCTTATTGTGGAATTTGAGTCGGCTCATTCAGATCATTTTCACAAAAATGACATTTCTTCCTTTTCTTCTGTGAACCAAACATACTTTCAATCATGTCAAGTTTTTGACACATTAAAATTCATGCCATGTCTCACAAACTCCCCCTTTTTGATGATGGCAAAAACTTAATGAATCAATCGCCATATGTTGCTAAGCTCCCCCTGACTGTATGCCACAAACACGATCTATTGTATGCTTTCAATATCATCTCCCCCTTTGACAACATCAAAAAGAAAAAGATACTTATGAGTAATCAACCAATGGAAATAGCATGTGAGACATAAGTTCAATATGAGATACTGTAACACGGTGGGAGAACTAACTTTTTAGTCATGTTGCGGATATCAAGAGTCGCCACCGACTTTTATTTTATCCAAATGGAAATGACATAAAAGAACAGGAAAGACCTATTTTAAAAGACTTGGGTTCGGGGGGTAGGTTATATAAAGGGAAGGTGTTAGCACCCTTTATATCCATGGTTATCCATGGGCTCTTAGTTACTTAGCTCACTTAAATTGTTTTTGAAGAGTGTAGAGTGTGATTAGAAATTTTCTAAGTACTTTGTAATGATCCTCGTATGGATGTATACAAAGCCTTGTTTTGAAAATGTTTTGAAAATATTGTGAGGTGTGAAAAGTATTTTTGAAAAGTGAGCAAGTAACTATGAGGTACCTACCCTAGATTAAGTCTTTCGTGTTCTCGTATGTTCTTTCAATGGTAAGACTATCCATATTATTAAGGAATAGGTAGTCATTACCTTGGATGTGTTAAGGGACATGTGTAGGGTCATTGTATGTAGACAACTGTAAGGTGTCTTTAGCCACTTGGGAGGGACTATCATCTTTTAATTTGAAGGGACAAGATCAACTTAGGCAACACTGTAGACAACATCGTAGGGACTTGATCTTTTAACCGAAGGAAGGGAGAAGATGATATTATACTTGTATGAGTTTTGCTTAAGACACCCCACTTGACCATTTGAATAAGGCAACGAAGAGGTAACCCTAGGAAGTGAAGACGGCGATCTTAGATCGACTTACGTGTGTGAGCGTTTTTAATTATTTATCTTATTTAATTAATTTTCTAAATTTATTTATTTACAATTAATTGTGCACTCCCTAAATTACTAACCACGCAATTAAATATTTACAAAATAAATAAAAACGGAAATATAAATCTCTAAGCTATTACAAGGCTTATGGGCAAATACATAATAATCAGATAAAAATAACTTATGATAAGAATATATAATAAAGCAATAATAATAAACATAATAATAACAATAATAATAAAGCAATAATAATAAGGTTAAAGAAAAATAAATAATAAACGAGATTAGAAATTTAATTAGAAGAATAATTGAGGGTTAATTAGAAGTTATTAAAAAATATAAATTGAATTAATTAATTATTACTATTGAAAAGAATTTAGTTATAGAAAGAAAATAGAAAATATTAAATTATTAAGTTAATAGGTTACTTAAAAATTATATACAAATTTTTTTTAGAATTATTATTATATAAAAAATATAAAAATAGTCAATTATATACAAATATATAAATTATATACAAACTATTATAAAGAGAACAAAATTGATGAATTCATAAATAGGTTATGTAAAAATAATTATTAATATATTTTTATTTTAGAAAATATTAATTAAATGATATATTAGAGGATTTATTAAGAAACAAAAGGAATTTATTTTTATATTATAATTAGTTTAAGTTAAATATTTAAAAATTAATTAAAAAAACAAAGAAAACAAAAAAAAAACATGAAGAAAAAGAGGTAAAATACTCAAAAATAAAGGACCTGGGGATCGAACCCAGGTCCTGTACCTCCAAGGGAAGACGCATGACCAACTGAGCTATGCACGCGCGTTGATATCCATATGAACCAAAGCAAACAAAAAAAAAAAATATTAACAAAAGGAAAGAACCTGGGGATCGAACCCAGGTTCACTGATTCATACGCGCGCGCCTTCCATCACTGGGCTAGTAAGTCATTCATGAAATAACATACAAACAATTGAATAAATATTAAAACAAAATTTAAAAATCAGAAAGCGCGCGCTGAGGTCTCTTTCAACCTCTAGACCTGCGTTTTTTCCTGCGAATTTAGATGTCATATTTCCTGCGATTTTAGTTTTGTAGGATCTCCTAGGTTTCTTCAACGATCATGATACCTGTAAAATTTCACCAAATTGAGAGTACCATTGTACTCAACACAACCAGCCCAGTTCAGTTACGCATTTAGAACTTATTTATATTTGCTAAATTAGGAATCCCTAATTTGGAGGGATAAACCCTAACAATGGCCGATCGCGCTATAGGTCATGGAACTTTGTAAAAATCATCCAGGAAGTTTCTATGCTTCAAAATAAACACAAATTGATCATCAAATTTAGTTATTAACACATAAAAACATGAAATCGAAAAAAGCAAAAAGACAAAGAAAGGATGATTCGGATCATGCGATTGTGAGAGGTTTGTATGCTTATGATGATACAAATACGTTCAAGGAACACCTAGGAGCAATTTGCAACCTTTGGTTTGCTTCGAAAGTGCCTCCAAAATCAAAACCGAAATTGACTTTTCTTTGATATTTTTGAGTTTTGTTCTTCTCTTTAGAGGCTGCAAAAACGTCCTCTCTTGCTTGTGTTTACTTGTCCTCTTATAGAAGAATGAATTTAGGTAAAAAAATATGTGATTTTGTGGGCTTTTGGATGACTTGAGTGTGAAGAAATCCTCTTACCAATTTGGTCAAAAATCAAATATTTTCATGCCATAATGCCTTAGCACGAATTTGGATAGCATACAATCACTTTAAATGGTGTTTATAAGTTTCTAGAACAAGAATCAAATCTAAATATTGAGTTTTCATATTTTATTTTGATTTAAATTGATTTTTAATGAATAAAATCAAAATAAATATAAAATAAATTATAAAAATCTGAATAAATGAGAATTGGTTCGTGCATGATGTCATGGTAAAGATTGGATCACAAAATTGCAAGCCCATGTGGAAAGAATTGGTTTTAAGACCCCATTTGCTCAATATACCTCTCAAAAATTTCCCAACTTTGCAAAGGCATAAATCCCTCAATTTTAAGGCTATGAAGGTGTTCTTGGACATTTTGGTCTCATGTCCATATCCTTTACCATTTTCAAATTATGCCCTTTGGGAGATGTTGACTTTTTGTTGACTTTTAAAATGACCTATAATGTTTTAGCTCATACCTTCCAAATGAAGCATTTTTAGGCTTGGCTTGTGAGACACAAAGTTGTAGAGAATTCAATTTCCTTCAAAATGAGCTTTGGATAGGAAATTTTTGATGAAGCATGTGAAAGTAATGGCTGGTCAAAGTTCAGTTGACTTTTCCTATGAAAACCCTAATTTAGAAACTCCTGATTCTTGATGATCTGAAATCTCTTTGATGAATCATGATCAACCATTGATCAAATGATGAATTTTACTTCATAAACTTGATGTTGGCAAAAAATCATGAAGTTTGACTTTAGTTTGACCACAATTGACCTCAGTTTGACTTTTTAACCACTTTGATTGATTTTTGCATATCTGATCATCTGACTGAGCAAACCTTTTGGGAAAGCCTTGAAACTTGACATAGGGATTCTTGAAGACATTTAGGATGTTATGAAGCTCACTTGAGGCCTTGAAAGTCCATTTAGCCTGATGAAATTCAAAACCCTAGTTTAGGGTGCATTGCTTAGGAGGAGGCTTTGTCTGAGGGAACTTCCAACTTTCTGACTAATTGTGAATCTTGTGAACCTCTTGGGATACCTTGTGAACCTTGTGAACCTCTTGGGATACCTTGTGAACCTTGTGAACCTCTTGTTACACCTTGGTACACAATGCCTTAACTAGGGGAAGGCAAATTTTGGGGTGCAACAGATACCAATTGCAATAATCACACGCATTCACAAACACACAATTTGGAAGAACGTGAAAAAAAATTGCAAAAATAAAAAAGGGCTAAATAGGAAGTAATCAAACAAAAGGAATGTGAATTCATACATAATCAAACCATAAAAAATTATCCATATCCTTACCCTTTTCATCACGATCAAGACTAGCAGCAGTAGGCATTGGTGTATCAATAGGCTTGGAATTTGTCATATCAAACCTTTTGAGCAACTCATTGCAATACTTTGTTTGACTTATGAAAGTTCCATCTTTAAGTTGTCTAATTTGAAGTCTGAGGAAGAAGTTAAGCTCCCCCATCATACTCATCTCAAATTCACCTTGCATGGAACTTGAAAATTCTTTGACCAACTTCATTTTAGTAGATCCAAAAATAATTTCATCTACATATACTTGAACTAATATAGAATGATTTCCTTCTCGTTTAATAAAGAGTGTAGTGTCAACTTTTCCTCTTGAAAAACCTTGATTGATCAAAAATTTACTTAGGTGCTCATACCAAGCTCTAGGAGCTTGTTTGAGACCATACAAATCACGTTTAAGCTTATACACATGATTTGGTTTTTCATAGTTTTCAAATCCAGGAGGTTGACACACATATACCTCTTCATTTATATATCCGTTAAGGAAAGCACTATTAACATCCATTTGATATAATTTGAAATTTTGTGAACATGCAAATGCAAGTAAAAGGCGTATAGCCTCGAGGCGGGCAACAGGAGCATAAGTTTCCTCATAGTTTATGCCTTCCTCTTGGTTATACCCTTGAGCAACAAGACGGGCCTTGTTATGAACAATGATACCGTTTTCATCCAATTTGTTATTAAAAACCCATTTGGTGCCAATCACTCGATTTTCTCGCGGAGGTGGAACAATATCCCAAACCGCATTTCTTTTAAACTGATTTAGTTCCTCTTGCATGGATAGAAACCAATTTTCATCAAGTAAGGCCTCTTTGGCATTTTTAGGCTTAATTTGAGAGATGAAAGCATGATAAAAACAAAATTTACTTATCCTTGATCTAGTAATGACACCCTTTGAGATATCTCCGATAATGTTATCAATGGGATGGTCTTTTGATGTTTTCCATTCCAATGGTAGATCATTTTGGGAAGATACTTGACCTTCATCTTTGAGACTAGACTCATCAACCGGCTCCTTATTAACAAAATCTGGAAGGGGTTCCACACGAGACATATCAAGGTCTTTAACAATCTCATTTGAAGAGGCACCTGCACCAATAATAACACTACATTTTCCGACAACATTCAGATAAGATTCATCAAAAGATACATGTATTGATTCTTCAACAATAAGCAACCTTTTATTGTATATTCTATATGCTTTGCTTGAATTAGAGTATCCAAGAAAGATGCCCCCGTCCTCCTTTGAATCAAATTTACCAAGGTTTTCTTTTCCATTATTTAGCACAAAACATTTGCAACCAAAGACATGAAGATGTGACACATTTAGCTTTCTTCCTTTTAAAAGTTCATAGGGAGTTTTATTTAGAATAGGACGAATAGTGATCCTATTTAATACATAGCACGCGGTGCTAATAGCATCGGCCCAAAAGTATTTAGGAAGAACATTATCATTGATCATAGTTCTTCCCAATTCCTCTAACATACGATTTTTATGTTCCACAATGCCATTTAGTTGTGGAGTTCTAGGAGCAGAAAAATTATGATCAATGCCATGGTTCTCACAAAAAATTTCAAAGAGATGATTTTCAAACTCACCTCCATGGTCACTTCTAATGGTTACAATGTTTGTGCCAAGTTTATTTTGAGATAATTTGGAAAAAGTTTCAAAAGCCGAAAAGGTATCACTTTTACTAGCTAAGAAGATTGTCCAACAAAATCTAGAGTAGCCGTCAACAATAACAAAACCATAATAGTTTCCTCCTATAATTTTGATTCTAGAAGGACCAAAAAGATCCATGTGTGGAAGTTCAAGAGGTCTAGAAGTAGAAACTAATTTTTTTGATTTAAAAGATATCTTTGTTTTCTTTCCCATTTGGCAAGCATCACAAAGATGGTCCCTAGTGAACTTTATGTTTGGCAAAACGACTACTAAGTTTTTGGAAACAACCTTATTTAGCAAGTCAAAGTTGATATGAGCTAAACGTCTATGCCAAAGCCAAGACTCTTCACTTTTGGAAATTAGACATTTAGGATCACTCATGGTCATCAAATTCAAATCAAACATGTATACATTGTTAACCCTCAAGCCTTTAAATATATCATTGTTGTTTTCATTATGTTCAATTATGCAACCTTCTTTAGAGAATGAGACTTTATATCCCTTGTCACACAATTGACTAATGCTAACAAGATTATGCTTAAGACCTTCTACTAAGAGGACATTAGAGATATATGTAGAGGAGGGATTACCTATACTACCTTTGCCGAGTATAGCTCCCTTGTTGTTATCACCATAGGTAACAAAACCCTTATTCTTAGCCACGAAGTCATAGAATAAGAAAATGTCACCTGTCATGTGTCTTGAGCATCCACTATCTAGAAACCAACGTTTCTCCGTAGTCTCAAGATACCACACCTACATGATTAGACAAGAGAGGAAGGTACCCAATTTTCATTGGGTCCTAGAGTGTGAGTGAAAATTTGGTTGCATTTGGGCAACCATTGACAAATGCCTTTAGGAACCAAGTATCTCCTAAGCCAACATTTGGCAATCGTATGACCTTCCTTACAACAAAAGTGACATTTCAAGAATGGTTTAGACTTGCATTTACTATTTTGATCCTTCACAACATAAGTATACCTTTGATATGGGTTGTTCATTGATTCTCTAAAGTTTGAACGATCAATAGTAAAGGTCATCTTAGGTTATGATAACTTGTCTAGTTTGTCTTGAAGAGTTTTAACTTCTTTTTGCCAAATGCAACACGTTTCACAACTATGAAAGTTATGCCATTCTCGCTTGTCTTCTATCATAGGTTCTACCATTGATTTCTTAAGAGCTTTCATCGCATTTTGATTATCCGAAACCTTTTTCTCTAAATATGCAAAAATTCTTTTGTCAGATGCAATGCGCTTGAAAGCTTCCTTAGCCTCTTGATGGAGAACTTTAAAAGTACTAAGTAGATCATTATGAGACAATATTTCAGCATTATCATATTTAGCATGTTTTACCTCTTTCTTGTCTTTCTTATGAGCCATGAGGAAAGATTTACTTTCTCTTCCTCATCGCTTGAGCTTGCTTTGCTAGAAGATTCACTATCACTTTCCCAAGCAATATATTCTCTTCTAGCCTTGTTACCTTTCCTTTGATGCTTATCTTTTGCGTTGTCTTTCTTTAGCATTGGACAATCCGGTTTGTAGTGACCCGGTTTTCCACAATTGTAACAAGATCCCTTACCTTTCGTACTTTTAATAAACTCTTGCTTGGAAGGATTAGATTTTCTTCGATAGTTGATGAGACGCTTGTCCAAATGAGATATTTCATTCTTTCTAAGATACTGATTGTATCTTTTTACAAACAAACCCATATCTTTATTTGATTCGTCTTCATCATCACTTGAATCACTCTTACTATATTTATTGGTGGAAGATTTTGAGGAAGAAGCCTTCAAAGCAATAAACTTCTTCTTCTTCTCATGATCTTTATTCATCTCGTTCTTTTCTTTCTTTTCATTATCTTCATGCTCATGTAAATTTAAAAGCTCTTGTTCATGCTCTTGTAGCTTTCCAATAAGTGTAGTTAAATCCAAGGTTCTTACGTCATTGGCTTCTTTGATTGTCGTAACTTTTGGCAACCATTCCCTAGTAAGACATCTCAAAATTTTGTTAGTAGCTACATCGTTAGGAGTAGTTTTACCAAGAGTGTTTAATCGATTAGTCAAGTGAGAAAATATTTTTCCCATTTCACCAATGGTTTCCCCTTAGCTCATGTGAAATCGATCGAACTCTTGTTGTAGAGTATTAATTTGTGCAAGCTTTACATCATCGGTTCCCTCATGGGCAACTTGTAAAGCTTCCCACATAGCCTTAGCCGTAGTATGATGAGAAACTCGAAAATATTCATCCGCTCCCAAAGAAGCTGTTGCACCCCAAAATTTGCCATCCCCTAGTCAAGGCATTGTGTACCAAGGATCATCTCAAGGTTCACAATTTTCACAAGGTATCCCAAGAGGTTCACAAGGTTCACAATTACTCAGAAAACTTGGACAATTCCCTCAGACAAAGTATCCTCTTAAGCAGTGCATACTAAACTAGGGTTTTGAATTTCATCAGGATAAATGGACGTTCAAGGCTTCAAGTGAGCTTCATAACATTACACATGTCTTCAAGAATCCCTAAGTCAAGTTTCAAGGCTTTCCCAAAAAGTTTGCTCAGTCAGATGATCATATATGCAAAAATCAGTCAAAGTGGTTAAAAAGTCAAATTGAGGTCAATTGTGGTCAAATCAAAGTCAAACTTCATGATTTTTTTCCAACATCAAGTATATGAAGTAAAATTCATCATTTGATCAAGGGTTGATCATGATTCATCAAGGAAGTTTCAGATCATCAAGAATCAGGAGTTTCTAAATTAGGGTTTTCATAGGAAAAGTCAACTAAACTTTGACCAGCCATAACTTTCACATGCTTCATCAAAAATTTCCCATACAAAGCTCATTTTGAAGGAAATTGAATTCTGTACTTTGTGTCTCACAAGCCAAGCCCAAAAATGCTTCATTTGGAAGGTATGAGCTAAGACATTATAGGTCATTTCAAAAGTCAACAAAAAGTCAACATCTTCCAAAGGGCATAATTTGAAAATGATAAATGATATGGACATGAGACCAAAGAGGTTGGTTAGAGGACTCTCTAAGCTTTCCAAAATGTCCAAGAACACCTTCGTATCTTTAAAATTGAGGGATTTGTGCCTTTGCAAAGTTGGGAAATTTTTGAGAGGTTTATTGAGCAAAAAGGGTCTTAGAAGCAATTCTTTTCACATGGGCTTGCATTTTTATGACCCAATCTCTACCATAACATAATGCACGAATCAAATATTATTTATTCATATTTTTATAGTTTATTTTTTATTTATTTTGATTTTATTCATTAAAAATCAATTTAAATTAAAATAAAATATGAAAACTCAATATTTAAATTTGATTCTTGTTCTAGAAGGTCATAAATATTGTTTAGATTTGATTGATCACATCCAAATTCGTGCTTGATCAATTTGGCATTGTTAGATTTGATTTTTGGTGATTTTCAAATATTTGATTTCTTCATGATCAAGCTACATCATAAAGCCCACAAATCAACAAGATTGTTGACCTAATTCACTCTAATACATAAACACAAGAAGACCATTGCATTAGGGACGATTTTCAGAGCCTCCAAGAACACCATTGAACTTCAAATTTTCACACCAAAAGTCATATTCGGTTTTTGACCTAGAGACACTTTTAAGGCAAAACAAAGGTTGCTTTAGTTTCCTTGAGGCTCACTGATCATGTTTCGATCATCAACAACATCAAAATCATTACCATTTGCATAAACCGAATCAATGTTCTTGCACTTTTATGATTTTTTCGTTTTCTAATATTCGTGCATAATAAATTGTGTTTGATTGTTGTTTTGTGTTTATAATGAGCCAAGGAATGTTTCTGGATAGTTTAATTCGAGTTTCGATGCAGGACCAAGAAGTTGCCATTGTTAGGGTTTAGGGTGGCCGATTAGGGTTTCTCAATTAAACCAATATAAATAAATTCTAAAGACATCAATGAGCTGTGTATGATGTGTGGATCATGTCTATGTGATCAATTTGTTGAAATTTTACATATTGTGAGAGATCCAATTTTCGCAGGTTCTTGAAAGTGTGAATTCGCAGGAAAATTCGTAAGTGTATTTGCAGGAAATTTCGCAGGTAATATGAAGAAGATGAAGTCAGTTGGCGCGCAGGAGGAAATTAAAATTTAGACTTAATATTTTAATGTTTTGTTTTCATATTATATCAACTAACGTTGCTTGGCCCAGTGGTAATGGTTTGCGCGTGTTGGTGGTTGTGACTTGCGTTCGAT
The DNA here is from genome assembly GCA_963966055.1 of Lathyrus aphaca. Lineage (NCBI taxonomy): Eukaryota > Viridiplantae > Streptophyta > Magnoliopsida > Fabales > Fabaceae > Lathyrus > Lathyrus aphaca. The sequence goes on along the minus strand of OZ014521.1, from coordinate 84,900,946 downwards.
CCTTTGTGACAACATCTTTTTGTTTATTTTTCCATCATTCACTTGATTTAATACATTATGTTTGATTGTTGGTGTTTTAGCAGACGCGCCCCATGTGGCTTAGTGGTTGGAGTGTTTGGTTGTTGTTGTAATGGTCCTGGGTTCGAATCTGGCCACAGGCCATTTTGTTTTGGATTTTATTTATTTTGCAGGTTTAAAATATAAAGATCAACACCCATTATGTGTTCACCAAGCGCAGCTGGCCTAGTGGTGGTGATGTTGGACCAAGGGTTGGGAAGCCTAGGGCGTGGGTTCGAATCCCAGCCCCAAGTATTTTACATTTTTCAATTTGTTTTGTATTTATTTGTTTATATATATTATTTAATTCATTTAAACTCTTATAAAAGTAATTTCTAAACAATAATCAATAATATTTTCGTAAAACCTCATATTTTTTAAATCATATTTTATTTTCTTAAATATAAATTGTTTGTATTTATTTTATAATATGTTTATATATATAATTATTATGTATTTTTTGTAAATAAATTAATAATGTATAATTATAATTAACAAAACCCTAATTTTCTTAATTTAAATATTAACCCTAATTTTTATCCTAACCCTAAAAATTAACCTAATTTTTCTAAACCCTAATTAGATCATTAATCTTTATTTTTATTATGTAAATAATTTGTTATTTATTTATTATTATTAAACTTATTTTCTTAATTAATTTCTAAAAACTTTTCTAATATTAATTTTTCTTGTTAAATTCTTATTTCTTTTATTTATTATTCTAACCTTTACTTTTATTTTATTATTACTAATATGTGGTTGTTGTTTATTCTTATTATTATTATATTTATCATTATTATTTATATTATTATGTAATTGCTAAAGCCATGTAATATGTTTATTTTTGCTTTATTTTTGTAATTATTTGTTGTATGGTTAGTAACTTTAGGGTGTGCATAACCTATGTGTAATTAAATAATTTAGAAAATTAACTTAAATAAGATAAATACTTGAACATGAACACTCACACACGTAAGTCGATCTTTGATCGCCATCTTGCACTTCCTAGGTTACGCCTCTTGGTTGCCTTAAATATGGACAAGTCCCTCGAATATAGGGGTGTCTTAAGCAAAGTCCCTTCATAATATCATCAAGTCCCTACAGTTTTAAAGATCAAGTCCCTTCGAAGTTGCCTACGATAATGATCTTGTCCCTTCGAATAAAAGATGATAAGTCCCTACGAATTGCTAAAGACACCCTTACTTGTTGCTTTCCATGACCATACGATGACCCTACGCTTGTCCCTTAACATCCAAGGTAATGATTACCTATTGTAACGCGGTGGGAGAACTGACTTTAGTTATGTTGCGGATAGCAAGAGTCGTCACCGACTTTTATTTTATCCAAAGGAAAGGCATAAAAGAACAAGAAAGACCTTTAAAAAGATTTTTGGGTTCGGGGGGTAGGTTATGTAAAGGGAAGGTGTTAGCACCCTTTACATCCATGGTTATCCATGGGCTCTTAGTTACTTAGCTCACTTTAAAATGTTTTGAGAAGTGTAGTGTGTGTTTAGAAATTTTCTTAAGTACTTTATAATGATCCATGTACGGATATATATAAAGCCTTTGTTTTGAAAATTTGTTTGAAAATGTGAAGTGTTTGAAATGTTTTTGAAAAGTGAGCAAGTACATAAGAGGAACCTACCCTAAGTTAAGTCTTTTATGTTCTTAAATATCCTTTAAATGGTAAGACTATCCCTATTATTAAGGAATAGGTAGTCATTATCTTGGATGTATGAGGGACAAGTGAAGGGACATCTGTTATTTAGGCAACTGTAAGGTGTATAAGCAATTCGAAGGGACTTATCATCTTTATTCGAAAGGGACAAGATCATTACGAAGGCAACCGTGAAGGGACTTGATCTTTTTATCTGTTAAGGGACTAGATGATATAAGATGAGGGACTTTGCTTTATACATCATACTTGACCTTTTGTTTAGGCAACTGGAGAGGTAACCCTTAAGAAGTGAGATGGCGATCCAGGATCGACTTACGTGTGTGAGTGTACCAATTCAAATATTTATCTTGAGATTTAATGATCTAAATTCAATTTTACATACAAACATGTTTCTACACTCCCTATTTTACTAACCATAGCATTTAAAAATAAATAATAAAAAATTACTACAACTATTACATAAGGGATACAATTACATTATAATAATTAAAATAAATAAGTAAATAAATAAATAAATAATTGGGTTAGTAATAATAATAAAATAAATAATCACATAATAGATAAATAAATAAATAAATAAAGGGGGTTAGTAGTAATAAAATAAATAAGAATAAGAATAATGATAAATAATAAATTAAAAGTTCAATTTTAAATGAATAATTATTTTTTAGGTTTTTTTAATTAATAATAGAAATAAATGATAAATATTATATATTAACAAAATATGATTAATAGTCTAATTATTTTAATTTTATATACATATTAAAAATATTTACCAATTATAATTAAATAAGCATAAAAATAATAAATTGATCTAATAAAATAAAGTTAGGTTTTTTTAATTGTTTTTTTAGGAAAATAAATTAGGGTTGGTTAATTATTTACATATAAAACTATTTACAAATTATAAATATACATAGTTAAATAAATAAATTAACATTTATAAGATAAAAAAAAATATTAGAGTTAACCAAAATAAATTAGGGTTTATGAGAATATTAGGTTTTATATAAAATATTTTTAGGGTTTTAGAAAATATTAGGGTTAAGTAATTAATTTACAAAATAAATTCAAATATATATATATATATATATATATATATATATATATATATATATATATATATATATATATATATATATATATATATATATATATATATATATATATATATATATATATATATATATATATATATATAAATAATATGAACATATAATATATAAACAATTAAATTTTTGAAATAAAGTTTTGATTTTAAAAAATGAATTTTAGATATAACAAATAATACATACATTTATTTTAACATTTTTAAGGAAATTATTTAAGTTTAATTATAAAATATAGAACAAAATAAAAGAGAAGAAAACATACCTGGGCTGGGATTCGAACCCAGGCCCTAGGCTTCAATCTTTGAGTCCTGCCTCCAGAACCACCAGGTCAGCGTGCGCTTGGTGATAACAAACAGATGCCAATCATTATATTTTTAGCCTGGAAAATAAATGAAATAAAACAAAAAAACTTGCTGAGGCTGGGATTTGATCCCTGGACCTTTGCTTCTCACGCGCACACCTTCACCAACTGAGCCAACCATGCATCTGTGAAATAAATTATAAACAATACCATAAAATATTAAAACAAAATTCAAATTCCAGAAAACGCGCCAAGAACTTCATCTTCTTCCTTGGTTCTTACGAATTTTCCTGCGAAATCTCCTACCATATTTCCTGCGAATTCAGTTTTGTAGCAAACCCTACGAAACTCAATGATCAACAAAACCACAAAATTTCATAAAATTAAGTCCATAAACATAATCCAGAGGTCCATTTGAATCAATCCATGGTTTTAGAATTCGTTTATGTTCCATAAATCATGAAGCCCTAAACCTTGGCCGAAACCCTAAGAATGGTGTTTTCATGATTCAGCCATGGAGCTTTGATCTAAGTATCCAGAAACGTTATACACATCACTATAAACATGATTAAACAAACAAAATCCATTAAAACGCAGTGAATTTATGAAATCGAAAAAAAATAATTCAAGAACAAGAATGCTTCGGGTTATGCATTATGGCATGATTCAGAGACATGTGAGGAATGGTTTCGATTCAGGGATGCTTGAGGAATCTTGTAGTGTCCTTAGAATACCTTGAAAAGCTTTGTGATGAAGAATCCGAATTTGGAATTTTTGATGAAATTTTGAAAACTTGAAACTTACTCTTGAGGCAGCCAATTCGTGTCCAATGCTTGTGTTCATGTTGTATATATACCACTTGATGAAATTAGGTCAAAACATGTGATTATTCTTTGGACTTTTTGGATCAAGGAGATTGAAAAAGATCATGCTTTAAAATTCAAATATTCTTGAATACAACCTTGCTATTTTAAGACAATCACCATAATGTTCATATCTATTTGATCCAATTAACTTTCATGACCTTCTAGAATCCAAATATTTTTTAAATCTTCATATTTTATATTTTATTTGAATTTAAAATGATTTTTAATATAAAAAATAATAATAAATAAAATAAAATGAATAAAATTATGAAAATATTAAATAAATTTCGTTCATGATGTCATGGAACATATTGGGTCACAAAAAGTTCAGCCCATTTGAAGCATTATGGTTTTAAGACCCCATTTACTTCATAAACCACCCAAAAATTTCCCAACTTTGATAGGGCACAAATCCTTCAATTTTAATGCTATGAGGGTGTTCTTGGACATTTTGGAAAGCTTAAAGAGTCCTCTAACCAACCCCATTGGTTTCATGTCCATATCTTTTACCATTATCAAGTTATGCTCTTTGGAAGATGTTGACTTTTTGTTGACTTTTAAAAGGACCTATAATGTCTTAGCTCATACCTTCCAAATGAAGCATTTTTGGGCTTGGCTTGTCAGACACAAAGTTGTAGAGAATTCAATTTCCTTCAAAATGAGATTTGGATGGGAAAAATTTGATGAAGCATGTGAAAGTTATGGCTGGTCAAAGTTCAGTTGACTTTTCCTAAGGAAACCCTAATTTAGAAACTCCTGATTCTTGATGATCTGAAATCTCCTTGATGAATCATGATCAACCCTTGATCAAATGATTAATTTTACTTCATATACTTGATGTTGACAAAAAATCATGAAATTTGACTTTGGTTTGACCACAGTTGACCTTAGTTTGACTTTTTAACTACTTTGACTGATTTTGACTTATCTGATCATCTGACTGAGCAAACCTTTGAGAAAAGTCTTGAAACTTGTTATGGGGATTCTTAAACACATATAAGATGTTATGAATCTCACTTGAAGTCTTGGAAGTCCATTTAGCCTGATTAAAGTCAAAACCCTAGTTTAGGATGCACTGCTTAGGAGGATGCATTGTCTGAGGGAATTGTCAAATCTTCTGACTAATTGTGAACTTTGTGAACCTTGTGAACCTCATAAGAGGTCTTGTGAACCTTGTGAACCTCATGAGAGGTATTGTGAACCTCATAATATGTCTTGTGAACCTTGTGAACCTCATGATAGGTCTTGTGAACCTTGTGAACCTCATGAGAGGTCTTGTGAACCTTGTGAACCTCATAAGATGTCTGGTGAACCTTGTGAACCTCTTAGTACACAAAGTCTTGTCTTGTGAGGGCAAATTTTGGGGTGCAACAGCTGCCCCTGTTCAATTTTCTGAAACCTGAGGGGTTAGATTGGTATATGTGCCAGTCGTGACCTGGAAGGTTGAAGGGGATTGAACACAAAAGCCCAAAAATTTGCACTCACCGGTGCGTAGAGTGATACTGATGACTAGCTGTACATGCTTGAGTGGGCTTAAAGATGCCACTTGGAAAAAAAAATCTTCAAATATACCTCTTGGAGAATAAATTAGTCCAAAGTATGAAGATATAGCTTTTGGGAAGATAAACAACGTCCCGAGATAGTGAGATAACCTTTGGGAAGATAAACAACGGCCCAAGGTTATGATAATACTTTTGGGAGGATAAACAACGGCCCAAAGTAATGATATGTCTTTTGAGAAGATAAACGACGTCTCAAGATAGCCTTCGGGAAGATAAACGACATCCCAAAATAATGAGATGACCTTTGGGAAGATAAACAACGGCCCAAAGTCATGATAGCTTTCAGGAGGATAAACAACGTCCCGAGGTATAAGTATAACCTTTGGGAAGATAAACAACGGCCCAAAGTCATGATAGCTTTCAGGAGGATAAACAACGTCCCGAGGTATAAGTATAACTTTTGGGAAGATAAACAACGGCCCAAAGTCATGATAGCTTTCACGAGGATAAACAACGTCCCGAGGTATAAGTATAACTTTTGGGAAGATAACCAACGACCCAAAGTCATGATAGCTTTCAGGAGGATAAACAACGTCCCGAGGTATAAATTGTTGATATTGTTTTACCTGCATATAACTATCCTGCAAGGAAAATATTAGTTTATGCATTATGTATGCATGCATAGTATGATTTACCTAAGTAATGTATTATATAATTATGGATATGTATGTTATGGTATGATGTAAATGATGTATGTATGAATCATGCAGCCTGAAGCGTCCGGGTATCTTTGTATAACAACTGCTGGCCAGGGAAAATAAATCCCGATTTGTTGTTGAAGAATATGGGGAACTCGTTTTGTTTGATAATATAGTGAAGAATATGAGGAACTCGTTATCGTCTCGTTTGTTCGATAGTAAGGTATTCATAACCTCCCGTCTTCGTTCGTCATACTCCTATGGGAAGAATAAATTCCCGATTATTCGTATGAGGATAAAAGAGATGGATATAAATTCCAAGGGAGATGTGACTCGAAGTTTTTATGAAAATGGATTTGCCCTACTGGGGGTCTGTAGCTGTTTGGTAGGGATGAACCGGCGAAGCTTCGTTGAATTCCTTCCCTCGTTCGTCCTTAGTAAATACTATTACTGCATTTTCATGCATTTCTGGTAAACATCAATCATATTAAGTATTTTATGCATTTCTTGTAAACATCAATCATATTCAAAAGCATACATACATTCAAACATAACCAATGGACATTTCGCTTATGTAAATAGGGTAAAAGTAAATCTGGATTCAAAGATGAAATTTTATTTATATCAAAAAGTGACCTATACATAGGAAAGTTTGTACAAGGAGACAGAAATCCTAGTAAGAGGAATTTGTCGTAAAAAATTTTACAAAACAAAGAAAATCAGCTATGTGGGAAATAATCCTATTGAGTTTCAATTATACTATTGCCATTATCTTCAAATATCTCATCTTCTGTTGTTGAGACGGAAACGATTGGATTGAGCTTTATCTGTTCAAACTTGAGTAAGTAGCACAACTGGTGGTAGTTTCATGGGTGATCCAAACGAGACATAGTCATACGCTTTAATCCCTAACTTTTGCCTGGATTGCCTTTTCAGGTTTTCAATCCACCGGGATACCCTTTTTTGCCCAAGCCGCCTTTTCAGGTTTTCGACTTGCCGGGTGTACATTTTTTATATATTTTCCCTAATTTTTTCCCGAACCCTTTTGGTTCGCCGGGATGCCCTTATTTTTGCCTAGGCCAGTCAACCTAGCGGGTCTCTTTTTATGCGTAGTATTTTTTAACTATGTCTGCGTTTACAGGCTGCGGGAAGTCTTCACCATCCATAGTAGTGAGTATCATGGCACCTCCTGAGAATACTGTCTTGACTACGAATGGTCCTTCATATGTAGGATTCCACTTGCCCCTAGGATCCCCATGTGGTAATATGATACGCTTGATTACCAAGTCACCAGCCTGATATACCTTTGGCTTAACCTTTTTGTTGAAAGCCTTGATCATTCGTTTTTGGTACATCTGGCCATGACAAACTGCTGCTAGCCTCTTCTCATCAATCAAATTTATCTGGTCAAGTCGAGTCTGAATCCACTCATCTTCATCCAAGTCTACATCCTTCATAATTCTTAAGGAGGATATCTAAACTTCAATGGGCAGAACTGCTTCCATACCATAGACTAAGGAGAATGGGGTTGCCCCTGTTGAAGTGCGTATTGTAGTACGATAACCATGAAGAGCAAATGGTAACATCTCGTGCCAATCCTTGTAAGTAACAGTCATCTTCTGGATAATCTTCTTAATGTTCTTGTTAGCAGCTTCAACTGCCCCATTCATCTTTGGACGATACGGAGAAGAGTTGTGATGCTTAATCTTGAACTGTGTGCAGAGATCAATAATCATAGTGTTGTTCAGATTAGAGCCATTGTCAGTAATAATCCTTTCAGGGATGTTGTCGCTCCCAAAGATTTGCATCCCGGTACAAGCGCGAACGGTCGGTGAAAAGAACGAGAACACACAGGAGTGAACTCAGAAAGACAAGAGTCGCCAGCTAGGCATTTTTATCCCGGAGGAAAGGTAATGCTGCATAAACCTGAGAAAAGATATGGATAAGACGATCGCGAACCAGAGAGACTGAGAAAGGGGGTTGGTTACAACCTGGGAAGGTATTAGCACCCAGATTGTCCGTCGTACTCGACGGGATCCACGCTTAAAAGATTTGTGTTTTAAAGGGGTAGTGTCAGTGCAATCTGTGTATAAAAGAGCTAGAAAAAGATGTACAGGTGTCAGTGTAAGAGAAGTGAAGTGTATAAGTGAAGTGTCAGTGTAAGAACAAAAGTGAAATGCTCAAGATCATGAGGCTAAAAGAATAGCTGAAAGAGGGGGAATATACAGAGACTTTTGTTCGATAACTGTTAAGTTATGCCTACGTATCCTCTCGTGCAATGAGGAAGTCATAACACCGTAGTTCGACCCAAAGAGACTGAAAGGTAAATTGACTTGTGAACTGCTTACTTGCCTATGCTCAAGTGTATGACCTGTCTGGCTCAGGTGCAAACTGTCTTGCATTAGACGAAAGAAGCGAGTTCTCGTTTGTGAGTGAATGAGGTGAGAAAAGAATCCCGGAGGAGACGATTATTGTTTGTTTTTGTGTTTTCAGTCTTTTATTGCTTTTTGAAGTTTGTCATAAGTTAATGAGCTTAAGCCTAAACCAATGGGTTAGTAAACTCATCACATCTTCTCTCTGATTAGGGGTAATGAGAATACCTTAAGTGTGAAGTCAGTGTCTCACACTTAATCACCATGGTGTAGGATTAAGATCATTAACCTACTTGTGATTAGTTAGATGTTTTTGTTGTTTTTGTTTAGTGTTAAGTAATGAGTTTAAGCCATAATCAGGGATTAAACAGACTCATTACACCATCCTAATAGAAGGATAATAGATGAGAATGTTTAAGCTGAGGAAGACTCCTCAACTTAATCCATGATTAGGGATTAACCTCATGACAAAACAAAGCCTTTATTAGATGGATTTTAGTTAATGATAAGATGAAGAAGTGATTTTTATGGTTTGTAAGACAACTTGAGGGGGACTTGTGCATTAACACTAGGGTTAGTCCTTCTTAACCAATTAAGGAAAGAATTAGAACCCTAATGCAAGGCCCAAGTTACAAGCTTGATGTCTTAGTGATTATTAAGTGGATTGATTAAAGGGTTTAAAAACATTAAGGGTTTAACACTTAGGATTAAAGTTATACACTCCATCCTAATAGAAGGATGCAGGCATAAGCTTAATCACAAAGCCTTAAAACCTTTAGGGTTTAGTCCTTGATTATGAGATGAGAAGAGAAGACTCAAAGAGACACAAAGGTAAAAGCTAAGTGGGGGACTAATCAAACCCTAATTGTTATCATGCTTGGTCATTCCTAGGGTTTGTGGGGTTTAAGAAAGAAATCTCCAAGAAACCACCAAGGAGAGAAGCAGATGAAAGGAGCAAAGAGAAGCAAAACAACTTGCTTCACTTAAGAAGACAAGTTGCTTGAAGAAAGAAGGTGAGATGAACAAGAATTAGCAAGCTCAATCCAATACACAAGACAAAATGCAGCAATGATGCATAAGAGAGATGAAAAGAGGTTGTGAGAAGTGAAGGCAAATTCACTTCTCAATACAACTTACCACCTGAAAAGTTAGTAAAGAAATGAAATGCAATGCAAAATGAGATGCAATGTCATGATGCAAACCAAAACCAGAAGCATATACATGGTGATAATGATGCTAAGAGATGATGCAAACATGAGATAAGGCATGAGAATGATCATACAAACATATGGATGCAAGAGAAGCATGTTTTGGACCATGGATGTACATGAAAAGTTATGAAATGCAAATGACATACAACATGGCAAATGAAAGATGCAATGATCAAGGATGATTCTAATATGTATTAGGATGTATCATGAATCAAATGGATGCACAAAATGTCATGGCAAGTCATGGTATGCAAACAAATGGAAGATGGATGCAAAGGAAGGCATGAATTAGGGTTATATGCAACATACAAAGCAAAAATCCAAAACCAGAAGCAAATGACATGATAAAAATTTGAAAATGCAATCAAAGGAACCCTAAGCCTATACAAACTCACTGCCCAAAGGAGGGGGTCCAACTCTTAACCTATTGAAAGTTATGAATTTCTAAGATTGCTAGGGTTTTAAGGTACCTTGACAAGAAAAATGCAAAACAAATTGAAAATGCAAGATCAATTCATGCCAATTTTATCCTATAAACTACATGCTATACAAGATGCAATGCAAAAAGAATCATTGTCCAACTCTCAATGGTTAGGCAAAAATGAATTTTTGAAGTTTGAATCAAAATATTGCCTCAAAATGAATTTAATTCCATTGAAAATGATCAAAAGGCATCAATAACCAAAAATAAATTTGGTTTGAGAGTTGGAAAATGTTTCTAAATGTTTTTAAATGTTACATGAATTTTTTTGTGATTTTTAAATACCTAAAAGTATTTTTAATTAATTAATTTCCATTAATTAATTAAAAATAAACTTTTAAATGATTTAAAAATAATTTTTAATGCAAAAAATAAAAATAAAAATATTTTTGGAATGAGAAAAATATTTACAGTCATGATGCAAAAAATAAAATTTTTTGAAAGTCTTTTGATATTTTAAAATAAATATGCAAAACAAATAAGAAAAATATGAATTAAAATGGATTTAATGGGAAAGTCAGCGCATCCAAGGGACAAGATTTGAATAAAAAAGGAGGGAGTTGACGCGCGCGGATTTGGAGGGCTAGGATTCATTCTGAGATTTGAATTTAATTAATCCTAATTAATTAAGTAAATGACTGGATTATGGTTTTAATGGGAAATCTGGGACGTTGGTTGCGCGCGGGAAGGAGGATCCAAGGGCTCTCATTCAAACTGGCCTAAACCCTAACCCTAATCTAATTACTTTCAGATGACCGGAACAGTGGTTCCGGTCATCTTCTCCGGCGAATCAAAAGAGCTAACTTCTTCTCTAGGCAAAATCAAGAGCTCTAAAGCTCCAGATCGTATCTCCTAATCACCCTGAACATGAATCAATCATCAAAACAAATTTATATAACCTACAATTCAAGATATGGATCAAAACATAAAATCTGGAAAAGTTTCAGAGCTTCGATACAGGCTTATTTCTCAACCATTTCAAAAAGTAAAAACATCAGAGTGATCAGCAAAGCATGAGGAACAATCTAGTAACTTAAAAACTCATTTCTGGAAAATTTGTTCATCATGTTACTTGAGGTTGAGCTTTCAATCCAGGAGCTTTCTGGCTGCTTCTTTGGCTCAAACAAGTCCCAATGATCCTCCTTAGAAGCTTTTGACACTTAGATGGGGTTTATATGGCCTTTAGAGAGAGTTGGCAGAATCTCAGTTCATGAAATGTGAAAATCGTGTTTTTGATTGTGGAGGTTTTAGGGCAAAATGAGGGCAGGGAAATGATCAGTGGATCATGGTGAGTTGTTCATTGGAATTTGTTTGAAGTTTTATGGCTTATGTGATGTGTTTCGAAGGCTTTTGCAAATGAGAGGATTTTTGAGTGTGTTGTAATGTGTGTGTTCCAGGCTTGTGTATGTTATGTTTTATGATCCATATACAAGTCCTAAACTATTGGAATGAGTCAGAAGACTTGACATGTACTGTGGGAATGGTATGGAGCAATTGGCCAAAAAGTCAATAGTTGGTTTACTTCAAGCATGGGTTGTGGCAGAGGTGATCTAGAGGCTTGTCCTGCCTCATCTTGAGTCAAGGATGGCCCTTGGATGGTTCATGAGAGGCTGCTGCATTTGGATCATGAACTAGAAGAGTTTTTGCAACTTGACAACTTGTGACATTTCATGACTTTTGGCTATGTGAGTGTGAGGAAACTTTCTGAATTTCTGATGTGGGGTGCCTCATTAGGTCATGACAATGTATTAAAACCAGCTAGAGATCATACAATTCATTTGAGAATGATTTTTCCAAAAATCCCTCTTTGCACTTTCATGAAAAGTGACTTATGGATGCTTGAAAATCAAGGCATAGAAATGGGAAATTCTTTGGGACAAACTGATTTTTAGACATTGGTTCATGTTTGTATGAAGATTAGAAGTCCATTTGATAGCACAATTTGCCTTGGCAAGTGGTTTTGCAACTTTGCCTCTTTGGTAGAAAACTTGAAATTATGTGATTTTTCCCAACTTTGACAAGCCATAACTTTTGATCCAAAATGAATTAGAATGAGTTCTTGTACTTTTTGAAAAGGGAATGATCCATTCTACAACTTTCATGACCAAAGTTTTCTCATTTGAAGCATTTTTGAATCAAAAAGCAAGGGTTGAAAAAGTTTCCCAAAATGGCAAGTTTCCATTACAAGTCATTTTCCCAAAAAGTCAACTTTGCAAATGGCTTGAAATTCTTCAATTTTGTGAACTTATAACATATTCTATGATCAAATAAAGATCATACATAATCAAAATGATGATGAACACCCTTTGGTTGGGTCATTGCGGGCCTCAGATGCCCTGATTTTGCACTGACTTGCTCAAAAAGTCAACTCTTGATCAGATGACTTCCCTATTGAATTTCTTCATGAAAATTGATATGCATGATCCCTATACCATATAGAGACCAATAGAAACAAGAATGACCAAAAAATTTGGAGTTATGGCCTTTGAAACCAAAACCCTAATTCTAGGTCATCTGTGCAGTTAAACCTGGCTCTGCTTCCATGCCATTCCCAGTTCTTGTGATTTTTGACATTCTTGACTTTGAGGGGATATAATATGATGCTTGAACATACATGGACCCCTTTGAAGTGATTGATGACCTTTGGAGTGGCTCAAATGGCTCAGGGATTGCTCAGATCACAAACCCTAGATGCATATGACTTTCTGAATTTCTGATGTGGGGTGCCCCTATTCAAGCATGAGTTAGCTGTGCAGGATGTAAGCGACGGCTTAACAGGCAAACAAGATAACTTGTGGTTGAATACCAAAGACAGTCCAAAATTTGCACTCACAGAATGAAGAAGAAAAGGGATATAGATTGTGAAAGGAAAGTAAAGTATATTTATAAAGTGAGGGCGACGGAGGACGACCGTCGAGCAGAGGACGACTGCTGGGAATAAAGCAATGGCGGGGACGACCGACATGCTGGGAAAAATGCGGGAAATAAAGCGATGACGGGGACGGCCGACATGCTGGGGAAGATGCGGGAAATAAAGCAAAGACGGGGACGACCGACTAGCTGGGGGAAATGCGGGAAATAAAGCAATGACGGGGACGGCCGACATGCTGGGGACATAAGAGATTATGATGGGGACGGCCATCAGGTTCATAAAGTAATGCAAACAACGATGGGGACGACCATCGGGCTAAACTGATGAAGTACGATCATCAGGAAAAGGAAAAGGGACCACGACGGGGACGGCCATCGGGTTAAAGAATAAATGAAATAATGATGAGGGACGGTCATCAAAGGTGAAGGACGATCACCAGGAAAAGGAAAAGGGACCACGACGGGGACGGCCATCGGGTTAAAGAATAAATGAAATAATGATGAGGGACGGTCATCAAAAGGTGAAGGACGATCACCTAGCAGGGTACGGCTGCTCTGTTGGGGATAAGATGAGGGACGGTCATCTAAGGTGAAGGACGATCACCTGGCAGGGTACGGCTGCCGAAAGTATCGCGACATAGGACGAATGCCGGATAAAAGGTCGACGATGGGGATGGCCATCGGATGAGCATGATGAAGGACGATCATCAAGAGGTGAAGGACGATCACCTAGCAGGGGACGGCTGCTCTCAAGGTTTATCATGACATAAGACGAATGTCAGATAACAAGATCAACGATGGGGACGGCCATCAGATAAAATGATGAAGGGCGATCATCAAAAGGTGAAGGACGATCACCTAGCAGGGTACGACTGCTAAAAATCACGACATAGGACGAATGTCGGATAGAAAGATCAACGATGGGGACGGCCATCGGATAAAATGATGAAGGACGATCATCAAAAGGTGAAGGACGATCACCTAGCAGGGGACGGCTGCTGAAAATATCACGACACAGGACGAATGTCGGATAGAAAAGGGGTTCTAATGAATAGAGACTCCGCTGGGGAAAGGATGAGGGACGGTCATCCAAAGGTGAAGGACGATCACCTGGCAGGGTACGGCTGTCGGAAGTATCATTGCATAGGACGAATGTCAGATAGAAAAAGGTTGCTTTGCTGGCGACCTACTGGGGAATAGTAAACACGGACGAGTGTTTACATCCAAGAAATAAAAGGTATAAGTGTTTTGACATTGTGTATAGATTAAAGATGCGGACGAGCATCCCTAAGACTATGATACGGACGAGTATCGGGTAGAAACAAAAGCTGACATGTGTTCAGAGATGATGATACGGACGAGTATCAACTGGTTAACAAGGAACACAGACGAGTGTTGATTCTGAGGGGACTCTTCTGGGGAATAGTAGACACAGTCGAGTGTCTAAATTCAAGAAGACATAAGTGTTTGACACGTGTATGGATTAAAGATGCGGACGAGCATCCCTAAGACTATGATACGGACGAGTATCAGGTAGAAACAAACGCTTGACGCATGTTCTGAGATGATGATACGGACGAGTACCAACTGGTTAACAAAGAACACGGACGAGTGTCGACTCTGAGGGGATTAGTGGTGTATACAAGATACGGACGAGTATCTGTATGAGTGAAACAGGGGTAATAAGTATGAGTGGTATACAGATGAGTGTTTAACCTGCTGGGGAGAGTGTGACACGGACAAGTGTCAAAGGTAGATTATAGACAAGTATATGCTTTACAAAGTGTTTAGGCAACTGTGCTGGGGAAAGCGACACGGACGGGTGTCAGGGAATTTGTATAAAGATGTATCTGTGAGTGAAAAGAGGACACTTTGGCTTTCTACCGGGGATATGACACGGACGGGTGTCAAGAAGTATCTATAATATGTAAGTGTCTGTTTGTAAAGACAGCTCGGGTGACTTTACTGGGGGAATGATGACACGGACGGGTGCCAAAAAGGGTGTGTATCTGTATTTGTGAGTGTAAGGCCAGTGCTTTGGCTCTCTGGTGGGGAATTTTGGGGAGTTTTCCGTATATCTTTGATGAGTTGTCAGTATTTACAAGTGTTTGATTCAGACCATGGCTTGTGATTATGCAATATGTTTGATTTTTGCCGTAATGCTCCGTATTAGACGGAATGCTACACTTTGTGGGGAGAATATGATGCGAATGCTATGATTATGCAAAAGAAACCGGTCCGGGATCCGGGTCCCGTTGCTACGAAGATCTCTAGTTGATCTGCTTGAAGTGAACATCCCAACTGGGGGTGAGATCTTTGGTAGATCTGGCATATGGGACTCTGCTTGGTGATATAGGTCACTGATAGACCTATCTTTGGTAATGAGGGACCCAACTGGGGTTTGTAGAAGTTTTTTTTACTCTGTTGTGAGTTCTTCGGGCATTGCTCTTCTGGATGGAGGCCGAAGCTCTGTGGGGAGGTGGTTCCCTGTCTTCGCACTTAGCTGAGGAGGAATAGTAAATGGCAACTCGGCTGGGGAAGAAGAAAGACCATGAGAAGGTCTTCCTGGAGATTTCTGTAGGGGTCCTGCTGAGGATGATACTGGACAACTCAGCTGGGGAGAAAGCACCTTTGGCGCTAATCGGGAGATAGACTGAGTAGTTAATGATTAGGCAGCCTGCTGGGGAGAAGCCTTCATGCCCCATGTTGTGCTTTGAATTACCTGCAATCTTGAAAAAATAGAGAAACGCACAAGTAATCCCGAGGTATCCCTTACCGGATTCCATCATAGGAGTTTAGGCACTCCTGGGAGTGAGTACATTTCCTGTAAGCACGTATTTTTTAGAAGAAAAGCATCTGTATTTATGCAATCAGTATCTTAGGGACATCGGAAATTTTGCAAATGAAAATAAAGTGTATGAGACGACACATGACTGATAATCTGATTTTATTAGTTCGTGTGCCCTGAATTGGCAAGATACAGTCAAAGAAACAAATCCCCTAAAATGAGGAGATTGTTACAAATTGAGAAACAAAAGATGTTGGCAATGTTGACGACGCTTCGGGGAGCCTCCCTTTGCTATGACTCGTATGACTTTTGACGTTCTTCTCGTCTTGCTTTCTGAAAAAAGCTTATTCTGACCGGCGCTTGAACCTTTTGAAGCTTACCAAGTTGTACAGTTGTTCGCTTATTCCCTTATTTTGCATGGATCGCCCTTTTCGGGTTTTCAATCCATCGGGATACCCATTTTTGCCTGAGTTGTCCAATGCGGCTTTTCAACTCAGCGGGTGTACATTTTTTTGTTCATTTTCCCTTATTTTTGCCCGAGTCTTTTATTCTGTTTTTGACTCGCCGGGATGCCCTGTTTTTGCCTGGGCTTACATTCTATTTTTATGTCCAGCGGGTCATTTTTATGCGAAGTATTTTTTAACTGCATCTGAATTCACATGGGACGGGAAGTCATCACCATCTATAGTACTGAGCATGAGTGCTCCACCGGAGAAAACTTTCTTTACCACGAATGGCCCTTCATAGTTCGGAGTCCACTTGCCCCTGTGGTCTGTATGAGGAGGGAGGAGTCTTTTCAGCACAAGATCTCCCACTTGGTACTCTCGGAGCCTGACTTTCTGATCGAAGGCTTTCTTCATTATTTTCTGATATAACTGCCCATGACAGATTGCAGCTAATCTCTTCTCTTCAATCAGACTCAGTTGTTCGTATCGGGATCGGACCCATTCTGCTTCGTTCAGCTTAACATCCATTAATACCCGTAAGGAGGGTAACTCAACTTCAACAGGTAGGACTGCCTCCATACCATAAACAAGCTGATACGGTGTTGCCCCAGTGGATGTTCTGATTGACGTACGGTACCCATGCAAGGCGAATGGTAGCATTTCATGCCAGTCTTTGTATGTGACCACCATTTTCTGCACAATCTTCTTGATATTCTTGTTAGCTTCCTCAACAGCGCCATTCATCTTTGGCCTGTAAGGAGAAGAATTGTGATGTTGGATCTTGAAGTCCTGGCACAGTTCTGCCATCATTTTATTGTTCAAGTTGGAACCATTATCAGTAATTATTCGCTCGGGAACTCCATACCGACATATGATGTCTTTCTTCAGAAATCGGGCTACCACTTGCCTTGTAACATTTGCATATGAAGCTGCTTCAACCCACTTGGTGAAATAGTCAATGGCGACCAGGATGAATCTGTGGCCATTTGAAGCAGTCGGTTCAATCTTGCCAATCATATCAATGCCCCACATGGCAAAGGGCCAGGGTGAAGACATCACATTCAGAGGATTGGGAGGTACATGCACCTTATCTGCATAAATCTGGCATTTGTGGCATTTTCTGGCATAGGCACAACAGTCGGCATCCATTGTGATCCAGTAATAGCCTGATCTTAGCAACTTCTTAGCCATGGCATGCCCTCCTGCATGGGTACCAAAGGATCCTTCGTGCACCTCGTGCATCAACAAGTCTGCTTCTGTTCGATCAACGCATCTGAGGAGTACCATATCAAAGTTTCTCTTGTACAGGGACCCGTCAGTATTTAGGAAGAAACTACCAGCAAGCCTTCTTAATGTCTTCTTATCATTGGAAGATGCCCCAGGTGGGTATGTTTGATCCTCCAAGAAGCACTTAATGTCATGGAACCAAGGCTTATCATCTTTGACAATGTCTGCTGCAAATACATATGCTGGTCTGTCAAGTCTGGATACTGCAATTTGAGGTACAAAGTTGGCAGTTTGAACTTTGATCATGGATGAAATGGTAGCAAGAGCATCTGCAAACTGATTCTCGTCCCGAGGGATATACTCAAGCTTGACCATTGTGAAGAAAGTCAATAACCTCCTTGTATAATCCCTGTAAGGTATCAGATGATCCTGGGTGTGTACCATTTGCCGTTGGTTTGATTAATTACCAGAGCTGAATCTCCGAACACAGTCAAAGTTTTGATCCTGAGGTCAATGGCTTCCTCAAGACCCATAATACAAGCTTCGTATTCAGCTTCGTTGTTAGTGCAGTTGAAGGTGAGTTTTGCCGAGAAAGGCATGTGAACTCCCTTAGGTGTAATGAGTACTGCACCAACACCACGACCATTCATATTAACAGCCCCATCAAACATCATAGTCCATTCTTCTTCCGAGTCAGGCCCTTCAGTGTGAACAGGCTCTTCATGATCTTTTGCTTTTATGAACATGATGTCTTCATCAGGGAAGTCAAATCTCATAGGTTGGTAATCATCAATAGGTTGCTCAGCAAGATAATCAGACAATACACTGCCCTTGATGGCTTTCTGAGATGTGTACTGGATGTCATACTCTGTGAGAATCATTTGCCATCTTGCAACCCGTCCGGTAAGCGCTGGCTTCTCAAAAATGTACTTAACTGGGTCCATCTTTGAGATCAATAAGGTAGTGTGGGTCAACATATACTGTCTCAGTCGGCGAGCAGCCCACGCTAAAGCACAGCAAGTTTTCTCGAGCAGTGAATAACGTTGTTCACAGTCGGTAAACTTTTTGCTCAGGTAGTATATTGCATACTCTTTTCGACCAGACTCGTCATGCTGGCCCAACACACACCCCATTGACTCTTCTAATACTGTCAAGTACATTATCAGAGGTCTTCCTTCAAATGGAGGCATAAGGATTGGAGGCTCTTGCAAGTACTCCTTGATTTTGTCAAAAGCCCTCTGGCAGTCTTCGTTCCACCTGACCGTTTGCTCTTTTCTTAACAACTTGAACAAAGGTTCACAGGTTGCTGTAAGGTGAGATATGAACCTTGAAATGTAGTTCAATCTACCTAAGAAACCCCGAATTTCTTTTTCTGACTTTGGTGCAGGCATTTCTTGAATGGCTTTGACTTTATCAGGGTCAACTTCAATCCCTTTCTCACTTACGATAAATCCCAGCAACTTACCAGATCGCACCCCGAATGTGCATTTGTTGGGGTTCAACTTCAGTTGGTATTTCCTCAAACGCTTGAATAACTTCAACAGATTTACCAGGTGGTCTTCTTCTGTGAGGGACTTGGCAATCATGTCATCCACATAACATTCGATTTCTTTATGGATCATGTCGTGGAATAATGTTACCATAGCCCGTTGATAAGTTGCACCAGCATTATTCAGTCTGAATGGCATCACCTTATAACAGAACGTGCCCTAGGGTGTGATGAAAGTTGTCTTCTCCATGTCTTCAGGTGACATCTTAATCTGATTGTATCCTGAAAATCCGTCCATGAAGGAGAATACCGAGAACTGAGCCGTATTATCAACCAATACATCAATGTGAGGTAAAGGGAAATCATCTTTCGGGCTGGCTCTGTTCAGATCCCGGTAATCCACACATATCCTCACCTTGCCGTCTTTCTTAGGCACAGGTACAATATTAGCAACCCATGGCGGATAGCTAGTCACAGCAAGGAACCCGGCGTCCCACTGCTTTTGTACCTCTTCTTTTATCTTCATTGCCATATCTGGGCGAGTACGGCGCAATTTCTGTTTAACCGGTGGGCAATCTTCTCTTAAAGGAAGCTTGTGCATGACAATATCGGTGTCCAACCCTGGCATGTCCTGATAAGACCAAGCAAACACATCCACATATTCACGAAGCAGGTCAATCAGTTGTTCTTTCACTGAGTCTTGTAAGCAGGCCCCGATCTTAACCTCTTTCACATCTTTATCTGTACCAAGATTAATCGCTTCGACCTCCTCCTGATGAGGAGTGATAACCTTCTC
Organism: Lathyrus aphaca; assembly: GCA_963966055.1. NCBI lineage: Eukaryota > Viridiplantae > Streptophyta > Magnoliopsida > Fabales > Fabaceae > Lathyrus > Lathyrus aphaca. Next base: position 84,881,052 of record OZ014521.1, on the reverse strand, counting down.
CTCTTGCATTAACAACCTGGCTAGCTCTTCAGGAAGCTCATAATCTTCTTCAACCCCTTCATCAGCTTGATTGATTGGATTGTCAAAGTCATACGAAGCCATAGCTGTGTTGTTGTCGGTGCAGTCTGAAAGGCACTCTCTGCAAGGGTTTAGATTGTCCATTTTAGTGATCGATTTTAATCTTGTTTAGAAAAAAGTGAAGTAAAGTTATCATTTTGAAAACATTTCCATTTTATTTTTGTACAAAAAGAAAAATGAAAAACAGTGAGCGGAAAAAAGGAAAGACTCATTTGCAAAAGATGTCCGATATTCATTGATTGATCTGTTTGCACAAAATTACAAGATGGCCCGATTACAAAATGAGTCTTGTCATCTTGGGCAAGATGCAAGACTTGATGCATGCTTAAAATATATAGGAAATAATAATTACTCTGCAGGAGTAACCCTTATAATTTCCTGGGAAGACCAGTTTGAGATACGGCTCCCCGGGATCCTTGGACGTATCCAGCTCTCCAGGTTGCGCTCATCTTCCGACTCATCTTCCAAGTTGTTTACTGCATCCGGGGTGAGCATTCCCCCGCTGACAAAACCGGGCTTCTTAGAAGCCTCTGATTGATCTTGTTGAGTTGGTTTGTAACCCCAACCCAAATTTGTCCTCCTTCTTCTCCACGGGCAACAGCTTGCCCCAGCCTTGGGCAGTTCCCTCTTCAACAACCTTCCTGGCTTGCTGATAAGACGTCATGGAGGTTCCCAGTACAGCAGATGCTTCATTAATGTTCAGGGCCTCAAATCCCTGGCTCATGGTTTCATGAATTTCTCCGTCCATTTCAATGTATTTGTACGTAGCCAGATGGCTAACAAAAATGTCCTCTTCCCCACAGATGGTGATGATTTGACCCTCCCACTCGAATTTCAGCTTCTGGTGAAGGGTAGACGTAACTGCGCCAGTGGCATGGATCCAAGGTCTACCCAACAAACAGCTGTAGGCCGGCTGAATGTCCATCACATAGAAGGTAATCTTAAAAGTCTGCAGGCCAATCATCACAGGTAGATCAATCTCCCCTAGCACTGATCTTTTAGAGCCATCAAATGCTCTTACCACCAAATTACTTGGACGTAGAGCCAAGCCATCATACTCCAGCTTCACTAAGGCTTTCTTTGGTAGAACATTGAGTGAAGACCCAGTGTCCACCAGTACATGAGATAGAATGGCTCCCTTGCATTATAGGGTGATATGTAAAGCCTTGTTGTGGTTACGTCCCTCAGTTGTTAAATCGGCGTTGGTAAAGCCCAGTCCATGACTGGTGTTGACATTAGCTACCACAGTTTCTAGCTGATTAACAGTGATCTCTTCTGGCACGTATGCTGCGTGCAAGACTTTCAGTAATGCATTCCTGTGAGCTTCAGAGCACATCAGCAGGGATAATATGGAGATCTTTGAGGGAGTTTGGTGAAGCTGATCCACCACCTTGTAATCACTTCTTTTTATAATCCTCATAAACTCGTCTACATCTTGCTCAAAAGATGTCTTCTGAGTTTCTTTGATAGTTGGCTCTTCAACTACCACACTCTTTCCTTTTGCTTTGGCAGCAGCTTCTGCTTCGGCATTAGGTCTTTGCACTTGTGAGGCAAAAAGGCGTCCGCTTCTGGTGAAGCCTCCGCCTCCCCCAACATTATCAATTTGTGGAGAAGAAGTCGAAGAATCCAAAGTGATTTTTTCCCCGTTGCAGTAGAGATCAGAGCCATAATGCCAAGGGATGGCATTACTGCTTTCATATGGAACGGGTCCAGGCACCGTGATGGTAACTGGACTGACTGCTGCAGAGGAGGGTACTGAAATGGTGTGTGGATCGTAGTAGATGGTGACTGGTGACCTGGCAGGAGATGCCACTGCTTGTTGTTGAAAATTGTTGTTTGGAGGAACATTTGATGGGTCATAGTAGATGGTGACTGCTGAAATATCTTGATCAATTTCTGTTGGCGTTGTAGAAGATTCTGCTGAATAAAGGGGTGCTGATGTTGTAGAAGAAATGGTTGTTGACATCTGATTTGTTGAAGTGATGGACGGAGCCATTACTGGAATGATTGTTGTTGCAGTTGTAGAAGAGTCAGGAATTGTTGTTAAAGGGATTGCTGGATTTGTAGGAGCTGATGTTGTGATCTGAAGTATACCACTTTTGATAAGACCATCTATGCCGCTTCTCAAGTTATCACACCCGTTGACCAAAATGTTGCAATAACCACAACCAAGCTCACACCCGGGGAACATCTGGCATTCCAGGAGCTGAGCTTTAATTTCTGCCAGGGGTGTTCGAATCTGCCCAACACTGGTGATTAAGAAAGATGGCTTATCTTCCTCAATAGCATTAATTCTTGGCCCTCCATGATTGGGCATGGGATTCTTGTTGACATTTGGCGGGGGTGCAAAGTTGAGGGCTTTGGAATCCACCAGATCTTGCACTTTCATTTGTAAAGCCATGCATTTCTCTGTACTGTGGCCAGGTGCATTGGAGTGAAAAGCACATCTGGCGTTGACATCATAGTTTCTTGGAAGACTGGAAGGATCTGGAGGTGCCAATGTCCTTAACTCAACCAGGTTGAGCTTCAGGAGTTGTGGCAATAAAGCGGCATAAGGCATAGGGATAGGGTCAATCACCCTATTTGCCTGTGATGGTCTTTGCTGAAAGGGTCTTTGTTGTTGACTGCTGTTGTTGTTGTTGTAGTTTCTCTGTGGTGGATACTGAGCTTGTTGCTGATAATGTGGTTGTTGTTGTGGTTGATATGCTGGTTGCTGAGGAATCGGAGCTGGAATAGTGACAGCTGCTACTGATTTGTGAAGGTACTGAGGCATGCCCCTGCTGGCATGAATAGCATTAGTCTCACCAGTTCTTCTTGGTCCCACAAAAGGCTTCCTGGGATTACTTGACGAGCTTGCACCATTATCAGAAATCTTACCCATCTTCAGAAGGCTCTCAATTCTTTCCCCAACTATGACTACGTCAGCGAAGCTGGTGGAAGAAAAAGCAGCTAGCCTGTCAATATATGTTCCTTGCAGGGTATTCATGAACATGTCGGCCATTTCTCTTTCCGACATGGGTGGCTGGACAGCGGCAGCAAGCTGTCTCCACCTCTGGGCATATTCCCTGAAGCTCTCTCTGGAGGATTGAGACATTCCCATCAGAAGGGTTCTGTTAGGAGCCATGTCCAGATTGTATTGGTACTGTCTGAAGAAAGCTTCAGCTAGGTCCTTCCAGCACCTGATGGTATCCCTGGTCAAATGTGAGTACCACTCCCTTGAAGCCCCAGTCAAACTGTCTTCAAAGTAAAACATCCACAGTTTTTCATCCATGGTGTATGCCTTAAGTCTTCCCAGAAAAGACTGTAAGTGGGTTCGTGGGCAGGAAGTCCCATTGTACTTCTCGAAGCACGGGGGTTTAAACTTGTGGGGAATTCTTACCCCATCCACCAACCCCATATCCATGACATCAAAACCCAAGGAATTTTGAGACTCCAGAGATCTCAATTTCTCAGCAATTTCATCAAGTCTCCTATCATAAACTTCATCCCCAGCTCTCATCACAGTAAACTGCTCCTCTTGTGGGTCTTCTTGTAAGACTCTTCCTCCAGTGGTATTTCCTTGCACAATACCCGTGAAGTTGACTTCCGGATGTAGATGAGGCCCATATACTGGCGGATTAACATGAGGCTGAACCCTCTCATTGTTACTTGTTCCTCCAGTTCCTAGAGGAGGTTCTTCTGGGGTTTGCCTTTCTACCAATGCCCTCAATCTTTCTTGGCTTTGAGCCAAGCCATTCATTACTTCCATGAACTGGGTCATTTGGTTTCTCATCTCCATCCTTTCATTAACCATCTGGGTCCTGACCTCTGTCAGTTCTTGTTGTACTTGGTCCATCTGGATACCAGGAAGATTGTTGCGAGTAGGATATCTGTGTGGACGGTTGAGAGGGAACACCCGACGGCGAGCAATAATTCCTGAACCACAACAGAGTTAGTAACAAACAAAACAAAAACCTACAAAACAAAACAAAAGTTAGCATGCAATGCAGTATGCTTATTTTTTTCCAAGGTATCCGGCTTGGCTCTTTGGTTTTGACCTTTCCAGACCCTGAGGAAGATGCTTTGATGTTGCTTGAGAGAAAGAGAACTCAAATGAAACAACTGACAAATACATTACAAATGGTTAATAATACATAGTTTGTTTTTACAACACATGCCCCTGAAGGGTCAAAATACAACAAAGAGAAAAGTACATGAAATGGAAATAACAACAAACAAAGAAATCAGACATCTAAGCCAAACTCATCCTCCTTAACCTCCTTCAAAAGTGCTTCAGTTACAGGACCAGCCGGATGTTCTGTAATGTTTCTGATGAGAAGGTTCCTGGTGGTAATAGTAGTGGTCAGCTTCTTGTGTCTGTCTTGTTCCTTTGACCTCTTCACACCAGCCCTAAGCTTCAATTCTGAGATTTCCTTCTGGGCTGCTAGCAAAGCCTCCTGTTGCTTCTTCTTAATGGCCTCTAACTGCTCAATCCTGTCTTGAGTTCTCTTATCCTCTTGAGTGCGAGCTTCAGTGATCCTGACCCACCTAGCTTGACTTTCTTTCAGATAAAGATCAGTCCTAGCCTTTTGAAACTGGGCCTCTTTACAGGCATTCTTCAATATTTGCTCTCCAGCTCTTGATTTCCTGATGTAGTCTTCTGCTTTCTCAATCCTGGATAGATGCTCTACTTTAAGCTTTTCTAACCTCTCAATGTCTAGACGACCATCACTCCTCTCCCAGAGGGTCTTCTTCAGAGCTTGAGACAGATTCTCATTCCTCTCCTTCAGTTTCTCAAATTCTCCCAGGCTGACAGTGGCTGGAGGTTGTGCTTTGGATGGTCCAGGTGCATCCTCAATGGTGAAAGGCATCCCAGAAGTCTGAGCCCTAGTATGAGACCACTCATAATACTGAGCTGAAGCCACATTATTGCATCTCCCAAGAATGGCCATCCCCTTGGTCTGGATGTTGTCCCAAGCCCAGGATGCTTGCCTGACAACAGCTAGGTTAGGTTTTATCTCACAATACAGGGTTTCAGCCAAGTCTTGCACTCTAGGAGGGTGAATCAAAGCATAACCCAATTGTCTCTTGAACAGCAAAGGATTGTAGTTGATGCAACCCTTCACTCCCACTAGAGGTACATTGGGGTACTGCCCACAACTAGTAATTATGTCTCTGCCCTTGGTGCTCTGGGTGCACCATCTAATGTCATCTGAAGTTAAAGTAATAAGTCTCCTAGCCCAATTCTTCTGTTGGTGAGGATTCAAGAAAGCATCAGTCTTGGGTAAGTTTTTAAGCAGCCAGGTATGAAATAGAGAAGCACAACACCTTACCAACCTCCCTCTCTGCTTCTCATTCCTTTGGTGTACAAAATAATAGAAATCCCCAAGTAAGGTGGGCACTGGGTTCCTCAAAAGGAAGAGATGAATAACACTCTTGCTGATAAACTTGGGCTCATCTGCAAAAAGTATAACCCCATATATACTGAGGGCTAACAATGCACAAACTGCCTTTCATTCTCCCAAAGAGGCCTTCAGGATGGCCTGAGAAGTCAGAAAGTCTAAGTGTAGGCCAGGAATTCCAGCTTTTGTAGTCATGTTCTGCTCAATCAACATAGGCTCCAAATACAGTGCTTTTGCCACTTCTTCATTGCTGGGAGAAGTCATCTCTGGGTTGAAGGGGATACCACCCCTGACAGGTACTCCAATCAAAGATGAGAACTCCTCCAGCAAAGGTCCCAACTGAAAATTTTGGAAATTGAAGCATCTCAAAGGAGGATCATAGAACTGTAGGCAAGTGTGAATCAAACTCCTCTGAGAAGGGTCTAAGTCCATAACCATATCAAGGATACCTCCATAATGTTCTCTGAATAATGGGATATGGTCTGGAGTGATAAGTGCCTGGACGTGCCTGATGCCAGTCAGCACAGGCTCAAAGAAGTGGTATGAAATGTTGCTCTTCTTGGGTGCCATGACTGCTGATGAAGAGCTGAAAATAGATGCTGATGATGAAGACTGATACTGGTGATGAGCCACTGACAGGCTGAGACTGGTGATGACAGTAGCTGAAGCAGGCAACTGATGAAGATATTTGAAGCAGATAGCTGATGAACAGGGGTCTATGCAGATGAAGGGGTCAAAACCAAGCCAAATGAAATGTGGATACCCTGAAAAACAAATAAGCAAATGTTAAATGATGCAATGATGATGTATGCAAATGATATGCAAGGGTTTATGGTTAAGCTGGATCTGATTACTGCCTCGATATAAGTCCATGTATGTCTAAGAAGTCCAGATGGAGGTTCAGAAGTCCAGTAACCAAGGTGGGGGACTCAAATAAAGAGTCACATGTCCAGGGTTAAATCACAAGAACTGTCCAAAGTGGAGCATTCTTAAACAAAACAAGTATCAGGGTATGATGTGGCCAAGGGTTCCTGCAAACCTGTAAACAGCCCAACCCCCTCACAGGTGGTGTTCTAGAACAAGGATCCTCAAACTTGGATCAGTTATGAGAAGTGTAAACACTTCTAACCCGGAGGTACAGTGTTTACAATAACCATAAAAGATCCTCCTCTAATTCACCTCAGCTTCTGAAGGTCAATAATAAAGGTCATCCAGACTTAGCAGGCTTCCCAGATAGCCCTAGCACTACAGGAAATCTGTAGCACAGAGTTCTCAAGAAGAAACCCACATCTGATCAGTGTTTCATATTCCCGCACCAGACCGAAATGGAATGGGAAAGAACATGAACCACTCTAGCCTAGGTGTCACTCAAGTCCCAGGTATAGGACCTTAAACTCTCAATGAAACCCCACCCACCAAAATAAAACCAGATCCAGCCAGATGACAATATGACAGTATGATATATAAAGCTGTAAAGAAAGCAATAAATAACTGTACATAAAGCAATAAATAAAGCAACTATATAAACACAATCATCACAAAACACCCCAGTAAACACAAATCAAACAAGCGCTAAGAGGAACCCACAAAAAGAACCAGAAGCCCTGGTTACAGTATAAGGGTCCCTAGCAGAGTCGCCAAGCTGTCGCTCCCGAAGATTTGCATCCCGGTACAAGCGCGAACGGTCGGCGAAAAGAACGAGAACACACAGGAGTGAACTCAGAAAGACAAGAGTCGCCAGCTAGGCATTTTTATCCCGGAGGAAAGGTAATGTTGCATAAACCTAAGAAAAGATATGGATATGACGATCGCGAACCAGAGAGACTGAGAAAGGGGGTTGGTTACAACCTGGGAAGGTATTAGCACCCAGATTGTTCGTCGTACTCGACGGGATCCACGCTTAAAAGATTTGTGTTTTAAAGGGGTAGTGTCAGTGAAATCTGTGTATAAAAGAGCTGGAAAAAGATGTACAGGTGTCAGTGTAAGATAAGTGAAGTGTATAAGTGAAGTGTCAGTGTAAGAACAAAAGTGAAATGCTCAAGATCATGAGGCTAAAAGAATAGATGAAAGAGGGGGAATATACAAAGACTTTTGTTCGATAACTGTTAAGTTATGCCTACGTATCCTCTCGTGCAATGAGGAAGTCAGAACACCGTAGTTCGACCCAAAGAGACTGAAAGGTAAATTGACTTGTGAACTGCTTACTTGCCTATGCTCAAGTGTATGACCTGTCTGGCTCAGGTGCAAACTGTCTTGCATTAGACGGAAGAAGCGAGTTCTCGTTTGTGAGTGAATGAGGTGAGAAAAGAATCCCGGAGGAGACGATTATTGTTTGTTTTTGTGTTTTCAGTCTTTTATTGCTTTTTGAAGTTTGTCATAAGTTAATGAGCTTAAGCCTAAACCAATGGGTTAGTAAACTCATCACATCTTCTCTCTGATTAGGGGTAATGAGAATACCTTAAGTGTGAAGTCAGTGTCTCACACTTAATCACCATGGTGTAGGATTAAGATCATTAACCTACTTGTGATTAGTTAGATGTTTTTGTTGTTTTTGTTTAGTGTTAAGTAATGAGTTTAAGCCATAATCAGGGATTAAACAGACTCATTACACCATCCTAATAGAAGGATAATAGATGAGAATGTTTAAGCTGAGGAAGACTCCTCAACTTAATCCATGATTAGGGATTAACCTCATGACAAAACAAAGCCTTTATTAGATGGATTTTAGTTAATGATAATATGAAGAAGTGATTTTTATGGTTTGTAAGACAACTTGAGGGGGACTTGTCCATTAACACTAGGGTTAGTCCTTCTTAACCAATTAAGGAAAGAATTAGAACCCTAATGCAAGGCCCAAGTTACAAGCTTGATGTCTTAGTGATTATTAAGTGGATTGATTAAAGGGTTTAAACACATTAAGGGTTTAACACTTAGGATTAAAGTTATACACTCCATCCTAATAAAAGGATGCAGGCATAAGCTTAATCAGAAAGCCTTAAAACCTTTAGGGTTTAGTCTTTGATTATGAGATGAGAAGAGAATACTCAAAGAGACACAAAGGTAAAAGCTAAGTGGGGGACTAATCAAACCCTAATTGTTATCATGCTTGGTCATTCCTAGGGTTTGTGGGGTTTAAGAAAGAAATCTCCAAGAAACCACCAATGAGAGAAGCAGATGAAAGGAGCAAAGAGAAGCAAAACAACTTGCTTCACTTAAGAAGACAAGTTGCTTGAAGAAAGAAGGTGAGATGAATAAGAATGAGCAAGCTCAATCCAATACACAAGACAAAATGCAGCAATGATGCATAAGAGAGATGAAAAGAGGTTGTGAGAAGTGAAGGCAAATTCACTTCTCAATACAACTTACCACCTGAAAAGTTAGTAAAGAAATGAAATGCAATGCAAAATGAGATGCAATGTCATGATGCAAACCAAAACCAGAAGCATATACATGGTGATAATGATGCTAAGAGATGATGCAAACATGAGATAAGGCATGAGAATGATCATACAAACATATGGATGCAAGAGAAGCATGTTTTGGACCATGGATGTACATGAAAAGTTATGAAATGCAAATGACATACAACATGGCAAATGAAAGATGAAATGATCAAGGATGATTCTAATATGTCTTAGGATGTATCATGAATCAAATGGATGCACAAAATGTCATGGCAAGTCATGGTATGCAAACAAATGGAAGATGGATGCAAAGGAAGGCATGAATTAGGGTTATATGCAACATACAAAGCAAAAATCCAAAACCAGAAGCAAATGACATGATAAAAATTTGAAAATGCAATCAAAGGAACCCTAAGCCTATACAAACCCACTGCCCAAAGGAGGGGGTCCAACTCTTAACCTATTGAAAGTTATGAATTTCTAAGATTGCTAGGGTTTTAAGGTACCTTGACAAGAAAAATGCAAAACAAATTGAAAATTCAAGATCAATTCATGCTAATTTTATCCTATAAACTACATGCTATACAAGATGCAATGCTAAAAGAATCATTGTCCAACTCTCAATGGTTAGGCAGAAATGAATTTTTGAAGTTTGAATCAAAATATTGCCTCAAAATGAATTTAATTCCATTGAAAATGATCAAAAGGCATCAAGAACCAAAAAGAAATTTGGTTTGAGAGTTGGACAATATTTCTAAATGTTTTTAAATGTTACATGAATTTTTTTGTGATTTTTAAATACCTAAAAGTATTTTTAATTAATTAATTTCCATTAATTAATTAAAAATAAACTTTTAAATGATTTTAAAATAATTTTTAATGCAAAAAATAAAAATAAAAATATTTTTGGAATGAGAAAAATATTTACAGTCATGATGCAAAAAATAAATTTTTTTGAAAGTCTTTTGATATTTTAAAATAAATATGCAAAACAAATAAGAAAAATATGAATTAAAATGGATTTAATGGGAAAGTCAGCGCATCCAAGGGACAGGATTTGAATAAAAAAGGAGGGATTTGACGCGCGCGAATTTGGAGGGCTAGGATTCATTCTGAGATTTGAATTTAATTAATCCTAATTAATTAAGTAAATGACTGGATTAGGGTTTTAATGGGAAATATGGGACGTTGGTTGCGCGCGGGAAGGAGGATCCAAGGGCTCTCATTCAAACTGGCCTAAACCCTAACCCTAATCTAATTACTTTCAGATGACCGGAACAGTGGTTCCGGTCATCTTCTCCGGCGAATCAAAAGAGCTAACTTCTTCTCTAGGCAAAATCAAGAGCTCTAAAGCTCCAGATCGTATCTCCTAATCACCCTGAACATGAATCAATCATCAAAACAAATTTATATAACCTACAACTCAAGATATGGATCAAAACATAAAATCTGGAAAAGTTTCAGAGCTTCGATACAGGCTTATTTCTCAACCATTTCAAAAAGTAAAAACATCAGAGTGATCAGCAAAGCATGAGGAACAATCTAGTAACTTAAAAACTCATTTCTGGAAAATTTGTTCATCATGTTACCTGAGGTTGAGCTTTCAATCCAGGAGCTTTCTGGCTGCTTCTTTGGCTCAAACAAGTCCCAATGATCCTCCTTAGAAGCTTTTGACACTTAGTTGGAGTTTATATGGCCTTTAGAGAGAGTGGCAGAATCTCAATTCATGAAATGTGAAAATCGTGTTTTTGATTGTGGAGGTTTTAGGGCAAAATGAGGGCAGGGAAATGATCAGTGGATCATAGTGAGTTGTTCTGTGGAATTTGTTTGAAGGTTTGTGGCTTATGTGATGAGTTTCGAAGGCTTTTGCAAATGAGAGGATTTTTGAGTGTGCTGTAATGTGTGTGTTCCAGGCTTGTGTATGTTATGTTTTATGACCCATATACAAGTCCTAAACTATTGGAATGAGTCAGAAGACTTGACATGTACTGTGGGAATGGTATGGAGCAATTGGCCAAAAAGTCAATAGTTGGTGTACTTCAAGCATGGGCTGTGGCAGAGGTGATCTAGAGGCTTGTCCTGCCTCAGCTTGAGTCAAGGATGGCCCTTGGATGGTTCATGAGAGACTGCTGCATTTGGATCATGAACTAGAAGAGTTTTTGCAACTTGACAACTTGTGACATTTCATGACTTTTGGCTATGTGAGTGTGAGGAAACTTGCTGAATTTCTGATGTTGGGTGCCTCATTAGGTCATGACAATGTATTAAAACCGGCTAGAGATCATACAATTCATTTGAGAATGATTTTGCCAAAAATCCCTCTTTGCACTTTCATGAAAAGTGACTTATGGATGCTTGAAAATCAAGGCATAGAAATGGGAAATTCTTTGGGCCAAACTGATTTTTAGACATTGGTTCATGTTTGTATGAAGATTAGAAGTCCATTTGATAGCACAATTTGCCTTGGCAAGTGGTTTTGCAACTTTGCCTCTTTGGTAGAAAACTTGAAATTATGTGATTTTTCCCAACTTTGACAAGCCATAACTTTTGATCCAAAATGAATTAGAATGAGTTCTTGTACTTTTTGAAAAGGGAATGATCCATTCTACAACTTTCATGACCAAAGTTTTCTCATTTGAAGCATTTTTGAATCAAAAAGCAAGGGCTGAAAAAGTTTCCCAAAATGGCAAGTTTCCATTACAAGTCATTTTCCCAAAAAGTCAACTTTGCAAAGGGCTTGAAATTCTTCAATTTTGTGAACTTATAACATCTTCTATGATCAAATAAAGATCATACATAATCAAAATGATGATGAACACCCTTTGGTTGGGTCATTGCGGGCCTCAGATGCCCTGATTTTGCACTGACTTGCTCAAAAAGTCAACTCTTGATCAGATGACTTGCCCATTGAATTTCTTCATGAAAATTGATATGCATGATCCCTATACAATATAGAGACCAATAGAAACAAGAATGACCAAAAAATTTGGAGTTATGGCCTTTGAAACCAAAACCCTAATTCTAGGTCATCTGTGCAATTAAACCTGGCTCTGCTTCCATGCCATTCCCAGTTCTTGTGATTTTTGACATTCTTGACTTTGAGGGGATATAATATGATGCTTGAACATACATGGACCCCTTTGAAGTGATTGATGACCTTTGGAGTGGCTCAAATGGCTCAGGGATTGCTCAGATCACAAACCCTAGATGCAGATGACTTTGAAACAATGCAGTGAAGCAAATATGTACTATGAGATGCTATGATTGAATTTATGTATATGAGGATATCACAAGCCATGGTGTGAATGGGTGAGGGCAAATTTGGGGTGTTTATAGATGCCATACCTACATATAAGATTATTCTTAATGAATCGAGCCACCACATTCTTAGTAATAGATGCAAATGAAGCTGCCTCCACCCACTTCGTGAAGTAATCAATAGCAACCAGGACGAAACGATGTCCATTAGAAGCAGTAGGCTTGATCTCACCAATCATATCAATGCCCCACATGGCAAAAGGCCAAGGAACAGTCAAAACATTCAATGGTGATGGAGGTACATGTACTTTATCAGCATAGATTTGACACTTGTGACATGTTCTGGAGTGTTGATAGCAATCAACTTCCATGGTAGACCAATAGTAATCTGCTCTCAATATCTTCTTTTCCATGGTATTACCACTAGAATGAGTGCCAAAGATCCCATCATGCATATCTTCCATAATCTCTGTTGCTTCCTTTTTATCCACACAACGAAGCAAAGTTGAATCATGATTGCGCTTGTACAAAATCCCGTTACTCAAAAAGAACTTAGCAGAAAATCTTCTCAGGAATTTCCTATCTTTGACAGACGCCCCTTCAGGGAACTCCTGAGCTTCAAGATATCTTTTCACTTCATAGAACCAAGGCTTCTCCTCCGCTTCTTCAGTGTCAATCTCATTGCAGTATGCAAGCTTTTCAAATCTATTAATAGTAATCTTGGGAGCTTCATCATCCCAGCTTATTTCAAACATGGATGCCATGGTGGCTAAAGCATCTGCCAACTGATTCTCTTTTCGTGGAATATGTCCAAAGGTAATCTCTTTGAAATGTGGGATCAAAGACAACACATGCTCTCTGTAAGGAATGAGATTATCATGTTTAGTATCCCAATCTCCTTTGATCTGACTTACTACCAGGGCTGAATCTCCATACACGTCAAGGAACTGAATCTTCATATCAATGGCAGCTTTAATACCCAGGATACATGCCTCATACTCAGCCATGTTATTAGTACAATAGAAACAAAGTCTGGAAGTAATCGGGGTATGATAACCTTCAGGGGAACTGATCACAACACCAACACCATTACCAAGTGCATTGGAAGCTCCATCAAAAACCATAGTCCATCGGGATCCTTATTCAGGTCCGTCATATTGTCCAGGTTCTTTGGTAATAATCATAATGTCTTCATCAGGGAACTCAAAACTCATTGACTGGTAATCATCCACTGCTGATGAGCCAAATGATCAGCTACAACACTTCCTTTAATGGCCTTCTGTGTAGTATATTGTATGTCATATTTTGTCAAGATCATTTTCCATCTCGCTATTCGTCCGGAGAGAGCAGGTTTCTCGAATATGTACTTGATTGGATCCATCTTCGAAATCAATAAGGCAGTATGAGTCAACATATATTGTCTTAGTCGGCGAGCAGCCCATGCCAAAGCGCAGCAAGTTTTCTCGAGCAATGAGTATCTTGTTTCACAGTCGGTAAACTTTTTGCTAAGGTAGTATATTGCCTGCTCTTTTCGACCAGACTCGTCATGTTGCCCCAACACACACCCCATTGAGTTGTCTAATATTGTTAAGTACATAATCAAGGGTCTTCCATCAACTGGTGGCATCAATATCGGAGGTTCTAGCAGATATTTCTTGATTTCATCAAAGGCAGTCTGGCACTCATTATTCCATTCCATCACCTGATCTTTCTTCAACAACTTGAAGATTGGCTCACAGGTGGCAGTTAATTGGGAAATAAATCTTGCAATGTAATTCAATCGTCCCAAGAAACCTCTAACTTCTTTCTTAGTACGGGGAGCTGGCATCTCTTGTATAGCTTTCACTTTAGCAGGATCTACTTCAATACCTTTTCCACTGACAATGAAACCCAGGAGCTTACCAGATCTAACTCCAAAAGTACACTTATTTGGGTTCAATCTCAACTTGTATTTCTTCAACCTCTCAAACAACTTATGCAGATGATCAAGATGTTGTTCTTCATTCTGAGACCTGGCTATCATATCATCCACATACACCTCTATCTCATGATGAATCATATCGTGAAACAAAGCCACCATAGCACGCTGATATGTTGCCCCTGCATTCTTCAAACCAAATGGCATCACTTTATAACAAAAAGTGCCCCACTGTGTAACAAATGTCGTCTTCTCCATATCTTCAGGTTCCATCTTGATCTGATTATAACCAGAGAAACCATCCATAAAAGAGAATACCTTATGCTGAGCAGTGTTGTCTACCAGAACATCAATATGAGGAAGTGGAAAGTCATCTTTGGGGCTGACCTTGTTCAAATCTCTGTAGTCTACACACATACGTACCTTACCATCTTTCTTAGGTACCGGTACCACATTTGCAACCCACTGAGTATAAGAAGTCACAGCTAAGAACCCTGCATCAAACTACTTCATCACCTCTGCTTTAATCTTCTCTGACATTTCAGGACGCATACGACGAACCTTCTGCTTCTTTGGACGACAATCTTCTTTTACTGGTAAACGGTGAACCACAATGTCTGTATCCAACCCTGGCATATCTTCGTAGGACCAAGCAAAGATCTCCACGTAGTCATGTAACATCTGAATCAATCTGCTCTTGACACTATCCTCTAATTCAGCCCCTATCTTGACCTCTTTCCTGTTTTCTTCAGTTCCCAGATTCACAACTTCGACTGACTCTTCATGTGGCTGTATAACTTTCTCTTCTTGTTGTAACAACCTAGCAAGCTCTACAGGTACTTCACAATCGTCCTCATTTCCATCTTCAGCTTGATAGATCGGATTCTCGAAATTATAATTGGCAATAGTATAACTGTTATCAACAGGATCCAGAGTGGATGAGGATCTGCATTTTAGTGATGTGGGTGTGTGTAAGAACACATAGCTGATAAAACAAAAATAAAAGAAAAGAAAGAAAAGGAACACAATATTTACGAAAACGAAACGTCCACTGATTTTTATTGAATGAAGTATGCAAATGAAATGACATCCCGTAATAAGCACACCATTATGCCCCGGGTAAGGCACAAGGCTTAAGAGTTTAAATTGTTCAAAAATTACAAACTTTAAAAGTAACAACACAGTAATAGTATTTACTCCTGACTAAAGGAGATAGGAATAACATCTTCAGCTTTCCAGTTATTGAGCCCAGCACCCACAGTAGGAAAAATCCAAGCATCCAAGTTGTAGTCTTCATCATAGTTACCCACAACATTGATCTGATCTTTCATAATCCCCTGGTTGGTGATACAAACAACATGAGCACGACGAACAGCCTTCTGAGACTCTGCAGTAAAACCCAAACCAAATTTGTCAGACTTGTAAGGAATGTCAGGAAGCTGACCCCAAATAGTACAACCACATTCATCCACCACAGCTCTAGCATCTTTAAGGGAGGCCATTGTAGGAGGTACTCTGGTGACCACAGGAACTTTCTTGACAGCAGGAGGAGCTTCATAATTATTAACAACCCAAGGAACCACTTCAAATGTTTGGCACGGAGTTTCAACATATTCGCCTTCCACTTCAAGATATTTAAAGGTGTTCACATGGCTAACTATGTATCCTTCCTCTCCGTAAACAGTGACAACTTTTCCTTCTACTGGATATCTCAGCTTCTGATGTAAAGTGGAGGTTACCGCACCTGCCCCATGGATCCAGGGACGCCCAAGCAAACAAGAATACGATGGACGAATATCCATGACATAAAAGGTAGCATTGAAGACCTGAGAACCTACTTTGATTGGGAGATCAATTTCTCCATGCACCACTCTTCTCGAGCCATCAAAAGATTTCACCACTATATTACTGGGCTTCAACACAGCATCTTCAGGACTAAGCTTATTCAGAACTTCTTTGGGCAACACATTCAGAGAGGAACCATTGTCTATTAATACATGTGACAGGGTAGTGCCCCTACATTCAATAGAGATATGTAGAGCCCTGTTATGATCCCTATTAGCAGGAGTCAAATCAGCATCGGAGAAACCTAACCCATTATCATAGGTCAAGTGTGCAACACAATTTTCAAACTGGTCTATAGAGATTTCATTTGGCACGTGAGCAGTCTTCAGAAATTTAATCAAAGCTTTGGCATGAGCCTCAGAACACAACAATAAGGACAACATAGAAATCTTGGAGGGAGTATGCCCCAATTGATCAATAATGTCATAATCACTCTTGCGAATGATCTTCAATACTTCTTCCATCTGCTTAGCAAGATCATCAGCAGCTGGCACATCAGTTGGTATGGGTTCAATAACAGGTCCTTTGCCCTGAGCATCAGCAGTAGAGGTAGTAGCTGGAGTAACTGCATTCTTGGAGGTAACTGGAGGAGAGAAAACTCTTCCACTTCGTGTGATCTTACTAGATCCAGCAATATTATCAACATCAATGTTTTCATCAGCAACAGGCGTATCGGCTAAGGATTCCTGCTTAACACCATGGATATAAACATCGGAACCATAATGCCAAGGCACATCTTTATCAGAAGTGTACGGAATAGGACCAGGAGTGGTGATGATCATAGGAGCCACTCTAGCTTCAGCAACAATCTTCACCGGGCCTTCAGCAGTAATCTTAATTGGACCCTTATGAGTAATTTTGACAGGTCCTTTGGAAGTAATCCTCACCGGAACTTTATCAACCATATCCACCTCTTCAACCTTCGCACCTTTAGTTATATGATCAACCATACTCTCCACAGAAGGTGGAGTCCTCTCAAATACTATGGTGTAATTATTCATGAGACGTTGAATTCCGTCCTTCAACCTCCAGCAGCTATCCGGCTTATAAGCATAATAGACACAATCTTCATGACAACCTGGAAAGAACCCAGCTTGTACTAACTTCTTCTTAATAATAGCCAATGGTGTAGTCAAATCTGCAACTGAGGAAATATGTGGAACTTCATCAATGGCATTGACAGTCTTCTCATGATTTGGCATGGGAGCAGTAATCACATTTGGAGTACCCGGAGGGTCAAACTCAATTTCTCCAGCATCAATCATATCTTGAATTTTATTCTTCAATACCCAGCAACTATTGGTATCATGTCCCTGACAATTTGAATGATATGCACATCGTGCATTAGGATTGTACCTGGGAGAGGTAACATTGGGATTCTAAGGAGGGTCCCTCAAAGTGATAAGTTCACCCTTCAACAAGTGTTGCAAGGCTTGGGCCAGTGACATGTTGATCTTAGTGAACTGCCTTCTAGGCCTCTGTTGATTTCCTTGGGGTGGCTCTGGTGTTGCAGGAGTTGGATTGGAGATGTGAACTGCACTCACAGATTGATGCCTCCTACTACGATCAGATTGACCATAAACAGCATTCGACTCTTTCTTCCCACTGGGAGGCTTCTTTGCAGTACTCGATGAAGAAGTACCCACTTGGATCTTGCCACTTCTTATACCACTTTCTACTTGCTCTCCTGTCATTATCAACTCAGTGAAGCCAGATGATGAGCTTCCAATGAGATGACTGTAAAAAGGACCATTCAACGTACACATGAACATATCCACTAACTCCCGGTCAGTTAGAGGGGGTTGTACTCTTCCAGCCAAGTCTCTCCATTTCTGGGCATACTCCTTGAAATTTTCTTTAGCACCCATAGACATGCTTTGTAGTTGCATGCGAGTAGGGGCTAGATCAGCATTGTATTGATATTACTTATAAAAGGCTTCAGCAAGATCATTCCAATCACGGATGTTGACACTCTCCAATTGATAGTACCATTCCAATTGAGCTCCAGATAAGCTCTCTTGGAAGAAATGGATCCACAACTTCTTATCAGCAGTATGGGGTTGGATTCTCCGGACATAAGACCTCAGATGCAGCTTGGGACAAGAGACACCATCATAAACTACGAAAGTAGGAACCTTGAAACCAATGGGTATGACCACCCCAGATATCAAACTCAGGTCTTCAAAATCCAGCCCAGATGACTTTTGCAATTCCATAGCATCCATTCTATCCACCAGCATCTTGAACTTATCTTCATTAGGCTCATGATAGTAGTTAGCTTCAAAATCAGAGTCCCCCATAGTGTTGTGGAGACTGCCTCCCTCTTTCTCAGACTCCTCAGATTCATAATCGTCAACCTGTTCTTTGGTCTTGACAGGACCTCTGAACCTTCTTCCCATGTTGATCAAGCCTCCTGGCCTTCTAGTCTTCTTAGTCTTCTTGGCCAGCAGTGTCTTCAATTCATCTTGCCCTTTGGACAAGTTCAGGATCAGCTCTTGGAACTGTGCATTTTGTGCCTGGAGATCTTTGACTGTTTGTTCAAGAGCCATTGCTGAAATAAACAGCGAGAAGATAAGAAACTTGTACACAATAAACCTGTGATGCAATGATATGGTGTATAAATGCGTATGCAATGTTTTCAAGGATCGCAGGATTTAAATTTGCTTAAACAATCAAGAAAGTAAATTTTATTAGTAATAAATTTGTTTGCCCCTTGGGCTTAAAATAAGAATGAAATGAAATAAATACAAAGGATGGGGTTTTAAGTCTCCCATGGATGTTTCCTCTTTGTGTTGAGGTATGAGTTGAGATTCCGCTCCTCGTGAAGTTGCTTTGTTAGCTCCAGAATTCTTTCTTGACTTGCTTTGTAATGAGCCTCGAAAGTATCCCTTTGCTCCTTCAACTGGATCCAGGATCTCTGTAAGTCTTCCATGTTAGTGGGCATGTCTGGGTGAAGGATGATATAAGAGGGATCTTCTTCAGCAACAGGCTCCATAGTAACTGGCAGGATGGCAGGATATGGCATCATGAGAGTCTGAGCACGAGATCGCACCCATCTGAGGTAAGCTTCCATAGGAATAGTGTACTTGGGCTCCAGAGTCTTGTTGTCAACCTTGTTCACTTTTCCCCATGCTCGTATGAACCTTTGACGGTAACCTTGTAGATCGTTGTCGTAGTCAAACACAATACCCTGAATCAACATGTCATGTGGACCATCACTCCGAGCGTAACCAAACTGTCGTAAAGCTAAGGAAGGGTTGTAAGTAATGCCTCCTCTTATGCCTAGAAGTGGAACATTAGGAAACTCCCCATAACGGTCAATGATAGTAACGTTCTCCATAGATCGAGAGCACCAATGAATATCTGAATGAGAGAGTGACATAATCCTCTTGGACCACCTGAACCCTTGTTCATTCTTCATCACTGATCGGGGAAGGTGAGAAATAAACCACCTGGATAGCAAAGGTATGCAGCACATCAGGGTTCCTCGTGCCTTCGTAGTACGAGTATGAAGAGAATGCAAGATGTCTCCAAGTAATGTTGGCACTGGGTTGTGACTCAGGAATATATTGATGGCATGAACATCTATGAACTGATCAGGATTGGGGAACAACACTAAGCCATAAATCAACAAGGCTAAGATATCCTCAAAAGCATCATAGCTCATAGCTTTCAAGAACACTTGAGCCTTCTCTATCAACACTTTAGCAAGAATACCCTTAACTCCGCTTCTCGTTTCTAGAACAATGTCAGACTTCTTCAGATGTAGAGCTGCAGCAATAACCTCAGGTTTAGGCTCCTTTTCCAAACCTGTGAAGGGTCTTTGATCAAGGATAGGCATACCCAGAAGTTTGGAGAACTCTTCCATTGTAGGAACCAGTTGATAGTCGGGGAATGTGAAACAATGGTGCTTAGGATCAAAGAACTGAAACAGGACACTCATCATGTCTTCATTGAACCCCGAAGTGACTAGATCTAGTAGGTGACCATGCCTCTTGATGAACTGGGAGTTTTCAGAAACTTGAGAGACCAATTCCTTAAGCTTAGGAGGTATCCCTACAAAGTTGATTCGGATAGTATTCCTACGAGCAGAAGCCATGACCTGCAACAAAGAACAAAGATAAATCCTTTGGTCCTTGAAATGGTTAGTGAAAATGCTATGCTTATGATGTCATGATGTTATGATGTTATGCTCAATCACAAACATGGGGCACACATAAACAAGTCACACCATAGCCCTAGGTTTAAAGGCTTGCATGAGGTTTAAAGGTAAGTACTCTCCCCTGAAGTTTAGTTGGTTCATCCTGTCCTATAAAGTAACCCGGTTCTAAGGGATCTCAATATCATTGATCCTTCACAAGGGTGGTTGTTCAGTAGGCAACTTATTTGCCAACCAAAACCCTCCAAGTTTAGAATCTCAATGAGTGTAGCATCGAGTATCAACCAACTTCAGTCTTCACTAAAGCCGGTTATCTCACTACTTTTCTAAAGGCCAAGATGGGATAACTAGGGTTCTAAAAGTTAGTTAGTGCATTGACAACATATGGCAGCCTCATATTATCCTCAACTTGACTTAAGGAACATAAGCACCAACCAAGAAGTCACACTAACTATGGCCACCAGATCAACCATATCGGTATACGCCGTACAGTTTCCTTGGTCTATTGCCATTTACCTAAGGTACACTAGATCCGGGTTAGGATCTTTCACACATAAGAGCACCCAACAGATAAGTATAAAGCAAACAAGGCAAACAATTTTAGTGATCTAATTCCTAAGGGTACCCCTCTTTTATTAAATCCCCAGCAGAGTCGCCAATTCTGTAACGCGGTGGGAGAACTGACTTTAGTTATGTTGCGGATAGCAAGAGTCGCCACCGACTTTTATTTTATCCAAAGGAAAGGCATAAAAGAACAGGAAAGACCTTTAAAAAGATTTTTGGGTTCGGGGGGTAGGTTATGTAAAGGGAAGGTGTTAGCACCCTTTACATCCATGGTTATCCATGGGCTCTTAGTTACTTAGCTCACTTTAAAATGTTTTGAGAAGTGTAGTGTGTGTTTAGAAATTTTCTTAAGTACTTTATAATGATCCATGTACGGATATATATAAAGCCTTTGTTTTGAAAATTTGTTTGAAAATGTGAAGTGTTTGAAATGTTTTTGAAAAGTGAGCAAGTACATAAGAGGAACCTACCCTAAGTTAAGTCTTTTCTGTTCTTAAATATCCTTTAAATGGTAAGACTATCCCTATTATTAAGGAATAGGTAGTCATTATCTTGGATGTATGAGGGACAAGTGAAGGGACATCTGTTATTTAGGCAACTGTAAGGTGTATAAGCAATTCGAAGGGACTTATCATCTTTATTCGAAAGGGACAAGATCATTACGAAGGCAACCGTGAAGGGACTTGATCTTTTTATCTGTTAAGGGACTAGATGATATAAGATGAGGGACTTTGCTTTATACATCCTACTTGACCTTTTGTTTAGGCAACTGGAGAGGTAACCCTTAAGAAGTGAGATGGCGATCCAGGATCGACTTACGTGTGTGAGTGTACCAATTCAAATATTTATCTTGAGATTTAATGATTTAAATTCAATTTTACATACAAACATGTTTCTACACTCCTTATTTTACTAACCATAGCATTTAAAAATAAATAATAAAAAATTACTACAACTATTACATAAGGGATACAATTACATTATAATAATTAAAATAATTAAAATAAATAAGTAAATAAATAAATAAATAATTGGGTTAGTAATAATAATAAAATAAATAATCACATAATAGATAAATAAATAAATAAAGGGGGTTAGTAGTAATAAAATAAATAAGAATAAGAATAATGATAAATAATAAATTAAAAGTTCAATTTTAAATGAATAATTATTTTTTAGGTTTTTTTAATTAATAATAGAAATAAATGATAAATATTATATATTAACAAAATATGATTAATAGTCTAATTATTTTAATTTTATATACATATTAAAAATATTTACCAATTATAATTAAATAAGCATAAAAATAATAAATTGATCTAATAAAATAAAGTTAGGTTTTTTTAATTGTTTTTTTAGGAAAATAAATTAGGGTTGGTTAATTATTTACATATAAAACTATTTACAAATTATAAATATACATAGTTAAATAAATAAATTAACATTTATAAGATAAAAAAAAATATTAGAGTTAACCAAAATAAATTAGGGTTTATGAGAATATTAGGTTTTATATAAAATATTTTTAGGGTTTTAGAAAATATTAGGGTTAAGTAATTAATTTATAAAATAAATTCAAATTATATATATATTTAAATAATATGAACATATAATATATAAACAATTAAATTTTTGAAATAAAGTTTTGATTTTAAAAAATGAATTTTAGATATAACAAATAATACATACATTTATTTTAACATTTTTAAGGAAATTATTTAAGTTTAATTATAAAATATAGAACAAAATAAAAGAGAAGAAAACATACCTGGGGCTGGGATTCGAACCCAGGCCCTAGGCTTCAATCTTTGAGTCCTGCCTCCACAACCACCAGGCCAGCGTGCGCTTGGTGATAACAAACAGATGCCAATCATTATATTTTTAGCCTAGAAAATAAATGAAATAAAACAAAAAAACTTGCTGAGGCTGGGATTTGATCCCTGGACCTTTGCTTCTCACGCGCACACCTTCACCAACTGAGTCAACCATGCATCTGTGAAATAAATTATAAACAATACCATAAAATATTAAAACAAAATTCAAATTCCAGAAAACGCGCCAAGAACTTCATCTTCTTCCTTGGTTCTTACGAATTTTCCTGCGAAATCTCCTACCATATTTCCTGCGAATTCAATTTTGTAGCAAACCCTACGAAACTCAATGATCAACAAAACCACAAAATTTCATAAAATTAAGTCCATGAACATAATCCAGAGGTCCATTCGAATCAATGCATGGTTTTAGAATTCGTTTATGTTCCATAAATCATGAAGCCCTAAACCTTGGCCGAAACCCTAAGAATGGTGTTTTCATGATTCAGCCATTGAGCTTTGATCTAAGTATCCAAAAATGTTCTACACATCACTATAAACATGATTAAACAAACAAAATCTATTAAAACGCAGTGAATTTATGAAATCGAAAAAAAATAATTCAAGAACAAGAATGCTTCGGGTTATGCATTATGGCATGATTCAGAGACATGTGAGGAATGGTTTCGATTCAGGGATGCTTGAGGAATCTTGTAGTGTCCTTAGAATACCTTGAAAAGCTTTGTGATGAAGAATCCGAATTTGGAATTTTTGATGAAATTTTGAAAACTTGAAACTTACTCTTGAGGCAGCCAATTCGTGTCCAATGCTTGTGTTCATGTTGTATATATACCACTTGATGAAATTAGGTCAAAACATGTGATTATTCTTTGGACTTTTTGGATCAAGGAGATTGAAAAAGATCATGCTTTAAAATTCAAATACTCTTGAATACAACCTTGCTATTTTAAGACAATCACCATAATGTTCATATCTATCTGATCCAATTAACTTTCATGACCTTCTAGAATCAAAATATTTTTTAAATCTTCATATTTTATATTTTATTTGAATTTAAAATGATTTTTAATATAAAAAATCATAATAAATAAAATAAAATGAATAAAATTA
Organism: Lathyrus aphaca; assembly: GCA_963966055.1. NCBI lineage: Eukaryota > Viridiplantae > Streptophyta > Magnoliopsida > Fabales > Fabaceae > Lathyrus > Lathyrus aphaca. Next base: position 84,857,500 of record OZ014521.1, on the reverse strand, counting down.
TGAAAATATTAAATAAATTTCGTGCATGATGTCATGGAACATATTGGGTCACAAAAAGTTCAGCCCATTTGAAGCATTATGGTTTTAAGACCCCATTTACTTCATAAACCACCCAAAAATTTCCCAACTTTGCTAGGGCACATATCCTTCAATTTTAATGCTATGAGGGTGTTCTTGGACATTTTGGAAATATTAAAGAGTCCTCTAACCAACCCCATTGGTTTCATGTCCATATCTTTTACCATTCTCAAGTTATGCTCTTTGGAAGATGTTGACTTTTTGTTGACTTTTAAAAGGACCTATAATGTCTTAGCTCATACCTTCCAAACGAAGCATTTTTGGGCTTGGCTTGTGAGTCACAAAGTTGTAGAGAATTCAATTTCCTTCAAAATGAGCTTTGTATGGGAAAAATTTGATGAATCATGTGAAAGTTATAGCTGGTCAAAGTTCAGTTGACTTTTCCTGAGGAAACCCTAATTTAGAAACTCTTGATTCTTGATGATCTGAAATCTCCTTGATGAATCATGATCAGCCCTTGATCAAATGATGAATTTTACTTCATATACTTGATTTTGACAAAAAAATTATGAAGTTTGACTTTGGTTTGACCACAGTTGACCTTAGTTTGACTTTTTAACTACTTTGACTGATTTTGACTTATCTGATCATCTGACTGAGCAAACCTTTGAGAAAAGTCTTGAAACTTGTTATGGGGATTCTTAAACACATATAAGATGTTATGAAGCTCACTTGAAGTCTAGGAAGTCCATTTAGCCTGATTAAAGTCAAAACCCTAGTTTAGGATGCACTGCTTAGGAGGATGCATTGTCTGAGGGAATTGTCAAATCTTCTGACTAATTGTGAACTTTGTGAACCTTATGAACCTCATAAGAGGTCTTGTGAACCTTGTGAACCTCATGAGAGGTCTTGTGAACCTTTTGAACCTCATAAGATGTCTTGTGAACCTCGTGAACCTCATGAGAGGTCTTGTGAACCTTGTGAACCTCATGAGAGGTCTTGTGAACCTTGTGAACCTCATAAGATGTCTGGTGAACCTTGTGAACCTCTTAGTAAACAAAGTATTGTCTTGTGAGGGCAAATTTTAGGGTGCAACACCTATTCCTTAATAATAGGGATAGTCTTACCATTGAAAGAACATACGAGAACATGAAAGACTTAAGTCTAGGGTAGGTACCGCATAGTTACCTGCTCACATTTTTCAAACTTACTTTTACACCTCACAATTTCTAAACTAGGCTTTTTATACACCCATATGAGGGTTATTACCAAGTACTTAAAGAAATTTTTGCTAATCACACACTACACTCTTGCAGACAAACAAAGTGAGCTAAGTAACTAAGAGCCCATGGATAACCATGGATATAAAGGGTGCTAACACCTTCCCTTTGTATAACCTACCCCCCGAACTCAAGTCTTTAAAAATAGGTCTTTCCTGTTCTTTTATGTCCTTTCCTTTTGGATAAAATAAAAGTCGGTGGCGACTCTTGCTATCCGCAACATTTATAGAAAGTCAGTTCTCCCACCGTGTTACAGAAGCTATAAGCATATTTCTACCTTTCCAATCATAGCTATATTTCTTTTCATCATTCTCATCCTATTGTGATTCCGGTTTTTCATTTTGGACATTATCCGGACCGGCCATAGTTATTTGAAAAGGGTCGTCTTAAATAACTTTCCAAATTGTTCTATCAACAGAGTTGATATGAATGCGCATACAATCCTTCCAGTGACTATAGTTTTCTCCGGTAAATACTGGAGCTCTATTGTACGCCCCCGTTGGATCGTTGTCCATTTTCCAATAAGTTGTATGTGAAGCACTAGATGAACCGGTGCTCGGGATTCCACTTGTTAGACGATAGCGCGGATCTAGAAGGGGGGGTGAATATATCCTTTTTTCAAAAATTATTTTTAAAAAATTAATTGAAAATGTATTGCGGAAGTTTCCCGAAAAATCGTCTAATTAAATTTGAAGTCACCGAAGATCGGATATACGCTTTAATCAAATGGAAATAGAATGATGACAAAAAGAATTAATACTTCACAAAAGGTTCACTTAAAAATGCCACAATTGATAAACTACTCTTAACAATGATATAGAGTAAGAAAATAATCACAAACAATTTAATTTTGTGTGCTTTGACTTTTTGACAAACACTTGGTGTGCAAAACACAAAGTGTAATTTTTTTGTATCAAGTAGTGCAGAATTTTACACAATGTAGTTATCACTTTTGAGTGTGAAAATTTGTCAAACAACTTGAGTGCACTACTTAGAAACACCTGAATTTTTATAACACATAAAATCAAAACGAGCAAAAGTAAAATGTGAGAATAGTAAAGAACACAAGGAATTTGTTTAGGCGGTTCCTTCGTCGTCCTCGCTCGAAGTACTTTGCCCCCAATTCACAATCGAATTGGGCAATTTTATTAAATTGTAATTGTTTTACAAGAAGAAAAATAGATGAACCAACAAACCAAACTGTGTTGAATATGTTGTCAAATCTTCTTCTTGTCCCTTGATTCAAAGTAGAATCAAGTCCTCCACGCGTGTCGAGAAAGCCTCCGATTAATTGCTCCCTTCTTGCAAGGATTTACGATCCTCCAAACTTTGAGCACGGTTGAGTTTCTTCAACACTTGTGAACCTATAAAGATCTTCTCAATCCTCTGTCTATCGTGATATGAAAGAACGATCCATTTGATCTTCAATCTACCTCACTCGGTTGAATCTACGAACGATAGTTGTGTGCAAAACCCCTAAATCTTCTATGATCTTGGAGGAGAAAACCCTTCAGATTTTTCCAAGAAAAACCCACACTCTCTAGACCCAATCTGAAACACTAATTCACGATTGAATGTTATCTTCGAAGCAAGCACCTTAATCAACAAAGATTATTGTGTGTTGTAGATGTTTAGAATTGGCAGAATTTTTGACCAACAAGAAATATTGAATTCAGTTCAGAATGTCCTATCAGATGTTGGGACATTATCAAACAGAGTATAAGAACTTAATTCAGGATGTCACACCAGATGTTGGGACATTGTGTAAATGATTTAAGTTCAGTTTTTCAGGATGTCCCAACAGATGTTGAGACATCTCAAACCTGCTACCAGAATTAATTAATGACTAACTGATCTGAGATATTTAAGGAAAGTGATCTGGAATTAATTATGGATGGACAAAAACAGAATAAGGCGCATATGTAGGGAGTATTGTTATGAGGCTTCAGCATAATCAGAAGAACTAAATCACCTAGAATCTAGGAAGTAACAAACCCTAATTCAAGGTGGAAGCTGCATGCGTTTTTAGGACTGGATTAACCTACAGAAAGCCCAAAATACAAACACCTATTTAATCAATAGAAACTCACAGAATTGAGTACGAATTTCAGAAGACAAAATAGGGTGTTGTGTTTTAATAGCAGGTTGTTTTTATTGTACCACTTTATGAGCTTTTAAGCATAAGTGTATTTGTGACTTGATTGAAACTGTGAAGTAAGATCAAGCTGTTTTGTTTGAAGTATGACTTCAATGTTATTAAACTTGTAAACTAGATCACTGTGTGATTGAGGGGGAGTGAGTTGGTACTCATATCTAAGTTGTGTCTTAGGTAGAAATTGCATTGGGTAGATATTAAGTGAAAGATTAAACTGGGTGGTTTAAGTCTAAGAATTAATATTACTTATAGTGGATTTCCTCCTGGCTTGGTAGCCTCCAGATGTAAGTGTGGTTATACACTGAACTGGGTTAACAAACTACTGTGTTGTTTAATTTTCTTGCACTTTAAGTTTTGGTTAAATCTGTCAAGTGTTGGAACATCTCATAGGACATCTCATACCTGATCACAGAATTTCAATTGGCATCAGAGCAGGCACCCTGCCTGTTTATACTGGGTGAGATCTAGGGAATACAAATTCTTGAAACATGGACAGAGATATAGGATCAGTAAATAGACCACCTATACTGGATGGATCTAATTATGACTACTAGAAGCCAAGAATGATTGCATTCTTAAGATCACTTGACAACAGGGCCTGGAGAGCAGTCAACACTGGATGGGAACATCCTGTCCAAGACACCAAAGATGGATCAAAAGTGTTGAAACCTGAAGAAGAATGGAGTAAGGAGGAAGAAGATTCAGCACTAGGCAACTCCAAGGCCTTAAATGCTTTATTCAATGGCATTGATAGGAACATCTTTAGACTTGTGCATCACTGTGATCTGGCCAAAGATGTTTGGGACACTCTCAAAACAACTCATGAAGGAACATCAAAGGTAAAAATGTCAAGACTTCAACTTCTCACCACCAAGTTTGAAAACTTGAGAATGAAGGAAGATGAGACAATTCATGAATTCTACATGAACATCTTAGATATAGCCAATACTTCTGGAGCCTTGGGAGAAAAGATGACTGATGAAAAGCTTGTAAGAAAGATTCTCAGATCTTTGCCAAAAAGATTTGACATGAAAGTCACAGCAATAGAAGAAGCTCAAGACATATGCACAATGAAAGTTGAAGAGCTCATTGGTTCCCTTCAAACATTTGAGATGGGAATGAATGACACAAATGTAAAGAAGAACAAAAGCATAGCCTTGGTGACAAATACTGATGAAGAAGAAGATGATAAATCAGAAACTGGTGAAAGCTTATCAGACAACATTGCTATGCTTGGAAAACAATTCAAAAACATTCTCAGAGGGATGGAAGGCAAATTCAAACCCAGTGGAAGATACACAAACTCTTCTGAGAACAAAAGACCTTATGATGCTAACAGAAGGTCAAATTATGATGAAAAGACCAGTCAAGAAAAAGGAATTAAATGCCATGGATGTGAAGGATATGGACACATCAGGAATGAATGTCCTACCTACTTAAAAAGGAAAAAGAAAGGACTCTCTGTAACCTGGTCTGATGAAGACTCAGGAGGTGATTCAGAAGAAGAATCAGCTAAGCATATCACTGCTCTAGCTGGATTATGTGAATCTGAAAGTGAATCCAGTGATGGGGAGCTTACTTTTGAAGAACTTGAGCAAGCATACAAAGATCTATACAAAAGAAGCACTGAAATATGCAGTGAGGTTATAAAGCTAAAGAAGCAGAATGAGGCACTAAAGGATGAAAAAGCAAGTGATCTAGAGATCATTGACACCTTGAAAAGTGAAGTAAGTCTTCTCAACTCCAAGTTGGAACACATGTCCAAGTCTGTTAGAATGCTGAACAGTAGCTCAAGTATACTGGATGTTATTCTAAACAACAATAAGCATTCAGGGGATAAAAGTGGATTGGGATTTAACAGAGTTCATAAGGATGAAGCTAGCTCAAACAAAACTAATTCAAAGTCCATACAGTCAAACAAGATGTCCCAATAGATGCTTCAACATCATGAAAAGAACACAAAGTCAAACATAATGTTCCAACAGATGTCTCAACATTCTGAAAAGAACAAAATGAAGAAGAAATATCAAAGATGGAGATGTCATCATTGTAGAAGATTTGGACATATCAAACCTCATTGCTATAAGTTGCATGGATATCCAAATCAGATGTATCAGCAACCCCCTAAGCAGAAGATAGAAGTTACCAAGAAAGTGCTGCATAGACATCAAAGAGATCAGCAACCTTCTAAGCAGAAGACAGAGGTCATCAAGAAGGTATGGAAACAAAAAGCTAGTCTTCATGCTGATCAAAGCTACATACCCAAGAACAAGATCAACAAACAACCTTGGAGCTCTACTGATGAACAATACACAGGGCAGAGGTATCAAAATAAATCTCAACTCAAATGGTCAAAGAAAGGTGTTGCATATATAGCACATACATCACTAAGAGTATCAGCCAAAGAAGACTGGTACTTTGACAGTGGATGTTCAAGACACATGACTGGATTGAAGAATCTGCTAGTAGACTTAAAGTCACATTCATCCAGATATGTAACCTTTGGAGATGGAGCTAAAGGAGAAATCAAGGGAGTTGGAACCTTGGATTGTCAAGATGTACCAAGACTAAATGATGTGCTACTGGTTAAAGGTTTAACTGCTAACCTGATCAACATAAGTCAATTATGTGATCAAGGGTACAGTGTAAACTTTACCAAAACTGAATGCATAGTGACTAACAAAGAACAAGAGGTTGTCATGAGAGGAGCCAGATCTAAAGACAACTGTTACATGTGGGAATCTCAAGACTTCAGTCTCACTTCAACTTGCTCTTTAGCTAAAGAAGAAGAAGTGAAACTATGGCACCAAAGACTAGGTCATCTTCATTTCAGAGGCATAAAGAAGATAATATCTATGGATGCTGTAAGAGGTATTCCTAAACTGAAGATTGATGATGGCAAAATATGTGGTGAATGTCAAATAGGCAAGCAACCCAAGATGTCCCATCCAAAGCTCCAACATCTGACAACTTCCAAAGTTTTGGAACTATTGCATATGGATCTTATGGGACCTATGCAGGTTGAGAGCCTTGGTGGTAAGAGGTATGCCTATATGGTGGTTGATGACTTTTCAAGGTATACATGGATAAATTTCATCAAAGAAAAGTCTGATGTATTTGATGTATTCAAAGACTTATGCCAAAGAATACAAAGGGAAAAAGCCAGCTGTGTGATCAGAATAAGAAGTGATCATGGAAAAGAATTTGAGAACCAAAATTTCTTAGATTTCTGTTCTTCAAAAGGAATCAATCATGAATATTCTTCACCAATCACTCCTCAACAGAATGGGATTGTTGAGAGGAAGAATAGAACTATTCAAGAATCAGCAAGAGCTATGATTCATGCTAAAAAGTTACCTTTGTACTTCTGGGCTGAAGCTATGAACACAGCTTGTTACATCCATAACAGAGTTACTCTAAGGAAAGGAACTTTGTCCACAATCTATGAAGTCTGGAAGGGCAGAAAACCCACAGTTAAGTACTTCCATGTGTTTGGAAGTAACTGTTATATTCTGGCAGATAGGGAGCAAAGAAGAAAAATGGATCCTAAAAGTGATGAAGGAATTTTTCTTGGATACTCTATAAACAGCAGGGCATATAGAGTATTTAATTCTAGAACCAAGGTTATCATGGAGTCCATAAATGTGATAATTGATGATGCTCCTACAGATGTCCCAGAAGATGTTGGAACATCTGTTGATATCAAGACTGAAGCTGAAGAAAAGAGTGATCATTCTGACTTCACTCAAACTAATGCAAGGACAGAACAATCCAGCAAACCTCCCTCCATCAGAATCCAGAAGGATCATCCCAAAGATTTGATAATTGGTGAACCCAACAGAGGTGTAAGCACTAGATCAAGAGAATTGATTTCAGGTTCCTGTTTTGTTTCTAAAATAGAACCTAAAAACATCAAGGAAGCTCTTACTGATGAATACTGGATTTGTGCTATGCAAGAGGAATTAGGTCAATTCACAAGGAATGAAGTGTGGAACCTTGTTCCTAGACCTGATGACATAAATGTGATTGGAACTAAATGGGTGTATAAGAACAAGTCAAATGAGCAAGGAGTTGTTACAAAGAACAAAGCTAGACTTGTAGCTCAAGGATACACACAAATTGAAGGAGTAGACTTTGATGAAACCTTTGCACCAGTAGCAAGGCTTGAATCAATCAGACTACTTTTGGGAATTGCTTGTATCTTAAAGTTCAAGCTATTTCAAATGGATGTGAAAAGTGCTTTTTTAAATGGTTATCTTAATGAAGAGGTATATGTAGAACAGCCTAAAGGATTTGTTGATCCAAGCTGTCCAAATCATGTATACAAACTAAAGAAGGCTCTTTATGGTCTGAAGCAAGCTCCAAGAGCATGGTATGAAAGGCTGACTACTTTTCTTATCAAGCAAGGGTACAGGAAAGGTGGGATTGACAAAACCTTGTTTGTTAAAGATGAAGAAGGAAATGTCATGATTGCTCAAATATATGTAGATGACATTGTCTTTGGTGGGATGTCAGACAGGATGGTCAAACATTTTGTCAACCAGATGGAATCTGAATTTGAAATGAGCCTAGTAGGAGAATTAACCTACTTTCTTGGACTACAAATAAAACAAATGGAGGACTCCATGTTCATTTCCCAAAGCAAGTATGCTAAGAACATAGTCAAGAAATTTGGAATGGACAGTGCTACTCATAAGAGAACTCCTGCCCCCACACATTTAAAGCTGACTAAAGATGAAAAGGGTGAGAATGTAGATCAAAGCATGTACAGAAGTATGATTGGAAGCTTGTTATATCTGACTGCTAGCAGACCAAACATAGCATTTGCAGTAGGTGTATGTGCAAGATATCAAGCTGATCCAAAAGTCAGTCATCTTAATCAAGTCAAGAGAATTCTGAAATATGTTAATGGTACTTGTGACTATGGCATAATGTACTTTCATGGATGTAAACCAATTCTCACTGGCTTCTGTGATACTGATTGGGCTGGAAGTGCTGATGACAGAAAAAGCACTTCAGGAGGATGCTTCTTTCTAGGAAACAATTTGATTTCTTGGTTCAGTAAGAAACAAAATTGTGTATCCTTATCTACTGCTGAAGCTGAATATATAGCAGCTGGAAGCAGTTGTTCATAGTTGGTTTGGATGAAGCAAATGCTCACTGAGTACAATGTCCCACAAGATGTCATGACATTGTACTGTGATAACTTAAGTGCTATTAACATATCAAAGAATCCTATCCAACATAGCAGGACCAAGCATATTGATATAAGACATCATTTCATCAGAGATCTTGTAGAAGAGAAAGTGATTTCACTGGAACATGTAGCTACAGATTTGCAGTTGGCTGATATATTTACCAAAGCCTTGGATGCTACTCAATTTGAAAACCTAAGGGGCAAATTGGGAATCTGCTTATGTGAAATTTAGCAGTTATGGAGATGTGCCAACATGTCATATGACATTGTGTGGCATAAGCACCAGATGGCAACACCAGTCTGGTCAAGGACCTTGAGTATTCCTCTCCTAAAAAGTCTCAAAGTAACGGCTACTTATATTATATCAGCTTGCTTTCAGCTATCCATCTTCTCATCATACTCTCAAAAACGAATTGCATTCTCTAACTGCTTTTCAGAACTCATCAAACCTAAAACTCATCATCCACCTTCTTCGAAAATGTCTCAAAACCCTAACATTCCTGAAGAAATCCTCAACAAGGAAGATGTGGTTCATGCAACCCCCATTTCTGTGGTACCCATGGGTTCAACTCCAATGGACGAAATCAGAGGAAGTGTTCCTCATGCTAAAAAGCCAAGAACTCCAAAAAGAACAAAAGATCAAGTTTGCAGCAAATCCAAAGGCATTCCTTCACCAGCAAACATACCTCCAAAATCTTCTGAATATGTGGATGATTCCATAAAGGAGTTGGTAAACAGGATTCTTTCTGAACAAAGAGTGGTTAGTGGCATTTCTATCCCTCTGAGCACCATGCCAGCTCCACAAGAAGATCAACAACCTCAGGCTGCAAAGGACACTCCTGCTCAACAGGATGTCCCAATAGATGTTGAAACATCTGAGGATCAGCAAAAGGCCTCATCTGATGCTGCTGTTGAAACATCTGAGGACCAGAAAAAGGCCTCAAATGATAGTGATGAAGAAGCATCTGAGGACCAGACCAAGGCCTCAACTGAAGAGCACATCTTTGTTGATCCACCAGCTGAAGAGGAGACTGCTCAATCCCCTCCTGTTGTGAACCTAGAGCATGATTCTGATACAGAAATCATTGCCTCTGTAAAACCTAGCATAGCCAAAAGGCTCAGAACTAGGAAAGAAAAGATGCATGAAGGACATGCAATTCCTGAGAAGAAGCAAGCTACCCCAAAGAAGGACAAAGATAAAGCTGTCTTTGGTCCTACAAAACAATGGAGCAAGGTGCAAACACAAAAGAGGAAAGCTGCCACTCCTCCAGATTCAGATGTTGAAACAAATGTCCCAACATCTCCTCCAAAGAAGAAATCAGCACCCTCAAGGTCATCAACTGCTGTTCCAGAAGCTCCCTTGGACAACATTTCCTTCCATCATGTTTCAAGTGTGAATAGATGGAAGTTTGTTTATCAAAGAAGGGTAGCACTTGAAAGAGAGCTGAGCAGTAATGCACTTGAGTGCACAGAGTTAATTGATCTCATCTCTTCTGTTGGCCTCTTCAAAACTGTCTCCAACTTTTCTCCCTGCTATGAGTTGCTTGTCAAGGAATTCATAGTCAACCTTTAAGAAGATTGTGCCAATGGTAAGTCTGCTGAATTTAGAAAAGTATTTGTTAGAGGCAGGTGTGTAGAATTATCTCCTCAGGTCATCAACCAATACCTTGGAATAGAATCTGATGGTCCAAATGAATTAGGGAAGACTGATAACCAGGTCTGCAAGGTTATCACTGCTAACCAGGTCAAGACTTGGCCAGTTAAAGGAAAGCTCTCAGTGAGCATGCTGACAAGGAAATATGCCATGCTGAACAGGATTGGTACAGCAAATTGGGTTCCTACCAATCATACATCCTCAATATCCACTGGCCTGGGCAGGTTCATTTATGCTGTAGGCACACAAACAAAGCTGGATTATGGAGCTTACATCTTTGATCAGACATTGAAGCATGCTAGCTCATCTGCAACAAAGCTGCCAATTGCCTTCTCTTCCTTGCTATGTGGAATAATGCTAAGTCAGTACCCTGGGATCCTCACTGAAAAGGACACAATGTGCAAAAGAGAAAGCCCTCTGGCCTTCCACTACAAGTTGTTCCTGAGTCATCATGCAGCTGATGTTGAAGCACCCTCTGGGACATCTGCTGGTCCTTCAAATGCAAAGTCTCCAATCTCAAAAGCTGCATTGATTGCTGAACTGAAGAGTACTTGCAAAGAACTGGATGCAAGGAAGCAGAAGCTTGAGGAGATTATCCAAAGGCTGGAGATTGAAAGTGATCAGAAAGCTGCTTCTTCTGATGAGGAAACTGAGGAAGATGAAGGAACTGACTGTGAGGAATCTGGGTGAAAATTGTGTGTGAGGATTATGTAATGACAGCTTCTGCATTGTCTTTTTAAATTAGTCTCTTTGGCCCCAAATTTATGTCTAACAAGGGGGAGAACATCAACAACAACAATGTATAATGTTGTTTGATTAATTAATGAAAAATCTCTGTTTGCTTCTGAACTAAATCTGTAAAATATTTCTGTTGCAACAAGACTGAACACATGAATGTTTGAGGGGGAGTAATCTCACACATGATTCAACAGAAAAGAAATGCTGCACTCTGATAAAAGAACTTCTGCTGCACTCTGAAAATCAGAAAAGGATGTTAGCCAAAAATTAGCCAAAGGGGGAGTTTGTAGATGTTTAGAATTGGCAGAATTTTTGACCAACAAGAAATATTGAATTCAGTTCAGAATGTCCTATCAGATGTTGGGACATTATCAAACAGAGTATAAGAACTTAATTCAGGATGTCACACCAGATGTTGGGACATTGTGTAAATGATTTAAGTTCAGTTTTTCAGGATGTCCCAACAGATGTTGAGACATCTCAAACCTGCTACCAGAATTAATTAATGACTAACTGATCTGAGATATTTAAGGAAAATGATCTGGAATTAATTATGGATGGACAAAAACAGAATAAGGCGCATATGTAGGGAGTATTGTTATGAGGCTTCAGCATAATCAGAAGAACTAAATCACCTAGAATCTAGGAAGTAACAAACCCTAATTCAAGGTGGAAGCTGCATGCGTTTTTAGGACTGGATTAACCTACAGAAAGCCCAAAATACAAACACCTATTTAATCAATAGAAACTCACAGAATTGAGTATGAATTTCAGAAGACAAAATAGGGTGTTGTGTTTTAATAGCAGGTTGTTTTTATTGTACCACTTTATGAGCTTTTAAGCATAAGTGTATTTGTGACTTGATTGAAACTGTGAAGTAAGATCAAGCTGTTTTGTTTGAAGTATGACTTCAATGTTATTAAACTTGTAAACTAGATCACTGTGTGATTGAGGGGGAGTGAGTTGGTACTCATATCTAAGTTGTGTCTTAGGTAGAAATTGCATTGGGTAGATATTAAGTGAAAGATTAAACTGGGTGGTTTAAGTCTAAGAATTAATATTACTTATAGTGGATTTCCTCCTGGCTTGGTAGCCTCCAGATGTAAGTGTGGTTATACACTGAACTGGGTTAACAAACTACTGTGTTGTTTAATTTTCTTGCACTTTAAGTTTTGGTTAAATCTGTCAAGTGTTGGAACATCTCATAGGACATCTCATACCTGATCACAGAATTTCATGTGTGATTGTTGATGGATGCAAGAAGGAAGAAGATGAAGAAAGAAGTGTGTATATCTTTCACTTTTCTTGTTTTCCTCTCAAATGAAATGAAACCAACTATTTATATTGGTTAGTTAATGACATAAAAAATAGAATGAAAAAATAAATGAAAAAAATTGACAGCACATGAATGAGCCTGCTCAAATCACCAAATGATTCGGCTCAAATTACTGGGTGAGTCGGCCAAAATGAGAGGGAGTCAGCCTGTTGAGACCCGCACACTTTGAGAGGAAAAATAATTTTGATGAGTTAGCTCATGAGGGATTTTGAGCTGGCTCATACATACCCAATGAGTCGGCCAAAATTTGGCCTCAGGCAGCCTGTTGGGTTTTGCGGGTTTTGGGCACCAAACACACTGAATGAGTCGGCTCATTGTGGAATTTGAGTCGGCTCATTCAATTCATTTTCACAAAAATGACATTTCTTCCTTTTTCTTTGTGAACCAAGCATATTTTCAATCATGCCAAGTTTTTGACACATTAAAATTCATGTCATGTCTCACAAAACGAACGCCCCGGGCACAACTTGAATAAGTCGGGCAAAAACTGGATACTTAGTTGAATGAACCGAGCAGAACTAACATGTTTAGATGAGTGGCATGGGGAGGATTAACATAATTAGATGAACGTCGCAGGCGACCTTTGAGTGTGTTGAGCGAAAAAGGCTTGATTTTTAGAAATCTTGGGCGTTTAGCCTCTTCGCTCTTTCACTTGAACTGTATTGGAAGGGTGGATTTGATGCGACGTCGAATTCACTTTTTCCCTCTGCTTTTCAGGTAACTCTAATCGGACATATCCCGTGGGAGGCGGTGCGACCTCCTCTTCTGGAGATGACGATCTCTCCTAGATTTCTGACGAACCGATGGAGACGGAGTCCATTTTCTTCGATGAAGATATCGCTGCTTACGTAGTGGTCGAGGACCTGGGACCCGAGGAAACAACTAATTGGCTTTGTTACGCTCATATCGCCGAGCAGCGGATATGATCGCATTTTTTGGGAAATCGCTTTGCTATGTATGAGTTCGCTTTCCTCGAGGCCGAGCAACGACTTCCTTTCAACGGCTTCCAAATGGGAGTATTTCGATGGCTCAGACTGGCGCCCTCACAGCTTTATCCCAACGCCATCTCGTTCATCCGGGTGTTCGAACTGGTGTGCCAGTATCTGGAAATTGGTTGCACCTTGCCTCTGTTCTTCTGTGTCTTGCACCTTCAGCGTTCGGGAAGTGAGGGGCGACATAGTTGGGTTTCTTTCAAGCAGTCGTCGCGGTTGTTCAAGACGTACGTCGACTCCGTCCGAAACTTCAAAGACAGATGGTACACGGTGAAACCCGTGACCCCGCGTGTCCTTGATAGCTTGTACATTCTGAAACGGAATGCCAACGGCGAGGAGCGTCTGACGCCGAAGGTTCCCCTTAGGTGGCAGCCAGATCATTTCGATCTACCGACCAGTCACTATAGGGTCAAGCATGAGAATCTAGGGGTTGAGGACATGTTGGCCTATAAGAAGTTGATGACCTATGTCTGGGGGGTTTAGTCCAGTGACCTGGGTATATCAACAAGATCAACCGATACGGGGTGACGATGGGTTACCCATCTTAGAGCCTTGACTGATAAATACTAAGGTCGTGCTCAAATGTAGTTCCAATACAAAGGGCATTAGATTGCTAGGTAGTGTATCCTCGATCTTTTTGCCTTTCATTTTCTTTTTTAACTTGTCTTAGTGATTTCTTTTTATTTTGCAGGAGAAATGCCTCGGGTTCGGGAATGTGTGCTGAAACTGGTAGCTCAGGCAGGGCCCCTCAGAAATCAAAGAAGAAAAGCAAAACTCGTGTTCAGCAGGTGGTTGTCGGGAAAACGGCAGGTGGGTTGGGTAGCACTAGCCTGACTCAAAATTCGCCCAGGGTGAACACTCCTCCGGTGACCCCCGTTCCACAAAGATGATCCTTGTAGAGGATTCTCCCCGGGAAAAACGCTCCCGCTCAGAGTACTGCTCCCAAGGGCTTTGCTGTCGGCCAACAGGCTTACCTCCTACCTCCCTGATATACGGAGCGAGACACATTTGGCTCGGGGGATTCTTTTACTGTGTTATCTGCCGAGAAGAAGGCTATCGTCGATTAGGAGGTGACAAGCAGGCGTATTAACCTCGCTCAGGATATTGTTACTGCGATCCGGGTCATGGAGACAACCATGGTCTTATCAGATAGTTCCTGTTTGTTGTTTGCACTGAAGGGTGTTGAAGAAGCTCTTCAGGCAGTTACAGCCGAGAAGAACCCGCTCTCCCAGAATTTGCTGCATTACAAGGAAGAGCATCGGCTTCAGGAGGGTTTGAAGGTCGATCTGGAATAGGTGAAGCGTGAGCGCGATGCCTTGGCCGAAGAAAACAAAAAATTGATAGAGGAGAAAGCCAAGTTTGGTGAGAACGAGAAGGAGAATGGGAACCTTCGGGAAAGGGTCATAGTCTTGGAGCAGATGGCCTTTCTCGGGGATAACGAGACCCAGGAAGACCTGGAGCTGAAAATTCAGACTGATCTGATTGCTCGGATCTGTAGGCTTGAGAAAGACATCGTCGAGGTTTTCGAAGACGGTTTCATCAACGCAACCGAGCAAATCAAAATCGTCAACCCCGGGCTTGTGACCGACGGAACAACGTTCACTTATACTGTGACTGACGGGGAGATTGTCTGCCCCTATGCTGCTGAAAATGAAGAAGAGAAGGGTGGCAGGGAGGAAGACATAGACAACAACGAGGAGGAGGAGGACTGGGAGGCGACCCATAGTTTATTTTGGTTTTATGGCCTGCGTGCCTGTTTTTGATTTTGTTGTAATGGCCTGCGCGCCACCTTTGAATATTGACGGCCTGTGTGCCACTTTTGTGTACTTTTCCGGTCAGGTTTGGCCGAGGTTAAATATAATATTATGTTTGATATATTATGGTGTTTGTTTCCTTTGTTTGAATTAATGTTTGTTTGAACTATTTCGCTCGACTGCATAGGCTCGTCGGTTTAGGGAACCGACAAGGTGGCGGGTTTTACGTCTGCCGTGAATCGGGACTAGGGTCGCGATTGGACAACCTGAACCCAGGGCTTGGGCCTTCCCATCACGAGCTGGATGCCCTGCCGACATGGTACTGCGATGTTGGAGCTCGTTTGAGATATCCAACATTGGGGAGGGTTGTGCTCGCCTTATGCGGGCGTTATCCTCCCTTTTTATGGGTGATGAAGGTTTTTAGTCGTACCTCCCACGCCTTCCTAAGTTGTTTTAGCTATAGTGCTGCTTAAGTTTTCTGCATTCCATGGTCGAGCAAGTTGTTCACCTTGCAGGTTTTCTAGGTAATATGTCTCGTTGCCCGTCTTATCTCGGACACGATATGGACCTTCCCAGTTGGCGGCTAGCTTACCTTCTCGTGGGTTTTTATGACTCCGTCTGAGGACCGGGTTGCCCACTTAGAATTCGCTTTTTATGACTGTCGCTCCCACCAAATGACACAGGGTCAAATGGGGTACAGACGCGAACGGTCGGCGAAAGGACGGTGCGAGAACAAACAGGAGTGAACTCACAGGGAATGAATAGAGTCGCCAGCTAGGCATTTTTATCCCGGAGGAAAGGTAATGCTGCATAGACCTAGAAAGATATGGATAAGACGGTTGCGAACCAGAGAGACTGCGAAAGGGGGTTGGTTACAACCTGGGAAGGTATTAGCACCCAGATTGTTCGTCGTACTCGACGGGATCCACGCTTAAAAGATTTGTGCTTTAAAGGGGTAGTGTCAGTGCAAACTGTATATAAAGGAGCTGGAAAAGGATGTACAGGTGTCAGTGTAAGAGAAGTGGAGTGTGTAAATGATGTGTCAGTGTGGGAACAAAAATGAAATGCTCAAGAATATGAGGCTTAAAAGAATAAAGCTGGAAAGAGGGGGAATATACAGAGACTTTTGTTCGATAACTGTTAAGTTATGCCTACGTATCCTCTCGTGCAATGAGGAAGTCAGAACACCGTAGTTCGACCCAAAGAGACTGAAAGATGAATTGACTTGTGAACTGCCTACTTGTCTATGCTCAAGTGTATGACCTGTCTGGCTCAGGTGCAAACTGTCTTGCATTAGACGGAAGAAGCGAGTTCTCGTTTATGAGTGAAGGTGATGAGAAAAGAATCCCGGAGGAGACGATTATTGTTTGTTTTTTTGAGTTTTCAGTCTTTTATTGCTTTTGAAAATTTGTCATAAGTTAATGAGCTTAAGCCTAAACCAATGGATTTAGTAAACTCATCACATCTTCCCTCTGATTAGGGGTAATGAGAATGCCTTAAGTGTGAAGTCATCTTCTCACACTTAAACACCTTTGGTGTAGGATTAAGATCATTAACCTACTTGTGATTATTTAGATGCTTTTGTGGTTTTTGTTTAGTGTTGAGTAATGAGGTTAAGCCATAATCAGGGATTAAACAGACTCATTACACCATCCTAATAGAAGGATAATAGATGAGAATGTTTAAGCTGAGGAAAGCTCCTCAACTTAATCCATGATTAGGGATTAAACTCATGACAAAACAAAGCCTTTATTAAGTGGATTTTATTTAATGATATGATGAAGAAATGATTTTTATGATTTGTAAGACAACTTGAGGAGGACTTGTCCATTAACACTAGGGTTAGTCCTTCTTAACCAATTAAGGAAGAATTAGAACCCTAATGCAAGGCCCAAGTTACAAGCTTGATGTCTTAGTGATTATTAGATGGATTGATTAGAGGAGTTAAACACATTAAGGGTTTAACACTTAGGATTAAAGTTATACACTCCATCCTAATAGAAGGATGCAGGCATAAGCTTAATCACAAAGCCTTAAAGCCTTTAGGGTTTAGTCCCTGACTATGAGATGAGGAGGGAAGACTCAAAGATGACACAAAGGTGGAAGCTAAATGGGGAGCTAATCAACCCTAATTGTTATCATGCTTGGAAGCCCTAGGGTTTGTGAGGTTCAAGAGAACGATCTTCAAAGGACCACCAAGGAGAGAAACAGATAATAAAAAAAAGAAGGATCAAGAAGCAAAGAGAAGCAAAACAACTTGCTTCACTTAAGAAGTCAAGTTGCTTGAAGAAAGAAGGTATAATAAACAGGGAGGAGCAAGCTCACTCCACTACACATACAAAAAATGCAACAATAATGCACAAAGGAAATGAAAAGGAAATGCGAGAAGTGAAGGCAAATTCACTTCTCGGAGTACTTACCACCTGAAAAGTTAGCACGAAAGAAAGAAATGAAGTGAAAGTGAAATTAATACTAGGATGCAAGCCGAAACCAGAAACATGTTCATGATGCAAGGAGAGTTACAAGATGATATGAATGATCGTACACGTGAAAACGAACAAAAGATAATTAACTAAACTAAAATGAGATTAATTAATGGAAATGATTAACAAATTAACCAAAAAAAAGGAAACTTTATCTTATAATAATTACCTAAAAAAAATGCTTTCTCCCCCCTTTTTTTTTAAAATTTTTTGCATAATTATTGACCTACTTTAATTAACAAAACAACTAAAATAAATTAATTACTATGTATATTGTTTTTTATAATACTATTTTTTTTAAAAAAAAGAAATAGAAACACTAGAGAAATTAGAGTGTGTATTAAAAAAAAGCAGTGAAACTTAATAAACACCCAAAAACAACACAAGTGGAGAAGACCCAACAGATAAGGCCCAAAAGGGCGTTGGATCTGGGTTAACGCCGGTCGGGTCAAGCCGACCCGGACCTGGCCCGGTTGCTCTCTAAAAAAGGAAAGAAAGTTAGGGTTCGGATGTAGCCTCCACCCTCCGTTTCATTCTTCTTTCAGCATCAAAAACGAAAAGAGAGAAACTCAGTGCCAACCGGCCGTTCATGGATCCTTTCAAACCGCCCTCACCTCTCAATCTCTGCTCTCCCTCATTGCCGAAGGTTTGAAACCTTATCGTACATGGCAAAACGAACAACCAAACCTACATCAAAAATCGAACCGAACCCACAATAGACACTTGATATCCTTTCCCCCAAATCGTAAACCCTAATACCCTTGATTCGATATGCTTCACTTAACTTCAACATACAAGCAGAGCAAAAATGCAATAGAAACAAAGTTAGGAGATATACCACAATCAGATGTTACGAAGGATGAGTCAAGAGGTATGCGTTTCCCCCTTTGCTTGAAAAATCTTTCTTCTTTTTCAACTTCACTGTATTCTGGGGTTTTGTTGTTGATTTTCTGTGTATTGCGATTAGGGTTCTTCTAGGGTTTTTTGTAAACTTTGTATTTGAGTTCTTTAGTTGCGGCTGTCAATTTCTGAGAGTATCATTCATGAATTCGTCCTGGTTTTTATAATGAAAATTAGGGTTTCAAAAATTTAGGTTTTTCTGAAGCAATTTTTCATTCTGGCTATGTTTGCTTCTCCTTTTTCGTAACAGAACTTGTTCTTTCCTATTTTGTGAAATTTTGACCCTGCAATCCTGCTGATGCTTCTGCTCTGGTTTTTATCTGTTTATGCCTCTTTGTTGATCTTGACTTTGAAATGAACTGAGATAGTTGGCTTTGGATTGGATTAGTTTCTCCCTTTTTACTGTCGTAAACTTATTTTCACTGCTTGTTACTATGTTAACCATTGTGGCAATTTCAAATTTTGCAGGGTCAAATTGTGAGAACTATTGCCGCCAATCCTTTGCACGCTTAAACTAAGTTCATCTAACTCATCATCCTGTTGCCTTATAAGAAGCATCTGTCTATCTGATTCTGATTCTATGAAATCATCTTTATCATTGGCAGCATTTATGATTGGATGTATGAGTTTGGTAGGAATCCGGTAGCCTCATCAGTTCTCGGTGCATCCCGTTAATGCTTGTTGTGCTTGAGCTCTTTCCAGCATCCACTGTTTCCTTCATTGTGACAATTTGAGTATGGGCACTGCTTGTTATGGATCGGAGAAGAGAGAAATGGAACTGTCATGGACACTGAGACACTGATGTTGTGCTTTCTCAACTCTCTTTTCTTCTTCTTCTTTTTTTTGTTCCTATGACTTGTTTTTCATTCTTGATTAGGTGTCCTGTGGTGACGTGCGGTACGGCTGTTGTTGTGAAGCTGAATGGAGGAGCTGGATGTCTGATGAAGCGTCCAACAGCTAGAACAAAGGTTATGTAAAGCCCCCATATGCTGAACTTGCTGAGTGTGTCACCAAGAATACCCTGTGTTGGTGTTTCCTCAGATATTATGATTGCCATAGGTCCTGTCAAACCTCCACAAAATCTACTTATATTTGGTGGATTAACATCTTTAAAGGCCCACCACTCAAACTGCTCACGATTCAAAACGAGATCAGCATTAACAACACCATCCTCCTCCAAAGGTCTAACATCGCCTGAACCAGTGACACGGAAGTATCTTGGATAAACATTATAAATCCTAAAGCTGTTCACAGAGCCGTTAAGAACTTTTTGCACATCAGACTGCATTGGGAGATATTGAGGATCAATGGCCTTTTAAAGTACCCAGCTAAAACAAATTTCCATGTCGGTATGCCATTCAAGGGACTGAATCAATCTAGTCTGAACAACAAGTGGAACAAGCCATAATGTACTAGCATCAGCTTGACAGCATATCAACTGTATATCATTCTTATTATATGCATTTAAATCGCCATTGGGATCAGTATTGACTTTCGAAGTGAGTGTATCCCACTGGATTCTTTCACACAAAGTAGTTTGGTACAAATTCAACTTTCCACTCACTGTCTTGATATCAACTTGAAAGCTAGCATCTTTAATGGGGTTTGCAATGTTTGTGGGGTTACCACTGCTATACATCAGCATTGGAGCCCATATAACACATATCAGTACAAAAAAAATAGGCAAATCCCGTTGCAGCATTCGGTTTCTTCATTCTGATGTAAATACTAGTTCGGATTGCTGCATTTTGGTATGTCCTCATTCACTTTCACTAAAAATCACATTCAAATAGCAATAACAATGTTGCCAAGAAGTGGAACTCTTCCAAGCAGAATCTACCAAGGAGTTGTAAGAGCAGTTTTAATCTCTTTTTTTTTGTATATGTTTGATATAACATATTCAATTTTCTATTACAGATAGAAGAGAAGAGAGATATCAGACACTACATAGAACTGGAACCACTGCCTAAAATCAGAACCGAGACTAAACTAATCACCATTCAGTCCAGGTGCTTCGATGACGATGGTCGTGTAAAGAGAACAGGTTCAGAATTTAGACTATCTTTTATCCTGGTTGTATTAATATGTTCTCAATTTGTGCAGGTTTTTGGTTTTAGTCGTAGGCTTGAGGCTTGTAGCTGCTGAGAGTACAAGAGTGGCAGGCAGGTAAAAAGAGAAGAATTGCATTCAGGTATCAAATTATCAGGAACCTTTTCAAAGTCAATTGTGCTCAAAGAGTTCAAAGGTACTTTTCTTGGAGAACTAACACTGGACAATTTCGTTTCAGGAGATTTTTCATGAGGTTCATCATGTTTGTGTTCATCCTGAGACACCCGGGTAGTCTGGTGAGGTACATCATTGTCAATAAGAGCAAGAACTGATGCATCTTTGCTGGCTGGTGAAGGAAAGTCTTTCTTTGAATCATTATTCTGTTCTTTCCAGTTCTCTGAACCAGACTCCCATCAATGGCTTATTGGAGATGGAGAGGGGCCACATGCGTAACCTTATTTTCTCATCAATTGTTTAATTTGTAAGGTAACATTGTGGCTTCAAAGTGTTTGTGTGAATAGGTGTTTTGGCTTCCATCTGATTTAATGGTTCTGAGGCAATGCTTACTATGTTGTGACTTTTGCTGCTAAATAAATTTCATATTTTCACTGCTGCAAAAAAAATGTCTGTGCTGAATTGGAATTTCAACTGGTGTCTTGTGCAGGTCAGTAAGAATGAAGACCTTGAAAAGTTATCTGAGCAAGAGAACTTGACTGCAGAGCTTGGGAGGTGCTGACATTTGTTGTGAGTATGGCTGGCATCAGTCCCAGACTGTTATTGCCGCAGCCTTGGTTCATCATCATCATCGCCTGATTCAACATTCCAGGAACTTTCCCATCCTCAATGTCAAAAACCATCACTGCTCTTCATAGGATTGGACTTGGAATTATCTTTTAATTTGCAATGCCATGATTTTGTAACAAATAGAATCAAAATTTGTAACATGAACAAATATTTGGGATATCAATGGATGTTTGAAGTGTAGTTAAGACTTTTGGAGCATGGCCTTGAGCCTTCAACAATTAACACAAAATGTTATGCATTTAAATTCTTCAGTCTTGTTGTCTTTGGTTTTCATTTCCATTTATTTTGACAATGCACCAATCAAGATTTCAATATCTTGCAAAACTTGGAAAATATCAACATTAACATGCTTGAGAACAATGCACCTTGACTAACACATAGCAACATAAAATGAACCATAACTCCAAACATATGTGCATCCAAATCCAACTTAATCGAAATCCAACATACTCCCAATCACACATAACACCACAAAAGGCCCATGAAATGCCGTTTGAATCTGAGTCCAATACGATACCATGAAATTCCTTTCCTCCTTTCCCTTTTTGAAATCAAAGAATCAATTCCAACAAGCCATCCTCCTTAGGTTCGAAACCAATGAATCAAAGAAACCATACTTGTCATTTTTCTTAACAAAAAAAATGCAATAAGTTAACCCACGGCCTATTAAATTAAATATTCAAAATAACTCAAAACCACTTTGAAATTTTAGTGACGCTTAAACATCAATGAAACTCCAATTGATTGGAATGTTTCGCGGGAAACGTATTTGTAAGGTCTTTGATGAGTAAGAATAACTGGTGTGGCTCAGGCCTATGGATCAGACCTTGGGGAATTGCAACAAGTAGAGGCATAGCCACATGGGCTTTTGCAAATTGGTACAAGCTTGGCCCCTTTGTGGCCTCTCGAAGCATAAGTCGTGAAACTTGGAGATTCTTTGTGGCATTCAGGATTTAAGGCCATGGTCCATGCTTGCGTGATGATTGGAAGTCGCACTGAAGTCACATAAATGCTTGCTATGAGAATTTGCAAGTTCTCCAACTCAAGGCAATTTTGCAAAGTGGCTCGAAATTCTTCAGTCCTGTGAACTTCTGGCATCCTCTATGATCAAATAAAGATCATACGCAATCAAAATGACGAAGAACACCCTTTGGTCGGGTCATTGGGGGCCTCAGATACCCTGATTCTGTACTGACTTGCTCAAGAAGTCATCTCTTGATTAGATGCCTTCCCCATGGAATTTCTTCATGAAACTTGATATGCATGATCCTCATAACTTGGCTCCGTTTCCATGCCATTTTCAGTTCTTGTGATTCTTTGACATTTTTTGACTTTGAGGGGATATAATATGATGCTTGAACATACATGGACCCCTTTGAAGTGATTGATGACCTTTGGAGTAGCACAAGAAGCTCTTGGATCGCCCAGATCACAAACCCTAGATGCAGATGACTTTGAATCTATGCAATAAATCAAAAATGTAATATGAGATGGTATGATTAAGTTTATGCATATGGGGAGATCACAAGCCATGGTGTGAATGGGTGAGGGCAAATTTGGGGTGTTTACAGCTGCCCCTATTCAAACATGAGTTAGTTGTGCAGGATGTAAGCAACGGCTTAACAGGCAAACAAGATAACTTGTGGTTGAATACCAAAGACAGTCCAAAATTTGCACTCACAGAATGAAGAAGAAAAGGGATATAGATTGTAAAAGGAAAATAAAGTATATTGTAAAGTGTGGGCGACGGAGGACGACCGTCGAGCAGAGGACGACTGCTGGGCAAAGAGCAATGACGGGGACGGCCGACATGCTGGAAAAGTGCGGAAAATAAAGCAATGACGGGGACGGCCGACATGCTGGGGATAAAAGGGTTTATGATGGGGACGGCCATCAGGTAAAGTATAAGATTCTCTGGGGATCAATGAAAGATGACGGGGACGGCCATCAAGTTCATAAAGTAAAGTAACCAACGATAGGGACGGCCATCGGGCTAAACTGATGAAGGACGATCATCAGGAAAAGGAAAAGGGACCACGACGGGGACGGCCATCGGGTTAAAGAATAAATGAAATAAACAGATGATGAGGTACGGTCATCAAAGGTGAAGGACGATCACCTAGCAGGGGACGGCTGCTCTGTTGGGTTAAGATGAGGGACGGTCATCTAAGGTGGAGGACGACCACCTGGCAGGGTACGGCTGCCGAAAATATCGCGACATAGGACGAATGCCGGATAAAAGGTCAACGATGGGGACGGCCATCGGATGAGCATGATGGAGGAAGACCATCAAGAGGTGAAGGACGATCACCTAGTAGGGGACGGCTGCTCTCAAGGTTCATCATGACATAGGACAAATGTCAGATAACCAGAATCAACAATGGGGACGGCCATTGGATAAGATGATGAAGGACGATCATCAAAAAGGTGAAGGACGATCACCTAGCAGGGGACGGCTGCTAAAAATCACGACACAGGACGAATGTCGGATAAAGGTCAACGATGGGGATGGCCATCGGATGAGCATGATGAAGGACGATCATCAAGAGGTGGAGGACGACCACCTAGCAGGGGACGGCTGCTCTCAGGGTTTATCATGACATAGGACGAATGTCAGATAACAAAGAAAATTTGCTTTGCTGGCTATCTACTGGGGAGTAGTAAACACGGACGAGTGTTTATATCCAGGAAAAATAAAAGGTATAAGTGTTTTGACGCTGTGTATAGATTAAAGATGCGAACGAGCATCCCTAAGACTATGATACGGACGAGTATCGGGTAGAAACAAATACTGACACGTGTTCCGAGATGATGATACGGACGAGTATCAACTGGTTAACAAGGAACACGGACGAGTGTTGATTCTGAGGGGACTCTTCTGGGGAATATTAGACACAGACGAGTGTCTATATTCATGAAGACAAAAGTGTTTGACACGGTGTATGGATTAAAGATGCGGACGAGCATCCTTAAGACTATGATACGGACGAGTATCAGGTAGAAACAAACGCTTGAAGCATGTTCTGAGATGATGGTACGGACGAGTACCAACTGGTTAACAAAGAACATGGACCAGTGTCGAATCTGCGGGGATATAATGGTGTATACAGGATACGGACGAGTATCTGTATAAGTAAAATAAGTATGAGTGGTGTATAGATGAGTGCTCAATCTGCTAGGGAGAGTGACACGGACGAGTGTCAAAAGAAGAAAAGTATAGTATAAACAAGTATCTGATATACAAAGTGTTTGGGTTACTGTGCTGGGGAGAGCGACACGGACGGGTGTCAAGGAAGTTATATATATACAAGTATCTGTGAGTGAAAAGGGGACGCTTCGGCTTTCTGCTGGGGATATGACACGGACGGGTGCCACAAGGAGTATATACTGATGTTTGTGAATGTGAGGCAACTGCTTTAGCTTTAGCTCTCCGCTGGGGAATCTGGGGAGCATTCTGTATGTTGATGGATTGTTATTATTCACAAGTATTTGATTCAGATCATGGCTTATGATTATGCAATATGTTTGATTTTTGCCGTAATGCTCCGTATTAGATGGAATGCTACGCTTTGTGGGTGAATATGATGCAAATGCTATGATTATGCAAAGATACTGATCCGGGATTCGGATCCCGTTGCCGTGAAGATCTCTGGTCGATCTGCTTGAAATGGACATCCCAGCTGGGGATGAGATCATTGGTAGATCTAACAAGAAGTATCCGCTTGGGGAAATAGGTCACTGATAGACCTATCTCAGTTAATGAGGGAACCAGCTGGGGTTTGTAGAAGCTTTCGTCACTCTGTTGTGACTCCTTCATGCGCTGCTCTTCTGGATAGAGACAGAAGCTCTGCGGGGAGGTGATTCCCTGGCTATTGTACTTGGCTGAGGAGGAAGAATGATTGGCACCTCGGCTGGGGAGAAATAACAAGTGGCAACTCAACTGGGGAGAAAACACTTTGGGTGCTAAGACTGAGTGAGTGTTGATTTGCCAGCTTGCTGGGATGAAGCTTACATGCCCCATGCTGCGCCTTTGAATACCTACAATCCTGCAAAGATAAATGGACGCACAAGTAATCCCGAGGTATCCCTTACCGGATTCCATCATAGGAGTTCAGACACTCCCGGGAGTAAGCATATTTTCTGCAAACATGCATTCTTATTATTATTTTTTGAAGATAAGCATATGTATTCATGCAATCAGTTTTTAAAGACATCAGACATTTTTGCAAAATAAAAAAGTACGAGACATCGTGTGACTGGAAATCTGATTTTATTGATCCATGTGCCCTGAATTGGCGAGATACAATCAAAGAAACATAGCCCATGAAATGAGGAGATTGTTACAAATTGAGAAACAAAATGCTGGCAATGTTGACGATGCTTCGAGGAGCTTCCCCTTGGCTATGACTCGTATGACATTTGACGTTCTTCCCGTCTTGCTTTCTGAAGAAGGTTGATTCTGAAAGAAACTTGATCCTTTCGAAGCTTACCCAGTTGTGAGTGATACAGACGAATTCAGAATGCAATTGTTCGCTTATTCCCTTATTTTGCATGGATCGCCCTTTCGGGTTTTCAATCCATCGGGATACCCATTTTTGCCTGAGTTGTCCAATGCGGCTTTTCAACTCAGCGGGTGTACATTTTTTTGTTTATTTTCCCTTATTTTTGCCCGAGTCTTTTATTCTGTTTTTGACTCGCCGGGATGCCCTATTTTTGCCTGGACTTACATTCTGTTTTTATGTCCAGCGGGTCATTTTATGCGAAGTATTTTTTTAACTGCATCTGAATTCACAGGGGACGGGAAATCTTCACCATCCATGGTGCTGAGCATGAGTGCTCCACCCGAGAAAACTTTCTTTACTACAAATGGTCCTTCATAATTCGGAGTCCACTTGCCCCTGTGATCTGTATGAGGAGGGAGGATTCTTTTCAGCACAAGATCTCCTACTTGGTACTCTCGGTGTCTGACTTTCTGATCGAAGGCTTTCTTCATTCTTTTCTGATACAACTGCCCATGACAGATTGCAGCCAATCTTTTCTCTTCAATCAGACTCACTTCGAAGGCTTTCTTCATTCTTTTCTGATACAACTGCCCATGACAGATTGCAGCCAATCTTTTCTCTTCAATCAGACTCAGTTGTCCAGCTTAACATCCATCAGTACCCGGAGGGAGGGTAATTCAACTTCAACTGGTAGGACTGCTTCCATACCATACACAAGCTGATACGGTGTTGCCCTAGTGGATGTTCTGATTGACGTGCGGTACCCATGCAAGGCAAACAGTAGCATTTCATGCCAGTCTTTATAGGTGACTACCATCTTCTGCACAATCTTCTTGATATTCTTATTAGCTGCCTCAACAGCGCCGTTCATCTTTGGCCTGTAAGGAGAAGAATTGTGGTGTTGGATTTTGAAGTCCCGGCATAGTTCTGCCATCATTTTGTTGTTTAAGTTGGAACCATTATCAGTAATGATTCGCTCGGGAACTCCGTATCGACAGATGATATCTCTCTTCAGAAATCTGGCTACCACTTGTCTTGTAACGTTTGCATATGAAGCTGCTTCGACCCACTTGGTGAAATAGTCAATGGCAACCAGGATGAATCTGTGGCCATTCGAAGCAGTTGGTTCAATCTTGCCAATCATGTCAATGCCCCACATAGAAAAGGGCCAGGGTGAAGACATCATGTTCAGAGGATTCGGAGGCACATGCACTTTATCCGCATAAATCTGGCATTTATGACATTTTCTGGCATAGGCACAACAGTCTGCATCCATTGTGATCCAGTAATAACCTGATCTCAGCAATTTCTTAGCCATTGCATGTCCTCCAGCATGGGTACCAAAGGATCCTTCGTGCACCTCGTGCATCAACAAGTCTGCTTCTGTTCTATCAACGCATCTGAGGAGTATCATATCAAAGTTTCTCTTGTACAGGGAACCATCAGTGTTCAGAAAGAAACTACCAGCAAGCCTTCTCAGAGTCTTCTTATCATTGGAAGATGCCGCAGGTGGGTATGTTTGATCCTCCAAGAAACACTTAATGTCATGGAACCAAGGCTTATCGTCTTTGACAACATCTGCTGCGACACACATATGCTGGTCTGTCAAGTCTGGATACTGATATTTGAGGTACAAAGTTGGCGGCTTGAACTTTGATCATGGATGAAATGGTAGCCAAAGCATCTGCAAACTGATTCTCGTACCGAGGGATATACTCAAGCTTGACTGTTGTAAAGAAAGTCAATAACCTCCTTGTATAATCCCTGTAAGGTATCAGATGATCTTGGTGGGTGTACCATTTGTCGTTGGTCTGATTAACTACCAGAGCTGAATCTCCGAATACAGTCAATGTCTTGATCCTGAGGTCAATGGCTTCCTCAAGACCCATAATGCAAGCTTCGTATTCAGCTTCGTTGTTAGTGCAGTTAAAGGTGAGTTTTGTCGAGAAAGGCATGTGAACTCCTTTAGGTGTAATGAGTACTGCACCAACACCGTGACCATTCATATTAACAGCCCCATCAAACATCATAGTCCATTCTTCTTCCGGGTCAGGCCCTTCAGTGTGAATAGGCTCTTCATGATCTTTTGCTTTTATGAACATGATGTCTTCATCAGGGAAGTCAAATCTCATAGGCTGGTAATCATCAATAGGTTGCTCAGCAAGATATTCAGACAATACACTGCCCTTGATGGCTTTCTGAGAGGTGTACTGGATGTCATACTCTGTGAGGATCATTTGCCATCTTGCCACCCGTCCGGTAAGTGCTGGCTTCTCGAATATGTACTTGACTGGGTCCATTTTTGAGATCAACAAAGTGGTGTGGATCAACATATACTGTCTCAGTCGGCGAGCAGCCCACGCTAAAGCACATCAAGTTTTCTCGAGCAATGAATAACGTTGTTCACAGTCGGTAAACTTTTTGCTTAGGTAGTATATTGCATACTCTTTTCGACCAGACTCGTCATGCTGGCCTAACACACACCCCATCGACTCTTCTAATACCGTCAAGTACATGATCAGAGGTCTTCCTTCAACGGGAGGCATAAGGATTGGAGGTTCTTGCAAGTATTCTTTGATTTTGTCAAAAGCCTTCTGGCAGTCTTTGTTCCACCTGACCGCTTGTTCCTTTCTTAGCAGTTTGAACAAAGGCTCACAGGTTGCCGTGAGGTGAGATATGAACCGTGAAATGTAGTTCAATCGACCTAAGAACCCTCGAACCTCTTTTTCTGACTTTGGTGCAGGCATTTCTTGAATGGCTTTGACTTTATCAGGGTCCACTTCAATCCCTTTCTCACTTACAATAAATCCCAGCAGCTTACCAGATCGCACCCCGAATGTGCACTTGTTGGGGTTCAACTTCAGTTGATACTTCCTCAGACGCTTGAATAACTTCAACAGATTCACCAGGTGGTCTTCCTCTGTAAGGGACTTGGCAATCATGTCGTCCACATAACATTCAATTTCTTTGTGGATCATGTCATGGAATAATGTTACCATAGCCCGCTGATAAGTAGCACCAGCATTCTTCAGTCCGAATGGCATCACCTTGTAACAGAATGTGCCCCAGGGTGTGATGAAAGTTGTCTTCTCCATGTCTTCAGGTGACATTTTGATCTGATTGTATCCTGAAAATCCATCCATGAAGGAGAATACCGAGAACTGAGCCGTATTATCAACCAATACATCAATGTGAGGTAAAGGGAAATCATCTTTCGGGCTGGCTCTGTTCAGATCCCGGTAATCCACACACATCCTCACCTTGCCATCTTTCTTAGGCACAGGTACAATATTAGCAACCCAAGGCGGATAGCTAGTCACAGCAAGGAACCCGGCGTCCCACTGCTTTTGTACCTCTTCTTTGATTTTCATTGCCATGTCTGGGCGAGTACGGCGCAGTTTCTGTTTAACCGGTGGGCAATCTTCTCTTAAAGGCAGCTTGTGCATAACAATGTCGGTGTCCAACCCTGGCATATCTTGATAAGACCAAGCAAACACATCCACATATTCACGAAGCAGGTCAATCAGTTGCTCTTTCACTGAGTCTTGTAAGCAGGCCCCGATCTTAACCTCTTTCACATCTTCATCAGTACCAAGATTAATCGTTTCGATCTCCTCCTGATGAGGAGTGATAACCTTCTCCTCTTGTCTCAACAACCTGGCTAGCTCTTCAGGAAGCTCATAATCTTCTTCAACCCCTTCATCAGCTTGATTGATTGAATTGTCAAAGTCATACGAAGTCATAGCTGTGTTGTTGTCGGTGCGGTCTGGGAGGCACTCTCTGCAAGGGTTCAGATTTGTTCATTTTAGTGATTTGATTTTAATCTTGTTTAGAAAAGTGAAATAAAGTCGTCATTTTGAAAACATTGCCATTTATTTTTGTACAAAAAGAAAAATGGAAAAAACAGTGAGCGGAAAAGAAAAGACTCATTTGCAAAAGATGTCTGATATTTCATTGATTAATCTTGTTGCACAAAATTACAGATGGCCCGATTACAAAATGAGTCTTGTCATCTTGGGCAAGATGCAAGACTTGATGCATGCTTAAAAATACAGGAAATAATAATTACTCTGCAGGAGTAACTCTTATAATTTCCTGGGAAGACCAGTTTGAGATACTGCTCCCCGGGATCTTTGGACGTATCCAACTCTCCAGGTTGCGGTCGCTTTCATCCTCGTCTTCCAAGTTGTTCACGGCATCTGGGGTGAGCATCCCCCCACTGACAAAATTGGGCTTCTTAGCAGCCTCTGCTTGATCTTGTTGAGTTGGTTTGTAACCCAACCCAAATCTGTCCTCCTTCTTCTCTACAGGCAGCAACTTGCCCCAGCCTTGGGCAGTCCCTTCTTCAACAACCTTCCGAGCTTGTTGGTAAGATGTCATTGAGGTTCCAGGTACAGCGGATGCTTCATTTATGTTCAAGGCCTCAAACCCTTGACTCATAGTTTCGTGGATCTCCCCATCCATCTCAATGTATTTGTATGTAGCCAGATGGCTAACAAAGATATCTTCCTCTCCACAAATAGTAACGACTTGGCCCTCCCACTCGAATTTTAACTTCTGGTGAAGGGTAGACGTAACTGCGCCAGCGGCATGAATCCAAGGTCTACCCAACAAACAGCTGTAGGCCGGCTGAATGTCCATCACGTAGAAGGTTGTTTTGAAAGTCTGTGGGCCAATCGTTATAGGCAACTCAATTTCTCCCAGAACTGATCTCTTAGAACCGTCAAAGGCTCTCACTACCAAGTTGCTGGGACGTAATGCCAATCCTTCATACTCCAGCTTCACAAGGGCTTTTTTAGGTAAGACATTGAGGGATGACCCTGTGTCTACTAGTACATGGGAAAGAACTGCACCCTTACACTCCATGGTAATGTGCAAAGCCTTGTTGTGATTGCGGCCTTCCGTAGTCAAATCAGTGTTGGTAAATCCTAGTCCGTGACTAGCGTTGACGTTTCCAACCACAGCCTCCAACTGATTGACTGTAATCTCCTCTGGCACATAAGCTGCGTGCAAGACTTTTAGTAGTGCATTCCGGTGAGCCTCGGAGCACATTAACAATGATAAAATGGAGATCTTGGAAGGTGTCTGGTGAAGCTTGTCCACTATCTTGTAATCACTTTTCTTGATGATTCTCATAAATTCATCAACCTCCTGATCAAAAGGTTTTTTCAAAGCTTCTTTAACAATTTGTTCTTCTTGCACCGTGCTCTTCCCTTTTGCCTTGGCAGCAGCTTCTGCTTCGGCACTGGGTCTTGGAATTTGCGGGGCAAAGAGACGTCCGCTTCGAGTGAAGCCTCCGCCTCCCCCCACATTGTCTATTTGTGGTGAAGAAGTTGATGATTCAAGAGTGATTTTCTATCCTTCGCAGTATAGATCGGAGCCGTAATTCCAAGGGATGGCATTACTGCTTTCATAAGGTACTGGCCCAGGCACTGTGATAGTGACCAGACTGATAGCAGCTGCAGAAGGGACCATGATAGTATGTGGATCATAGTATATTGTAACCGGTGCTCTGACAGGAGTGGCACTTTGTGAGTTGTAGGCAGAATCATTGGCAGGATCATAATAAATTGTAACTGTTGAGACGCTTTCATGGATGGGTGTTGCGGTTGTAGGAGATACTGAATGAAGGGGTGCTGAAGTTGTAGAAGGGATGTTTGTTGTCATTTGGTCCGTTGAAGTAACAGATGAAGCATTTGTTGATGAAACTGAAGAGTTGTTCGGAACAATTGTTGTTGCAGTTGTAGAAGACTCGGGAGTTGTTGCTAAGGAGATTGCTGGATTGGTAGGTATTGATGTTGTGATTTGAAGCAGGCCACTCTGGATGAGACCATCTATGCCATCTCTCAAGTTATCACACCCATTCACTGAAATGTTGCAATAAGCACATCCTAGCTCACATCCCGGGTACATTTGGCATTCAAGGAGTTGAGCTTTAATCTCTACCAAGGGCGTCCGAATCTGACCCACACTGGTTATCAAGTAAAACGGCTTATCTTCTTCAATAGCATTGATTCTCGGTCCACCGTGGTTTGGCATAGGATTTTTGTTAACATTTGGTGGTGGTGCAAAGTTTAGAGCTTTTGAATCCACTAGATCCTGTACTTTCATGTGCAAAGCTCTGCACTTCTCCGTACTGTGGCCAGGTGCATTTAAGTGAAAATCACATCTGGCGCTGGCGTCGTAATTTCTGGGCAGACTGGCAGGATCTGGAGGTGCCAATGTCCTTAGCTCAACCAGGTTGAGTTTCAGGAGTTGTGGCAATAATGTTGCATAAGGCATAGGGATCGGATCAATCACCCTATTGGCATGAGATGGTCTCTGTTGATACGGTCTTTGCTGATTGTTGTTGCTGGTGTTGTTGTTGTTATAATTTCTCTGAGGTGGATATTGAGCTTGTTGCTGGTAGTGGGGTTGTTGATGTGGTTGGTACGCTGGTTGTGGATGAATCGGAGCAGGAATGGTGACTGCTGCCACAGACCTATGAACATACTGGGGTCTGCCCCTGTTGGTATGGATAGCATTAGTCTCACCAGTTCTTCTTGGGCCCACAAAAGGCTTTCTTGGGTTGCTGGATGAGCTAGCACCGTTGTCAGAAATTTTGCCCATCTTTAACAGGCTCTCAATTCTCTCTCCGGCTATAACCACATCAGCGAAGCTGGTAGAAGAAAAGGCAGCTAGCCTGTCAATGTACGTTCCTTGGAGGGTGTTCATAAACATGTCGGCCATCTCCCTCTCCGACATGGGTAGCTGGACAGCAGCAGCCAGCTGTCTCCACCTCTGGGCGTACTCCCGGAAGCTTTCTTTGGATGATTGTGACATTCCCATCAGGAGGGTCCTGTTGGGAGCCATATCCAAGTTGTACTGGTATTGTCTAATGAAGGCCTCAGCCAGGTATTTCCAGCACCTGATAGTTGCTCTAGTCAAATGAGAGTACCATTCCCTTGAAGCTCCTGTCAAGCTATCTTCGAAATAAAACATCCATAGCTTTTCGTCCATGGTATATGCCTTCAGCCTCCCCAGAAAAGATTGCAAGTGGGTCCGTGGACAGGAGGTTCCGTTGTACTTTTCAAAGCACGGAGGTTTAAACTTGTGGGGAATCCTGACCCCGTCCACTAGTCCCATGTCCATAACATCAAAACCCAAGGAGTTTTGAGACTCCAGGGATCTTAATTTCTCAGCAATTTCATCTAGCCTTCTGTCATAGGCCTCATCCCCAGCTCCCATCACTGTGAACTGATCTTCTTGGGCGTCTTCTTGGAGTACTCTGCCTGCAGTAGCATTCCCTTGCACATTAGCAGGGATGTTGATTTCTGGATGAAGGTGAGGGCCAAACACAGGTGGGTTGACATGAGGCTGAGCCCTCTCATTGTTGCTTGTTCCTCCAGTCCCTAGATGGGGGTCTTCCTGAGTCTGCCTTTCTACCAAAGCTCTTAATCTTTCTTGGCTCTGTGCCAATCCATTCATCACCTCCATAAACTGGGTCATCTGATTTCTCATTTCCAGTCTCTCATTGGCCATTTGAGTCCTGACCTCTGTAAGGTCCTGTTGTACCTGGTCCATCTGTATACCCGGAAGATTGTTGCGGGTAGGATATCTGTGTGGACGGTTGAGTGGGAACACCCGACGTCGAGCAATAGTTCCTGAATCACAACAGAGTTAGTAACAAAAAACAAACAAAACCTACAAAACAAAAGGTTAGTATGCAATGCAGTATGCGTATTTGTTTTCAAGGTATCCTGCTTGGCACTTGGTTTTGACCTTTCCAGACCCTTGAGGCATATGCTTGTGATGTTGCTTGAAAGAAACTCAGGTAACAAACCAACACATATATTACAAAAAGTAAATGATACATAATTTGTTTCTTACAAATCATGCCCTCTGAGGGGTCAAAATAAATAAAAAAAATAAAAGTACATGAAATGGAAACAACAACAAGCAAAAGTCAGACACCAAGACCAAACTCATCCTCCTGAACTTCCTTTAGAAGTGCTTCAGTCACGGGGTCAGCTGGACGCTCCGTGAGGTTCCTGATGAGAAGATTCCTGGTAGCAACAGCTGCAGTTAGCTTCTTGTGTCGACTCTGGTCCTTTGACTTTTTCACACCAGCTCTAATCTTCAACTCTGAGATCTCCCTCTGGGCTGCTAGCAGGGCTTCCTGTTGCTCTTTTGCATTAGCTTCCAACTGCTCAATCTTGTCCTGAGTCCTTTTATCTTCCCGAGTACGAGCTTCGGTGATCCTGGCCCACCTAGCTTGACTCTCTTTCAGATACAGATCAGTCCTGGCCTTCTGGAACTGAGCCTCCTTGCAGGCATTCTTCAAGATCTGCTCTCCAGCCCTCGACTTCTTAATGTACTCCTCTGACTTCTCAATCCTAGCTAGATGCTCCACCTTTAGCTTTTCCAACCTTTCAATGTCCAGCCGACCATCACTCCTCTCCCAGAGGGTCTTCTGTAGAGCCTGAGACAGGTTCTCATTCCTCTCCTTTAGTTTCTCAAATTCTTCCAGGCTGACAGTGGCTGGAGGTGGTGCTGTGGATGGTCCAGGTGTATCCTCAATAGTGAAGGGCATCCCAGAAATTTGTGCCCTGGCATGAGACCACTCATAGTACTGAGCTGAGGCCACATTGTTGCATCTCCCGAGAATGGTCACCCCTTTGGTCTGGACATTGTCCCAAGCCCAGGATGCTTGCCTGACAATGGCCAGATTAGTCTTAATCTCACAATAAAGGGTTTCAGCCAAGTCTTGTGTTCTGGGAGGGTGGACCAATGCATAGCCCAATTGTCTTTTGAATAGCAGAGGGTTGTAGTTGATGCAACCCTTTACTCCCATCAGGGGTACATTGGGGAACTGCCCACAACTAGTAATGATGTCCCTGCCCTTGGTGCTCTGAGTGCACCACCTGATGTCAGCTGAGGTCAAAGCAGTGAGTCTTCTAGCCCAGTTCCTCTGTTAGTGAGGATTCAGAAATGCATCAATCTTAGGCAAATGTCTGAGCAGCCAGGTATGGAACAGGGGAGCACAACACCTCACCAACCTTCCTCTCTGCTTTTCATTCCTTTGGTGGATAGAGTAGTAGAAATCTCCCAGTAAGGTGGGCACTGGGTTCCTCAGAATGAAAAGGTGAATGGCACTCTTGCTAATAAATTTAGGCTCGTCTGCAAAAAGTATAACCCCATATATGCCGAGGGCTAACAAAGCACAGACTGCCTTCCATTCCCCCAAAGAGGCCTTCAGGATGGCCTGAGAAGTCAAGAAATCCAAATGTAGACCAGAGATTCCAGCCTTGGTAGTCATATTCTGTCCAATCAGACAAGGTTCCAGATATAGTGCCTTTGCCACTTCTTCATTACTCGGAAAAGCCTTCTCAGGGTTGAAGGGGACTCCACCCCTGATAGGTACACCAACCAATGATGAATACTCTTCTAACAAAGGCCCCAACTGAAAATCCTGAAAGGTGAAGCACCTCAGAGGGGGATCATAGAACTGCAGGCAAGTATGAATCAGGCTCCTCTGGGAAGGGTCCAAATCCATAACCATATCAAGTATGCCTCCATAATGTTCTCTGAATAGTGGTATATGGTCTGGAGTAATCAAGGCCTGGATCTTCCTGATGTTAGCCAACTCAGGCTCAAAGAAATGATAGGAGATGTTGCTCTTCTTGGGTGCCATGCTGCTGAAGAAAAGCTGAAACTGATGCTGATGATGATGACTGATACTAGAAGGTGGGCCACTGACAGGCTGAGACTGGTGATGCAGGTGACTGAAGCAGGTGGCTGATGAACAGGGGTCTATGCTGATGAAGGGGTCAAAACCAAGCCAAAATATGATATGGATACCCTGAAAAACAAATAAACACATGTTAAATGATGCAATGATGATGTATGCAAATGATATGCAAGGGTTTGTGACTGAGCTGGATCTGATCAAGTGCTCTGATATAAGTCCATGTATGTTCAAGAAATCCAGATGGAGGTTCATAAGTCCAGTAACCAAGGTGGGGGACTCAAATAAAGAGTCACATGTCCCGGGTAAAAATCACAAGAACTGTTCCAAAATGGAGTACTCTTAATCAAAACACAGTAACAGGGTATGCTGAGGTCAAGGGTACCTGCAAACCTGTAAACAACCCAACCCCCTCACAGGTGATGTTCTAAAACAAGGATCCTCAGACTTGGATCAGTTATGAGAAGTGTAAACACTTCTAACCCGGAGGTACAGTGTTTACAATAACCATAAAAGATCCTCCTCTAATTCACCTCAGTTTCTGAAGGTCAATACTAAAGTTCATCCAGACTTAGCAGGCTTCCCAGATAGCCCTAGCACCACAGGAAATCTGTAGCACAGAGTTCTCAAGAAGAAACCCACATCTGAACCGTGTTTCATATTCCCGCACTAGACCGAAATGGAATGGGAAAGAACATGAACCACTCTAGCCTAGGTGTCACTCAGGTCCCAGGTATAGGACCTCAACTCTCAATAGAACCCCACCCACCAAAGCAAAACCAGATCCAGCCAGATACAGTATGACAGTATGATATGTGTAAAGCTATAGAGCAAGCAATAAAACAACTGTACATAAAGCAATAAAATAAATAAACAAGCACAAATAGCACATAATACCCCAGTAAACACAAATCAAACAAGCGCTAGGAGGAACCCACAAAAAGAACCAGAAGCCCTGGTTACAGTATAAGGATCCCCAGCAGAGTCGCCAAGCTGTCGCTCCCACCAAATGACACAGGGTCAAATGGGGTACAGACGCGAACGGTCGGCGAAAGGACGGTGCGAGAACACACAGGAGTGAACTCACAGGGAATGAATAGAGTCGCCAGCTAGGCATTTTTATCCCGGAGGAAAGGTAATCCTGCATAGACCTAGAAAGATATGGATAAGACGGTTGCGAACCAGAGAGACTGAGAAAGGGGGTTGGTTACAACCTGGGAAGGTATTAACACCCAGATTGTCCGTCGTACTCGACGGGATCCATGCTTAAAAGATTTGTACTTTAAAGGGGTAGTGTCAGTGCAAACTGTATATAAAGGAGCTGGAAAAGGATGTACAGGTGTCAGTGTAAGAGAAGTGGAGTGTGTAAATGATGTGTCAGTGTGGGAACAAAAATGAAATGCTCAAGAATATGAGGCTTAAAAGAATAAAGCTGGAAAGAGGGGGAATATACAGAGACTTTTGTTCGATAACTGTTAAGTTATGCCTACGTATCCTCTCGTGCAATGAGGAAGTCAGAACACCGTAGTTCGACCCAAAGAGACTGAAAGATGAATTGACTTGTGAACTGCCTACTTGTCTATGCTCAAGTGTATGACCTGTCTGGCTCAGGTGCAAACTGTCTTGCATTAGACGGAAGAAGCGAGTTCTCGTTTATGAGTGAAGGTGATGAGAAAAGAATCCCGGAGGAGACGATTATTGTTTGTTTTTTTGAGTTTTCAGTCTTTTATTGCTTTTGAAAATTTGTCATAAGTTAATGAGCTTAAGCCTAAACCAATGGATTTAGTAAACTCATCACATCTTCCCTCTGATTAGGGGTAATGAGAATGCCTTAAGTGTGAAGTCAGCTTCTCACACTTAAACACCTTTGGTGTAGGATTAAGATCATTAACCTACTTGTGATTATTTAGATGTTTTTGTGGTTTTTGTTTAGTGTTGAGTAATGAGGTTAAGCCATAATCAGGGATTAAACAGACTCATTACACCATCCTAATAGAAGGATAATAGATGAGAATGTTTAAGCTGAGGAAAGCTCCTCAACTTAATCCATGATTAGGGATTAAACTCATGACAAAACAAAGCATTTATTAAGTGGATTTTATTTAATGATATGATGAAGAAATGATTTTTATGATTTGTAAGACAACTTGAGGAGGACTTGTCCATTAACACTAGGGTTAGTCCTTCTTAACCAATTAAGGAAGAATTAGAACCCTAATGCAAGGCCCAAGTTACAAGCTTGATGTCTTAGTGATTATTAGATGGATTGATTAGAGGAGTTAAACACATTAAGGGTTTAACACTTGGGATTAAAGTTATACACTCCATCCTAATAGAAGGATGCAGGCATAAGCTTAATCACAAAGCCTTAAAGACTTTAGGGTTTAGTCCCTGACTATGAGATGAGGAGGGAAGACTCAAAGATGACACAAAGGTGGAAGCTAAATGGGGGGGATAATCAACCCTAATTGTTATCATGCTTGGAAGCCCTAGGGTTTGTGAGGTTCAAGAGAACGATCTTCAAAGGACCACCAAGGAGAGAAATAGATAATTAAAAAAAGAAGGATCAAGAAGCAAAGAGAAGCAAAACAACTTACTTCACTTAAGAAGTCAAGTTGCTTGAAGAAAGAAGGTATAATAAACAGGGAGGAGCAAGCTCACTCCACTACACATACAAAAAATGCAACAATAATGCACAAAGGAAATGAAAAGGAAATGCGAGAAGTGAAGGCAAATTCACTTCTCGGAGTACTTACCACCTGAAAAGTTAGCACGAAAGAAAGAAATGAAGTGAAAGTGAAATTAATACTAGGATGCAAGCCGAAACCAGAAACATGTTCAAGATGCAAGGAGAGTTACAAGATGATATGAATGATCGTACACGTGAAAACGAACAAAAGATAATTAACTAAACTAAAATGAGATTAATTAATGGAAATGATTAACAAATTAACCAAAAAAAAAGGAAACTTTATCTTATAATAATTACCTAAAAAAAATGCTTTCTCCCCCCTTTTTTTTTTAAATTTTTTGCATAATTATTGACCTACTTTAATTAACAAAACAACTAAAATAAATTAATTACTATGTATATTGTTTTTTATAATACTATTTTTTTTATAAAAAAAGAAATAGAAACACTAGAGAAATTAGAGTGTGTATTAAAAAAAAGCAGTGAAACTTAATAAACACCCAAAAACAACACAAGTGGAGAAGACCCAACAGATAAGGCCCAAAAGGGAGTTGGATCTGGGTTAACGCCGGTCGGGTCAAGCCGACCCGGACCCGGCCCGGTTGCTCTCTAAAAAAGGAAAGAAAGTTAGGGTTCGGATGTAGCCTCCACCCTCCGTTTCATTCTTCTTTCAGCATCAAAAACGAAAAGAGAGAAACTCAGTGCCAACCGGCCGTTCATGGATCCTTTCAAACCGCCCTCACCTCTCAATCTCTGCTCTCCCTCATTGCCGAAGGTTTGAAACCTTATCGTACATGGCAAAACGAACAACCAAACCTACATCAAAAATCGAACCGAACCCACAATAGACACTTGATATCCTTTCCCCCAAATCGTAAACCCTAATACCCTTGATTCGATATGCTTCACTTAACTTCAACATACAAGCAGAGCAAAAATGCAATAGAAACAGAGTTAAGAGATATACCACAATCAGATGTTACGAAGGCTGAGTCAAGAGGTATGCGCTTCCCCCTTTGCTTGAAAAATCTTTCTTCTTTGTCAACTTCACTGTATTCTGGGGTTTTGTTGTTGATTTTCTGTGTATTGCGATTAGGGTTCTTCTAGGGTTTTTTGTAAACTTTGTATTTGAGTTCTTTAGTTGCGGCTGTCAATTTCTGAGAGTATCATTCATGAATTCGTCCTGGTTTTTATAATGAAAATTAGGGTTTCAAAAATTTAGGTTTTTCTGAAGCAATTTTTCATTCTGGCTATGTTTGCTTCTCCTTTTTCGTAACAGAACTTGTTCTTTCCTATTTTGTGAAATTTT
The DNA here is from genome assembly GCA_963966055.1 of Lathyrus aphaca. Classification (NCBI taxonomy): domain Eukaryota; kingdom Viridiplantae; phylum Streptophyta; class Magnoliopsida; order Fabales; family Fabaceae; genus Lathyrus; species Lathyrus aphaca. Next base: position 84,817,910 of record OZ014521.1, on the reverse strand, counting down.
GACCCTGCAATCCTGCTGATGCTTCTGCTCTGGTTTTTGTCTGTTTATGCCTCTTTGTTGATCTTGACTTTGAAATGAACTGAGATAGTTGGCTTTGGATTGGATTAGTTTCTCCCTTTTTACTGTCGTAAACTTATTTTCACTGCTTGTTACTATGTTAACCATTGTGGCAATTTCAAATTTTGCAGGGTCAAATTGTGAGAACTATTGCCGCCAATCCTTTGCACGCTTAAACTAAGTTCATCAAACTCATCATCCTGTTGCCTTATAAGAAGCATCTGTCTATCTAATTCTGATTCTATGAAATCATCTTTGTCATTGGCAGCATTTATGATTGGATGTATGAGTTTGGTAGGAATCCGGTAGCCTCATCAGTTCTCGGTGCATCCCGTTAATGCTTGTTGTGCTTGAGCTCTTTCCAGCATCCACTGTTTCCTTCATTGTGACAATCTGAGTACGGGCACTGCTTGTTATTGATCGGAGAAGAGAGAAATGGAACTGTCATGGACACTGAGACACTGATGTTGTGCTTTCTCAACTCTCTTTTCTTCTTCTTCTTTTTTTTTTGTTCCTATGACTTGTTTTTCATTCTTGATTAGGTGTTCTGTGGTGACGTGCGGTACGGCTGTTGTTGTGAAGCTGAATGGAGGAGCTGGATGTCTGATGAAGCGTCCAACAGCTAGAACAAAGGTTATGTAAAGCCCCCATATGCTGAACTTGCTGAGTGTGTCACCAAGAATACCCTGTGGTGGTGTTTCCTCAGATATTATGATTGCCATAGGTCCTGTCAAACCTCCACAAAATCTACTTATATTTGGTGGATTAACATCTTTAAAGGCCCACCACTCAAACTGCTCACGATTCAAAACGAGATCAACATTAACAGCACCATCCTCCTCCAAAGGTCTAACATCGCCTGAACCAGTGACACGGAAGTATCTTGGATAAACATTATAAATCCTAAAGCTGTTCACAGAGCCGTTAAGAACTTTTTGCACATCAGACTGCATTGGGAGATATTGAGGATCAATGGCCTTTTAAAGTACCCAGCTAAAAAAAAATTCCATGTCGGTATGCCATTCAAGGGACTGAATCAATCTAGTCTGAACAACAAGTGGAACAAGCCATAATGTACTAGCATCAGCTTGACAGCATATCAACTGTATATCATTCTTATTATATGCATTTAAATCGCCATTGGGATCAGTATTGACTTTCGAAGTGAGTGTATCCCACTGGATTCTTTCACACAAAGTAGTTTGGTACAAATTCAACTTTCCACTCACTGTCTTGATATCAACTTGAAAGCTAGCATCTTTAATGGGGTTTGCAATGTTTGTGGGGTTACCACTGCTATACATCAGCATTGGAGCCCATATAACACATATCAGTACAAAAAAAATAGGCAAATCCCGTTGCAGCATTCGGTTTCTTCATTCTGATGTAAATACTAGTTCGGATTGCTGCATTTTGGTATGTCCTCATTCACTTTCACTAAAAATCACATTCAAATAGCAATAACAATGTTGCCAAGAAGTGGAACTCTTCCAAGCAGAATCTACCAAGGAGTTGTAAGAGCAGTTTTAATCTCTCTTTTTTTTTGTATATGTTTGATATAACATATTCAATTTTCTATTACAGATAGAAGAGAAGAGAGATATCAGACACTACATAGAACTGGAACCACTGCCTAAAATCAGAACCGAGACTAAACCAATCACCATTCAGTCCAGGTGCTTCGATGACGATGGTCGTGTAAAGAGAACAGGTTCAGAATTTAGACTATCTTTTATCCTGGTTGTATTAATATGTTCTCAATTTGTGCAGGTTTTTGGTTTTAGTCGTAGGCTTGAGGCTTGTAGCTGCTGAGAGTACAAGAGTGGCAGGCAGGTAAAAAGAGAAGAATTGCATTCAGGTATCAAAGTATCAGGAACCTTTTCAAAGTCAATTGTGCTCAAAGAGTTCAAAGGTACTTTTCTTGGAGAACTAACACTGGACAATTTCGTTTCAGGAGATTTTTCATGAGGTTCATCATGTTTGTGTTCATCCTAAGACACCCGGGTAGTCTGGTGAGGTACATCATTGTCAATAAGAGCAAGAACTGATGCATCTTTGCTGGCTGGTGAAGGAAAGTCTTTCTTTGAATCATTATTCTGTTCTTTCCAGTTCTCTGAACCAGACTCCCATCAATGGCTTATTGGAGATGGAGAGGGGCCACATGCGTAACCTTATTTTCTCATCAATTGTTTAATTTGTAAGGTAACATTGTGGCTTCAAAGTGTTTGTGTGAATAGGTGTTTTGGCTTCCATCTGATTTAATGGTTCTGAGGCAATGCTTACTATGTTGTGACTTTTGCTGCCAAATAAATTTCATATTTTCACTGCTGCAAAAAAAAATGCCTGTGCTGAATTGGAATTTCAACTGGTGTCTTGTGCAGGTCAGTAAGAATGAAGACCTTGAAAAGTTATCTGAGCAAGAGAACTTGACTGCAGAGCTTGGGAGGTGCTGACATTTGTTGTGAGTATGGCTGGCATCAGTCCCAGACTGTTATTGCCGCAGCCTTGGTTCATCATCATCATCTCCTGATTCAACATTCCAGGAACTTTCCCATCCTCAATGTCAAAAACCATCACTGCTCTTCATAGGATTGGACTTGGAATTATCTTTTAATTTGCAATGCCATGATTTTGTAACAAATAGAATCAAAATTTGTAACATGAACAAATATTTGGGATAGCAATGGATGTTTGAAGTGTAGTTAAGACTTTTGGAGCATGGCCTTGAGCCTTCAACAATTAACACAAAATGTTATGCATTTAAATTCTTCAGTCTTATTGTCTTTGGTTTTCATTTCCATTTATTTTGACAATGCACCAATCAAGATTTCAATATCTTGCAAAACTTGGAAAATATCAACATTAACATGCTTGAGAACAATGCACCTTAACTAACACATAGCAACATAAAATGAACCATAACTCCAAACATATGTGCATCCAAATCCAACTTAATCCAAATCCAACATACTCCCAATCACACATAACACCACAAAAGGCCCATGAAATGCCGTTTGAATCTGAGTCCAATACGATACCATGAAATTCCTTTCCTCCTTTCCCTTTTTGAAATCAAAGAATCAATTCCAACAAGCCATCCTCCTTAGGTTCGAAACCAATGAATCAAAGAAACCATACTTGTCATTTTTCTTAACAAAAAAAATGCAATAAGTTAACCCACGGCCTATTAAATTAAATATTCAAAATAACTCAAAACCACTTTGAAATTTTAGTGACGCTTAAACATCAATGAAACTCCAATTGATTGGAATGTTTCGCGGGAAACGTATTTGTAAGGTCTTTGATGAGTAAGAATAACTGGTGTGGCTCAGGCCTATGGATCAGACCTTGGGGAATTGCAACAAGTAGAGGCATAGCCACATGGGCTTTTGCAAATTGGTACAAGCTTGGACCCTTTGTGGCCTCTCGAAGCATAAGTCGTGAAACTTGGAGATTCTTTGTGGCATTCAGGATTTAAGGCCATGGTCCATGCTTGCGTGATGATTGGAAGTCGCACTGAAGTCACATAAAGGCTTGCTATGAGAATTTGCAAGTTCTCCAACTCAAGGCAATTTTGCAAAGTGGCTCGAAATTCTTCAGTCCTGTGAACTTCTGGCATCCTCTATGATCAAATAAAGATCATACGCAATCAAAATGACGAAGAACACCCTTTGGTCGGGTCATTGGGGGCCTCAGATACCCTGATTCTGTACTGACTTGCTCAAGAAGTCATCTCATGATTAGATGCCTTCCCCATGGAATTTCTTCATGAAACTTGATATGCATGATCCTCATAACCTGGCTCCGTTTCCATGCCATTTTCAGTTCTTGTGATTCTTTGACATTTTTTGACTTTGAGGGGATATAATATGATGCTTGAACATACATGGACCCCTTTGAAGTGATTGATGACCTTTGGAGTAGCACAAGAAGCTCTTGGATCGCCCAGATCACAAACCCTAGATGCAGATGACTTTGAATCTATGCAATAAATCAAAAATGTAATATGAGATGGTATGATTAAGTTTATGCATATGGGGAGATCACAAGCCATGGTGTGAATGGGTGAGGGCAAATTTGGGGTGTTTACAATGACTTTCGCGTCGTGGCGTAAAGCTATTTTATGTTTAAGTGAAGTTTCTCATAGGGATGCCTCGGAGTGGATTTCCTCGACGCGGTCTAGCTCTACTCGCAACGCTTCGTCGTTCAACTCCTCGTCGAGGGGTGCTTCTGTGCGCCATGTAGGTTCTCGAATTTCCACTAGAATGATCGTCTCGGTACCATATATTAGTCTGAATGGGGTCTCCCTGATTGTGGAATGTGGCGTCGTGCGGTATGCCCAAAGGACACTGTGTAGTTCCTCGACCCATGCCTTTTTCACTTCGTCGAGCCTACGTTTCAATCCTCGTAGGATTACCCTGTTGGCTGCTTCAGCTTGGCCGTTAGTTTGAGGGTGCTCGGCGGACGTGAAGTGTTTCTTTGTGCATAAACCAACGACGAAGTCTTGGAATCTTCTGTCCGTGAACTGTGTTCTGTTGTCGGTGATAAGGACTTGGGGTATGCCAAAGCGTGCGAGGATATTTCTTTTGAAGAACTTGAGAATGTTCTATGCTGTTATTTTGGCCAGGGATTCTGCTTTGATCCACTTCGTAAAGTAGTCCACCCCTACGATGGGGTATTTTTTTTGGTATGACCCGGTCAAAAAAGGCCCGAGGATGTCCATCCCCCAACATGTGAAGGGCCATGGAGAGGAGAGTGTCTTCAGCTTGTTAGGGGGCACGAGGTGCACATCGGCGTGTCTTTGGTACTTGTCACATCTTTTGACATGTTCCTTAGAGTCGTGTTACATTGTCGGCCAATAATAGCTTGCTCGCATGGCCTTGCGCTCCAGTGATTTTCCGCCCAGATGTTGAGCGATGATCCCCCTGTGGATTTCTCACAGTATGTCAGGGACTTTTTCCTCTTCGATGCATTTGAGTAACGGGATGGAGAATCCTCTTCGATAGAGTTTGCCCTCGAGGAGAACGTATGAGCATGCCCTTCTTTTGGTCGTGGCTGCCTCTTTGGGGTCCGTAGGGAGTTCATCTTTCGTGAGATAGTTGTAGATGGGCTTTATCTAGCAATGAGCATCTCCAATTGTGTTTACTTCAAGCGGTGGAGGTGACCGTTCGATGCTCGGTCAGGGAAGGATTTCCTGAATCACGAACTTATTCCCGCCCTTTTTCCGCGTACTTGCTAGTTTATATAGGACATCCGCTCACGTGTTATGCTCACGGGGGACGTGTTGGACTTTCCATACATCAAATTTTTCAAGGTTATCTTTCACTAAGGCTAAGTATTCAATGATATTGTCATTCTTAGCCTGATATTATCCTCGTACCTGCGATGCCACGAGTTGAGAGTCAGTTGATATCTTCAATTCTTTCGCCCCCAAGTCCTCGGCTAATCTCAAACCCGCGAGGAATGCTTCATACTCAGCCTGGTTATTAGAGGTAGGGAAGGCCAATGCTAGGGATACCTCGATCAAAATACCATCTTCGTTTTCGAGGATGATACATGCACCTCTGCCTGTCGAGCTGGAAGCACCATTGACAAAGATTGTCCACTTGTGGGTGCCGCCAGTTGGGAATGGGATATACGTCATTTTTGCAACGAAATCAGCCAGGACCTGAGATTTCAGGGCTTTCCTACTTTCATATTGGATGTCAAACTCCGACAACTCCAGCGACCATTATAGCATTCGACCGGCCATATCTGGTCGACCGATGAGTTGTTTGATGGGTTGGTCGGTTCATACTTTAATCGTGTGGGCGAGGAAGTAATGTCGTAGTCTACTTGCAGCATTTATTAAGGCTAAGGCAACTTTCTCGATCTATTGATACCTGAGCTCGGGGCATTGGAGGGCTTTGCTCGTTAAATAAATAGGTTTTTGCCCATCAACGGTCTCTCGGATGAGGACGACACTGACGGCCTCAGTTTATACGGACAAATACAAATACATAGTTTCTTTTTCTAGTGTCTGACATAAGACTGGTGGTTCAGAGAGTGCTCTTTTTAGATAGAGCAGCGCATGCTCGCACTCTTCTATCCACTCGAATGTGGCCTCTTTTCATAATAGTTTGAAGAAAGGCAAGGCATGTTGAGCAGACTTGGCGACGAAGCGGGACAAGGAGGCGAGCATTTTGTCGCTCCCGAAGATTTGCATCCCGGTAAAAGCGCGAACGGTCGGCGAAAGGAGAACATGAAGATGAACTGAAAAGAGTCGCCAGCTAGGCATTTTTATCCCGAAAGAAAGGTAATGCTGCATAAACCTAGAAAGATATGGATAAGACGGTTGCGAACCAGAGAAACCGAGAAAGGGGGTTGGTTACAACCTGGGAAGGTATTAGCACCCAGATTGTCCGTCGTACTCGACGGGATCCATGCTTGAAAGATTTGTGTTATAAAGGGGTATTGTCAGTGCTATTTTGTGTGCAAAAGCTGGAAAAGAATACAAGTGTCAGTGCAAGGGAGATGTGAAGTGAATAAAAGAAGTGTTAGTGTAAGGAAGGAGCGCAAATCTCAAGACAATGAGGCTTAAAAGAAAAATGCTGGAAGAGGGGGAATATACAGAGACTTTTGTTCGATAACTGTTAAGTTATGCCTACGTATCCTCTCGTGCAATGAGGAAGCCAGAACACCGTAGTTCGACTCAAAGAGACTGGAAGATAAATTGACTGATGAACTGCTTGCTTGTCTATGCTCAAGTGTATGACCTGTCTGGCTCAGGTGCAAACTGTCTTGCATTAGACGGAAGAAGCGAGTTCTCGTTTGTGAGTGAGTGTGATGAGAAAAGAATCCCGAAGGAGACGATTATTGTTTGTTTTTGTGTTTTCGATCTTTTATTGCTTTTTGTGTTTGTCATAAGAAAATGAGCTTAATCTTAAACCAAGGGTTGGTAAACTCATCACATCCTCCCTCTGATTAGGGGTAATGAGAATACCTTAAGTGTGAAGTAAGCACCTCACACTTAATCACCATGATGTAGGATTAAGATCATTAACCTACTTGTAATTATTTAAATGTTTTTGGAGTTTTTTGTTTGGTGTCAAGTAATGAGTTTAAGCCATAATCAGGGATTTAATGGACCCATTACACTATCCTAATAGAAGGATAATAGATGAGAACATTTAAGCTAAGAAAGGCTCCTCAACTTAATCCATGATTAGGGATTAACCTCATGACAAAACAAAGTCTTTATTAAAGTGGATTTTAGTTAATGGTAAGATTAAGAAGTTAATTTTATGGTTTGTAAGACAACTTGAGGGGGACTTGTCCATTAACACTAGGGTTAGTCCTTCTTAACCAATTAAGGAAGAATTATAACCCTGATGCAAGGACCAAGTTACAAGTTTGATGTCTTGATGATTATTAAGTGAATTGATTAAAGGATTTAAACACATTAAGGGTTTAACACTTAGGATTAAAGCTATACACTCCATCCTAATAGAAGGATGCATGCATAAGCTTAATCACAAAGCCTTAAAACCTTTAAGGTTTAGTCCTTGATTATGAGATGAGAAGAGAAGACACAAAAGATGACACAAAGGTAAAACTAATGGGGGACTAATTAAACCCTAATTTTCATCATGCTTGGGTATCCCTAGGGTTCATGAGGCTTGCAAGAGATCTTCAAGAAGAGCCACCAAGGAAGAAGCAGATGGAAGGAGGAGAAGCAGAAGAAACAAGTCAACTTACTTCACTTAAGAAGTTAAGTTGCTTGAAGAAAGAAGGTGAGGAAGGAACATGAATGAGCAAGCTCACTCTAATTCACAAGTAAAATTCAGCAAAGAATGCATAAAAGAGATGAGAAGAGATTATGAGAAGTGAAGGCAAATTCACTTCTCAAACACTTACCACCTGAAAAGTTAGCAACAAGAAATAGAATGAAATGAAAATGAGATGAAATGCAAGGATGAAAACCAAAATCAGAAGCATGTTCATGATGATAATGATGCAAAGAGATGATACACATGTATGTCATGAGATGGAGATGATCATACAAAGGATGAGGATGCAAATGAAACATATGAGAGGCATGAGAGTTCATGAATGCATATAAAATGAAATGAAAGCAAAACATGGAAAATGGATGATGCAATGATCAAAAATGATTCTAATATATCCTAAGATGTCTTATATGTCATGTGGGTGCACAAAATGTCATGGCAAGTTCATGTATGTAAGCTTATGTAGAATGAATGCAAATGAAGGCAAAGATTAGGGTTTACATACAATATGCAATGCAAAATTCAAAATCAGAAGCAAAACATGAGATAAAAAATTGAAAATGGAATCAAAGGGACCCTAAACCTATACAAGTTCACTGCCCAAAGGGGAAGGTCAGAAGGTAAACCCTAAAGGATTTATGATTTTCCTAAGTTTCTAGGGTTTTAAGGATGATCCTAAAGGGAAAATGCCAAACAAATGGAAAATGAAAGATAAAAATGAAACAAAAATGTTTTTAGATGCTTGAAAGAATGCATAACACAATGCCAAAAGAACCATTCTCAAACTCAACTTGGATCAAAAGCTATGAATTTTTGAAGTTAGGGTTTAAAATATTCAAATTAAAGAACCCTAATTCAAATGAAAATTGTTAAAGTGTGATCAAAACCAAAAAGAAATTTGCTTTGTGAGTTTGTAAATATTTGTAAATGTTTTAAAATACTCTCTGAATTTTTTTGGGATTTTTAAATACCTAAATGTATTTTTAATTAATTAATTTCCATTAACTAATTAAAAATAAATATTTAAATGATTTAAAAATTATTTTTAATGCAAAAAATAAAAATAAAAATATTTTTGGGTTCTGAAAATTAATTAAAGCTTGGATAAAAAATTTCAGAATTTTTGAAGTCTTTTTTCTATTTTTAAAAATTCGTAGAAATTAAATAGAAGTAAAATGAAATAAAACAAATTAAATGGAAAAGTATGAGGATCTTGAGGCTGAGATTTAAAGTTGAGGTTCCAGGGTTGACTGGCGCGCTAATGGATGGCCAGGATCTCATCTGAGCTAATTAACCTAATTAAATTAAATAAATCATGGATTAGGGCTAATGACATGATCTGGGCCCTTGAAACACGCGCGGGAAGCAAGATCTGATGGCTCACGTTTAAACTCAGCTAACCCTAATCACAAACCCTAATTACTTTCAGGTGGCCGGAAATGACCTCCGGTCATCTTCTCCGGCCACACCCTTCCCTGAGAAATGCTATCTCACTCCCCTGGCCATGCCAAACCCCCCAAATCTCCAGAAATGATCCCCAAACCCCATAGAACAAGAATCCAGCATCATATATCATTTATCTTTCAACAAAATCAAGATTCGAAAAAAAACATAAAAGTGGACAAAATTTCAGAACATGCATACACACTCATCTCTCCACCATTTTCAGTGATTCAAAGCTTAACATGATCAGGGCAACACACTCTATCATTCTATAACAAGAAATTACATTTCTGGAAAATTTGTTCTTGAGGTTACCTGAACTGGAGCTTTCACCTTTGGAGCTTTCTGGCCAGTTCTTTGCTTCAAATCACCTCCAATGATCCCCCTCAAGAGTTTGCAAAGCTTGGTTGGAGTTTATATGGCCTCTATGTGAAGTTTGCTGAAGCTCAGGTCAAGGGAGGTGAAAATCGTATTTTTGATATGGGGTGTTTAAAGGCAAAATGAAGGGTGGGAAATGATCAGTGATGAATGTGGAGTTGAATGGTGGAAAAAGTTTGGAGTTTTGTTGGCTGAGCTATGAGTTTCGAAGAGAAATGCAAAAGGGGAAGTTTTGATGAATGCTGAGTTGTGTGAGGATTCAGATTGTGTTGTTGTGTGTGTTGAGTTGCTTTTGGTCCATGTATCAATCCTTGATAGGTCAGAGAGTTGTTGTGGAGCAGTTTGATTGGTATGGCTCAATTTGCAAGAAGTCAAGAAAGTTGTCCTTTGAGGTATGGGCTCATGGCAGGCTGAGGACAAGGGGGTGTCTGGCGCAGCTTGATTCATGGGCAACCATGGAATTCATATTGAGGCAAAATATCAAGTGGAATGAAGTTTGTGGGTGGTTTTGCAATTTGTGAAGGTTTTGGCCCCTTTTGAAATACTTGATGATCAAGGCATGAAACTTGAGAATTCTTTGGGCAATTCTGAATTATAGGTCATGTATGATGTTTGTGTAATGGTTAGAAGTCACTTTGAGGCTACAAATTGGTTTGACATGAGTTTTTGCAAGTTTCCCTCTTTGGTACATAAGTGAAATTTTGTGATTTTTTCCAACTTTGCAAGGCCATAACTTGAGTTCTATGATGAATTAGATCAAGTTCTTGTAATTTTTGAAAAGGGAATGATCCAATCTACAACTTTCATGACCAAGAATTTTTAATTTGAAGCATTTTTGAATCAAAAAGAGGAGGTTGAAAAACTTTCCCAAAATGGCAAGTTTGCATTACAAGTCACTTTCCCAAAATGGCAACTTTGCAAATGGCTTGAAATTCCTCAATTTTGTGAACTTCTAACTTCTTCTAAGATCAAATAAAGATTATATACATCCAAAATGACGGAGAAGACCCTTTGGTTGGATGATTGGGGGCCTCAGATGCCCTGATTTTACACTGACTTGTTCAAGAAGTCATCTATTGATCAGATGCCTTCCCCATTGAATTTCTTCATGAAAATTGGTATGCATGATCCTCATATCATATAGAGACCAATAGAAACAATAATGACCAAAAAAATTGAGTTATGGCCTCTAAAACCAAAACCCTAATTTTAGGTCATTTGTGCAGTTAAGCTTGGCTCTGCTTCCATGCCTTTCTCAGTTCTTGTGATTTTCTAACTTTCTTGATCTTGGGAGGATATAATATGATGCTTGAACATACATGGACCCTCTTGAGATGATTGGAGACTCTTGGAGTGGCTCAGATAGCTCAGGGATTGCTCAGATCACAAACCCTAGATGCAGATGACTTTGAACCAATGCAGTGAAGCAAAAATGTAATATGAGATGATATGATTGAACTTATGAAAATGAAAAGAATCGCAAGCCATGGTGAAATGAGTGAGGGCAAATTTGGGGTGTTTACAGCTTCCCCTATTCAAACATGAGTTAGTTGTGTAGGATGTAAGCGCCTGGCTTAACAGACAAACAAGATAACTTGTGGTTGAATACCAAAGACAGTCCAAGATTTGCACTCACCAGATGAAGAAGAAAAGGGATATAGATTGTAAAAGGAAGTAAAGTATGATTATAAAGTGCGGGCGATGGAGGACGACCGTCGAGCAGAGGATGACTGCTGGGGACAAAGCAATGACGGGGACGGCCGACATGCTGGGGCGATAAAGAGATTATGATGGGGACGGCCACCAAATATAGTAACAGGGTTCCCTGGGGTTTTAAGGATAAAGTCAATGATGGGGACGACCATCAGGTTCAGAGCATAATAAACGATGATGTACGGTCATCAAAGGTGAAGGATGGTCACCTAGCAGAGGACGGCTTCTCTGTTGGGGATAAGGATGAGGGACGGTCATCCAAGGTGAAGGACGATCACCTGGCAAGGTACAGTTCCCAAAAGTATCACGACATAGGACAAATGTCGAATAGAAAAAAGGTCGATGATGGGGACGACCATCGGATAAGCATGATGAAGGACGATCATCAAGAGGTAAAGGACGATCACCTAGCAGGGTACGACTGCTCTCGGGGTTTATCATGACATAGGACGAATGTCAGATAACAATATCAACAACGGGGACGACCATTGGATAAAAATGATGAAGGACGATCATCAAGAGGTGAAGGACGATCACCTAGCAGGGTACGGATGCTAAAATATCACGACATAGGACGAATGTCGGATAGGAAAGGGTTCCACGATGGGGACGGCCATCGGATCATCAAAAAGGTGAAGGACGATCACCTGACAGGGTATGGCTCCCGGAAGTATCATGGCATAGGACGAATGTCAGATAGAAAGAAAATAAATTAATGGGATTTGCTGGGGACTTTTCTGGGGAAGGGTAGACACAGACGAGTGTCTAAACTCAAGAAAGAAAAGGTATAAGTGTTTGGCACTATGTATAGATTAAAGATGCGGACGAGCATCCTTAAGACTACGATACGGACGAGTATCGGTAGAAACAAACGCCGACGCATGTTCAGAGATAATGGTACGAACGAGTACCAACTGGTTAACAAAGAACACGGACGAGTGTCGAATCTAAGGAAGATAAGTAGGGTATACAAGATACGGACGAGTATCTTATGAGTAAAAGTAAGCATGAGTGAGACACAGACGAGTGTTCAAATTGCTGGGGAGAGCATGATACAGATGATTATCATAAGAGAAAGTGTATAAGTTATGAGTGTAAAAGATATTCTGAAGATCTGTGGGGATAAGATGACATGGACGGGTGTTGGAAGAAGTGTGTTATAAACAAGTGTTTGGTTTACAATGAGTGTTTAGGTAACCATACTGGGGGATAGTGACACAGATGAGTGTCCGGATAGTGTATAGCTATTTGTTTGTGGTTTATATCTGCAGGGGAGTGATACGAAACAGACGAGTATCGGAAAAAGTATATATGTGCATTGGTGAGTGCAAAGGGGATGCTTTGGCTTTCTGCTGTGACTGTGGGTCTTCGTATATGTATTGCTGATGGAATGTTGGTATATAGGTGTTTGATTCAAAACATGACTTGTGATTATGAAATATGTTTGATTTTTTCCGCAATGCTCCGTATTAGACGGAATGCTACGCTCTGGGGGAAAATATGATGCGAATGTTATGATTATGCAAAGATACCGATCCGGGATTCGGATCCCGTTGCGGTGAAGATCTCTGGCTGGTCTGCTTTGAAAGAATGTCCTAGCTGGGGGAAAAGATCATTGGTAGATCTGATAAGATGTATGACTGCTTGGGGAAACAGGTCACAGATAGACCTATCTTAATGATGAGGAGCCCAGCTGGGGTCTGTGGAAGCTTTCGTCACTTTGTTGTGAGATCTTTGGGCATTGCTCTTCCGGATAGAGGCTGGAGCTCTACGGGGAGATGGTTCCATGTCTAACACTTGGTTGGGGAGGAACGATCACTGAACGATCTTCCTAAAGTCCTGTAGGGATCCTGTTGAGGGTGATGCACTTAGCTGGGGAAATGGGCCCCTTCTGATGCTGCTCTGGATAAAGTGTTGTAGAAATGATGCCTGGCAGTTCTGATGGGAAGAAAGCATCTTTGGTGCTGTTTGGAAGATGTGCTGAGTAAATAATGATTGGGCAGCTTGCTGGGGAGAAGCTTGCATGCCCCATGTTGTGCTTTGAACATCTGCAATCCTGTTATGACAAAAACGCACAAGTACCCCGAGGTATCTCTTACTGGATTCCATCATAGGAGTTTAGATACTCCCGGGAGAAAATATATTTCCTGTAAGCATGATGATTTAGAAAAGGCGCGTCTGTATTCACGCAATCAATATATTAAGGATATCGGACATTTTTGCAAATAAAGTGTACGAGACGGAGTGTGACTGGAAATCTGATTTTATTAATTCGGGTGCCCTGAATTGGCAAGTATAGTCAAAGAAACAAATCCCCTGAAATGAGGAGAATGTTACAAATTGAGAAACAAAAAAGGTGTTGGCAATGTTGATGACGCTTCAGTGTGCTTCCCTTTTGCTATGACTTGTATGACATTGACGTTCTTCTCATCTTGCTTTCTGAAGAAGGTTGATTCTGACCGATGCTTTAACCTTCGAAGCTTGCCACATTGTAAGTGATACAGACAAATTCAGAATACAGTTGTTCGCTTATTCCCTTATTTTGCGTGGATCGCCCTTTCGGGTTTTCAATCCACCGGGATACCCATTTTTTCCTGAGCTGTCCAATGCGGCTTTTCAACTCAGCAGGTGTACATTTTTTTGATTTATTTTCCCTTATTTTTGCCTGAGTCTTTTATTCTGTTTTTGACTCGCCGGGATGCCCTTATTTTTGCATGGACTTTACATTCTGTTTTTTTTATGTCCAGCGGGTCATTTTATGCGAAGTATTATTTAACTGCGTCTGAATTCACAGGGGACAAGAAGTCTTCACCATCCATAGTGTTGAGCATCAGTGCTCCACTAGAGAAAACTTTCTTTACTATGAATGGGCCATCATAATTCGGAGTCCACTTGCCCCTGTGGTCTGTATGAGGAGGAAGGAGTCTTTTCAGCACAAGATCTCTTACTTGGTATTCCCGAAGCCTGACTTTCTGATCGAAGGCTTTCTTCATTCTCTTCTGATACAGCTGCCCATGACAGATTGCAGCTAACCTCTTTTCTTCGATCAGACTCAGTTGTTCGTACCGGGATCGGACCCATTCTGCTTCATTCAGCTTAACATCCATCAGTACTCGCAAGGAGGGTAATTCAACTTCAACGGGTAGGACTGCCTCCATACCATACACAAGATGATACGGTGTTGCCCCAGTGGATGTTCTGATCGATGTACGGTACCCATGCATGGCAAATGGTAGCATTTCATTCCAGTCTTTGTAAGTGACCACCATCTCTTGCACAATCTTCTTGATATTCTTGTTAGTTGCCTCAACAGCGCCATTCATCTTTGGCCTGTAAGGAGAAGAATTGTGGTGTTGGATCTTGAAGTCCCGGCACAGTTCTGCCATCATTTTGTTGTTCAAGTTGGAACCATTATCAGTAATGATTTGCTCGGGTACTCCATACCGACAGATGATATCTCTCTTCAGGAATCGGGCTACCACTTTCCTGGTGACATTTGCATAGGAAGTTGCTTCAACCCATTTGGTAAAATAGTCAATGGCTACCAGGATGAATCTGTGGCCATTCGAAGCAGTCGGTTTAATCTTGTCAATCATATCAATTCCCCACATGGCAAAGGGCCAAGGTGAAGACATCACATTCAAAGGATTCGGAGGCACATGCACTTTATCTGCGTAAATCTGGCATTTATGGCACTTTCTGGCATAAGCACAACAGTCTGCATCCATTGTGATCCAGTAGTAACCTGACCGTAGCAGTTTCTTAGCCATTGCATGTCCTCCAGCATGGGTACCGAAAGATCCTTCGTGCACTTCGTGCATCAGTAAGTCTGCCTCTGCCTTATCAACACATCTAAGAAATACCATATCAAAGTTTCTTTTGTGCAAGGAACCATCAGCATTCAGGAAGAAGCTACCAGCCAACCTTCTTAATGTCTTCTTATCATTGGATGATGCCCCAGGTGGGTATGTTTGATCCTCTAAGAAACATTTGATGTCGTGGAACCAAGGCTTATCATCTTTAGCAAGGTCTGCAGAGAATACGTATGCTGGTCTGTCAAGTCTGGATACTGAAATCCGAGGCACAAAGTTGGCAGCTTGAACTTTGATCATGGATGAAATGGTAGCCAGAGCATCTGAAAACTGATTTTCATCTCGAGGGATATACTCAAGCTTGACTGTTGTGAAGAATGTGAGTAACCTCCTTGTATAGTCCCGGTAAGGTATCAGATGCTCCTGGTGAGTGTACCATTTGCCGTTGGTTTGATTGATTACCAGAGCTGAATCTCCGAATACAGTCAAAGTCTTGATCCTAAGGTCAATGGCTTCCTCAAGACCCATGACACAGGCTTCGTATTCAACTTCGTTGTTAGTGCAGTTAAAGGTGAGTTTTACCGAGAAAGGCATGTGAACTCCCTTAGGTGTAATGAGTACTGCACCAACACCACGACCATTCATATTAACAACCCCATCAAACATCATAGTCCATTCTTTTTCTGGGTCAGGCCCTTCAGTGTGAATAGGCTCTTCATGGTCTTTTGCTTTTATGAACATGATGTCTTCATCAAGGAAGTCAAATCTCATAGGCTGGTAATCATCAATGGGTTGCTCAGCAAGATAGTCAGACAATACACTGCCTTTGATAGCTTTTTGGGAGGTGTACTGAATGTCATATTCTGTGAGAATCATTTGCCATCTTGCAACCCGTCCGATAAGTGTTGGCTTCTCAAAAATGTACTTGACTGGGTCCATCTTGGAGATCAATAAAGTAGTGTGGGTCAACATATACTGTCTCAGTCGGCGAGCAGCCCACGCTAAAGTACAACAAGTTTTCTCGAGGGAATAACGTTGTTCACAATCGGAAACTTTTTGCTTAGGTAGTAAATTGCACTCTTTTCGACCAGACTCGTCATGCTGGCCCAACACACACCCTATTGATTCTTCTAATACTGTCAAGTACATTATTAGAGGTCTTCCTTCAACTGGAGGCATAAGGATCAGAGGCTCTTGTAAGTATTCCTTGATTTTGTCAAAAGCCCTTTGGCAGTCTTCATTCCACCTGACCTTTTGTTCTTTTCTTAACAACTTGAACAGGGGCTCACAGGTTGCCGTAAGGTGAGATATGAACCGTGAAATGTAATTCAATCTACCTAGGAACCCCCGAACTTCTTTTTCAGTCCTCGGTGCAGGCATTTCTTGAATGGCTTTGACTTTATCAGGGTCAACCTCAATCCCTTTCTCGCTTACAATAAATCCCAGCAGCTTACCGGACCGCACCCCGAATGTACATTTGTTGGGGTTTAACTTCAATTGGTACTTCCTCAGACACTTGAATAGCTTCAACAGATTCACTAGGTGGTCTTCTTCTGTGAGGGACTTGGCAATCATGTCGTCCACATAACATTCAATTTCTTTGTGGATCATGTCATGGAATAATGTTACCATAGCCCGTTGATAAGTGGCACCAGCATTCCTCAGTCCGAATGGCATTACCTTATAACAGAATGTGCCCCAGGATGTGATGAAAGTTGTCTTTTCCATGTCTTCAGGTGACATCTTGATCTGATTATATCCTGAAAATCCATCCATGAAGGAGAACACCGAGAACTGAGCCGTGTTGTCGACCAATACATCAATGTGAGGTAAAGGGAAGTCGTCTTTCGGGCTAGCTCTGTTCAGATCCCGGTAATCCACACACATCCTCACCTTGCCATCCTTCTTAGGCACGGGTACAATGTTAGCAACCCACGACGGGTAACTAGTTACATCAAGAAAACCGGCGTCCCACTATTTTTGTACCTCTTCTTTTATCTTCATAGCCATATCCGGACGAGTACGGCGCAACTTCTGTTTTATCGGCGGACAATCTTCTTTTAGAGGCAGCTTGTGCATAACAATGTCGGTATCCAACCCTGGCATATCCTGATAAGACCAAGCAAAAACATCCACATACTCCTGAAGCATGTCAATAAGTTGCCCTTTTACTGAATCTTGCAGACAGGCCCCGATCTTAACTTCTCTCAAGTCTTCTTTTGTACCTAGATTAATCGTCTCAACTTCCTCCTGATGAGGAGTGATAACCTTCTCCTCTTGTCTTAACAACCTGGCTAGTTCTTCAGGTAGCTCATAATCTTCTTCAACCCCTTCATCAGTTTGATTAATCGGATTGTCAAAGTCATATAAAGTCATAGCGGTGTCGTTGTCGGTGCAATCTGTAGGATATTCTCTGCAAGGGTTTAGATTTGTTCATTTTAGTGATCAGTTTTATCTTGTCTAGAAAAAGTGAAAATGAAGTTATTATTTTGAAAAATATTGCCATTTTATTTTTGTACAAAAAATGAAAAATGAAAAACAGTGAGCGGAAAAGAAAAGACTCATTTGCAAAAGATGTCCTGATATTCATTAATTGATCGTTTGCACAAAATACAAGATGGCCCTATTACAAAATGAGCCATGACATCTTGGGCAAGATGCAGGACTTGATGCATGCTTAAAGACAGGAAATAATAATTACTCTGCAGGAGTAACTCTTATAATTTCCTGGGAAGACCAGTTTGAGACTTGGTTCCCCGGGATCCTTGGACGTATCCAGCTTTCCAGGTTGCGATCATCTTCTGACTCATCTTCCAAACTATTCACAACATCCGGGGTGAGCATCCCCCCGCTGACAAACTTGGGCTCCGTTGCAGCCTCTGGTTGATTTTGTCGAGTTGGTCTGTAACCCAACTCGAATCGGTCTTCTTTCTTTTCTACTGGCAGCAGCTTGCCCCAGCCTTGAGCGGTACCTTCTTCAACAACCTTTCGGGCTTGTTGATATGATGTGATGGAAGTCCCAGACACATTAGATGCTTCATTGATATTAAGGGCTTCAAACCCTTGACTCATGGTCTCATGGATCTTCCCATCCATTTCAATGTATTTGAAAGTAGCCAGCTGGCTAACGATGATATCCTCTTCCCCACAAATGGTAATGACTTGGCCCTCCCACTCAAATTTTAACTTCTGGTGAAGGGTTGATGTCACGGCGCCAGCGGCGTGTATCCATGGTCTACCCAATAGACAGCTGTAGACAGGCTGTATATCCATCACAAAGAAGGTCGTTTTGAAAACCTGTGGGCCAATCATTATTGGCAACTCTATCTCTCCCAGAACTGGTCTTTTAGAACCGTCAAAGGCTCTCACTACCAAGTTGCTTGGGCGTAGTACCAATCCATCATGTTCCAGCTTCACAAGGGCTTTCTTGGGTAGGACATTGAGTGATGACCCTGTGTCCACCAATACGTGAGAAAGAACTGCACCCTTACACTCCAAGGTAATGTATAAAGCCTTGTTGTGATTGTGACCTTCTGTTGTCAGATCAGCGTTGGTAAATCCTAGTCCATGACTAGCGTTGACATTTCCAACCACAGCCTCTAACTAATTGACAGTAATCTCCTCCGGCACATAAGCTGCGCGCAGGACTTTTAATAGTGCGTTCCGATGAGCCTCAGAGCACATTAGCAATGATAGTATGGAGATTTTGGAAGGTGTCTGGTGAAGCTGGTCCACCACCTTATAATCACTTTTCTTGATTATCCGCATGAATTCATCAACCTCTTGATCAAAAGGAGTCATCAAAGTTTCTTTAGTAACTGGTTCTTCTTGCACCACGTTCTTCCCTTTTACCTTAGCAGCAGCTTCTACTCCAGCAATGGGTCTTGGTATTTGCGAGGCAAAGAGACGTCCGCTTCTAGTGAAGCCTCCGCCTCCCCCCATATTGTCTATCTGAGGTGAAGAAGTTGATGACTCTAAAGTGATTTTCTGCCCCTCGCAGTATAGATCTGAGCCATAATGCCAAGGGATGGCATTATTGCTTTCGTAAGGAACTGGCCCAGGCACTGTGATAGTGACCGGACTGATAGCAGCTGCAGAGGGGACCACAATGGTGTGTGGATCATAATATATGGTAACTGGAGCTCTGACAGGAGTAGCATTTTGTTGTGAGTTGTTGGAAGGAACATTTGCGGGATCGTAGTATATCGTAACCGTTGAGACGCTTTCATTAACTGTTGCTGATGTTTTAGACGGTACTGTTGACTGGACGGGTGTTGAAGTTGTAGCAGGAACTGATGGAGTAATAGGTGTTGTCGTTGTAGAAGGAATTGTGACTAAACTTGTATCCGTTGAAGTGATTGATTGAGTAATTGTTGGAGTTGTAGCAGAATCTGTTGGAACAAGGGTTGCTGATGTTGTAGGAGTATCTGTGATTGTCGATGAAGGAATTGTTGGAGTTGTAGTCGTTGTTGTTGTAATATGAAGAGTGTCATCTCTAATGAGGCCATTTATGTCGTTTCTCAGTCTCTCACATCCATTAACGGCAATATTGCAATATCCACAGTCGACCTCACACCCAGGGAACACTTGGCATTCTAACAACTGAGCTTTGATTTCAACCAAAGGTGTTCGGATATGTGCAACTCTACTAATTAATGTGGATGGTTTCCCCTCCTCAATAGCATTAATCCTAGGCCCGTTGTGACTAGGCATTGGATTTCTTGTGACGTTCGGAGGAGGCGCAAAATTGAGAGCTTTTGAGTCCACCAAATCCTGGACTTTCATCTGTAGGGCCCTGCACTTTTCAGTATTATGCCCCGGTGCGTTTGAGTGGAATGCACACCTGGCATTTGCATCATAGTTCTTTGGCAGATTGAGAGGATCTGGAGGAGCTAACGTCCTTAACTCAACTAGGTTGAGCTTTAGGAGTTATGGAAAGAGTGCAGCATATGGCATTGGGATTGGGTCAATTACCCTGTTTGCTTGTGATGGCCTCTGTTGGAAGGGACGCTGCTGTTGGTTGCTATTGTTGTTGTTGTATGACCTTTGTTGCGGATAATGAGCTTGTTGTTGATACTGTGGTTGTTGTTGTTGAGGATATGATGATTGTTGTGGAATTGGAGCCGAGATGGTAACAACTGCTACTGACCGGTGAGCATATTGAGGCCTGCCCCTGCTTGTATGAATGGAATTTGTTTCACCTGCCCTTCGGGGTCCCGCAAAAGTTTTTCTGGGATTGCTGGAGGAACTTGCACCACTGTCGGAGATTTTGCCCATCTTCAAGAGACTTTCAATCCTCTCACCAGCTATGACCACATCAGCAAAACTGGTAGAGGAGAAAGCAGCCAATCTATCAATATAAGTCCCTTGCAATGTGTTCATGAACATGTCAACCATTTCCCTTTCTGACATGGGTGGTTGGAAATCAGCAGCAAGCTGTCTCCATCTTTGAGCATAATCCCAGAAGCTCTCTCTAGAAGACTGAGACATGCCCATTAGAAGGGTTCTATTGGGAGCCATGTCCAAGTTGTACTGATATTTCCAGATGAAAGCTTCGGCCAAATCCTTCCAACATCTTATGGTGGCCCTAGTCAAATGTGAATACCATTCTCTCGAAGCTCCAGTCAGACTGTCCTCAAAGTACAACATCCATAACTTTTCATCCATGGTATAAGCCTTGAGCCTTCCCAAGAAAGATTGCAGGTGAGTGCGAGGAGAGGAGGTACCATTGTACTTTTCAAAGCATGGGGGTTTGAATTTGTGGGGAATCCTTACCCCATCTACTAGTCCCATATCCATTACATCAAAGCCCAAAGAATTCTGAGATTCCAAAGATCTTAACTTTTCAGCAATCTCGTCCAATCTTTCTGTCGTATACCTCATCTCCAGCCCCAATGACAGTGAACTGTTCTTCCTGGGGATCCTCCTGCAGGATTCTACCCCCAGCAATATTACCTTGACCATTCCTCGGGATGTTAACTTCTAGATTCAGATGAGATCCATACTCCGGTGGGTCAATACGAGGCTGGCCCCGTTCATTGTTGCTAGTTCCTCCTGTTCCAAGATGAGGCTCCTCAGGAGTTTGTCTTTCCACCAGCTCTCTTAACCTTTCTTGACTCTGGGCTAAACCAGTCATCACTGCCATAAACTGAGACATCTGATTTCTCATCTCTACTCTCTCATTGGCCATCTGATTTCTGACCTCATTTAGGTCCTGCTGTACTTGCTCCATTTGAATGTCGGGAAGGTTGTTACGAGTCGGGTACCGGTGCGTGCGGTTGACATGGAACACTCGGCGTCGAGCAATGTTTCCTGAGATCACAACAAAGTTAGAAACAATAATAACAAAAACCTACAAAACAAAAACAAAGTTAGTATGCAATGCAATATGCTTATTTGTTTTCCAAGGTATCCGGTTTGGTTCTTGGTTTTGACCTTTCCAGACCTCGAGGAAGATACTTGATGTTGTTGAGAGAAAACCCAAATGAAAAAACAAACTAAAATATATTACAAATGATGAACAATACATAGTTTGTTTTACAATACATGTCCATGGAGGGTCAAAATACAACAAAAGGAAAAGTACATCAAATGGAAACAAACAACAAGCAAAGAATCAGACATCCAGTCCAAACTCATCTTCTCTGACCTCCTTCAGGAATGCCTCAGTCACTGGACCAGCTGGGTGCTCTGTAATGGTCCTAATGAGGAGGTTCCTAGTAGCAATGGCAGTAGTCAGTTTCTTATGCCTGTCCCGATCCTTTGATCTCTCCAATTCTATTCTGAGCTTCAATTCTGAAATCTCCTTCTGAGCTGCCAACAAAGCTTCCTGCTGCTTCTTCTCATTGGCCTCTAGCTGTTCAATCTTGGCTTGAGTCTTCTGGTCTTCTTGTACACGGGCCTAGGTGATCCTGACCCACCTAGCCTGACTCTCTTGCAGATAGTGCTCAGCCCTAGCTTTCTGAATTTTGGCCTCTTTACAAGCATTCTTCAATATCTGTTCCCCAACCCTTGCTTTCCTTATGTAGTCTTCTGTTTTCTCAATTTTGGCAAGGTGCTCAACCCTGAGCTTTTCCAATCTCTCAATGTCCAAGCGACCATCACTTCTTTCCCAAAGAGTCTTCTTCAAGGCCTGGGATAGCTGCTCATTCCTTTCTTTCAACTTTTCAAATTCCTCCAGGCTAACTGTTGCTGCAGGCTGTACTGTGGATGGTCCAGGTATGTCTTCCAAGGTGAAAGGCATTTTGGTAATCTGAGCTCTAGTATGGGACCAGTCTATATACTGAGCTGAAGCAACATTATTACATCTTCCAAGAATAGCTACCCCTTTTGTCTGGATGTTGTCCCAAGCCCAGGATGCTTGTCTGACAACAGCTGAATTAGGTTGTACTTCACAATATAAGGTCTCAGCTAAATCCTGTCCTCTGGGAGGGTGAACCAAGGCATATCCCAATTGTCTCTTAAACAGTAAAGGATTGTAGTTGATGCAACCCTTCACTCCTATCAGAGGCACATTTGGGTATTGTCCACAGTTGGTGATAATGTCCTTGCCCTTGGTGCTCTGGGTGCACCATCTGATATCATCTGAAGTCAAGGCAATGAACCTCTTGGCCCAATTCTTCTGCTGGTGGGGGTTCAAGAAAACATATGATTTAGGCAGGTGTATGAGCAGCCAAGTGTAAAACAAAGGAGCACAACATCTTACCAACTTCCCCCTTTGTTTCTCATTCCTTTGATGAATGGAGTAGTAAAAATCTCCTAGCAATGTGGGTACTAGGTTCTTCAGAAGAAACAGATGGATGGCATTCTTGCTGACAAATTTGGGCTCATCTGCAAACAGTATAGCCCCATATATGCTGAGGGCTAATAATACACAGACTGCCTTCCACTATCCCAATGGAGCCCTCAGGATGGCCTGAGAGATCAAGAAGTCCAAATGCAAACCAAGAATCTCAGCCTTTGTTGTCATACTTTGTTCAATAAGGGCAGATTCCAAGTACAGTGCCCTTGCTATCTCTTCATTTCTGGGAGCAGTCATCTCTGGGTTGAAAGGGATTCCACCTCTGATAGGTACTCCAATCAATAAAGAAAACTCTTCCAGCAGAGGCCCTAACTGAAAGTCTGGAAAGGTAAAACATCTCAGTGGAGGATCATAAAACTGTAAGCATGTGTGGATCATGCTCCTCTGAGAAGGATCAAGGTCCATAACCATATCCAAGATACCCCCATAGTGCTCTCTAAACAGTGGGATATGGTCAGGTGTGATAAGTGACTGGACCTGCCTGATACCAGTCAACACAGGCTCAAAAAAGTGGTAAGATATGTTGCTCTTCCTGGGAGTAGCCATGAGTGCCGCTAAAGAAGCTGAAGATAAGTGCTGATGAAGATCACAGACTGAGATGCTGAAGGTAAGTCTCTGACAGACTATTGCTGATGAGGATGGAGATAACTGAAGCAGGTAACTGATGAAGACAGCTAAAGCAGAGGTCTATGCAGAAGGAGGGGTCAAAACCAAAACCAAGATATAATGAGGTGGATACCCTGAAAAGAAAATAAACAAATGTCAAATGATGCAATGATGATATATGCAAATGATATGCAAGGGTTTGTGATCAAGTTGGATCTGATTATCTGTCTTGATATAAGGCCCATGTATGTTCAAAAGTCCAGATGGAGGCTCAGAAATCCAGTAACTAGGGTGGGGGACTCAAATAAAGAGTCACATGTCCAGGGTTAATCACAAGAACTGTCCAAAGTGGGGTACTCTTAAACAATACAGTAATAGGGTATGATGTGGCCAGGGGTTCCTGTAAACTTGTAAACAGCCCAACCCCCTCATAGGTAATGTTCTAGAACAAGGATCCTCAGACTTGGATCAGTTATGAGAAGTGTAAACACTTCTAACCCGAAGGTACAGTGTTTACAATAACAATAAAAGATCCTCCTCTAATTCACCTCAGCTTCTGAAGGTCATAATAGAAGGTCATCCAGACTTAGCAGGCTTCCTAGACAGCCCTAGCACTACAGGAAATCTGTAGCACAAAGTTCTCAAGAAGAAACCCACATCTGAACCGTGTTTCATATTCCCGCACCAGACCGAAATGGAATGGGAAAGAAAATGAACCACTCTAGCCTAGGTGTCTCTCAGGTCCCAGGTATAGGACCTTAAACTCTCAATGGAACCCCACCCACCAAAACAGCAAACCAGATCTAGCACAGTGACAATGACAGTATTAAATATGCATAAGACTGTAAAGAAAGAAGTAAATAAAGCTGTACATAAAGCAATAAATAAAGCAACATAAATAAACACACATAGCACATAACACCCCTAGTAAACACAAAATCAAACAAGTGCTAGGAGGAACCCACAAAAAGAATCAGAAGCCCTGGTTGCAATATAAGGGTCCCCAGCAGAGTCGCCAAGTTGTCGCTCCCGAAGATTTGCATCCCGGTACAAGCGCGAACGGTCGGCGAAAGGAGAACATGAAGATGAACTGAAAAGAGTCGCCAGCTAGGCATTTTTATCCCGAAGGAAAGGTAATGCTGCATAAACCTAGAAAGATATGGATAAGACGGTTGCGAACCAGAGAAACTAAGAAAGGGGGTTGGTTACAACCTGGGAAGGTATTAGCACCCAGATTGTCCGTCGTACTCGACGGGATCCACGCTTGAAAGATTTGTGTTATAAAGGGGTAGTGTCAGTGCTATTTTGTGTGCAAAAGCTGGAAAAGAATACAAGTGTCAGTGCAAGGGAGATGTGAAGTGAATAAAAGAAGTGTCAGTGTAAGTAAGGAGTGCAAAGATCAAGACAATGAGGCTTAAAAGAAAAATGTTGGAAGAGGGGGAATATACAAAGACTTTTGTTCGATAACTGTTAAGTTATGCCTACGTATCCTCTCGTGCAATGAGGAAGTCAGAACACCGTAGTTCGACTCAAAGAGACTGGAAGATAAATTGACTGATGAACTGCTTGCTTGTTTATGCTCAAGTGTATGACCTGTCTGGCTCAGGTGCAAACTGTCTTGCATTAGACGGAAGAAGCGAGTTCTCGTTTGTGAGTGAGTGTGATGAGAAAAGAATCCCGAAGGAGACGATTATTGTTTGTTTTTGTGTTTTCAATCTTTTATTGCTTTTTGTGTTTGTCATAAGAAAATGAGCTTAATCCTAAACCAAGGGTTAGTAAACTCATCACATCCTCCCTCTGATTAGGGGTAATGAGAATACCTTAAGTGTGAAGTAAGCACCTCACACTTAATCACCATGATGTAGGATTAAGATCATTAACCTACTTGTAATTATTTAAATGTTTTTGGAGTTTTTTGTTTGGTGTCAAGTAATGAGTTTAAGCCATAATCAGGGATTTAATGGACCCATTACACCATCCTAATAGAAGGATAATAGATGAGAACATTTAAGCTGAGAAAGGCTCCTCAACTTAATCCATGATTAGGGATTAACCTCATGACAAAACAAAGTCTTTATTAAAGTGGATTTTAGTTAATGGTAAGATTAAGAAGTGAATTTTATGGTTTGTAAGACAACTTGAGGGGGACTTGTCCATTAACACTAGGGTTAGTCCTTCTTAACCAATTAAGGAAGAATTAGAACCCTAATGCAAGGACCAAGTTACAAGTTTGATGTCTTGATGATTATTAAGTGAATTGATTAAAGGATTTAAACACATTAAGGGTTTAACACTTAGGATTAAAGTTATACACTCCATCCTAATAGAAGGATGCGGGCATAAGCTTAATCACAAAGCCTTAAAACCTTTAAGGTTTAGTCCTTGATTATGAGATGAGAAGAGAAGACACAAAAGATGACACAAAGGTAAAACTAATGGGGGACTAATTAAACCCTAATTGTCATCATGCTTGGGTATCCCTAGGGTTCATGAGGCTTGCAAGAGATCTTCAAGAAGAGCCACCAAGGAAGAAGCAGATGGAAGGAGGAGAAGCAAAAGAAACAAGTCAACTTACTTCACTTAAGAAGTTAAGTTGCTTGAAGAAAGAAGGTGAGGAAGGAACATGAATGAGCAGGCTCACTCTAATTCACAAGTAAAATGCAGCAAAGAATGCATAAAAGAGATGAGAAGAGATTATGAGAAGTGAAGGCAAATTCACTTCTCAAACACTTACCACCTGAAAAGTTAGCAACAAGAAATGAAATGAAATGAAAATGAGATGAAATGCAAGAATGAAAACCAAAATCAGAAGCATGTTCATGATGATAATGATGCAAAGAGATGATACACATGTATGTCATGAGATGGAGATGATCATATAAAGGATGAGGATGCAAATGAAACATATGAGAGGCATGAGAGTTCATGAATGCATATGAAATGAAATGAAATGAAAGCAAAACATGGCAAATGGATGATGCAATGATCAAAAATGATTCTAAGATGTCCTAAGATGTCTTATATGTCATGCGGATGCACAAAATGTCATGGCAAGTTCATGTATGTAAGCTTATGTAGAATGAATGCAAATGAAGGCAAAGATTAGGGTTTACATACAATATGCAATGCAAAATTCAAATTCAGAAGCAAAATATGAGATAAAAAATTGAAAATGGAATCAAAGGGACCCTAAACCTATACAAGTTCACTGCCCAAAGGGGAAGGTCAGAAGGTAAATCCTAAAGGATTTATGATTTTCCTAAGTTTCTAGGGTTTTAAGGATGATCCTAAAGGGAAAATGCCAAACAAATGGAAAATGAAAGATAAAAATGAAACAAAAATGTTATTAGATGCTTGAAAGAATGCATAACACAATGCCAAAAGAACCATTCTCAAACTCAACTTGGATCAAAAGCTATGAATTTTTGAAGTTAGGGTTTAAAATATTCAAATTAAAGAACCCTAATTCAAATGAAAATTGTTAAAGTGTGATCAAAACCAAAAAGAAATTTGCTTTGTGAGTTTGTAAATGTTTGTAAATGTTTTAAAATACTCTCTGAATTTTTTGGGATTTTTAAATACCTAAATGTATTTTTAATTAATTAATTTCTATTAACTAATTAAAAATAAACATTTAAATGATTTAAAAATTATTTTTAATGCAAAAAATAAAAATAAAAATATTTTTGGGTTCTGGAAATTAATTAAAGCTTGGATAAAAAATTTCAGAATTTTTGAAGTCTTTTTTCTATTTTTAAAAATTCGTAGAAATTAAATAGAAGTAAAATGAAATAAAACAAATTAAATGGAAAAGTATGAGGATCCTGAGGCTGAGATTTAAAGCTGAGGTTCCAGGGTTGACTGGCGCGCTAATGGATGGCCAGGATCTCATCTGAGCTAATTAACCTAATTAAATTAAATAAATCATGGATTAGGGCTAATGACATGATCTGGGCCCTTGAAACACGTGCGGGAAGCAAGATCTGATGGCTCACGTTTAAACTCAGCTAACCCTAATCACAAACCCTAATTACTTTCAGGTGGCCGGAAATGACCTCCGGTCATCTTCTCCGGCCAGACCCTTCCCTGAGAAATGCTATCTCACTCCCCTGGCCATGCCAAACCCCCCAAATCTCCAGAAATGATCCCCAAACCCCATAGAACAAGAATCCAGCATCATATTTCATTTATCTTTCAACAAAATCAAGATTCGAAAAAAAACATAAAAGTGAACAAAATTTCAGAACATGCATACACACTCATCTCTCCACCATTTTCAGTGATTCAAAGCTTAACATGATCAGGGAAACACACTCTATCATTCTATAACAAGAAATTACATTTCTGGAAAATTTGTTCTTGAGGTTACCTGAACTGGAGCTTTCACCTTTGGAGCTTTCTGGCAAGTTCTTTGCTTCAAATCACCTCCAATGATCCCCCTCAAGAGTTTGCAAAGCTTGGTTGGAGTTTATATGGCCTCTATGTGAAGTTTGCTGAAGCTCAGGTCAAGGGAGGTGAAAATCGTATTTTTGATATGGGGTGTTTAAAGGCAAAATGAAGGGTGGGAAATGATCAGTGATGAATGTGGAGTTGAATGGTGGAAAAAGTTTGGAGTTTTGTTGGCTGAGCTATGAGTTTCGAAGAGAAATGTAAAAGGGGAAGTTTTGATGAATGCTGAGTTGTGTGAGGATTCAGCTTGTGTTGTTGTGTGTGTTGAGTTGCTTTTGGTCCATGTATCAATCCTTGATAGGTCAGAGAGTTGTTGTGGAGCAGTTTGATTGGTATGGCTCAATTTGCCAAAAGTCAAGAAAGTTGTCCTTTGAGGTATGGGCTCATGGCAGGCTGAGGACAAGGGGGTGTCTGGCGCAGCTTGATTCATGGGCAACCATGGAATTCAGATTGAGGCAAAATATCAAGTGGAATGAAGTTTGTGGGTGGTTTTGCAATTTGTGAAGGTTTTGGCCCCTTTTGAAATACTTGATGATCAAGGCATGAAACTTGAGAATTCTTTGGGCAATTCTGAATTATAGGTCATGTATGATGTTTGTGTAATGGTTAGAAGTCACTTTGAGGCTACAAATTGGTTTGACATGAGTTTTTGCAAGTTTCCCTCTTTGGTACATAAGTGAAATTTTGTGATTTTTTCCAACTTTGCAAGGCCATAACTTGAGTTCTATGATGAATTAGATCAAGTTCTTGTACTTTTTGAAAAGGGAATGATCCAATCTACAACTTTCATGACCAAGAAATTTTCATTTGAAGCATTTTTGAATCAAAAAGAGGAGGTTGAAAAACTTTCCCAAAATGGCAAGTTTGCATTACAAGTCACTTTCCCAAAATGGCAACTTTGCAAATGGCTTGAAATTCCTCAATTTTGTGAACTTCTAATTTATTCGAAGATCAAATAAAGATCATATACATCCAAAATGATGGAGAAGACCCTTTGGTTGGATGATTGGGGGCCTTAGATGCCCTGATTTTACACTGACTTGTTCAAGAAGTCATTTATTGATCAGATGCCTTCCCCATTGAATTTCTTCATGAAAATTGGTATGCATGATCCTCATATCATATAGAGAAAAATATAAACAAGAATGACCAAAAAATTTGGAGTTATGGCCTCTGAAACCAAAACCCTAATTTTAGGTCATTTGTGCAGTTAAGCTTGGCTCTGCTTCCATGCCTTTCTCAGTTCTTGTGATTTTCTGACTTTATTGATCTTGGGAGGATATAATATGATGCTTGAACATACATGGACCCTCTTGAGATGATTGGAGACTCTTGGAGTGGCTCAGATAGCTCAGGGATTGCTCAAATCACAAACCCTAGATGCAGATGACTTTGAACCAATGCAGTGAAGCAAAAATGTAATATGAGATGATATGATTGAACTTATGCAAATGAAAAGAATCACAAGCCATGGTGAAATGAGTGAGGGCAAATTTGGGGTGTTTACACATACCATTGAGGGATTGAATGAATTTCCTCATGCGACTTCACGATCACGTCGTCCATGTATACCTCGAGCATGTCCCTAATCTCTCCTCGGAAGACCTTGTTCATCATTCGTTAATATGTGGCCCCAACATTCTTCAGTCCGAAGGGCATTACGTTGTAGTAGTAATTGCCCATTGGGGTCATGAAGGTCGTGTGCCTCTTGTCTGTGTCCGACATAGGGATTTGGTTGTATCCACTATATGCGTCCATGAAAAACAAGAGTTTGAAACCTGCAGAGCTGTCGACCAATTTATCTATGTTAGGCAGAGGAAAAGCATTTTTGGGACAAGCCCTATTGATATCAGTATAGTAAACACACATACACCATTTTCCATTATTTTTCTTAACGAGGACTACATTAGAGAGCCAGGTTGTGTACTGGGCTTCAGAAATAAAATTTGCCTCTAAGAGGTCTTTTATAGCTCGCTCAACAGCCTTCGCTTTCCTGGGAGACTGTTTGTGCCTACATTGTGCTACGGGCTTAATGGCCTGGTCTAAAGCTAACTGATGACAGGCGAACTCGGGGTCGAGCCCAGGCATCTCTGCAGCATTCCATGCGAAGAGGTCCGCGTTCTCCTTGAGGCAGACTGTGAGTTGCTCCCTTGTCTCTGATGGCAGTCCAGTGCCTATCTTCACAGCTCTGTCGGGGTTGTAACCAAGGGGGATAAGCTCGAACTCTCTGTCAGGGACCGACCGAGATGGGTGAGTCAAGGCTAGCCCGTGGACGGGGCTCTGTGCTTCAGTGTCGTCCTTGTCGATGCGACTGTCGAGGTTGATGGCGTTGATTCCCTGGGGGGAGGTTGCTATTCGACCCTAAGCTTCTTGTTATTCTTGGTGTTGATTATGGCTTATCCTTTGATTGCAACGTCATAGCATCTTCGAGCGGCCTCGATGTTACCGTGGATTGTAACCACGCGGCCCAGCTTGGTGTAGTACTTCATCTTCAAGTGGACGGTGGAAGGGACTGCTGTTAATTCGGCCAGAGTTGGACGGCCAAGGATGCAGTTGTAGAGGGAGGGGCACTCAATCACCAGGAACTGGATTTTGACCTCTCTAGTTGTTTCTTGCTCTCCGAATGTGACGAGGAGTTCTACACACCCCCATGGTTTTGTGGTGGCCCCATTAAATCCTTGAAGGTCGGATCTGACGTACGGGGATAGGTTAGTTCTGTCCAGCTTGAGAGTCTTGAATAGGTGGACATACATGATGTCCACTGAACTGCCTTGGTCGGCCAGGATGCGTCGAACGTTGAAGTGCACCATTTTAGCCCTTATTAGTAAGGGGATGCTTGAATTTGGGGATCCTCTAGGCAGCTCTTCGAGGAAGAAAGATATCGGGTTGGATTTTCCCAGATAATTTGTCAAGGTCGTCATCTGCTCGGGTGTGGTCAATAGGAGTTCATCGAATTTGTGTTTGACTAAGACGAATGTGCTCTCGAAATTTATTCTGCCACCTGATATAACCAAAGTTGTTGGGAAGTCTTCCCAAGGGTTGGGGGCAGCAAGTCATTCTTCAGTGCAAGAGTCGAGGAGATGGAAATCTTCTGGTCGAGAAATGCATAAAGCTACTGTAACACGGTGGGAGAACTAACTTTAGTTATGTTGCGGATAGCAAGAGTCGCCACCGACTTTTATTTTATCCAAAGGAAAGGCATAAAAGAACAGGAAAGACCTTTTAAAAGATTTTTGGGTCCGGGGGGTAAGTTATGTAAAGGGAAGGTGTTAGCACCCTTTACATCCATGGTTATTCATGGGCTCTTAGTTACTTAGCTCACTTTAAAATGTTTTTGAAATGTGAAATGTGTGAATAGAAATTTTCTTAAGTGTTTTATAATGATCCATGTACGGATGCGTATAAAACCTTTGTTTTGAAAATTTGTTTGAAATGTGAAATGTTTGAAATGTTTTTGAAGAGTGAGCAAGTATCTAAGAGGAACCTACCCTAAGTTTAAGTCTTTTCTGTTCTTGAATCCTTTAAATGGTAAGACTATCCCTATTATTAAGGAATAGGTAGTCATTACCTTGGATGTGAGGGACAAGTGAAGGGACATCTGTTATTTAAGCAACTGTGGGGTGTATAAGCAATTCGAAGGGACTTATCATCTTTATTCGAAAGGGACAAGATCATTACGGAGGCAACATTCGAAGGGACTTGATCTTTTTATCTATTAAGGGACTAGATGATGTGAAATGAGGGACTTTGCTTTATACACCCTACTTGACCTTTTGTTTAGGCAACTTGAGAGGTATCCTTAAGGAAGTGAGATGGCGATCAAAGATCGACTTACGTGTGTGAGTGTACAATTTTAAGTATTTATCTTTTAAATTAATGATCTAAATTAATTTTAAAAATACAAACATGTTTCACTCCCTATTTTACTAACCATAGCATTTAAAAATAAATATTATTATTAAAATTTTACATAAAGGAAACAATTACATAATAATAATAATTAAAGCAAATTAAATAAATAAGCAAAAATAAATAATAATAATATAATTGGGTTAGTAAAAATAATAATAATAAATCACAATATATAAATGGGGTTAGTAATAAAATAAATATTATATGAAAATAAATAGCATTAATAATAAAATAAATAAGCATAATAATTAAAAATTCAATTTTTTATAAACAATTATTATTTTAAGATTAAGAAAATATAAACAATTATATACTAATTATCATAAAGTTTTAAATTATGTACAAATTATAAAAATTAGGTTAATTATAAACATATTATGAAAATAAATTATATTTACAATATTTTAATTATTTTTTAAGCATATCCTAAAAATTATTTACATACAAGAATTAAATTATAAACAAATTATAAAATATGTACATATTAAGGTTTATAAATAATACATTAAAAAGTTATAATAGAATTAAATTTTAGGTAAAAGAAAATTAGGGTTTGTGAAAATTAGGTTTTAAAAATATTTAGGGTTTATATGCTTTTTTTAAAAAATAAATTAGGATTAATTAAATTATTATACAAAATTTTACAAGACTAAAACATAAATAATTTTTCTCATAAGATTTAAATTAAAAAATGAGTTCTAAAATAATATAAACATCCTATTTATTTTATTATTTGAATTTGTTTAGAAATTAATTAAATAACAAAAATCAAAGAAAAGAATGAAAAAAAATAAAACCTGCTTGGGCTGGGATTTGAACCCAGTCCCTAAGCTTTCAACACTCAAGACTAGCATTCCAACCACTGGGCCATGCGCGCGCATGTGATAGAGAGTATACACCATCAGGTTTTGTTGCTTATCCTGAAAAATCATGAAAAAAAAACAAAACAAATAACACAAAAGGCCTGGGGGGTTCGAACCCAGGACCTTTACGCAATACACAAACTCACTTACCATTCCAGCCTGGAGGGCGCAACTGATGTATCATTCACAACATTGCATAATATATTAAGCCTATTAATTAAATGGAAAAACAAGAAAAAGTTGCTGAGCCCAGGATTCGAACTAAGGCCCTCAAGCAATACGCGCGCGTCCATTACCACTGAGCCAACACTGCAACTGTGAAACAAAACCACAAACAATTCTAAAAATATTATGAGTAATATTTGAATTCTAAAACGCGCGCGCTGGCTTCTTCTTCTTTCTCCAGACCTGCGTTTTTTGCTGCGATTTTACCTATGAGGTTTCCTGCGAATTTTTCAAAACAGAAACCTACGAAATTGGAATACCATCAAAACAGTGAAATTTCTCAAAATTAATTGGTGCGTTATGATCCCCAGAGTTCACATGATTGTTCTACATCCTTAGAATTTATTTATTTTAGGTCTAGTGTAAAACCCTAATTGCTTGGCCGAAACCCTAGCCATGGCAACTTCTCAAACCTGTAATGAAACTCCAATCAAACCATCCAGAATCAATCAACAACTTAATACAAACACGAAACAATGATCAAAACTTATTTATAATACACAAATATCAGAAAACGAAAAAATCATTAAGCCATGAAAAGTTTGATTCGGGTTAGGTCATATGCCATGATTTGGATGCTGTAAATGATTCAAATAGATTCAATGATGTTCATAGAACATGTCTCAACCTTCAAATAGTCTTGAAAGGGCCTGGATTGTGAAATCCGAATTTGAATTTTGGTGAGATTTTTGAATATGCAAACTTACTCTTTGAGGCAGGGAATTCGTGTCCTTTGCATTGGGTTATGTTGTATACTTATACTAGACTGAATTAGGTCAAATATTGGATCATTGTGTGGATTGTTTTGATTTTGGAGATTGAAAAAGATTGGTACTTAAATTTCAAATATTCTTGAATAAGACCTTTCTATTTCAAGCCAATCTTCATCAATGTTGTATCAATTCAATCCAAATTATATTCATGACCTTCTAGAACAAAAAAATATTTTAAATCTTCACACTTGATATTTTATTTAAATTTAAAATGATTTTTAATATAAAAAATCATAATAAATAAATTAAATAAAATAAAATTATGAAAATATCAAATAATTTTCGTGCATGATGTCATGAATCACTTTGGGTCACAAAAAGTTCAGCCCATTTAGAAAAATTTGGTTCTAAGACCCTATTTCCTTCATAAACCACCCAAAAATTTCCCAACTTTGCAAGGGCACACATCCTTCAATTTTAATGCTATGAGGGTGTTCTTGGACATTTTGGAAATCTTGAAGATTCCTCTAACCAACCTCATTGGTTTCATGTCCATATC
This sequence comes from Lathyrus aphaca, assembly GCA_963966055.1. Lineage (NCBI taxonomy): Eukaryota > Viridiplantae > Streptophyta > Magnoliopsida > Fabales > Fabaceae > Lathyrus > Lathyrus aphaca. Next base: position 84,783,610 of record OZ014521.1, on the reverse strand, counting down.
ATTTTCCATTCTCAAGTTATGCCCTTTTGAAGTTGTTGACTTTTTGTTGACTTTTAAAAGGACCTATAATGTCTTAGCTCATACCTTCCAAATGAAGCCTTTTTGGGCTTGGCTTGTGAGACACAAAGTTGTAGAGAATACAATTTACTTCAAAATGAGCTTTGGATGGGAAAAATGTGATGAAGCATGTGAAAGTTATGGCTGGTCAAAGTTCAGTTGACTTTTCCTAAGGAAACCCTAATTTAGAAACCCCTGATTCTTGATGATCTGAAATCTCCTTGATGAATCATGATCAACCCTTGATCAAATGATGAATTTTACTTCATATACTTGATGTTGTCAAAAAATCATGAAGTTTGACTTTGGTTTGACCACAGTTGACCTCTGTTTGACTTTTTAACTACTTTGACTGATTTTGACTTATCTGATCATCTGACTGAGCAAACTTTTGAGAAAAGTTCTGAAATTTGTCATGGGGATTCTTAGACACATATAAGATGTTATGAAGCTCACTTGAAGTCTTGGAAATTCATTTAGCCTGATTAAAGTCAAAACCCTAGTTTTGGATGCACTGCTTAGGAGAATGTATTGTCTGAGGGAATTGTCAAATCTTCTGACCAATGATGAACTTTGTGAACCTTGTGAACCTCATAAGATGTCTTGTGAACCTTGTGAACCTCATAAAGTGTCTTGTAAACTTCATGAATCTCATGAGAGGTCTTGTGAACCTTGTGAACCTCATAAAGTGTCTTGTAAACTTCATGAACCTCATGAAAGGTCTTGTGAACCTTGTGAACCTCATAAGCACACAAAGTCTTGTATTGTGAGGGCAAATTTTGGGGTGAAACAGCTGCCCCTGTTCAATTTTCTGAAACCTGAGGGGTTAGATTGGTATATTTGCCAATCGTGACCTGGAAGGTTAAAGGGGATTGAACACAAAAGCCCAAAAATTTGCACTCACCGGTGCGTAGAGTGATACTGATGACTAGTTGTACATGCTTGAGTGGGCTTAAAGATGCCATTTGGAGAAAAATTCTTCAAATACATCTCTTGGAGGATAAAGCAGTCCAAAATATGAAGATATAATGATAGCTTTCAGGAGGATAAACAACGTCCTGAGGTAATGATATGCTTTCAGGAGAATAAACAACGTCCTGAGGTAATGATGATAGCTTTCAGGAAGATAAACAACGTCCTGAGGAAATGGTGTAACCTTTGGGAAGATAAACAATGGCCCAAGGTCAAGATAGCTTTCAGGAGGATAAACAACGTCCTGAGGTATAACTTTTGGGAAGATAAACAACGGTCCAAAGTCATGATATGCTTTCAGGAAGATAAACAACGTCCCGAGGAAATGATAGCTTTCAGGAAGATAAATAACGTCCTGAGGAAATGATGTAACCTTTGGGAAGATAAACAACGGCCCAAGGTCATGATAGCTTTCAGGAGGATAAACAACGTCCCGAGGAAATGATAGCTTTCAGGAGGATAAACAACGTCCTGAGGAAATGGTGTAACCTTTGGGAAGATAAACAACGGCCCAAGGTCATGATATGCTTTCAGGAGGATAAACAACATCCTGAGGAAATGATGTAACCTTTGGGAAGATAAACAATGGCCCAAGGTCATGATGTGCTTTCAGGAGGATAAACAACGTCCTGAGGAAATGATGTAACCTTTGGGAAGATAAACAACGACCCAAAGTCACAAGTTGTTGATGAAGTTTGTCCGTTGGAGAATTAATCTGAAAAACAAGATTATAACATTCTGTATGATAATATTAGCTTATGCATTATGTATGCGTGTATAATATGATGCACTTAAGTAATGTATTATGTATCTATGTATATGTATGATATGATGTAAATGATGTATGTATGCATCATGTAGCCTGAAGCGTCTTGGATATCTTCGTATAATAACTGCTGGCCAGGGAAAATAAATCCCGATTCGTTGCTGAAGAATATGAGGAACTTGTTTCCGTCTTGTTTGATAATATAGTATATATAACCTCTCGTCTTCGTTTGATAGTAAGGTATCCATAACCTCCCGCCTTCGTTCGTCGTACTCCTATTGAAAGTATAAATTCCCGACTATCCGTATGAGGATAAAAGAGATGGATATAAATTCCAGGGGAGATGTGACTTGAAGTACTTATGAAGATGGATTTGCCCTACTGAGGATTTGTAGCTGTCTTGTAGGGATGAACCGGTGAAGCTTCGTTGAAATCCTTCCCTCGTTCGTCCTTAGTAAATACTATTACTGAATTTTCATGCATTTTTGGTAAACATCAATCATATTAAACATCTATGCATTTCTGGTAAACATCAATCATATTCAAAAGCATACATACATTCAAACACAACCAATGGACGTTTCGCTTATGTAAATAGGGTAAAAGTAAATCTGGATTCAAAGATGGAATTTTATTTATATCACAAAGTGACCCGTACATAGGTAAGTTTGTACAAGAAGACAGATATCCTAGTAAGAGGAACTTGTCGTAAAAAATGTTTACAAAACAAAGAAAATCAGCTATGTGGGAAATAATCCTATTGAGTTTCAATTCTACTATTGCCATTATCTTCAAGTATCTCATCTTCTGCTGTTGAAACGGAAACGATTGGATTGAGTTTTATCTGTTCGAACTTGAGTAAGTAGCAAAACTGGTTGTAGTTACATGGGTGATCCAAACGAGACATAGTCATACGCTTTAATCCCTAACTTTTGCCTGGATTGCCCTTTCAGGTTTTCAATCCACCGGGATACCCTTTTTTGCCCAAGCCGCCTTTTCAGGTTTTCGACTTGCCGGGTGTACATTTTTTTACATATATATCCCTAATTTTTGCCCGAACCCTTTTGGTTCGCCGGGATGTCCTTATTTTTGCCTAGGCCAGTCAACCTAGCGGGTCTCTTTTTATGCGTCGTATTTTTTGACTATGTCTGCGTTTACAGGCTGTGGGAAGTCTTCACCATTCATAGTAGTAAGTATCATGGCACCTCCTGAGAATACTGTTTTGACCACAAATGGTCCTTCATATGTAGGAGTCCACTTGCCCCTAGGATCACCCTGTGGTAATATGATACGCTTGATTACCAAATCACCAAGCTGATATACTTTTGGCTTAACCTTCTTGTTGAAAGCTTTGATCATCCGTTTCTGGTACATTTGGCCATGACAGACAACTGCTAACCTCTTCTCATCAATCAAATTTATCTGGTCAAGTCGAGTCTGAATCCACTCATCTTCATCCAAGCCTGCATCCTTCATAATTCTTAAGGAGGGAATCTGAACTTCAATGGGTAGAACTGCTTCCATACCATATACTAAGGAGAATGGGGTTGCCCCTGTTGAAGTACGTATTGTAGTATGATAACCATGAAGAGCAAATGGTAACATCTCATGCCAATCCTTGTAAGTAACAGTCATCTTCTGTACAATCTTCTTAATGTTCTTATTAGCAGCTTCAACTGCCCCATTCATCTTTGGACGATACGGAGAAGAGTTGTGATGCTTAATCTTGAACTGCGTGCAGAGATCAGTAATCATAGTGTTGTTCAGATTAGAGCCATTGTCAGTAATAATCCTTTCAGGGATGCCATACCTACATACAAGATTATTCTTAATGAATCGAGCCACCACATTCTTAGTAACATATGCAAATGAAGCTGCCTCTACCCACTTCGTGAAGTAATCAATAGCAACCAGGATGAAACGATGCCCATTAGAAGCAGTAGGCTTGATCTCACCAATCATATCAATGCCCCACATGGCAAAAGGCCAAGGAGAAGTCAACACATTCAATGGTGATGGAGGTATATGTACTTTATCAGCATAAATTTGACACTTGTGACATGTTCTGGAATGTTGATAGCAATCAGCTTCCATGGTGGACCAATAGTAACCTGCTCTCAATATCTTCTTTGCCATAGTATGACCACTAGAATGAGTGCCAAAGATCCCATCATGCATGTCTTCCATAATCTCTGTTGCTTCCTTCTTATCCACACAACGAAGCAAAGTTGAATCATGATTGCGCTTGTACAAAATGCCATTACTCAAAAAGAACTTAGCAGAAAACCTCCTCAGAAACTTCCTATCTTTGACAGATGCCCCTTCAGGGAACTCCTGAGCTTCAAGATATCTTTTCACCTCATAGAACCAAGGCTTTTCTTCTGCTTCTTCAGTGCCAATCTCATTGCAGTATGTAGGCTTCTCAAATCTATCAATAGTAATCTTGGGAGCTTCATCATCCCAACTGATCTCAACCATGGATGCCATGGTGGCTAAGGCATCTGCCAACCGATTCTCTCTTCGTGGAATATGTCCAAAGGTAATTTCCTTGAAATATGGGATCAAAGACAACACATGCTCTCTGTAAGGAATGAGGTTGTCATGCTTGGTATCCCAATCTCCTTTAATCTGACTTACTACCAGGGCTGAATCTCCATACACATCAAGGAACTGAATCTTCATATCAATATCAGCTTTAATACCCAGGATACATGCCTCATACTCAGCCATATTATTAGTGCAATAGAAACAAAGTCTGGCAGTAATCGGGGTATGACAACCTTCAGGGGAACTAATCACAACACCAACACCATTATCAAGTGCATTAGAAGCTCCATCAAAAACCATGGTCCATCGGGATCCTTGTTCAGGTCCGTCATATTGTCCAGGTTCTTTGGTGATAATCCTAATATCTTCATCAGGGAACTCAAAACTCATTGACTGGTAATCATCCACTGCTTGATGAGCCAAATGATCAGCCACAACACTTCCTTTAATGGCTTTCTGAGTAGTATATTGTATGTCATATTCTGTCAAGATCATTTGCCATCTTGCAATTCTTCTGGAGAGAGCAGGTTTCTCGAATATGTACTTGATTGGATCCATCTTTGAAATCAATAAGGTAGTATGACTCAACATATACTGTCTTAGTCGGCGAGCAGCCCACGCCAAAGCGCAGCAAGTTTTCTCGAGCAGTGAATATCTTGTTTCACAGTCGGTAAACTTTTTTCTAAGGTAGTATATTGCCTGCTCTTTTCGACCAGACTCGTCATGTTGCCCCAAGACACACCCCATTGAATTGTCTAACACTGTTAAGTACATAATCAAGGGTCTTCCATCAACTGGTGGCATCAAAATTGGAGTTTCTAGGAGATATCTCTTGATTTCATCAAATGCTGTCTGGCACTCATCATTCCACTCCATTACCTGATCTTTCTTCAACAACTTGAAGATTGGCTCACAGGTAGCTGTTAATTGGGAAATAAATCTTGCAATGTAATTCAATCGTCCCAAGAAACCTCTAACTTCCTTCTCAGTACGGGGAGCTGGCATCTCTCGTATAGCTTTTACTTTTGCAGGATCCACTTCAATACCTTTTCCACTGACTATGAAACCCAGAAGTTTACCAGATCTAACTCCAAAAGTACACTTGTTTGGGTTCAATCTCAACTTGTATTTCTTCAACCTTTCAAACAACTTATGTAGATGATCAAGGTGTTGCTCTTCATTCTGGGACCTGGATATCATATCATCCACATATACTTCTATCTCATGATGTATCATATCATGAAACAAAGCCACCATAGCACGCTGATATGTTGCCCCTGCATTCTTCAAACCAAATGGCATCACCTTATAGCAAAAGGTCCCCCCACTGTGTAACAAATGTTGTCTTCTCCATATCTTCAGGTGCCATCTTGATTTGATTATAACCAGAGAAACCATCCATGAACGAGAATACCTTATGCTGAGCAGTGTTATCTACCAGAACATCAATATGAGGAAGTGGAAAGTCATCTTTGGGGCTGGCCTTGTTCAAATCTCTGTAGTCCACACACATACGTACCTTACCATCTTTCTTAGGTACCGGTACCACATTTGCAACCCACTGAGGATAAGAAGTCACAGCTAAGAACCCTGCATCAAACTATTTCATTACCTCTGCTTTGATCTTCTCTGACATTTCAGGACGCATGCGACGAACCTTCTGTTTCTTTGGACGACAATCTTCTTTCACTGGTAAACGGTGAACTAAAATGTCTGTATCCAACCCTGGCATATCTTCGTAGGACCAAGCAAAGATCTCCACATAGTCACGTAGCATCTGAATCAATCTGCTCTTGACACTATCCTCTAATTCAGCCCCTATCTTGACCTCTTTCCTGTTTTCTTCAGTTCCTAGATTCACAACTTCGACTGGCTCTTCATGTGGCTGTATAGCTTTCTCTTCTTGTTGTAACAACCTAGCAAGCTCTACAGGTACTTCACAATCGTCCTCATTTCCGTCTTCAGCTTGATAGATCGGATTCTCGAAATTATAATTGGCAATAGTAGAACTGTTATCAACAGGATCCAGAGTGGATGAGGATCTGCATTTTAGTGATGTGGGTGTGTGTAAGAACACATAGCTGATAAAACAAAAATAAAATAAAAGAAAGACAAGGAACACAATATTTACGAAAACGAAACGTCCACTGATTTTTATTGAATGAAGTATGCAAATGAAATGACATCCCGTAACAAGCACACCATTGTGCCCCGGGTAAGGCACAAGGCTTAAGAGTTCAAATTGTTCAAGAAATTACAAACTTAAAAGTAACAACACAGTAATAGTATTTACTCCTGACTAAAGGAGATAGGAATAACATCTTCAGCCCTCCAGTTATTGAGTCCAGCACCCACAGTAGGAAAAATCCAAGCATCCAAGTTGTAGTCTTCATCATAGTCACCCACAGCGTTAATCTGATCTTTCATAATCCCCTGATTGGTGATACGAACAGCACGAGCACGACGAACAGCCTTCTGGGACTCTGCAGTGAAACCCAAACCAAAATTGTCAGACTTGTACGGAATATCATGAAGCTGACCCCAAATAGTAAAACCACCTTCATCCACCACAGCTCTAGCATCTTTAAGGGAGGCCATTGTAGGAGGTACTCTGGTGACCACATGAACTTTCTTGACAACAGGAGGAGCTTCATAATCATTAACAATCAAAGGAACCACTTCAAATGTCTGACACGGAGTTTCAACGTATTCACCTTCCACTTCAAGATACTTAAAGGTGTTCACATGGCTAATCATATACCCTTCCTCTCCGTAGACAGTAACAACCTTCCCTTCTACTGGATATCTCAGCTTCTGATGTAAAGTGGAGGTTACAGCACCTGCCCCATGGATCCAGGGACGCCCAAGCAAACAAGAATATGACGGACGAATATCCATTACATAAAAGGTAGCATTGAAAACCTGAGAACCAACTTTGATTGGGAGATCAATTTCTCCATGCACTACTCTTCTCGAGCCATCAAAAGCCTTTACCACTATATTACTGGGCTTCAGCACAGCATCTTCAGGACTCAGCTTATTCAGAACTTCTTTGGGCAACACATTCAGAGAGGAACCATTGTCTATCAATACATGTGACAGGGTAGTGCCCCTGCATTCAATTGAGATATGTAGAGCCCTGTTATGATCCCTCTTGGCAGGAGTCAAATCAGCATCGAAGAAACCTAACCCATTATCATAGGTCAAGTGTGCAACACAATTTTCAAACTGGTCAACAGATATTTCATTTGGTACATGAGCAGTCTTCAGAAACTTGATCAAGGCCTTGGCATGAGCCTCTGAACACAATAATAAGGACAACATAGAAATCTTGGAAGGAGTATGCCCCAATTGATCAACAATGTCATAATCACTCTTGCGAATGATTTTCAATACTTCTTCCATCTGCTTAGAGAGATCATCAGTAGCTGGCACATCAGTAGGTATAGATTCAATAACAGGACCTTTGCCCCGAGCATCGGTGGTGGAGGTAGCAGCTGGAGTAACTGCATTCTTGGAGGTAATTGGAGGAGAGAAAACTCTTCCACTTCGTGTGATCTTACTAGATCCAGCAATATTATCAACATCAACAGGCATATCAGCTAAGGGTTCCTGCTTAACACCATGGATATAAACATCAGACCCATAATACCAAGGCACAACTTTATCAGAAGTATACGGAATAGGACCAGGAGTGGTGATGACCATAGGAGCCACTCTAGCTTCAGCAACAATCTTCACAGGGCCTTCAGCAGTAATCTTAATTGGACCCTTATGAGTGATTTTGACAGGTCCCTTGGAAGTAATCCTTACCGGCACTTTATCAACCATATCTACCTCTTCAATCTTCTTACCTTTAGTTATATAATCCACCATACTTTCCACATAAGGTGGTGTCCTCTCAAATACTATGGTATAATTATTCATGAGGCGTTGAATTTCGTCCTTCAACCTCCAGCAACTATCCAGCTTATAAGCACAATAGACACAATCTTCACGACAACCTGGAAAGAACCCAGCTTGTACTAACTTCTTCTTGATAACAGACAATGATGTAGTCAAATCTGCAACTGAGGAAATATGTGAATCTTCATCAATGGCATTGACAGTCTTCTCATGATTTGGCATGGGAGCAGTAATCACATTTGGAGTACCCGGAGGGTCAAACTCAATCTCTCCCGCATCAATCATATCTTGGATTTTGTTCTTCAATACCCAGCAACTATTGGTATCATGTCCCTGACAATTCGAATGATATGCACATCGTGCATTGGGATTGTACCTGGGAGAGGTAACATTAGGATTCTGAGGAGCATCTTTCAGAGTGATAAGTTCAGCCTTCAATAAGTGTTGCAAGGCTTGGGCCATTGACATGTTGATCTTAGTGAATTGCCTTCTAGCTCTCTGTTGATTTCCCTGTGGCTGCTCTGGTGTTGTAGGAGTTGGATTGGAGATATGGACTGCACTCACAGACTGATGCCTTCTACTACGATCAGGTTGACCATAAACAGCATTTGATTCTTTCTTTCCACTGGGAGGCTTCTTTGCAGCTCCTGATGAAGAAGCACCCACTTGAATCTTGCCACTCCTTATACCACTTTCTACGCGCTCTCCTGTCATTATCAACTCAGTGAAGCCAGATGATGAGCTTCTAATGAGATGACTGTAAAATGGGCCATTCAACGTACACATGAACATATCAACCAACTCCCTGTCAGTTAGAGGGGGTTGCACTCTTCCAGACAAGTCTCTCCACTTCTGAGCATACTCCTTGAAACTTTTTTTAGCACCCATGGACATGCTTTGCAGCTGCATGCGAGTGGGGGCTAAATCAGCATTGTATTGGTATTGCTTATAGAAGGCTTCAGCAAGATCGTTCCAATCACGGATGTTGACACTCTCCAACTGATAGTACAATTCCAGTTGAGCTCCAGATAAGCTCTCTTGGAAGAAATGGATCCACAACTTCTTATCAGCAGTATGGGGTTGGATTCTCCGGACATAAGACCTCAGATGCAGCTTGGGACAAGAGACACCATCATAAACAACAAAAGTAGGAACCTTGAAACCAATGGGTATGACTACCCCAGATATCAAACTCAAATCTTCAAAATCCATCCCAGAAGACTTTTGCAACTCCATAGCATCCATTCTATCCACCAGCATCTTGAATTTATCTTCATTAGGCTCATGATAGTAGTTAGCTTCAGAATCAGAGTCCCCCATTGTGTTATGGAGACTGCCTCCCTCTTTCTCAGACTCTTCAGACTCATAATCTTCAACTGGTTCTTTGGTCTTGACAGGACCTCTGAACCTTCTTCCCATGTTGATCAGGCCACCTGACCTTCTAGTCTTCTTAGTCTTCTTGGCCAACAGTGTCTTCAATTCATCCTGCCCCTTGGACAAGTTCAGGATCAGCTCTTGGAACTGTGCATTTTGTGCCTGGAGATCCTTAACTGTTTGCTCAAGAGCCATTGCTGAAATAAACAGCGAGAAGATAAGAAACCTGTGCACAATAAACTTGTGATGTAATGATATGATATGTGAATGCATATGAAATGTTTTCAAGGACCGCAGGATTTAAATTTGCTTAAACAAACAAGAAGGTAAACTTTTATTAGTAATAAATTTGTTTTGCCTCTTGGGCTTACAGAAAATGAAATGAAATAAATACAAGAGATGGGGTTTTAAGTCTCCCATGGACGCTTCCTCTTTGTGTTGAGGTATGAATTGAGATTCCGTTCCTCGTGAAGTTGCTTTGTTAGTTCCAGGATTCTTTCTTGGCTTGTTTTGTAATGAGCCTCGAAAGTATCCCTTTGCTCCTTCAACTGGATCCAGGATCTCTGTAAGTCTTCCATGTCAGTAGGCATGTCTGGGTGAAGGATGGTATAAGAAGTATCTCCTTCAGCAACAGCAACAGGTTCCATGGTAACTGGCAGGATAGCAGGATATGGTATCATGAGAGTCTGAGCACGAGATCATACCCATCTGAGATAAGCTTCCATAGGAATAGTGTACTTAGGCTCCAGAGTCTTGTTGTCAACCTTGTTCACTTTTCCCCATGCTCGTATGAATCTCTAACGGTAACCTTGAAGATCGTTGTCGTAGTCAAACACAATGCCTTGAATCAACATGTCATGTGGGCCATCACTCCGAGCGTAACCAAACTGTCGTAAAGCTAAAGAAGGGTTGTAAGTAATGCCTCCTCTTATGCCTAGAAGTGGCACATTAGGAAACTCCCCACAACGGTCAATGATAGTAACATTCTCCATAGATCTGGAGCACCAATGGATATCTGAATGAGAGAGTGACATAATCCTCTTGGACCACCTGAACCCTTGTTCATTCTTCATCACTGATCGAGGAAGGTGAGAGATAAACCACCTAGACAATAGAGGTATACAACACATCAGAGTTCCTCGGGCCTTCGCAGTACAAGTATGAAGAGAATGTAAGATGTCTCCAAGTAATGTAGGCACTGGGTTATGAGTCAAAAATATGTTGATGGCGTGTGCATCTATGAACTGGTCTGGATTAGGGAACAAAACTAAGCCATAGATTAATAGGGCTAAGATCTCCTCAAAAATATCATAACTCATAGCCTTCAGGAACACTTCAGCTTTCTCCATCAATACCTTAGCAAGGATACCATTAACTCCACTCCTTGTCTCTAGAACAATGTCTGATTTCTTCAGATGTAGGGTTGCAGCAATGACTTCAGGTTTAGGCTATTTTTCCAAGCCTGTGAAAGGTCTCTGATCAAGGATATGTATACCCAGTAGCTTGGAGAACTCTTCCATTGTAGGAACCAGCTGATAATCGGGGAATGTGAAGCAATGATGTTTAGGATCAAAGAACTGAAATAGAACACTCATCATGTCTTCATTGAACCCTGAAGTGACTAGATCCAGTAGGTGACCATGCCTCTTGATGAACTGGGAGTTTTCAGAAACTTGAGAGACCAACTCCTTAAGCTTAGGAGGTATTCATACAAAGTTGATCCGGATAGTGTTTCTACGAGCAGAAGCCATGACCTGCAACAAAGAACAAAGATAAATCCTTTGGTCCTTGAAATGGTTAGTGAAAATGCTATGCTTATGATGCATGATGATGTCATGATGTTATGTTCAATCACAAACATGTGGCACACACAAACAAGTCACACAATAGCCCTAGGTTTGAAGGCCTGCATGAGGTTTAAGGTAAGTACCCTCCCCTGAAGTTTAGTTGGTTCATCCTGTCCTATAAAGTAACCAGGTTCTAAGGGATCTCAATATCATTGATCCTTCACAAGGGTGGTTGTTCAGTAGGCAACTTACTTGCCTACCAAAACCCTCCAAGTTTAGGATCTCAATGAGCGTAGTATCGAGTATCAACCAACTTCAGTCTGCACCAAAGCCGGTTATCTCACTACTTTCTAAAGGTCAAGATGGGATAACTAGGGTTCTAAAAGTTAGTTAGTGCATTGACAACATATGGCAGCCTCATATTATCCTCAACTTGACTTAAGGAACATAAGCACCAACCAAGAAGTCACACTAACTATGGCCACCAGATCAACCATATCGGTATACGCCGTACAGTTTCTTTGGTCTATTGCCATTTACCTAAGGTACACTAGATCCGGGTTAGGATCTTTCACACATAAGAGCACCCAACAGATAAGTATAAAGCAAATAAGGCAAACAATTTAAAGTGATCTAATTCCTAAGGGTACCCATCTTTTATTAAATCCCCAGTAGAGTCGCCGGTTATGTAACACGGTGGGAGAACTGACTTTAGTTATGTTGCGGATAGCAAGAGTCGCCACTGATTTTTATTTTATCCAAAGGAAAGGCATAAAAGAACAGGAAAGACCTTTTAAAAGATTTTTGGGTCCGGGGGGTAAGTTATGTAAAGGGAAGGTGTTAGCACCCTTTACATCCATGGTTATCCATGGGCTCTTAGTTACTTAGCTCACTTTAAAATATTTTTGAAATGTGAAATGTGTGAATAGAAATTTTCTTAAGTGTTTTATAATGATCCATGTACGGATGCGTATAAAACCTTTGTTTTGAAATTTTGTTTGAAATGTGAAATGTTTGAAATGTTTTTGAAGAGTGAGCAAGTATCTAAGAGGAACCTACCCTAAGTTTAAGTCTTTTCTGTTCTTGAATCCTTTAAATGGTAAGACTATCCCTATTATTAAGGAATAGGTAGTCATTACCTTGGATGTGAGGGACAAGTGAAGGGACATCTGTTATTTAGGCAACTGTGGGGTGTATAAGCAATTCGAAGGGACTTATCATCTTTATTCGAAAGGGACAAGATCATTACGGAGGCAACATTCGAAGGGACTTGATCTTTTTATCTATTAAGGGACTAGATGATGTGAAATGAGGGACTTTGCTTTATACACCCTACTTGACCTTTTGTTTAGGCAACTTGAGAAGTATCCTTAAGGAAGTGAGATGGCGATCAAAGAATGACTTACGTGTGTGAGTGTACAATTTTAAGTATTTATCTTTTAAATTAATGATCTAAATTAATTTTAAAAATACAAACATGTTTCACTCCCTATTTTACTAACCATAGCATTTAAAAATAAATATTATTATTAAAATTTTACATAAAGAAAACAATTACATAATAATAATAATTAAAGCAAATTAAATAAATAAGCAAAAATAAATAATAATAATATAATTGGGTTAGTAAAAATAATAATAATAAATCACAATATATAAATGGGGTTAGTAATAAAATAAATATTATATGAAAATAAATAGCATTAATAATAAAATAAATAAGCATAATAATTAAAAATTCAATTTTTTATAAACAATTATTATTTTAAGATTAAGAAAATATAAACAATTATATACTAATTATCATAAAGTTTTAAATTATGTACAAATTATAAAAATTAGGTTAATTATAAACATATTATGAAAATAAATTATATTTACAATATTTTAATTATTTTTTAAGCATATCCTAAAAATTATTTACATACAAGAATTAAATTATAAACAAATTATAAAATATGTACATATTAAGGTTTATAAATAATACATTAAAAAGTTATAATAGAATTAAATTTTAGGTAAAAGAAAATTAGGGTTTGTGAAAATTAGGTTTTAAAAATATTTAGGGTTTATATGCTTTTTTTTAAAAAATAAATTAGGATTAATTAAATTATTATACAAAATTTTACAAGACTAAAACATAAATAATTTTTCTCATAAGATTTAAATTAAAAAATGAGTTCTAAAATAATATAAACATCCTATTTATTTTATTATTTGAATTTGTTTAGAAATTAATTAAATAACAAAAATCAAAGAAAAGAATGAAAAAAAATAAAACCTGCTTGGGCTGGGATTTGAACCCAGTCCCTAAGCTTTCAACACTCAAGACTAGCATTCCAACCATTGGGTCATGCGCGCGCATGTGATAGAGAGTATACACCATCAGGTTTTGTTGCTTATCCTGAAAAATCATGAAAAATAAAACAAAACAAATAACACAAAAGGCCTGGGGGGTTCGAACCCAGGACCTTTACGCAATACACAAACTCACTTACCATTCCAGCCTGGAGGGCGCAACTGATGTATCATTCACAACATTGCATAATATATTAAGCCTGTTAATTAAATGGAAAAACAAGAAAAAGTTGATGAGCCCAGGATTCGAACTAAGGCCCTCAAGCAATATGCGCGCGTCCATTACCACTGAGCCAACACTGCAACTGTGAAACAAAACCACAAACAATTCTAAAAATATTATGAGTAATATTTGAATTCTAAAACGCGCGCGCTGGCTTCTTCTTCTTTCTCCAGACCTGCGTTTTTTGCTGCGATTTTACCTATGAGGTTTCCTGCGAATTTTTCAAAACAGAAACCTACGAAATTGGAATACCATCAAAACAGTGAAATTTCTCAAAATTAATTGGTACGTTATGATCCCCAGAGTTCACATGATTGTTCTACATCCTTAGAATTTATTTATTTTAGGTCTAGTGTAAAACCCTAATTGCTTGGCCGAAACCCTAGCCATGGCAACTTCTCAAACCTGTAATGAAACTCCAATCAAACCATCCAGAATCAATCAACAACTTAATACAAACACGAAACAATGATCAAAACTTATTTATAATACACAAATATCAGAAAACGAAAAAATCATTAAGCCATGAAAAGTTTGATTCGGGTTAGGTCATATGCCATGATTTGGATGCTGTAAATGATTCAAATAGATTCAATGATGTTCATAGAACATGTCTCAACCTTCAAATAGTCTTGAAAGGGCCTGGATTGTGAAATCCGAATTTGAATTTTGGTGAGATTTTTGAATATGCAAACTTACTCTTTGAGGCAGGGAATTCGTGTCCTTTGCATTGGGTTATGTTGTATACTTATACTAGACTGAATTAGGTCAAAAATATTGGATCATTGTGTGGATTGTTTTGATTTTGGAGATTGAAAAAGATTGGTACTTAAATTTCAAATATTCTTGAATAAGACCTTTCTATTTCAAGCCAATCTTCATCAATGTTGTATCAATTCAATCCAAATTATATTCATGACCTTCTAGAACAAAAAAATATTTTAAATCTTCACACTTGATATTTTATTTAAATTTAAAATGATTTTTAATATAAAAAATCATAATAAATAAATTAAATAAAATAAAATTATGAAAATATCAAATAATTTTCGTGCATGATGTCATGAATCACTTTGGGTCACAAAAAGTTCAGCCCATTTAGAAAAATTTGGTTCTAAGACCCTATTTCCTTCATAAACCATCCAAAAATTTCTCAACTTTGCAAGGGCACACATCCTTCAATTTTAATGCTATGAGGGTGTTCTTGGACATTTTGTAAATCTTGAAGAGTCCTCTAACCAACCCCATTGGTTTCATGTCCATATCATTTTCCATTCTCAAGTTATGCCCTTTTGAAGTTGTTGACTTTTTGTTGACTTTTAAAAGGACCTATAATGTCTTAGCTCATACCTTCCAAATGAAGCATTTTTGGGCTTGGCTTGTGAGACACAAAGTTGTAGATAATCCAATTTCCTTCAAAATGAGCTTTGGATGGGAAAAATGTGATGAAGCATGTGAAAGTTATGGCTGGTCAAAGTTCAGTTGACTTTTCCTGAGGAAACCCTAATTTAGAAACCCCTGATTCTTGATGATCTGAAATCTCCTTGATGAATCATGATCAACCCTTGATCAAATGATGAATTTTACTTCATATACTTGATGTTGTCAAAAAATCATGAAGTTTGACTTTGGTTTGACCACAGTTGACCTCTGTTTGACTTTTTAACTGCTTTGACTGATTTTGACTTATCTGATCATCTGACTGAGCAAACTTTTGAGAAAAGTTCTGAAATTTGTCATGGGGATTCTTAGACACATATAAGATGTTATGAAGCTCACTTGAAGTCTTGGAAATTCATTTAGCCTGATTAAAGTCAAAACCCTAGTTTTGGATGCACTGCTTAGGAGAATGTATTGTCTGAGGGAATTGTCAAATCTTCTGACCAATGATGAACTTTGTGAACCTTGTGAACCTCATAAGATGTCTTGTGAACCTTGTGAACCTCATAAAGTGTCTTGTAAACTTCATGAATCTCATGAGAGGTCTTGTGAACCTTGTGAACCTCATAAAGTGTCTTGTAAACTTCATGAACCTCATGAAAGGTCTTGTGAACCTTGTGAACCTCATAAGCACACAAAGTCTTGTATTGTGAGGGAAAATTTTGGGGTGCAACAGCTACCTGGTATGAGGAATCGTCGGGTGGTGTGTCTTTGCGAGCTCTCTTCGCTACTTGCTCTTCATGCCTGGGTGTATCGTTCCACTTGGTGTACTGTTTGAGATGGCCCTCTTGAATCAGGATCTCAATCGCGTCCTTCAGATGGACACAGTCTTTGGTCACATGTCTGTGACTTCTGTGAAAACGGCAGTACTTAGACTTGTCGGTATGGGGTTTGGGTGCAGAAGGTTTGGGGAACCTCACCCAGCCCTGCTTAAACTCAGAATTGATGCACTCGGCGAGGATGCGTTTATGAGGAGCTGTTAGTAACGTGTATTCGTTGTAACAGCCCGCGGGCCCCCAATTCCTTCACGGGTCTCACAAGGTTTCTCCTCTTTCCGCTTGTCTCCATTGCGGCGGGGAGCGTTGGGATCCTCGCGCTTGGGGTGACCCGTTTCATCGGTATTGTGGTTATTCCGAGCATTGTGGGAAACCTGTTTCTCTTCATATTTGATGTAAGCTTGGGCTTTGTGCAGGAGCTCATCCAGGGTACGATGAGGCTCTATCCCGACCGCTCTGCTGAGTTCGCTTCTGGGTAGGAGCCCCCTCTTGATGAGGTATTTCTTCATGTGTTCCATCGTATCTACCTCGTCGGCTTCTTGGTTGAACCGCTCGATGTACGAGTACAGTGTCTCATTTTTCCTCTGCACTATAGCTTCAAGGGTTGCCTCAGTTTTGGGATGACATCAGGAGGTTGTGAAGTGCCTCGTGAACGTGGATTTCATGACTCTCCAGGACGTGATGGACTCCGGGGCTAGGCTTTTGTACCAGGCCATGGCCCCTTTTCTGAGAGTTGTTGAAAACAGTCTGCACTTGAGATGCCCGGTGATGTCGTTGCGGTAGTCGTGCATAGCATTGATGTTATAGACATGGTCATTTGGGTCAGTCATCCTGTCATAAATAGCTAAGTGTGTGGGTTTCTCCATGCCTTTGGGGAGCGGCGCTTCCATAATAGCTCGCGAGAGCGGGCAATGGGGATCTTCCTCATCATTTCTCAGCGGGGAAAAGTCCTTGTTTCCAAGGCTATGCCTGCGTCGGGGTGAGGTCCTCACTCAATCGGTCTCATGGCGTATCCTGGATCTATTTTTCTTTGGCTCGGGAGAGCGTCTTCCCCGCCGTGGAGGAGAACGTCCTCGTTTCTTGGCCGTTTCTGGACGTTGCTTCTCGTGCAGCGTCCTTCGTCCTGTTTGGGGGTTATCTTCCCGTCGGCCAGCCTCCAAGGCCATGATCCTCTTGTGCTGCTGGTAGAACATGGAGCTGGCCTGATTAAGGGCCTTTACCATAGCTATCATGGTGACTTCCCCTTAGACGGACACTGGGATGGGATGAAATGGAGCAACCAGAGGATTTTGAGATTGAGGTTGTGGAACCTCATTGTCTTCGGGTTCAGGCGACGGGGTGGCGGGTTGCCCGTCTCTGAGATCAACTTCGTTGTAGTTCAGGTTGTCCTCCGTCGTGTAATCGACAAGGGGAATGCGACGGTTGTCAACGTGCTCTCCGGCCATACTGGAAGGATGGAAAATGGATTTGAGCTTTGATCTTCTGTTGTGGAAGAATGAGATAGTTGTTTCCCATAGACGGCGCCACTGATCTTACCTGATTAGAAGGATCCTCCAGAGGTCGAGCACGAACAACAAAGTGGATGATAAGCGATGGGGGTGTACCTGCAAGTAGGGGTGAGAATAGGCCAGACCGGCCTATAGGGGCCTATGGCCTAACCTACTTAAGGTCAGGCCAGGCCAGGCTTAGGATTTTTTAAAAGCTTATTTAGTTAAATAGGTCAGGCTTAGGCTATGAAAAAAGTCTATGAAGCCTTATAGGCCGACCTATATTTTCATATATATTAAAAATATAATATATATATATATATATATATATATATATATATATATATATATATATATATATATATATATAATTAGAAAAAGGGATACATATGTTGACCTATATATGCATATATATTATAACAAAGTCTAAATAGGTCGGCCTATATATGTATATAAAGGTCAACCTGTAAAGCTTCTTAAGTAATATGGAGTAATTGAGAACCATAATGAGAAAAAAGCTTATAAATAGGCTTTCAGGCCAAGCCAAACTTTTAAAAAGGCCAAGCTCAGGTCTTTTAAGTTTATCATAGGCCAGACTCGAGCTTTATAAAGCCTAGTCTGGCCTAGCCTATTTCCATCCCTACCTGCAAGGCACTCCGATGCCAAAGTAAGTATACGGTACAGAAAGTAGTAAGAGAGAAAGTGTTTCAGAATACCTGACACCTTAGTGAAAAATGGTATTTACAGTGAGCCCTCAACGCTGGGCCAAGGTTCTCCTTTGGGTTGGATTAGCTAGGCCCAAGAAAGAATTGCCAAGGTACGCGTATGAGCGTGTGAGACCTAGCACGTGGTCTTGCCCTTGGTCCAACTGCCCCTATCTTTCAGGAGATAATGGTGGACATTTGGGTGACGTGGCAGGTGAGCGCCTGCTCTGGCAGTTGGAAATCTGCCCGACGATGAAGAAGGTTTGCCCGACTGGATGAGCCTTTGCCCGACATGTTGGGCTATGACTCAACAGTATTCTCGAGGCCTAGTCTAGAACAACTTCTTTATTAAATCTTTCGATGTATGCCTGCAAGGACTCATCCTTGCCATGAATTATTGCCTCAAGAGAGGCCTCAGTCTTAGGATGACGACGCGATACGGTGAAATGTCGGGAGAAGATCCTCCTGAGTTGTCTCCAGGAGGTGATAGACTCATAAGGGAGGCTTTTGTACCAAGTTACGGCTCCCTTTCTGAGAGTTGTGGGGAAAAGACAACATTTGATCGCTCCCCGAACACCCTTGTAATCGAGGAGAGCGTCAATGTTTTCGATATGCTCGTCTGGGTCTATCATCCCATCGTAGGACCCCAAAGGAGGAGGCTTCTCTAACCCCTTCGATAGTTTCGTGGACATAATCTCGTGGGAGAGAGGTCCACGAGGTTCGTTCTCATCGTTGGGGTCATAGGAGATGGAGCGGGAGCGGTTGTCTTGGTATTGACGAGAGGATGGGGATCTTGATCGATTTCTTGCATCCTTAGACGATGGTCGCGATCCCGTTTGGAGGGTCATCCTGGCCTTTCTGGTCTTTGGGGACTTGTGTCGTCGGGGAGGAGGGAGATCTCACACGACTACGTGACATGCGGAGTCTCCTCGCGGAGGAGGGAGATCTCACACGTCGACCATCTTCCAGAGCTTCTAATTTTTCGCCATGGCGCAAGATCAGAAGGTTGACGTTGTTGGTGGTCTCGGCCAGTGCAGCGAGCGTCTCATTGGTCCCCTTAGGAATGAGGATGAAAGGGAGATCAGTAGGGGTGATCTTAGGTTGCATAGATGGTTCTGGTGACGGGGAGGCGGTGCGTCCGTCCTGAAAATAATCAGGCTCCCCGAGCGGAGGATTGGTTCCATCACTCTCTCGCTATTTGACGGGGATATGGGTGATGATCTGGGCATCAGCAGAGTCGTCACGGTTAGCCATTGAGAGAGTTGAATTGCGATGTTTTGGTTTTCACGATCCGAGGATGAGAAATGAGGTAACACAAATTCCCACGAACGACGCCACTGATTGTTCCAAGGAGATCAGAATCTATAGTGGGCCACAGACGATGATGATGATGATGATGATGTTTGGTCGTCGAGGAGAGATGATGGGTGTACCTGCAAGACACTCTGATGTCAAAGTAAGATAGGGCAAAAAAGTGAGCAAGTACGAGTAAAAGAGTTAAGAGAGTGAATATTGAATACCTGACTCTCTCAAGTGAGATGGTTTATATAGAGCCTCCGACGCTTGGCTGTTGATCCCTATTTTGGGTCTGGATCGTGGATCCCCCGAAAATAGGTAATTGTCAGAACTAGCTGTTAGAACGAACATACTTGGTCGGATGAGATCCACGTCGAGCGGAGGGGAATCCGAGCAGGAGTTATTCCTTGGTCGGATCTAGGTGACTTCTCCGGATGCCGGGCAGAAGCCTAGAAGGAGCAGAGGAAACCGATCACTAGTGACTGTGGTCGTCAATTCCTCCTCGATTGAGGGACATAAAGCCAGTGAATCTCTTTGACACTGAACTATTGGATCGTCCTGAAAGTAAGAATGAATTGGGTCATACCCAGTCATTGGATCAATCAAGAACAATTAAATAAATTTTCTTTTTAAAAGAAAATTGTTATTATTATACTAAATTCATACGTCCACAACTTATTTCACTTTTCATTAAATATATATTTTTATTTAAAAAATATATTCACCGTATTTATATGTAAAAAAACAAATGTATACACCCGTATTCGAAGAAAAAAATTTGTATGATTAGCAATCGTGTTTTTTTAAACATAAACACTAAACATTGTCATGAATTTTCTCTAAGACAAAAACATATTTAAGACTTTGTAGAATTGCACTATGTTTCGCGAGGATGCTAGTGTGCTAAGAAGCCTAAACCTGATTAAGAAATCATCAAAACTGCATCATCTCCTCCAACTCCACTCTCTCTTCCTCAAATCTTCCCTCCATCATCACCCCAACATCATCTCCCATTTCCTCTTATCAGCCTCCTCCATTTCCCTCTCTCACGCCATTTCCTTCTTCCACTCCTCACCCATCCTCCCTCCACTCTTCGCTTGGAACACCCTCATCAGAGCTTTCTCCAACACCCAAACCCCACTCCAATCTCTCTACCTCTTTCGCCAACTTCAAGCTTCCCCTCTTTCCCCTAACAATTTCACCTACCCTTTTGTTCTCAAGGCATGTGCTCGCTTTTCATCTGTTTCACTCGGTGGGGTGATTCATTCTTTGACCTTTAAGACGGGGTTTTGTACAGATAGATATATTGGTAATGCCCTTTTGAGGTTTTATTATGATTGTGGTGCAATTGGGTTTGCGCGGAAGGTGTTTGATGAAATGTCTGATAGAGATGTTGTTTCCTGGAGCTCCATGATTGCTGGATATGTTTGTTTTAACAACCCTTTAGAGGCATTGAATGTGTTTCAAGAGATGAGGCTGGCGAATGAAAAGCCGAATTATGTGACGTTGGTTAGTTTGCTTTCTGCTTGTACTAAAATGATTAATATCTGTGCTGGTGAGTCTATTCATTCATATGTTATAAGGAATCATATTGAAATGGGGGTTGAGTTGGGAACTGCTTTGTTTGATATGTATTCAAAATGTGGGCAGATTGAGAAAGCGCGTGTGATTTTTTATTTAATGCCTCAAAAGAATTTGCAATCTTGCACTATCATGATTTCTGCTCTTGCAGATCATGGCCGTGAAAAGGATGCTATTTCGCTGTTTAACCAGATGGAGAATATGGGATTGCAACCTGATGGTTTATCTTTTTCTGTAGTACTGTCTGCCTGCAGCCACTTGGGACTTGTTTCCGAGGGGAAAATGTATTTTGATAGGATGGTTAGATTGTATGACATAAAGCCAACTGTTGTGCATTATGGATGCATGGTTGACTTGTTAGGAAGAGCTGGCTTGATTCAAGAAGCTTATGATATCATCAAGAACATGCCTGTGGAGCCTAATGGTGTGATATTGAGGAGTTTTCTTGGTGCTTGTCGAAATCATGGGTGGGTTCCTAATTTGGATGATGATCTAATGTCTAAACTGGAGTCTGAATTGGGGGCAAACTATGTCCTAACTGCAAATCTTTTTTCGGACCATTCTTCTTGGAAGGATGCCAATGAGTTGAGGTTAGCCATGAAGCGGAAAGGGCTGAAGAAAGTTCCTGGTTGTAGTTGGTTGGCGGTGCAAAATTGATATCCAAAGTGTTTTTGAGAAGAAGCTCCACTGTAGGATATTGGTGCAGAGAAGAAGCTATGGTTTATGAATCATTTTGCTACATTCTTCTATTCATTGAATTACTGATTGCAAGCGGATGTACACCCAACTATTGACTGTTAGCTGTTAGATAGGAGTTAGGAACTTAGGACTGACTATAAAATTGTACATGTAGATGAGTTTAACTTAGATTTAACTTCTATCCGCTAGGGATTGTGCTTGATTTTTTAAAGTAAGTCTTGCGCGTGAAGAGAACAACAAGAAGCAGTGTTCGCCGGGTTCTGTGACTTTGTTGCCATAAATGTTTGTTTACACATACAATAATAACAGTTTTCCATGTTGGTAATGACTCAGAGTATAGAAAGAAGCTCTAAAGAATACTAGATCATTCTGGAGGTAGGACATCCAGGTTTCCCTGTTGTAAACCACCATATGTGCCTACTTTAGATTGAATTGCCACATGATACTTACTTGCATTTATTTCTTCACAGTTCATACAAGTCATAATTCAATTGGTTCCTGTTTGTTTGTGGCACTCATATGTCTGTTTCTTATCGTGTTTTTATGCTTGTTATCATTATCATTTTCGTGTTTTTTTTATTTCATTTTATGCCATGATGTTTGTTGCTTTTACATATTTCAAAAAACAATGAAAATCGAAGGATTATGGCATATATCCATATAAAAAACATAGAAAAATACGGGTGACTCGTATTTTTGCATTACGCCCTTATGTTCTTCATAGCCAAATACATCATTTATTTAATGAATCTAAAAAATCAAAATTTTCTTATAAAAGATAATGGAGGGAGTAAGAGCAAACACACCAGAAAATACAGGGACTTTTACGCCCCACCTGTATTTGACTTTTACGGATGATCCGTATTTCTGCAATACACACGTAAAAGTTTCAGGAGCCCAGACCTTTCAGCTTTCGACCATTTTGTTCTCACTAAATTCTCTCCAATTTGATTAGAATTCACAGATATTAGTTCCTTTATTTTTCTTTGTTTCGCTATTGTAAACTCTGGTGCAGATTTAATAGAGGTTATGTTTTCGTTTGTTGAATTTATCTTGTCTTTCTTTATTTGCTGTATTCCTTTATGTTTACTATGAATAAGAGTATGATTCTTGTTTTCATCATCGCTCATGGCGAGTAGACCCTCATGGTTCTAGGATTAGGGGGTTGTCTAAATAACAGATCCATCTTAAATCTCACCAACATACTTCATCATGAGAACGTTATGTGATATCAGATGAAAACACATTAGACATTTGTTTTCATTTTCTCAAACAATGTCACTTTTCAATTTCCCTCTGACCTAGTATTTGGGTGTCTGTGCTTTGTCCAATGTTCATCCTAGCATTTTCTGACCAGAGCTCACCTCCAAATTTGGACTGAAATGTATATAGTCAGTCGCTGAGACAGTTTCCTTTTAACTACTACTATTCTACCATATTTTATTACTGTTTAACCAGCTTTAATGCACACAAATAATACTAACTAGATGGATTTCTTTACATCAATTAAATAAGATGTTTTAACAAAGCAAAAAAGTAATCATGAAAACATTATATAAACTCATTCAATTGTACCCTAAACTCATGGTGAAACACATCTAATTGCTTGCATCATTTTCAATGGTACTATTTGGTATGTGGTCCATATTCACCAGAGTAATTTTATTCACAATCACATGCATTCCTATGGGAAATATCATTATACATACACATAAACTCTTTGTTAATTACATTCCCCTACAGTCTATATCAAAATGCAATACAAGTCAAAATCTTAAGCTTAAAGACCCTCTTAGTTTTTTTTCTAAACTTTCTATGAACTCTTTGGTACAAGTATGTCATCATAACATAAACTCTGATACCCTTGGCCTTACTATATGCATAAAGCATAAAAAGAATCTAGGACCACATTGGTTTAGCAACAGATGTATATGAAAATGAGAGATATATATATGATTTGCCCCATCACCCAAGAATCCACCCGCCCCCCAAAAAAGTAAAAAGAAACACATTATTGTATTGTACCTATTGATGTCATAAACAATTACTCACAAATTTATGAAATACTGTAAAACAATTGACAGCTACCTATATTGTACCCAACCAAGTTTTCTCCATAATAAGTCTACTCTCTCTATGCTTTATTTTCTCAGTCACTCATAACTCTCAATCTCATGGCTTATTCACTAACAAAAGGCTCATCAGCTTCTGGTTTCACCTTCACAGACCACTGGCTTTTGATGATATCCACTACCCTCATTTGTGGAATTCTTGGTTACTTAATCTATGATGCAATAATGGCTACTGCTTCAGAGTTGCTGCAACGTTTGTTGGTAATTTCTCCGCTGCTTTTAATCATCATTGTTCATTGGCTCTCCACTGGTAGCCAGTTGAACTTTCCCATGCCTGGATCTGAACCAAGTGCTATCCATAGAGCTGGCGGCTCTCCTTGGGGTGTTGCATTTGTCCTTTTGTTGCTTTTCTTTCTTATTTCCTACCAACCTTCCTTGCATGACCTTATTTCTTAGCATATCGCTCCTATTATTGTCGTAGTTTTGGCAGAATCGTGATCTGTTACCGTGATTTTGGAAGAATCTCAAATGTATCACGGTTTCACCTTGATTTTGCCAAAGTGTGTGTGAATCTAGACATGAGAAAATGAAGTGCATGTATGAGATATAGGGGTTTACTTTTTGAAGTTATATTATTAGCTTCTTGAATCTGTTTCTAACAAACATGAAATGGTTCCCATGTGTTCTATCTAGTATATATGAAATGAGATCATAATTAGCTTAGCTAGATTGTAGTACGATTGCAATGTCTCAGATTTTCTTAAACATCAAAGTTGCACAGAAATTAGATATCAAAACTCAGAAAACACAGCTCCAAAAAATTTAATTATCGTTACACATTTGTACATCTACAATTCATGACTCTCAATGCTAAAAATGCCTGCTAAGTGGACCTTAAAAATAACAATACAATCAAGTTAAATACCGGTGGCAAAACGGTCATCAAGATTCTCAAACACAGTATTGGATCTTCTCCATTTATCTCACTTTGTTTCTCTTTTATAGTAGTAATCCGTCATCACTGTTGAGGTTTTGTTCTTGAAGCAAATGTTTCAGCAACAAGCAGAGGGAATGCTATCGTTGCATCACAATGTACCTTAACGGTTTTAGCAGATCCTCGTATTTTCCCCCATGAAACAGCTTCATCTGGACGAGCTCCAGAGTCACTTCCGTCAAATTCTTGTGCAGTGTTAATAAAAACCGCATAGTCTGCACCATTGCGCATCATATTGGCATTGCAAATGTGATGTTTTGGAAGGCCGCCTCCTAAAATAATCATTCCTGTCTTCCTAGGATTTGCATGAACAGCTTCACCATTCATGGCCCTTATATCTTGTACTATGTCAACAATCAGACCAGGGTTGTGGAAGGAATGGAAGTACAGCATGTCACCCAATGAGCCATCAGTTAATCCTGGACAATAAACCGGAATATTGTTCTGTAAAACACCAAAGAACTTATCAATAACATTATACAATGTGAAACTAACACTCAAATTAATAAATAAGAAAATCAACATAAATAACCATGTTGCATTTTGAATGTAACACGGTAAAGGATATGTAGGAAATCATCAGAGCATGATGAAGAAAGAAACTCTTGTAAAGAATTGATTCAGAAATGAAGTAGAAAACATGTTTTGCTGAAAATCTAAGCTTGATTTTGTTCTTGCCTTGTATGCCCAGTAAAGGTAGGAGCTTTCATTATTAATTTCTTTTCCCAGTCGAGCTATTAACTTTGATGGTGTCCACAGCACATTCTGCCAAAAAAAAAAAAAAAGAAGATGATGAAGTAACACGGGAAAGAGTTCCAAGTGAGAGCAGAGTAAATGTAATTTTTCACAATTTTTTCAAATAAGTGCATTTTTAAAAGAAAAGTCTAATCCTTCAAACCAGATTAATTACGTGTTTTCAGAGTCTTCCGGACCAGAAAAAGTCTGGATTTGAATATCTACACAAAAACTGAACCATACTATTTTTGTAACGCAGGAAAAGCACAAAATAAAATACCTCATTATTTTGTTCCTTCAACATTTGATCAAAAATAGGAATAATCCAGTCCTCGAATTTGCAATAATTGTCATTAGGGACCAATAAATTACCGATTCTATTCAGTCCTTTTGAACGAAGATAAGCTCCAGGCAAAGAAAAATCTCCTTTATATGTTGGTGCAAGGCATTTTATAAGATCTTCTTCAATACCACCTGTAGTTGTAACAACTACATGAACCTGTAGAAGTGCAAAAAAACACTTTTTGTAGCAACTTTTCAATTCAATAAGTATAAGCTTATACCATAGCTTCATCAAAACCACCAGGAACTTTAAATATATATCTAGTAAAAGGATATTGCAATAGGAAATCTCTCTGTACAATCTTTTCATGCTCGATCTAATATATTATACTTAGTGTAACACCTAAGCTAATTACGAACCATCACCAATACCTATATACATGTATACTCCTGTTTAACATATTTCTACACAAACACACAACATATTAAGACTAAATTTTTTTATAGTTCCATCACAAAAACAGGAGTCCATCCATCAGTATGAAAATCTATGGGAAAGAAACAACTGAATTGGCTAAGCAAATCTTTCTTTTTCCCTAAGCGACAAGCAACATAAGCAAAATTGAAATTTAGCTTAGCAACAGTGTCAAATTACTGAGCAAACACAACATGAATGCAGACAGCAAAACTCAGAAACTTCAACTCTTTGCACACTAAGGCAACCATTTTCACAACCGAACTAACCCCCGATTTGATACTGCATAGCGTTCAACATCAAAGTTTGAACATGTAACTTGAACATATCAACCACTTTGAGATCATCTAATAGCAATCAAGTTTTTCCTTATTCAAGGAGAACCACGCTGCATCCACAAATTCAAATCTTTAGATATTAGGGTATCAAATAGGCTAAAATGCATTACCTGCCCTAATATCTGAATCCTAACCTAAAACTAACTAATTGTCAAATAAACAAAACCTATCGTTATACCCAACATAAATCAACTTCCTGGAACCTTAGATGCTAAGAACTTTTTATAAAACCAGAAAAATTCTTAATTAGAATGAATGAGTCAATGGGAAATTCTTTACTTAGAAAAAAAAACACTTACCATGTGATGCTGACAAAGGTATCTGACAACATCTCTAACACCAGAAGAAATAAGATTAGAAGTGAAACCCAAAAACACTTTACAATCAACAGATTTCCGGTACTCCAAATCCTTCTCTTCGTCACTAGAATCCTCAGCAATAGTTTCATCAACCAGCCTCCAATCTAGCTTCAAGCCCATGTTCCAAAAACACATAAAGACGAAAATTTTATAAGCAAAAAGTAAGAAAAAAAGAAAAACAAAGAAACGGGGTAGTTTAGAAAAGAACCATTTGATTAACGACTTGAATTGCATCACCGAGATTGGAAGCTTGAAACCCAGTTGTGAGCATGGATTTGAGAAGGTTTTGATAATCAACGCCGCGGTTGAAATCGTAACCCTCGATTTGGAGACACTTTCCATGGAGATTTTCTGATTCTTTGAAGACGGTGGAGTGAACTGAAGCTATAACAGTGTCTTCTTCTTGCTTTGACTCACTCATTCTCTTTCAAGATATCGAAAGTGGAACACGAGTTACACAACAACAGCGGAGTCGCAACGCCTTCGGTAGATTCTTTTACGGTCCTGCTACTTTCCTAGGTTTTATTTTGTTTTTATAGGTTTCTTTATGGTAGTGTTTTCGTTCCTAACTCGTAGGTTTTAATAATAGTTGATATTTAATTTTTATTTGTATATAAAATCACTTATTTATATTATATTTGTAATTATAGTATTAATTTTTTAATGAAAAATAATAATAAAAAATGTTTTATATTATTGGTTTTTAAGATTATCAATATCTATTATGGTTTCATTTATATATTAAAATAAATAAATTATTTTAAAACATTATTATAAAAATATGACTATTTATATTTTAAGTTTAATATTTAACTAATAATTTAAATTAATTTTAATATAAATGAATATAATAGTAACAATAGTAATGTCGTAGAAATAAAAAAATATAAAAAAATAAAAATAGATGTATTTATGTCAACAATAGTCTCATAGACCTAATAATAATAATAATATATTCAGATAACACTATTAAAAATAATAATAATAATAATAATAAAAATATAATAAACTTCAATCAAAACATTTAAAATTTTTACTATTATTATTATTATTATTATCTAGATATTAATGTAACTAATAATAATGATAAATATATTATTTTTATTAACAATACTTATAGCTCATATTCATATTTTATTCAATTCTTTTAAATAATAACACTATAGAAAATTACATTATTAATTATTATAAGGGTATTAATTATTACTCGGTAATTTTAGAATTCAACGTGTTTACTCGTTTTTTTAAAAGATTTAATAAATCTAAGAAACAAATATAAAAACAATTGTTGTTATAAAATAATAATAATAATAATAATAATAATAATAATAACATTTTAAAAGTTTAAATTTAAATTTTATCATCATTTTTATTTTTATTAATATGATTATATAGTAATAATTTTTATTAATTTTATTTATCGTAACAAAGATACTAATAATAATAATAATAATAATAATAATAATAACATTTTAAAATTTAAAATTTAAATTTCACCATCCTTTTTATTTTTATTTTAATTAGTTGATTATATTATTAGTATTATCAGCTTCGTTGCTCAATTTCTTGTAACAATTCGCAGTTTCGTAGCTCAAATTTTTCATAACCCTAACCACGTAACCTTAGAAGAAGATGAAGGTGAACACTAAAGTCTGAGCACCTTGTAATTAGCAGCTTGGTTACTCAATTGTCATTTCTCAGTAGGTGGGCCGGGTAATATATTATTTGGACTGCTTAATATTGGGCTTTAGAATAAAATAAATTGGGGTAATTTTTAAGTACTGCGGTTTGGTTTGGTTTGTGTCGGTTTCAAGATGTAAACCGCAAACCGAAACGAATCGCGCGGTTCTGTCTCAAAATGACCCAAATTGATCTGAATCAAACGTGGTTTTTGCGGTTTTCGGTTTGGTCTGGTTCTGTTTGTGGGTTTTAATTGGGTTGGTTTGGTTTTGAACACCCCTATTGGTTTCAAACCTTCAGTTGGAGCATATGTACTAATCTTAAATGTATTGCCAGGTGAAGCCCTTTTTAATTCAACATCATAAGACCACAATGGACTATATTGTTTGCTTGAGTCACCTTCAATGATATGTCTTGCTATCTTGCCTTGAAAGCTCTACACCCTGGTATCTCAGTTGCATACCTCTTTCTAACATCAACCACTACCTCACTTAACCTCATTCTAGAGTTATTCTTCAAACCATCCACAATCATTTTTGCAACCCATTCTGCTCTAGTATTTCTGTTGTAAAATTGCCTACCACACTTGTGTTTTGCAAACAATGTTTTGATCCTATATGTGGTTGATGTAAGAACCCTACTACATAGCACAATATAATCACATTTTTCTTGTCCTTGCATACTACCCTACATCTAACAACATCATTTTTTCAAACTTTATTTCCCTCCCATTCAATACATTATGTTCTAGGATAACATCCTTGAAATGTCTTAAAGAAGAGAACTCCATACCAACTTTAAAAACAAAATCTTTGCTAAAAGATTCTTCCTCACTAAACCTCAGTATGCACGGTCTTTCATCACAATTATCATCATCACCACCACCGTCAAGTTCATTTGTCATGTACTCATCCTCAATAACATGTTCCTTGCCCATTCCTTGAGTGATATATACCTTATTATCTTGCTGATTATTCCCCTTATCAGTTGCAGCAACTGGTTTAGTTTGTTCTCTATCAGCATCATTAAAAACTACATCATCCAAACCTTCATCAAAACCTGCCATTCTCTCCCCCTCACTATCCTCAAAATGAATACCTACCATTAAATCATCACTGCTATCAACACTGGATTCACTCAAAACATCTGCATTTCCTTCACTTTTCACTCCCTTTCCCCTATTTCTAAAACTTTCCATAAAGGTATGACCCCCTTCAGTTATAGACTCATAGTAAATCTCCACCTCACAATTATTTACTACTGCATACAAGGCTAATTCAGAGGCATCACCATCATCCTTAAAGGGGTTCAGGTCTTGTTCAAGGCTCTCTTGTTCATGCTTCCACCACATCTTAACAAAATTATAATCAAACTCAGGTTCAATTATATTGACTAAATCACATGCCTCAAAGAATGACCAATAATCAAGATCTTTCCCCCTAAAAGCATTCACATCCCCTATCATATCTTAGGTTCGTGTCTTTTACGAAATAACCCTTGGTGTAAAATACAACTGTGAACTTATCCATGCCCCTGTAAACATAAATTAACCTAAGTTTAATTTTTACCATTTCAGAATACACAACAACTAACCCTAATTTTTACTTTTAGTCAACAAAAAAATTAGGTCAAATTATTTATGCCATTACAACAACCAAATTAAGAATTTAATAGTAATGTGACCATTTCTACAGAAAAAGAAGGTAAACAACAATACAACGACAAAGAAACATACCTGGGACCACAAGTAAGATTCAAACACTTTCTCCTTGGGACCACTGCAACACAGCTACACAACTTCATTATCCCTTGAATACAACAAATAACTTGAAAATGACTAGGAATACTAGGGCACGATGTAGAAAATGACTGAACTTCACTAGAAAAGGAAACGATTAAGGAAAGCTAGGGCACGATGTTGAAGGTGATGGTTCAACTTGAAATGAAAAAATATCTCTCAGTTTTCCCCGTGTAAAATACATGACACATCAACTAATGAAAAGCATCCAACTGGCGCGCCATGTCATCCTCCGTTAGTGACAACTAACGGGAGAGACCATAGTTAGGGACGAAAAACTTTTGAGGGACCAAAGTTTGAAGGAAATTTTTAGAGGGACTAAACTTAGAGGTTGAGATATTTACAGAGACCTCAGACATATTTAATCATACTTTTTAACACATTTTCAACACAGATCTGGAAATCGCCAACAACAATAAACTCTAACAACAACTTTTTAAAAACATTTTTAACACATTTTCGACTTACATTCAGATTTGTTCAGGTTGGTAATGTCCGCTCAAATTGAAACGGTCTTGCCATGTTGGTTGGTGATGTTTGCTGAACTTCAAACGATTCTGATTCTCGAAGAGAAAAAATGGAGTTTAGAGAAAATTTTTAAGCTCAGAAGTTGAAATTTTTAGCAGAGGTTTAGTTGGTGGAATAAGAAGTTTTGTAGATTTGTTTCAAACCATATCAGTATTTCATGAAAAAATGGTAGTGAGATGCATGTAAAACCTCCAGCGCTGCTATTAATGTTTTATTGCTTTGGAAAAAAACAATTTGCACCAAAGACTTTTCTGAATAAAAACATCCTTTTAAGTTGTTCCCAAAACCCAACTCGTAGTTACACGAAAAATAAAAACGTGGTTCAGTTTGTCATTATTACTGTTCACGGGGTATATGAGATAAAAATGATATATGTAATATAATTAGAGTAGTTGTGTTGCAATCAAACAATAATCTAATTGGATTTAGTTGCATTTAGACACAAATTACCACTAAAATGGTGAATTGACATCCTTAGAAAGAAGGATTACCCAAATAACTAAACTTCTTATGTTATAGGTATTAATCTAATATCACAAGTTTGTTTTTAAATTATTTTTTTTTATGATATAAAATCTTTCGAAATCACTCTAGTAAAAATAAAAATAAAAAATTACTGAAAAGAAGAATAAAAAACACGCATAGAGATAAAAAAGACGGAGAGCCTGATTAGGGTACTGTTCTTCTTCTGTGAATTCTGTATTTCTCTCTCTCTCTAGGATTAGGGTTTTAACTGCCCTATTTTCTCTGTCAGCATCATCAGGTATATTCAAAATCCCGTATACGACACGTTCATCCCATTAACGCATTTCTATGCTTATGCATTAACTCTCAGTTCAGTTCTAGGGTTTTCAGTTTTACTTATTTATTTTAGGTTTATTATCTACTATCTTTTCCTTGAACTGAAAGTGTAATCTTTGATGGATAAATTGAACCATTTTGTTACAATTCCTTTTTGTCATTTCATTCCATGTTTCTGATGTAGTTGATGATGAGTCTTGCTATTTGTAGTTGTTTTCTTTCACTAGCTATGCATGTGTCTGAGTATTTTTTGTTTTGGTTTCAGGAATTGTGTGATACTTTGTAACTTTGTATAATGGTTGAAACTGGAAAACGACATCATTCACAGAGAGACCATGACGGGGACAGAAGAAATCAAAAGAGACGCGGGAATGAAAACAATGAAAAGGGTAACAATGAATTGGTTGTTTATAGGATACTATGTCCTGTAGAAGTTATTGGGAGTGTTATTGGAAAGCACGGGAAAGTGATAAATTCAATTAGGCAGGAGACTCTGGCAAAAGTCAAGGTTGTGGATGCATTTCCTGGTGCTAAGGACCGGGTTATAACAATCTACTGCAATCTTAAGAAGAAGGTGGAGATTGAGATTGATGATGAGTTCGATGATAGGAAACCTTTATGTGCTGCCCAAGATGCTCTTCTTAAGGTTCATGTAGCTATATTGAATTCCATTGAAGCTCTTAAAGATTCTGATAAAAATAATAGGAAACGGAACGATAAAGATGAATGTCAGATTCTTGTTCCTTCAAGCCAGTCTGCAAATATCATAGGGAAGGGCGGGGCTACTATTAAAAAACTGAGAAGTAAGACAAGAGCAAATGTCCAGGTTACTGCCAAAGATGCAACTGAACCAACACACTCATGTGCTATGGAGTTTGATAATTTTATATCGGTTAGTATATTGAAAATTATTAACTTAAAGCTTAATGTTTTATGCATGGGTTCATACTTCATACCATCTCTGATTGAAGCACTGTCATGTAGCATCTAACCATAAACAAACGTATGCCAATAGTATTTTATGATAGGGGTGAATGGTAAACTTAGTGGCAATAAAAGGCTATACAATCTGTCTTGGTGGTTCTAAACAATAAGCATTTAACAATATCAATTTCACGATTTTGTGCTAACTCTATTATGCATGCTTGCATTTTATTTGTTCATACTAGCGTACGATTTTGCCCCTATGAAGTACGTAACATAATATGGATGTAAAATAGCCATTTTTCATTGCTTCCTAATTACTGTGTACGTGAAGAGACAAAGGTGTCAATATACATTACTTTTTTGAAATGTGTTTATTGGATTTCAAGAATTTCAGTTATAGCTATCCTGTATCCCCTTCTGAATACTTGTTCTGTATAATATAATCTCTGAAATTATAAGCTGTAATTTCATATTGTTGAATTGAAACATATACCTTTGTTCTAAGAAGCAAATAAAATACTCTATTTTTATTGATGCAGTAAGTAACTTGGAAATCTGGAATAGATGCATTAACATGCAGGGTTAATGTTTACTTCTTTTCTAAAATTCTATTTGATCCTAAAATCCTGGACTCACATTCTCTCACATTTAACATTTAAGCATCACGCTGTCACGTGGCGGCGGACTCTTATTGTTCTGGCTAGTCATATTCATGTATCAAGTGTTAGAAAATAATAAATAAGCTAAAATTCATTAGACATAGTGATCATAGTGGAATCATTGTTTCTTCTCGAGAATAAAATGATAATCATTGTGATTAAAGTTATAGTAATTTAACCATACAACACAGTAGTATTAGATAGATCCAGGACTATGAAGAATGACCTCAATGGCTACAAAGTGCAAACTTTTTTTAAAGGTACACGTGTGACTCTTTACCTTGGTAAAAGGAAGAAACCAAATTTCCAGTCTTTTGTGAAAAATAAACTTGTGTGTTTCTAATATACGAAGCAAATTCAATCAATGCATATGAAGCACGGACACCCCGTAAGCGACTCCGACACTGACATGGCAACGCTAGTAATAATTTGAAAAAATGAACAAATTAAACGTGATCTCAAGTGTCGGTGAAGGTGTCTGATACCGACACGGACACACCTTTTTTTAGAGGTGTCGGTGCTACATATGCAATTGGTAGCTAATAAGCTAATGATTGCACCAATTTATTATTGCATACTCCACATCCTGGATCTTCCTAAGAAGCAACCCATACAGGGGTAGAATCAATAATATTTTTGATGGTTACTTCAATATGAATGTGAAATTCATTTTCACGGTATCTTAGAAGTTACTGCAATTTCTAAATCTTTTTCTAACTATATTTTAACTAATTTTTTTTTTTTTTTGGAATTTTAAAACAAGTTCTTTTGCAGTGAACTTTTTTCTCACTTCTATATTCATGCTTTATTTGAATAGATCACTGGTGAATCAGAAGCAGTTAAAAGGGCACTATTTGCAATTTCTTCTATTATGTACAAGTTTGGTCCCAAGGAGAACATCTCTCTCGACACAAATGTACCTGAAGCCTCACCCAGTATTATCATTCCCTCTGAAGTTCCAATTTTTCCACACGGTGGACTGTACCCAGCTTCAGATCCTATAATCTCGTCTGCACATGTTCCCCAATTTTTAGGCGCAACAAATGTACATGATCTGCAAGGATATGCTGATGCAGGAAATACATGGCCTCTGTACTCATCTTCCCTTCCAGTAATGTCTGATGTTGACGCTTCTCTGTCTGAGGAGTTAACTATCAGAATGTTATGCCCCACTGACAGAATTGGCCGTGTCATTGGAAAGGGAGGGAGTACAATTAAATGTATGCGGCAGGAAAGTGGTGCTCGTATTGATATTGATGATACCAAGGCTAATCACGAAGAGTGTTTGATCATTATAACTGCAACAGAGGTGCACCATCTTTCATTTTTATTGATAAACTCAATCATTGCAGGTGTTGTTCTTTGTAGGGTTTGTAACATACTTATAGTGCGTGCTTGCATAGCTTATTTGCTTGTGAAACTTAATAACAAATAGGCTGTAGCCAGGGTTTTAAATTATGGAACGGTGCATATCACCCGTTACAAAGTGGTATGCACAGTGGTTATTACCTTTTTTTCCCCGTTTTGAAGAGGTGAAAAAGATTACATACAAAACCGTGACAAAACACTGTTACAACTGGTAAAATGCCCGTTATGGACGCAGCCAGACAGAAAACACTATTTTCAATTAATTTGAGGAAAAGTGAATATCTTAAGGAAACCATAATAAAAATAAAATTTCACACTGGTCCCACTAGTGCACTGCACTTTTTTAGCACATGTTCAATCTAGTTATCCACTACTTATTTATTGCCAATTTTCCTCTCTTTTCTTGCCAAATTTCCGAAAGCTGATTTCATTAATGAACAATATAAAATCTAATTATTTAACACTCAATTGACATAATAATTGAGTTTTTAATTTTGTTAGAAATTGACACTTGCACAATCTTTGTAGTAAAAAGCTTTTTTGAGTAAAAATATCTAAACTAAATATGCTGTTGTTCAACTGGGGAAAACTTTTAGAAAAACTTTTTTTGAGTAAAAATATCTAAACTAAATATGCTGTTGTTCATCTGGGGAAAACATTTAGAAGTAGATTTTAGGTTCATTGGTTGAAGTTGTTGCTGTGTGACTAGAGGTCACAGATTTTAGTTGTCGAATGGAATCAGCCTTTCACAAATGCATGGCAAGGCTGTGTGTAATATAGGTTTGTAAAGGTTCAACTCTTTCCTATTCTCTGCGCTGGAGCTTTAAACAACAGGCTTTCATATTAAATTGGGATAACATTGATATTTGTTAAAATATTATAAAATGTCTTATAACATCTTTTACTATATTGTATTAGAGTATCTTATACTATTTCTTAGGATTGAGTCTATGTTTATATCTATAGATAGGGTAAGGATTGGTATTGAATCTTTTGAGCCAACTAAGTATCAAGTTATTATCAATAATATTCAAGGTTCTTATTATTTGCTCTCTTCTTTTAATCTAAAGTTTCACAACCTCAACAATATTTACTATTTATCTATGTTTCATTATGTTGTGGTAATTTTTATAGAAGTATTCCTTGGAATTACAAACAAGTAAGAGAAAAATCAGTTAAAACTTGATTACTGAACTGAGGAATCAAATATTTATTTCTTGGAATTTGTCGATAAGATTGTATATTTGTTTGCATTTTCTGTATTGTTTGAGCTCTCATTTCTTTTTTTAGATTTTATTAACCTATTTTAAAACTATTTCTTTATTTTTTTCCATAAAAAATTTTACAGTCTAAATCATTATAACTAAGTTTTGTTTTCTAACATTTTTATCAGTTTTATCGTAAATATCTTGACGAGGTTTGCCACTAACCTGTTTGGTGAACTCTTAATTTATTTTCCCAGAAAAATTATTATTTTTTACTGAGTAATAGATTTTGGATGACGGATATATCTTAATTAATTAAAAGATCCATGGCTAGAAATATTTAGTAGTTTTTTTAATTTTTTTAATTATTTTTATTACTTGTTAGTCGTTACTAGTTAATCACTCTTTGTTAAGTGGCAAGTGCCAGTGGATCCATCCCTTGAAACTACGAAGATTAATTCTCACTCATTCACGAAGCCAACACCGATAGGTCTACTTAGAAAGGATCAAGAAGACAAAGGAAACAAAGGGCCTTCTTCAGCAAATATTTTCAGTACAAGATTTGTACTCTTGTTTTCCCTGGGGGTGAGAGGGAGGGGAGTTCCCTGATGTTACTTAGTTTAAGATAAATTAAAATATGTTGATTTCACTGTGTTGAGATTTTGTGAATAAGATTTTGTGAATAGTTATTGAGCACTTTGTGATGTGGCAGTGAAAGTATGCAGTTTCTTTATCACTCTTCATGCGTCAAGTATTTTTACTTTTCTCCCTCTTAGTCTTAGACCTATACTGTTAATTTCAACCAGTGTAGGTGTACTGGACTTTTTATTTTATTTTTATAAGAGGTGTACTAGACTTCTAGTAAGTAATGTTAGAGCCGTA
The DNA here is from genome assembly GCA_963966055.1 of Lathyrus aphaca. Lineage (NCBI taxonomy): Eukaryota > Viridiplantae > Streptophyta > Magnoliopsida > Fabales > Fabaceae > Lathyrus > Lathyrus aphaca. The sequence goes on along the minus strand of OZ014521.1, from coordinate 84,746,534 downwards.
ATAATATTATTCAACACAAAGAGTTCTTCAAATAATTGCTTTTCATAATTAGTTTTGTGCTTGATTTTCTAATTTGTGGACTGGATAGTGCAAATTACCACATTATCCATGCTTTGGTGGAGATTATCCGTTTCCTGATATATGTTGAATATCTTGTCATATTTTATCATCTAGTGGAAAATGTTAACGTGTTTTATGCATTTTGTAGTCGCCTAGTGATCTGAAGTCCATGGCAGTTGAAGCTGCTCTACTGATACAAGGGAAGATAAGCGAAGGAGATGATACATTAGTGTCTATCCGGCTTCTAGTTCCGTGCAAAGTGATAGGTTGTATTATTGGTAAAAGTGGTTCTATCATAAATGAAATTCGGAAGAGAACTGGGGCAGATATTCGAATCTCTAGAAATGATAAGCCAAAACGTGCGGATGTCAATGAAGAACTTGTTGAGGTTTGAATAATAAGCCAAAGAAATCTTTATCACGTTTCCTGTTTCATTAGTATATTTATTCAGTAATGCCATTTGGTAGTAAAGCTTAGAACTGGTATATATATTTTGAATAAAGTAGGATAAGAACATAATTTATAGGATAGTTCCTTTGCAGAATTGTCTTAAACAGAGGATATATATTAATGATAACAATCACACACCATAACATAAAGGAAAGTCTAGAGAGACAATGATAGTAAAGTTACAAGGTTATATGCTCTTCCAAGATATTTGGGAGTCTTAGTCTCTCCCTTCCAAGATTCTTAGAGTTTGGTCTCTCTCTTCCAAGATTCTTAGAGTTTGGTCTCTCCCTCCCAATAACCAATTGATAATTTCCCCCTAAACTTTTCCCCTCTCTTTCCCTATTTATTACTGACATAGATACACCATAGCTGACAATTAACACTAAAATGTATCTGCTACAGTTATTTCTTATCCTCTCCTCTTGTATTTTGTCTAATATGTCTAACATAAAGCCTTGCACAGAATTTGTTGTGAATGTCTGATAACTAATTATGGCTGAATGAAAAAAGCTATGTTGAAAAGCAAATTTGTGAGTAATAAATTAAGACAGTTCATGAAAACCCATTTCATTTAACACTTATGATATTTATTTTATTCATTGTTCTTTCTTAGGTGGGGGGTGATGTTGATTCTGTTAGAGATGCACTAATCCAAATTATCTTAAGACTCAGAGATGATGTATTGAGAGAAAAGGACATGGGGCATAATTCTTCTATAGGAGGCGAATCCTTCTACTCAAGTGGTGCTGGTCTTTCATTCCCATCTATGTTGCCTTCTATTCCTTCTGTTGCTGCTCCACTGGTTTATGATCAGAGGGCTGAAGGTGCTACTGGTCTAAGCAGCCTGTATGGATATGGGTCTTTGCCGGTATGTTTCTCTCTCTTTTGGGGTTCCGTATGGTTGTTCCGTAACTAGCCCTATGATACTTTTCTTGCAGGCATATCATGGTTTGTTTTTACTTTTTATAAATCTTATTTATTTATTTAAGTTTTCCAAATCAAAGTTCTAGGATTATTCAATATATATTGCTTGCAAAGAAGGATAGTATTTTTAACTATATCTTGTTAAATTTCTGTCATTGTTACTAGTGGTGAATGACAGTTTATGGTAGCAAACCAAAAATATGCCATAACTGGATGGCTGATGGCTTTGTAGCCTCTGATAGACATAACCAGCTATTACATTCAAAAAGTGTCCATAAAACCAGCGTATAATAAAATCAAAACATGAAACATGTAGAATCCACTAAAATTAACATAGTTCTTAAACTTAAAATACAATGTCATAGGTCTCGTATTATAAGTTAAAGAGAAAGTAAGTTAAAAGCCATAGAGTTCAAGTAACAATAAATTGATAGAAAACTAGTTGAACTTTGATAGAATTAGAGTTTGACCTAACTCATCCCTACAAAACTGGCTTGATAGAATTAGTGTTTGACCTAACTCATCCCTACAAAACCGGCTTTTAAGGTTTGGGGTGCCACAATATATAAACCCTTTGTGGACTCTATCTTTAACCAATGTAGGACCTGGGTTTTTCCCAATAAACATAATAATAGAAAAGCATAGAATATATAAGGGTTTTTCCAATAAACATAATAATAGAAAAGCATAGAATATATAAGGGAAGAATAGCTGAAAAGAATAATAAGAGAATCTGACAGAATAGAATAACAGAGAACCCGAAATAAATAACAAAGACCGGAAAATCTATTTAACCGAAGGTGACTGAGTAGAATAGAAGAAAAATAAATATGAAAGGGATAGGCCAATAAATATGCTAACTAACTTGAAAAAATATGCCGTAACTGGATGGCTGATGGCTTTGTAGCCTCTGACAGACATAACCAGCTATTACATTAAAAAAGTGTCCATAAAACCAGCGTATAATAAAATCAAAACATGAAACGTGTAGAATCCACTAAAATTAACATAGTTCTTAAACTTAATACAATGTCATAGGTCTCGTAGTATAAGTTAAATAGAAAGTAAGTTAAAAGCCATAGAGTTCAAGTAACAATAAATTGATAGAAAACTAGTTGAACTATGATAGAATTAGAGTTTGACCTAACTCATCCCTACAAATCTGGATCTGGCATGATAGAATTAGAGTTTGAACTCATCCCTACAAAACCGGCTTGTAAGGTGAGGGGTGCTGCAATATATAAACCCTTTGTGGGCTCTATCTTTAACCAATGTAGGACCTGAGTTTTTCCCAATAAACTTAATAATAGAAAGCAAAGAATATATAAGGGAAGAATAGCTGAAAAGAATAATAAGAGAATCTGACAGAATAGAATAACAGAGAACCCGAAATAAATAACAAAGACCAGAAAATCTATTTAACCGAAGGTGACTAAATAGAATAGAAGAAAAATAAATATGAAAGGTATAGGCCAATAAATATGCTAACTAACTTGAAAAAAGACAAGAATAGATAAGCCAATGAATCCTTCATCTGGAAAGGAAGATTGCCAGATATGGAAGTGGAGAGGTGAGATAAGAGTGTATGCTGTTAAGGGTTTGAGGGTTGATGAATGTCGCATTTTTGTTTCATGGGTCATAGTTTATAAAGTGAAAGGAGCAAGTTGTGTTGCCTGCCCAATGGATAGACTGAAAAATGTATAACATAGACAGAAGATTAAGAAAGACAATGATTTCTTGACCTGAAAAAGGACGTTTCTGTCAATGGAAGGATATAGGTGAGATGGTTGTGTGTGCTTTTAATGGTTTGATGTCTAGTGAATGTTGTGTTAGCATTTCATGAGTCACAGTTTATAAATAATGCGAAAGGGGTAAAGTTCGCTTGTGCTGCCCACCTTTTTGTTTATTCATGTGCAATTATGTCATAATTGCTATGCGCACCATTAGTCCTGTCAATTGCAGGCTATTGTTATGTAGCAGAGTAGTTCAGTGTCCTGGCTTTTATAGCGGCCAAATTAGTGGATGTCCTGGTTCCTACTGTGCCACACATCATAATGCTCTCAAAATTTTCAGAAAAATCTTAAAACTTAAGGGTTAATGCCTTTTGCTTTCTTGCTTGGGATATTTTAGGGCTTGCGCGCTTGGCACCATATACTGTTAGAAAATGTTGATTTCCCCAACTCTTCATCATGCTAATAATTAGGTTTAACTGGTAAAAAACCCCTCCTTTCTTTCTCGTGCAAGCTTAGCTCAGCAGGACTATATGTAAGATCCCGGACATGATAAGAATCCTAATATTCAAAGATTATATATATACATATGGGGGCATATAAAGAGAGGTGCGAGGATTATATATTTGTCTTTGGATCAAATAAACCTTTCTGATAATAATTGGTTTTAAAATTTTACCTTTTGTAAGCACCTCCATTTACTGGCACCCTCAAATATTCAGTTTCTCACTCATGGTATCGCGCCTCACTTCTGCTTATTTCTCACACCCGTTGTTGGCGACTCAGGAAAATACCAGATTGAGAAGATAGAATATACTATTGCAGGCTAGGGCTAAATGAATATAATAAACTTGTACAAGTACAACTACAATAATGGGTCTTTTTGCACCATTAAACAGAAGTTTTTGATTTTTATTAAGAGAACAACTGAAGGTGACTTCAAATCATAATTACAATTGAATGGATCTCTTTGAACTATGCTCGCGCTGTCTCATAATTATAACAGCCAGTTGAATTACAAGTGCCAATTTTCCATTGATGCCGCTTAATTGCAATTGCAATTGGTGACATCAACATTCTCTAATCCAACCTAGTGCCATTTAATAAAACCTATTGCATTCACGCCATTCTGTGGATTCAAGATGAAAAAAAGGGAGAAAAATAGGATAGTTTGTGAGAGAGTAGCATGGAGAAAGAGAAAGATAGTAGTCGCATGAGAAAAGGGACATAATGTGCAGTTATAAGGAAATTGGGATCTCTACTAATTATTTCATCTAAGGACTAATATTTAATCTTCTCATCTTTAATTTAATGTGCCCATTGCCTTGATACAGGGAAGGTAAAACATTTGTTGCAATGTACAGTTAAATTTTATCATATGGCTCCTTAGTTAGCTGGGTTTGAATATAATGGATGAAATAGTACTGCTTTTTCTTATTTACTATTTGGGTGGAGGTAGTTGAATTGAAGAGATGGTTTGTTAAAACCGTTCCTTCTATTCAGTATTTTTACCTCCGAGGTTCTGCTTGGAGCATTTCTTTTCTAGTACAAAATGCTTATAAACTGCAGTGAATCTCTATTTCGTTCCTGTTTTGTTCCATATCTATATTCCGTTTTGTTTCAAATTGTATCCATGTTACTGATATCTTCTTTTGTTCGATTCTATATTAATAGATGGGGGAAAATGGCTATGGATCTATATCTTCATATGCTTCCAATCCTTATGGAGGGTTAGTATATATTTTTTATAAACATGGATTTAGGCCCAAACAAACATGCACAATCCCTAATTTTTCTTTCCTTAACTTCATATGAAATGATCCAATGTCAAATTGTTAATTGAGCTTGTGTTTTTGTTGTACCTTTATCGTGCACAGATTGCCTCCCCCATCAACTCGGGATATGTTGATTCCTGCTAATGCTGTTGGTAAAGTGTTGGGTAAAGGAGGGGCAAATATAGCCAATATCAGGAAGGTTGGTCCATGCAATCTTGATTTTTCCTATCGTTTATTCTATTGCGAGACAAGAGCAATTAATTTCTTTTGAATTCTTTATACTTATGATGAGATACTAGTCTATTTACTCTCCCATATCCTAGTAATACATGCATGCAAAATTTTCTTCATTTGATGTCTACTTAATGGCTTCTTGATTAATACCAGATTTCAGGAGCAACGGTAGAGATTTCTGACACTAAATCTGGCCGTGGTGATCGCATTGCCCTAATATCTGGCACACTTGAAGAGAAACGTGCAGCTGAAAACTTGATCCAGGCATTTATTATGTCCACCTGAATTGTTGAAGTTCTTTCTGGGGTGGTTTAGAAGGTGAAAAGTTTAATTATTGAAGCATGTCCTTGTTCATCTCCTTAGCTCCATAATGTTATTCTGTTGGTCGAGACAATATTCTCTAGGGTTCTTCAACTTGGATCCTGTTTCTTCCACATCAGTGGCTAACATGATTGTGCTTGATAATCCATTTCTGGTTTTGTATGTAGGAATAATAGTTCCATTCCTTTTAATTTTCTTTATCTACTCTCATCTGTGTTTTATCTTAGAAATCATGGATCTGCCTGTCCTTTCTTAATGTTTGTCTTAGACTACTGTGGAGTCATCTCTATCTCCATAAATTATTTTCAGAGGAAAACCAGGACGCTGTTTTGATTTTGTTTCTGGTTGCTCACCCTCTTATGTTGCTTTCTTGCTGAAAATATCTGCCATAATAATGCAAATGAGATGTCGAGTCTCTAGTAATCTCCTTTGTCTAGTTTCCTTGGTAATGCAAGTAATTTGGTCAAACAAGGAAGTTGTGTGGTGAATCTGAAGTATTTCAGAATACTCTGGATGGTTTTCTTCCCCTGATTCTATTTCTGTATCTTGCAATTCTGCCGTGCATGATGGTATTTGCAACTAGACATAACCATTTCCTTGTTGTCTCAGCAAGCGTGATTTATTATATATATAGAGAAATGCTTTAAGACAGATCTTATTTTGTCAAATAAAATAAATTCGTTAAGACAGAGAAGATAAATACTGAGGCAGTAGGATACAGCGTCCTCCTCTTCTTTAGTGTATGAGAATACAAAAAAAATCATAGATAAACATTGTGAATTGGCGGTGTCAATATCATTTGGCCATTGAATGATGGATGAGTGGTATCCTCCTTCCTTCCTACTTATCCTACGGTGGCCCTATAATGAGAGACTTCTTGCAGTTTTTTTTGCCATATAGCACTGCTCATACTTTTATCTGAGAAGTGTATTACGTAACTTGTGTATGTGTTTTCATTTCTTACCTGTCTTGCGCTGGATATCACTTGGCTAGGAATATTTAGTTCCTGCTACATATTATAGGGGTTAGACCATAATGTATGTCGACCCCAAGTGTGATTTTCTCTGGTTGGCCTTTTGACTTTGAGTCCTTACAATCCTCACATGAAACTCAGTTTGACAGCTAAACAATGCCTCACCACTGCTGGCTTTCTCATTATTATTGTCTGGTAATCTCTTCCAATATGATTCAAAATTGTTTCATTTGATTCCTAAATTCTTTAAAGGGGGGACGGCTCAGAAATTTATTTAGTGATCTCTATCTCTGCTCCTAACTAAATTTGGATTAGAGTTAATGACTTTTAGTGACCTTGACAATATACAATTCTATTTCAGCGACTTCACCCAAAACAAAAGTAAAATCTGTTTGAATTAGCTTAGGTTTATTCAGATATTGCTCTGTATAGTATGCCTATTTTTAGGGTGCATTCAATAATCTTATTTGAGCTGCATTTCCGTAGCATCCATACTGTTATCTTCTAGTGAAACATTGTCTCATCCAGATTATTTGTTGACTTGATTTTTATGTCAGTGTGCTCAAAGCTCCCATTCTCCTTTTAAATGTGATGGAGCGCATTCTATCTTTCTTTCTATACAGCTAATTAGATATTTGACTAGTTCTGTCTTCATTACTGTCCATTCTCCTTTTAAATGTGATGGAGCGCATTCTATCTTTCTTTCTACAATATACAGCTAATTAGATATTTGACGTAGTTCTGTCTTCATTACTGTCCATTCTTTTCTCTCAAACTTTCATCATTATTCGGTGAGGATGTCTGGTTTATTGAGTTTGGTCATCAATATAACTAATAGATTGATATTATGCAATCAAATATTTTGACTTGGAGGTGAATCCGTCTATTCTTTCTTTGAAAGCCGGAAGGGTTCTTTGAGGGTAGTAGAAGCATACTGAAAGCTAATGTTAGAAATGTTAGTTCTTAATTTTTGTATGTAAAGTTACTTTCATTTTGTTCATTAAGTAGTATAGTCAGTAGACAATATTCATAAACTTCATGATTGTCATGATATGTATGATAATGTATTATTATAGTGTTTAGAGTTGTGAACCATTTTATAAGTATGTGACTAACGGTAAAAGCTTGAGTAGTTGTAAAGAGGGTAAAAAGCTCTTTTAGTTTGAGTTATGATACATTTTCTAAAGGGAATTAAAAAATATGATGCATTTTATGGTGGTATTGATTTGAATTTTGGTTTCAAAAAATTTAAAAATTGACTCATTAGATCTTGAAGGGTTAAAGGAAGTTATGTCAAGTAATATAATATTAGACTCTTGGATGTGTGTAGATTTATGGATGCTCTTTCTTCTTTTATACATACATACATACATTAGTCTCAATCATTTTCAAAATCAAACCTAGTCTTAACATTGTCACGGCCAGTTGCAATCTTAACTACTAGTCTGAGGGTAAGGTTCACAAGTAGAAAATACTTGTCTTTTTTACTTATTCTTAATCATCTTTTTGGGTGGATGAATATCCATTTTTAGGATCACATAGACATCTACTATGACTATGAATATAATGTACACTTAAATATTAAATATTATAGGAGTAAAATTAAAATAGAATGATGATTAGACTTTCAAGTATTTTGGAGGCAAAGGTGGTATAAATAAACGATGATGAGACTTGTAGATAAAACCTCTTCACCCGAATATTTTTTTGGAAATTTTATTTTGGAATATCACAATACATGTTTGATCTAATAAATCTCCGTTTTCCTCCATGATGTCATTTTTTTTTTGGTGTTTAAAACAAAAACTCATGATTGATACATTCTTTTTTACATAGGGAAATCCGATCATGATTAAAATAGCTTTTGAAATTATCAGATATAATTCTCTTATTACGCGCCCCAAATAGATTTCTAATCATGAAAAAGAATAGGAAAACGCAAATGATTTTAATTTTTTTGCTCAAGTCTGTAAACTCAAGTACAATCACCGTTAAAGGTTACAAATTAATATGCATTTGATATATTTTAAAAAAATTGATGGATCCCAAACATATGTATGAATTAGACAAAATAAAAATGTACTTATTTTATTATTTACGAAAAATGTACATACTGTGTTTAACAAGTTCAAACACCTCATATTAACGTCCTTTCTGTTGGACTTAATTGATTTCTTTTTAAAAAATTGTTATTGAAAAACTTTGGTCTTGAATTTCGATTATCCAAATAGTAAAGACTATTCCATTCTTTAGCACTTTCAATCACCCTTTCCAAATTCTTGTCTAAACTACACAAGTTATTATAGAAGATAACATTACAAGAAAGGTGATTTGTGAGTTTTGTAAGGATATTAGGTCCATGGACAGTTTTTTGGATGAGAAGGAAGTTGTTTAGGGTTGTGGATAAGTTAATTCAATTTTTGGATGAGAAGGAAGTTGTTTAGGGTTGTGGATAAGTTAATTCAGACATTCCACTAACCTTTTTATAATTATAAAGGTACAATCTAATATATGATAAGGATAATAAGTGTCTGGGCAGAGGTGTCAAGTGATGCGTAATTTTAGAATCTAATAAATATATATATTTTTTAAAATAAATAAATATTTTTTCAGAAAATAAATATATTAAAAAAATTCCAAAAGTAAATATATATTTTTTTCGGAAAATAAAAATAATTTTTTTTTCTGATTTTTTTTTATTTCAAAAAATAAAAAATAAAATTCTTTCAGTTTTTTTTTTCAAATATAGAATTATTTTTTTGAAAATATTTGTTTTAAAATTTATTTTTTATGAAATTAAAATAATATTTTAAAAAAACTAAAAATTAAAAATTGTATAAATTAATTATAAACTATTTTATAAATATAAATTGATTTTAAATTAATTTTAAATTGAATTGAAATTATTTTGACAATTTATTATATTTTTATTAATAGTAATTACAAACTGAATCGATAAACACCCCTACTTCTACTTAGTTGAAGCCTATGCCAATTGGATAGACTTTTTTTTTTTTTTTTTGTAAAGATAGAAAAATATGAGAGAAATCTATAATTACGGTAAAACTTGGTTTATGGATGTTTCAATTATACCCTTTTTAGTAAATTTCAAATATTTTTTAATCAACTGTTATACTATGATAATGATTTATATAGATGTTTGATTCCATTATTTATCCGGGTTCGGAAATGCCGTGTATGATGGAAATAAACTATAAAAGAAGATAACTTTGTTTATTATTTATATGTTATCTGCCAAGTTTTACTTACGTCAGTCAGATCAATCAACAAGCAACATTATTTCGAAACAATTTCATACAATTGAAACATATCTCAATCTCGTTCATGGCTGCCACACGACAAGTTCAATGTTTGATGCGAAGAGTTTGTAGAGGTTCTAGAACATTCTCTGTCGCCACACAATCCAATGCTTCTTCCTCTTCACAAACAATCATCGACAAAGAACATCAACACAGTGCCCACAAGTACGTTTCTTTTTCTCTCGTTTCTCCCTCGCCAATTTGCATCGATTGTTAATCAGTTTCTCTTTGATTTGCAGTTACCATCCACTTCCCATTGTTTTTGCTAATGCTAAGGGAGCATCTGTGTGGGATCCAGAGGGAAACAAATACATTGATTTTCTATCTGGATATTCTGCCGTTAATCAGGTACAATTTCAATGGATCTTGGTGATTTTTTTGTTCTCAAATTAATGAGATTGGGAATTTGGTTGTAATTTGATATGACTCTTTTTTCTTAGGGACACTGTCATCCTAAAATTCTGAAAGCCTTACACGACCAGGCGGATAAGCTGACGGTGAGCTCTCGTGCGTTCTATAATGATCGGTTTCCGCTCTTTGCTGAGTATTTGACATCCTTGTTTGGTTATGATATGGTACTTCCTATGAATACTGGTGCTGAAGGTGTCGAAACAGCTTTGAAGTTAGCAAGAAAATGGGGTTATGAAAAGAAAAAGATTCCCAACAATCAGGTATAATAATTGTAATTCCTTGTTTTGAAATATCTTATATGCCAGCATCTGATTTATCATGTGATTTTTTATGCTAACTGTTACCTCATTCCAGGCTCTTATTGTCTCGTGCTGTGGCTGCTTCAATGGCCGAACATTGGGTGTCATATCTATGAGTTGTGACAATGAAGCTACCCGCGGTTTTGGTCCTTTAATGCCCGGACATCTTAAAGTTGATTTTGGTGATGCAGAAGCCGTTGAACGAATTTTCAAAGGTTCTGAATTGTTCTATGCAGTCGCTTCATTTGTTATCTATATCTTTTGCTTAGCATGACATATTTTTGATATTTATTAATTGGATTTACTCCTTGATGAACTGCAGAAAAAGGAGACCGGATAGCTGCATTTATTTTAGAACCTATCCAAGGGGAAGCTGGGGTATGTTCTGTGGGAATACGTATTTGATTAGCCCGAAACACTCCATATGTTCCTTTGTATGATTTACCGCATAGAACATGTTGAACTTGTTTTCTTTTGAAAATTTGTCACTTGTTTTTTATGTATTTATCGACCATGTGAATTTCAGTGTTACTTCCGTTGTATGTTTTGATCCATTCATGCAGTATAATAGTTTGCTTGCGAGAATGTGCATTGTGACATGTCCTGGCGACTTATACAGTCCTAGTGAATTTACATTTTCATCTAGTTTGGGTGTTTTTGTTTCTTCTTGATAGTCCATCTTCCACCGGCTTTCTTTTCTAATGTCATCTAATTCATCTGTCAAACTGGTTCTTTTTTTTTGTCTGTTGAAGGTGGTAATTCCCCCGGATGGCTATTTGAAAGCTGTTAGAGATCTTTGCTCCAAATACAATGTGTTGATGATTGCCGATGAAATACAAACTGGATTAGCAAGAACAGGAAAAATGCTGGCTTGTGAATGGGAAGATGTTCGTCCAGATGTAGTGGTTAGTAACCACCTTTACTTGTTGTTAAGTCTATGTATCTCTTTATTCATTCACAGTACTTCGCTAAAAACGTCATCTTGTCATGACATGGTTAACAAAATGTGTTGCGACTCATTGCAATTTGATTGAGCATCCTTTTAATAGTCCTGTGTTTGCAACCCTTTTCTGATGTTATGTTTCCTTTTGGTGCCACTAACAACTAATTTTTTAAACTGTCTTTTGATTCAGATTCTAGGGAAAGCATTAGGTGGAGGAATTTTACCAGTTAGTGCAGTTCTTGCCGACAAAGATGTGATGCTTTGTATTAAACCTGGACAGCATGGAAGGTTTAATTTCATAATAATTATTTTAAATACTTGTTTTATTTAATATTTTCTTGTCAATAGTTGTCAAACTTATAAGGTTCTTTTGGAACCTGAAATCTTAAGCTAATACATAGTTTGTTTTGTTCGGGTTGTGTGATTTTTGCTTGTTAGTTTTGTTCCAGTTGATTTGAACATGTGAAAGGTTTCAAAAAGGTATACTCACAGTGAAATTTGTTCGCAGTACTTTTGGAGGAAATCCATTGGCTAGTGCAGTTGCCATTGCCGCACTTGAAGTGATCAAAGAAGAGAGACTTACCGAGAGGTATCAATATCCATTGCACTATCTTATACTGTCAACATATATACTTTTTATTACACCGACTCCAATCGTGTCTTCGCAAGTATTACTTCGAAGTTTGAACCGTTCTCTTTGAGATATTGATGTTTAAAGCATGCAATTGGTTTCTTGCTATTGGATAGATCTACTAAATTAGGAGGCGAGCTTCTCGGTCTGCTGCATAATATTCAGAAGAAACACCCGGAGCACATAAAGGAGGTGCGGGGAAGAGGTTTGTTTATTGGAGTGGAGCTTAACAGCGAAAGCTTGTCTCCCGTGTCAGGCTTTGAGTTATGCGAAAAATTGAAAGAAAGAGGAGTTCTTGCCAAGTCAACACACGACACAATTATTCGCTTCACTCCCCCACTCTGCATAAGGTAAGAAAGTGATGCAAACAATTATAACTACGTCTAAGTCGAAGTCTGGAATACGTTGTTCTAGGATTTGTTTTAACATGAAGTGATCTTTGCAGCGCGGATGAGATTCAACAAGGTTCTAATACGTTGGCTGATGTGCTGGAAATTGATCTACCATTGTTGAAGAAGACGAAGCCAAAAGACGCCGTTCCTCTAGCTGGGCCTAGTCCATGTGATCGGTGTGGTCGACTCGTGTATGGTTAACAAGATAATGAATGGTCTAGGAATTTAATGAAACTTCTGTCTGGAAAAGGATGTCTCATAGATGATCATAAATGTTGTTTTATCTATAAACCAAATGAAATTAATAAAACTTACCATATCATGTGCTGGAAATTGATCTACCAATCTTGAAGAAGATGAAGCCAAAAGATGTTGCTCCTCCAGCTGACCCTAGTGTACGTGATCGTTGTGTTCGAGTCGTATATGGTTAATAATGTATTCATTAGTCTATGAAATTTATAAAAATTTTGTTTGGAAAAGAATATCTCATGGATGATCATAAATTTTGTTGTTAAATGATAGTCAACATGATCCTCAATACCAGGAAAGTCTCCCTGATGCACTTGAACAAACTACCTAGCAAAATTATCATTGCCTTGGTGATCAAGTAACTGAAGCATATGAGTTAGTTAGAAGCTTTATTTCACTTTGTTACATAGTTAGAGTTTGTTAGCCAATAACAAAGTTAGTTAGGCTTAACTGATTTTATATATTGTAAGTTAGCTTCTGTTGGGCACGCTCGACACATCTCTCTTGTGAAGCTAAAAACAAATTTGATTGGGTTGATGAAACAATTCTAGATCTAACTAATTTTGATCCAAGTTAAAAAACAATTTGGAATGAATTAAAGGTGATTTCAACTGGATAGCAGAATTCAGATGAAAATCTATAGTCTCAAGCAGGATTCTCAATCTGTTTAAGTGTTTTTATTATTTAAATGTACTTTGAAAACAACTTGAATTCTATCTTCCAATTCTAGTTTTGCTAATGTCGATAGAATAGATTGAAAATCTATTTTAATATACTAGATGATAGATTCTGATGCAAGTAACATTAACTCCCTTATTGAACAATACCTGGTCTATCTAACCTATAAATCCCCCCTCTTACGTGCAATACTGCTATTCAAAATAATCTTTCAAAATCTTTATATCTATTCTCTAATGTTTGTTTTTATTCTAAAATTTCTCTTAACCATTACAAATATATTAATAACATTACTAGTACTTTTGAGCCTTACCATTTGAGAATTTTTTTAATGCATTTCATTATTCCATTTGTTTCTTAACCACCACACAAAAATACATAAATACTTTTAGATTATAGAGATGTATCTTCGGACGCACTAAAAGATCAGTTAACATTAAAATATATCAAAGATATATCTCCAAAATATTTTGGAGGTTAAATCGCGTTAGACACTTCTCATTCCTCATTTCTCATTTTACTCAAACTAATCTTCAAACTCTCAAAATTTTCTCTGCACCAACTCAAAACTCAATCATTAAGGTTTAACGGAACTTCAATCATCATCTCTAACATCAAACCATTCCTAGACACCATGTTTTCTCTGCTCCTCCTGCCTTGACACGTAGACAAATATATGAGATGTTTGATGATTATGAGTAGAACTGTCGAAATGGGCTATCCGACCCTAAACGGGCCGGTCTTGATGGGCTCAGGCTTTTTAGGATTGAGTAAAAAAAGACCATTTCTAACATGGACTCGAAAATTATTATCTGAGTCCGGTCCTAGATGGGCTTGACTACCCGGCCCTAAATGTTTTTTTTTAATAAAAAATAAAATTAAAATGTCATAATATTTATTATAATTAAAATTGAAAATTATATTATTTTAAACATAATACATTTTTAAGGACTATATTATCTTTTGTAAATACTATAATGTATTTTTAAATACATTACGTATCTAAATAGTATAAAATAATACTCAAATATTTAATATAAGATAAATTAGTATTAAATATGAGAAAAAAATGTTGATTATATTAATGTATAATATTTAAAAGTGAATGATTGAATAAAATAGAGTTAAAATTTAGTGAGTTGAGAAAAACCAATGTGTTATTTTGGAGTAAGACAATATGAATATTAATATAATTTTTTTAAATTTATACCGATATGGGCCTAATGGGCTACCCACGACCCATTTGGGCTAGCCCTAATGGGTAGCGAGCAGGCTTTTTAGGGTTGGGCTAAAAAACCCTGAAAAATATGGGCTCCAATTTTAAGGCCCAAGTCCAATGATTTTCGGGCCTGACGGGCCGCACATGTGGGCTAGCCCATTTGACAACTCTAATTATGAGAGTCACCTGGTACCAGAGTAGGCATGAGCTACCATAGTTGAGAGTGACCTGAGCTACGTTGAAGGGTACATCAGATGGTTCTTTAGGGTGTCACATCCATACATGGTGCATGATGCTTCTGGAGATCCGCCGAGGTCAGCTCATCATGAGATTCTAGAGGAGGATCAAACATAGTTCATACTAATGATGTCTTGCCTAAATGTCGTCACATAATGCAAATTACGCAGACATACATTGACAAATGTATCTTGATGAGTTTGATGTGAGGTAGGTCCTAGATGCGACCATGATGGAGGCACAATGAATATTGTTGTACCAGAGACATCGTTGGAGGACATGGACATTGATGGTCGAGGAGGTAGATGAGGCAAAAGAGGTAGATGAAAGGTAGTTAGACATACACAATAATGTGTTAATATATAATAATAGTACTTTGGTCTGTATTTTATTTTGACATCATGATATTGTATTGATCTCGATTGTATGACATTTTCGACATATATTGGTATTTTATTTATGTACGACATTTTTGGACCATCTGAAATTATGTACATCTAATTTTTATTTTCGATTGTATGGTATAGTTTAAATCTTCATCTGAATACAAATAAACAAAATATAACATGAAAGATCAAGTTCTGATACGTTACGTAGATGTATCTCCGATTTATTCACAAAGATGCATCTCCAGTCCAATTTAAGTATATAATGACTTCTGCTTGTGATGTATAGCACATTTTAAACTATTACAGAGACGCATCTCCAGAATATTTCAACGTTCATTCAAAATTTGGTGCGTCCGGAGAAGCATCTCCGAAAACTAGGGACATTTAAATAGTTTTGCGAGGTGGCTAAGAAACATAAAGGATGCATTAGGAAATCCTCTACCATTATAAGAAAGTTTTCCACCACAATATGGGTAAAGGTAATATATGATGAATTGCAAGCCCTCAAGTAGAATAATACTTAGATAATCACCACACTTCTCCATGGTAAGAAACCAATTAACTCTAAGTAGATTTACAAGATTAAATAACACTAAGGTGATGTTAGACGAAGGCGACTTATCTGGAAGAGACACATATCGATTCGTCTAAACCGAACCGCTATCGAAAAGCTCGGATATGTGTATATGAAAATCAATTGAAGTTAATGATAAGAAATTGAATCAAAATGTTTCAATTGCAATACCTTTAAATATACCCATAAAGTAACACTATTTCCAATGATAAATCACAAAAAATACTATTGAGACCAACTATCGAACACCTTGTGTGCAATCGATTTTGTTAGGTTGACACATGCATCAAAAATCTTGAAAATTTACATTGCTTTCTATACAAACGTGTTCAATTAGGATCTTAATTTATGTATTTTGGATGCTATTTTGTGTATTTATGATATTTCTTTATGTAGTTTGGTGTTACTTTGTGTATATTGCGTGATTGGTTTAGTCAAAGATTTAAAAAGGGTAACAATTCACATGTTTGTTAACTTAAAGGACCAAGTAATGACAAAACAAACTTAAGGGCCAACATGTTATAGAAAAATAACTTAAAGAACCCCTAGTGTAACTATGCCATATATATATATATATAAAATCTTTTCAGTTGATCAGAATCTTGGTGGGTCACAGATTGTATCTTCGATGCTGGATTGTCGAGGAGAAGAAGGTGGTGTACATGCAAGACAATCCGATTCCAAGTAAGAATTGGCAGAAGAATGAGTAAGTACGAGAGAGAGTATTGTTAGAGCAAAATTTGGATACCTGACCCTCTCATGTGAGAGGGTTTATATGGTGCCCCCAACGCTTGACCATTGGTCCCTATTTTGGTCTGAACCATGGATCCCCAAAAAACAGGTCACTTCCAAAAACTAGCCTTTAGGATGGGCATACCTTCTTGGATCAGGGTGTGTCGAGCAGGATGTGATACCGAGCAGGAGCAATCCGAGGTTGTTTTCGGGGGACTTTTCCACAATATCTGGCAGAAGTCGTGAGAAGGGCAGAGGTAGAAGACCATGTTCAAAGTTGGTCGGTCACCTCTCCCTGGATGAAGGGCAGAGGGAAATCTGGTCCCCTTTGTCCTTGATGGGTTGGATTTGGACTGTTGGGTCGTCTTGGATGCAGAAGTGGACTGGGCCATGCCTAGTCATTGGGCCAGTCCAGAACAGGAGCCCCCCAAGTTGTTGCTTCTGATCATAGAAGTCATGACTTAAGGGAAGCTCACTATCTGGGAAATAGATCTCATGGTCGGTAAGCCCATGGACGTATGCTCGATTGGGGGCGGGTACGAGCCATTCTGGACGTCACGGCTTGCCCGACGTACATGGAGATTAATGGGTGACGGGAATGAAAAGGTTTCTGATGTGTGTGTCTCAAGATGCGTGCTCATTTAATATGCAATGATGGCTACCATAGGTCTTCTATAGGCAATTATGACGCCATTTGCATGCCCCTAGGTCGCACATGCTCGTCCACGTGCTTGGGAGTGCCTATAAATAGGACGCTGCTTGTTACTTTTTCACTTTTCACTTACGAGTCTCTCTGCTCAACACTTTTTCAGTTAAGGGTTCTTGCTTTTAAGTCATCAACGGTCGTCAACCGCCACTCCAACCGAGGACAAACCTTATAACACGCTTACCAAATTTCAAAAACAAGTAAGTTCTTGGATACTTCTTCCTTAGGATAATTTATTGTTTTTATTGGTGTATAATGCATGTGGTTTAGTGTAAACACCTAGGATTTAGATAACTTTGGTGGAACTATTGGTGGTCCATGGTGAAGTTGCCATTTTTGGTGATGGCTCGACCGTGCCTGGGCGTAACATAATTAGTTTTTCCAACATTTTGCAGTGCCGTTGTGGAGAGATGAGCCTGCGATGGGCGTATTCTTGACATTGCGCGGCGGCTCTGGTTGAAGTTCAACCAGAGTTCTGGGTTTTGTCTTCGAGGAAAACCTATTCGGCATGGGTTCGAGAGTTTTCCGATCACGAATCTCTCTCCATGTGACAGCTTCAGGCACGTCCTCAACATCTAGGGTGTTTTCATTTTGAATAAGGTCTTTGGTCGGGGACATTGTCCCCGCTCCTCAGCATGCTATTTCACTTGATTAGTAGTGGAAGGGTGGATTTGA
Organism: Lathyrus aphaca; assembly: GCA_963966055.1. Taxonomy (NCBI): domain Eukaryota; kingdom Viridiplantae; phylum Streptophyta; class Magnoliopsida; order Fabales; family Fabaceae; genus Lathyrus; species Lathyrus aphaca. The sequence continues at coordinate 84,728,612 of OZ014521.1, read as the reverse complement.
TTATCTCATCGAATTCACATTTTCTTCGCCACTTTTCACCTGCAAAATGTCTAGTGATTGTGACTATGTGTCTATGTTCGAGGAGGAGCTCTTCGAGGAAATTACGTCGACCGCCAGCAGTGCTGGTGAGACCACCTCTGATCTGAACAAAGAGAATCAACATGAGGAGGTGATTCCTGTAGAAGAATGGGTCGCTCGAGAGCCATTAGACATTGGACCAGTCTACTCCACTACTTTGGTGGGCGCCACCACGTCCATCGGGGATCCTTCGGACTAACATGTCGTGTCAATCGAGGAAGAGGACATAATATGATCGCATTACAAAGGATCCAGTTTTTCTATGTACGAGTATATTTTCAAAGAGCTTAAATTCAATCTCCCCTTCGCTGATTTCCAGGTGTCTGTGTTTTGGCATCTGGACTTGGTGCCGTCTCAGATGCACCCAAACTCCTTCACCTTCCTCAAAGCATTCGACATGACCTGTGATTTTATAATGATCGACGCTACTCTCCCCCTCTTCTTCCATGTCTTCAACATCCATAGGCAGTTTGTGTAGGGCCAGTAAGAATGGGTGTCGTTCAAGCAGAAGAAGAATATTTTCAAGGCTTTCTCAGAGTCGATCAGCACTTTCAAAGACCATTACTACTTGGTGGAGCCTTTGTCGAACAAAGCGAGGGATTCCTTATATAATTGAGAGGATGATGTCGATGAGGATGAAAATATGGTGGTCGAAGAATTGTGGAGGAATGTTTAACACCCTTCTAACCCCACTAAATAAAACACAATAATCACTTAAATAAATCAGAGTACATCTCAGAAAGGTGCCACATTTTCTTCATAAAATGTCTTAACATTTTTGCTCCGTAACACGGGCTTTCAATATATTTAGAATATTCACTTCTTTTATAAATTAATAATCAAATTAAATTTTTCTGTGGAATTATAACTTCATTTATTTCATTAAAACATCAAGACCTTAGGTCATTGTCAACTATCATCATTAACTAAAAATCAACATCTAGTAACTCATAAAAACCATCCTAACAGACAACATAATATTCACTTAAGCGTGTCCCACCCGATGTTACCTCTACCAGAGCAAGACACCATACAACTCTACAAAAAATAGGCTAAACAACTCCAAGCTAGAACTTCACGCACTGCAAACTAATCTTTGTTATTTGCACGTTACCCACATAGAGGGAACATTCAAACATGCATGGTGAGTAATCACGAATCAATATAAACGACATAAAGTAAAGATAATCATGCAACATCCATCATATAGCAATACATCATAATTATCACCCATCACATCATAAAACTCATCAAACATCAACTCAACACATATGCATCATGCTATGCCACCAAAAATGAAATGCAACTTCATAAATGCATGTGGTACCGAATTCAATATGTGATGGATACTGGGCCATCTACCCTCCACAAGGGAGCATAAAATAAACAACATAAACAACAATACCCCAATCCACACAATGGTATTGAAGCCTCCATCATCATAAGTATGCCATGAATGCAACGATGCAATAATATTAACATAATCAACATAATCAACACTTGCATCATCATTCATGTAAATATTCATCATACTCTTCATACGACATCTATACATCAGTCATGTAATCTATAAACATATACTCATCATCATATAGCAATCATAAACATCATATTATAGCATCATAACTCCATTTCACACCCAATCATCATAATTCATTTGACCGTCATGTTCGTCACATAGTAAGTATAAACATCAAAATATTCACATTATCTATTTATTCCGTCATAACATCATTATAGTATCATCATTCACATAATTCATACCATCATAAGCAATCAACACATAATCATCATATAAGTTCAACATATAATTAACTTACATCTTAACTTCATTTTTATCATGAAATGATCACTAAAACATCAACATAAATCATGGAAACAAGTATAATACATCACAACATCAATACATTATGTCTACACATCATTAGATATTTTCCTGCAATTAAATCATTAAATTTTCACCTCTAGGTCTCGCTAAGCGAGCTACTTACTGCCTTGAGAAGGCGAGTTTTTCCATCTGCTTGCTAAGCGAGCATATGCTCGCTATGCGAGCAACGCGATTTCGGCCTCCGAACCTTACAATGACAACAAACTTCCTGCTAAGATTATTCACTTAAAAACCAGTTTTTCACCATATATACTCACAAATTTCACTACATAACCTATGACTAATCCACATACATCATTTACAACACACAACACACATCAATTCATCAATAATCCCTCAATTCTACTCATCAAAACTCTACATCAAGAACATTGAAAAGCGATACTCCTCATACCTTAAAATGCCGCTTCTTACGATTTCTTTTCAAATTTCGCCAGAGATTCTTCAAGCCCTAGCCTCTTCTCTTTGTTCCTCAGAGTTTCCTCTATTCTCCTTCAAACACGATCGTGAAAACTGATCGTATCCCAAAACCCTCAACTTCCTTTTGTCAATCTTACCCTTAGGACCACAAATACTCTTTTCCAACTTTCCCCTCAACTTAGTCTCCACAATTGACCAACATATCCCCAAGACCTCTAATTATTTTAATTTAATTAAATAATAATAATTTGAATAATCTAAAATAATTATCCTTAATATTACTATTTACTAAAATAATTTCAAATAATCTCATCATTAATACGACAACATTCAACAAACACCAAATAATCGACAATAACAAGCTACACAATTAAATCATGAAATCAGGCATTACAACTCTCTCTAACTTAAGGAATTTTCTTTCTCGAAAATGTACCCGAAGAAAACAGAGTCGGATACGACTCCCTCCTTTGATCTTCATGCCCTTAAGTCAAACACACAAGCCATCAACAAACCCTTCAAATACTAGATACTTCTTTATGTCTGACCATCCGCCCGCGATTGATAAGCAGAACTCAACCTCAACTTAGTACCCAAATCATCTTGTAAGTTCTTCTAAAACCTCAACATAAATCAAGAATCTCTATCCGAAGCAATACTCGACAGTATCCCATGCAACTTCAAAATTTACTCAATGTACATATCAACTAATTTTTGCATAGAAAGACTAATCTTCATCGGCAAGAAATGAGCTGACTTAGTCAATCCATTTACGATCTTTGGCAAATCAAACACGCATACGCAAACTCAGTAATACCCTTCCTCATAACCGGCCACCCAAGTAACTTATACAAATCCAAATACATCTTCAAAGCACCAAGATGAATGCTCAATCTACTTCGACATCCTCCCTCTAAAATACTCTTCTCAATTCCTGATACAACTAGAATACACACTCTATCACGAAACCTCATCACATCATTCTCATCAATTCGGAATTCACATTTGTTACCCTGGTTAATCAAGGTCAGCTGATCCACCAACTTCAAATCAAATTGTTCTCCTTCTCGAATTTATTCCATAATATCATTAGTCAATTTCAATGCTCCTAGGTACATATTGTTAGAGGCCGTATAACACACTAAGCCCATATCTCTGAACTACTCAATCATTTCAAGTTCTCTCACCATAAGCATCGACATATGCATTGTCTTCCGCTTCAAAGCATCTTCAAACACATTTACTTTAACTAAATGGTAAATCAAGTCAAATATAAATCCTTCAATAATTCCATTCGTCTCCTCCATCTCATATTCAACTCTTCCTACTCAACAAGTGCTTCAAACTCTTATAATCGTTGAACACCTCAATTCTAGATCCAAAAAGATAATGTTGTCAAATCTTTAACACAAACACCACGGCTTCCAATTCTAAATCATGGGTAGGATAATCCCTTAGTGAACTCTTAATTTTTCGGAAGCATTAGCAACCACTTGACTATTTTGTATCAACACTCCACCAAGACCCATCTTTGAAGCATCACCAAAACCACAAAAGACTCACTCAGATTAGGAAAAAATCAATATTGAAGCTGTCGTTAACTCCTTATTTAGTTCCACAAAACTTTCCTCAGACGCAACATCCCACACATACGTCTGACCCTCCCGAGTCAACTAGGTCAACAGTAATACCGATTTAGAAAAACCTTCAATAAACCTGCGATAATTACTTACTAATCCCATAAATATTCTTAGTTCAATGACATACTATAAAGTCTCTTACTGTATCACAACATCAATCTTAGAAAGATAAAAAATTATTGCACCACTAGAAATCACCTGACCAAGGAAACTTACTGCCTACAACCATAACTCACAATTCGACAATTTGGCATGCAACTTCCTTTTTCTCAATACTTGCAACACAATTTGTAAATGTGTTGTGTGTTCTCCTTTAGACTTATATATATATATATATATATATATATATATATATATATATATATATATATATATATATCTATATATCTATCTATATATCTATATCTATCTATATATATATATATATATCTATATCTATATATATATATATATATATATATATATATATATATATATATATATATATATATATATATATATCAAAATATCATCAACGAAGACAACCACAAAATTATCCTCTAATACTCATGAAAAATCCGATTCATATACTCCACGAACACGCCAGGTACATTGGATACACCAAACAACATAATAGTGTTCTCTTAGTGACCGTACCTCGTCCTTATAATCGTCTTCGAAATATCCTTAATTTCTCATTTTATCACCAAATAGGCTATCTCACTAATATTTATAATCACCTCAATTACGTCACAACAACATTATTAACAAATCACCACAATAGGACTTCATAATAAACATCATGTTTATCAAAACACTCATATAACTCAACCATAATGTAGTTTATCACTTACATCACTAACTAACCGTCATATCACACGTTAACACATAACACAAGTTACATCAGCACCATATCATTACAAAACATATACATGCATGGTTTCACTCAATTTCATCAATTGAAACACATTTTTCAGTCTTGTAACCCGCACTAAGCGAGCTCCTACCCGCACCAAGCACACTCTCTTCTTCCTCGAAGGGTAACTTTTCCTCCAAACCACGCTAAACGCCCTCTATGCACTAAGCGCCCAAAAGTAACACACCTTAGATAAATCACCAACCACTGCATTTCCTTGTGCCTTCAAAGAAACTCACGTCTTAAACACTTTTGCACCATCTTTCATTAACTCAACCACTTTCTTAACAGAACAAACAACTCTCCACCTTCGTCGAACTTAGATTCATGCTCCGGAGATAGGTCACAAATATCTACAAGAAAACATCAGGAATTACACACCACTGGCGCATCACTAGCCGTCACACTACTCTCTATGCCCCGAGAAGCAAACATCAACAATACCTGATCGTTATCCCTCAAGACCTTCCAACTTAACTAACAGACACGAAACTCAAACTTTCTTCATCATCAAATATAATAATCTGCATTGACTCATCAAAACCATCTGTAAGCACTCAACTTAATTCCATTCAACTTCACTGTACACACCACCTAAGCTGGCAAGACACGTCTATTCCATCCAACACAATTCTGTCTACTATCAACAAGAGATTAAGGGTGATCAGTTCCTCAATGTGTCAATAGATAGCTGACAATCATGATAGGGCATAAACCATGCCCACCAAACTCCAATAGCGTTCTTGGAAATCTTGTGCACTAAGTCATCTCATGTGCAATTCCTTAGTTGACTCAAGCCCTATCTCTTCATTCCCTTCGGAATTGATTAAAACACCGTCCTAACAACATTTGTACTCCAACAATCCAATACACGTTGAGCCAACACTTCACAGACAAAACGTCTCAGAGAAGAAATATATTCTCCCCCACTTGTTTTAAACCAACACCTGGAGACAAACAGTTAGAAAACAAGTAAGTACCGACAATGTTTCACACACTTGTCGCATACTAAGGAACAAAAATCATTAGACAACATGGCCGGATGGACCGACCAATTCTGATACCACTAATGTAACACCCTTATAACCCCACAAAATAAAACACAATAATCACTTAAATAAATCAGAGTACACCTCAGAAAGGTGGCACATTTTCTTCATAAAACATCTTAACAACATTTTTGCTATGTAACACGGGTTTTCAAAACATTTATAATATTTACTTATTTTATAATCAATAATCAAATTAAACTTCGCAGCGGAATCATAACTTCATAGTAACTTCATTCATTTCATTAAAACATCAAGACCTTAGGTCATTATCAACTATCATCATTAACTAAAAATCAGTATCTAGTAACTCATAAAAATCATCCTAACAAACAACATAATATTCAATTAAGCGTGTCTCACCCGATGTTACATCTACCATAGCAAGACACCATACAACTCTACAAAACATAGGCTAAACAACTACAAGCTAGAACTTCACGTACCGCGATCTAATCTTGGTTATCTGTATGTTACCCACGTAGAGGCAACATTCAAACAGGCAGGGTAAGTAATCACAAATCAATATAAATGACATAAAGTAAAGAGAATCATGCAACATCCATCATATAACAATACATAATAATTCTCAACCATCACATCATAAAATCATCAATCATCTACTCAACGCATACACATCATGTTATGCCACCAAGAATGAAATGCAACTTCATAAATGCATGTGGTACCGAATTCAACATGTGTTAGACACTGGGCCATCTACCCTCCATAAGGGAGCATAACATAAACAACATAAAAAATAACCCAATCCACACAATGGGATTGAAACCTCCATCATCATAAGTATGCCATGAATGCAACATGCAACAACATTAACATAGTCAACATAATCAACACTTGTATCAACATCAACATTCATGTAAATATTCATCATACTCTTTGTACGACATCTATACATCAGTCATGTAATCTATCAACATATACTCATCATCACATAGCATTCATAAACATTATATTATAGCATCACAACTTCATTTCACACCCAATCATCATAATTCATTTGATCACCATGTTCGTCACATAGTAAGTATAAACATAAAAATATTCACATTATCTATGTATTCCGTCATAGCATCATCATAGTATCATCATTCACATAATTCATACCATCATAAGCAATCAACACATAATCATCATATAAGTTCAACATATAATTAACTTACATCTTAACTTCATTTTTATCATAAAATGATCACTAAAACATCAACATAAACCATGGAAACAAGTATAATACATCACAACATCAATACATCATGTCTACACATCATTAGATAATTTCATGCGATTAAATCATTAAATTTTCACTTCTAGGTCTACTTCTACAAATCCTGATACATCTTCGTAGCACCAGGATGAATGCTAAATCTACTTCTACGTCCTCCCTCTAAAATACTCTTCTCAATTCCCAATACATCTGGAATACACACTCTATCACGGAACCTCCTCATATCATTCTCATCAATTCGGAATTCACATCCGTTACCCTGGTTAATCAAGGTCAGCTGATCCACTAAATTCAAATCAGATTGTTTTCCTTCATGGATTTCTTCCATAATATCATTAGTCAATTTCAACATTCCCAGCTACATACTGTCAGAGGTTGGTTCCCACACTAAGCCCATATCTCTGAACTGCTTAATCATTTTAAGTTCTCTCGCCATAAGCATCGACATATATAATGTCTTCCACCTCAAATCATCTTCAACCACATTTACTTTACCCGAATGGTAACTCAAGTCAAATCGAAATCCTTCAACAATTCCATATGTCTCTTCCATCTCATATTCAACTCTTTCTACTCAACAAGTGCTTCAAACTCTTATAATCGCTGAACACCTCAATTCTAGATCCAAAAAGATAATGTTGCCAAATCTTCAACACAAACACCATAATGGCCAATTCTAAATCACGGGTAGGATAATCCCTTCATGAACTCTTAATTGTATGGAAGCATTAGTAACCACTTGACTATTTTGTATCAATACTCCACTAAGATCGATCTTCGAAGCATCACAACAAACTACAAAAGACTCACTCAGATTAGGAATGAAACAATATCAAAACGGTCGTTAACTCCTTTAGTTCCATAAAACTTTCCTCACAAGCAACATCCCACACATACACCTGAATCTCCCGAGTCAACTAGGTCAATGGTAATATCGATTTAGAAAAACCTTCAATAAACCTGCGATAACAACTTACTAATCCCATAAAGCTTCTTAGTCCAATGACATACTTCAGAGTCTCTTACTGTGTCACAACATCAATCTTATAAAGAACAACAATTATTGCACCACTAGAAATCACCTGACCAAGGAAACTTACTGCCTACAACCAGAACTCACAATTCGACAATTTGGCATGCAATTTCCTTTCTCTCAATACTTGCAACACAATTTGCAAAGGTTTTGTGTGTTCTCATTCAGACTTATATATATATATATATATATATATATATATATATATATATATATATATATATATATATATATATATATATATATATATATATCATCAACGGAGACCACCATAAAATTATCCTCTAATACCCATAAAAATCCGATTCATATACTCCATGAATACGCCAGGTACATTGGATACACCAAACGACATAATAGTGTTCTCTTGGTGGCCATACCTTTTCCTGATAACCATCTTTGAAATATCCTTAATTCCTTATTTTTTCACCATATAGGCTATTTCATTATTATTTATAATCATCTCATTTACGTCACAACAACATTATTAACAAATCACCATAATAGGACTTTATAATCAACATCATGTTTATCAAAACACTTATATAACTCAACCATAATGTAGTTCATCACTTACATCACTAACTAAGCGTCATATCACACGTTAACACATATTACAAGTTACAACAACACCACATAATTACAAAACATATATATGCTTGGTTCCACTCAATTTCATCAATTAAAACACTTTTTTAGTCTTGTAACCCGCACTAAGCGAGCTCCTACCCGCGTTAAGCGCGCTCGCTTCTTCCTCAAAGGGTAACTTTTCCTCCAGACCACGCTAAACGCCTTCTAAAGTGTTAAGCACCCTCAACAGTTTCAATAGAAAACCCTTGATATCACATGAGAACACATCTAAAAGTAACACACCTTAGATAAATAACTAACCACTGCATTTCCTTATGTCTTCAAAGAAACTCATGTCTTAAACACTTTTGCACTATCTTTCATAAACTCAACCACTTTCTTAACGGAACAAACAACTCTCTACCTTCGTCGAACTTAAATTCATGCTCCGGAGACAAGTCACAAATATCTTCAAGAAAACATCAAGAATTACACACCACTGGCACATCACTAGCCGTCACATTGCTATCGATACCTCGAGAAGAAAACATCAACAATTCATGATCGTTCTCCCTCAAGACCTTCCAACTTAATCGACAGACACGAAACTCGAACTTTCTTCATCATCAAATATAATAATCTACATCGAATTATCAAAACCCTCTGTAAGCACTCGGCTTAACTCCATTCCACTTCACCGTACATACCACATAAGCTGGCAAGACGAGTCTATTCCATCCATCACGAATCTGTCTATTATCAACAAGAGATTAAAGGTGACCAGTTCCTCAATTTATCCATAGATATCCGACATTCATGATGGGGCATAAACTATGCCCGCCAAACTCCAATAGCATTCATGGCAATCTTGTGCACTAAGTCACCTCATGTGCAATTCCTTAGTTGACTCAAGCCTTATCTCTGAATTCCTTCTGGATTTGAGAAAAACACCATCCTAACAACATTTGCACTCCTGCAATCCAATACATGCCGAGCCAACACTCCACAACCTAACCATCTCAGCGAAGTAATATCTTCTTCCCCACATGTTTCAAACCAACACCGGGAGACAAACGGTAAGAAAACAAGTAAGTACCGACAGTCTCACACACTTGTCGCATACTAAGGAACAAACATCATTAGACAACCTGGCCGGATGGAACGACCTGCTCTGATACCACTAATGTAACAACCTTCTAACCCCATAGAATAAAACACAATAATCACTTAAATAAATCAGAGTACATCTCAGAAAGGTGCCACATTTTCTTCATAAAACGTCTTAACAACATTTTTTCTCCGTAACACGGGTTTTCAAAACATTTAGAATATTCACTTCTTTTATAAATCAATAATAAAATTAAATTTCACAGCAGAATCATAACTTCATAATAACTTCATTTATTTTATCAAAACATCAAGACCTTAGATCATTGTCAACTATCATCATTAACTAAAAATAAACATCTAGTAACTCATAAAAATCATCTTAACAAATAATATAATATTCACTTAAGCATGTCCCACCCGATGTTACATCTACCAGAGTAAGACACCATACAACTCTACAAAAAATAGGCTAAAAAACTCCAAGCTAGAACTTCATGCACCGCGAACTAATCTTGGTTATCTGCACGTTACCCACGTAGAGGCAACATTCAAACATGCAGGGTGAGTAATCAAGAATCAATATAAATGACATAAAGTAAAGATAATCATGCAACATACATCATATAGCAATACATCATAATTCTCACCCATCACATCATAAAACTCATCAAACATCTACTCAATGCATATGCATCATGCTATGCCACCAAGAATGAAATGCAACTTCATAAATGCATGTGGCACCAAATTCAACATGTGAAGGACACTAAGCCATCTACCCTCCACAAGGGAGCACAACATAAACAACATAAACAACAAACCCCAATCAACACAATGGGATTGATGCCTCCATCATCATAAGTATTCCATGAATGCAATGATGCAACAACATTAACATAATCAACACTTGCATTAACATTCATGTAAATATTCATCACACTCTTCATACGACAATTATACATTAGTCATGTAATCTATCAACATATACTCATCATCACATAGAAATCATAAACATCATATTATAGCATCACAACTCCGTTTCACACCCAATCATCATAATTCATTTGATCGTCATGTTCGTCACATAGTAAGTATAAACATCAAAATATTCACATCATCTATTTATTCCGTCATAGCATCATTATAGTATCATCATTCACATAACTCATACCATCATAAGCAATCAACACATAATCATTATATAAGTTCAACATATAATTAACTTACATCTTAACTTCATTTTTATCATGAAATGATCACTAAAACATCAACATAAATCATGGAAAAAAGTATAATACATCACGACATCAAATCATTATGTCTACACATCATTATATAATTTTCTGCAATTAAATCATTAAAATTTCACTTCCAGATCTCGCTAAGAGAGTTAGGCTTTGCGTTAAGCGAGCTACTTACTGCCTTGATAAGGAGAGTTTTCACATCTGCTCGCTAAGCGAGCAACGCGATTTCAGCCTCCGAACCCTGCAATGACAGCAAACTTCCTGCTAGGAATTTTCACTCAAAAACCATTTTTTCACCATTTTTAATCACAAATTTAAGTACAGAACCTATGACTAATACATATACATCATTTATAACACACAACACACATCAATTCATCAATAATCCCTCAATTCTACTAATCAAATCCTAGGTTTTTCCCTAAAACCCCATCTATCCCCATTACCTAAATTATACATCAAGAACATTGAAAAGCAATACTCCCCATACCTTAAAATGTCGCTTCTTAGGATTTCTCTTCAAATTTCGCCGGAGATTCTTCAAGCCCTAACATATTCTCCTTGTTCCTCAGAGTTTCCTCTCTTCTCCTTCAAACACGAAACTGATCGTATCCCAAAACCCTCAACTTCCTTTTGTCAATCTTACCCTTAGGACCCCAAATACTCTTTTCCAACTTTGCCCTCAACTTAGTCTCCACAATTGACCAACATATCCCCAAGACCTCTAATTATTTTATTTTAATTAAATAATAATAATTTGAATAATCTAAATTAATTATACTTAATATTACTATTCACTAAAATAATTTCAAATAATCTCATCATCAACACAAAATAATCAAAAACAACAAGCTACACAATTAAATCACGAAATCGGGCGTTACATAATGTCCTACGAATGATGTTGAAGTTCCACTTCTCTTGGAGGTGTAATCATTTCTCCAGGGGAATGAACAAATATCTAACTGTGGCAACATATATGAGTGCCGAGGATGAGGGCAACTACGAGGAGCTGAAAACGTTTGTCACAAGCGTTCTCCCTTACGGATGCATGGATAAGCAGGGGCATTGCCTTCTGGATAAGGACATGGGCCAGCTGGTGGAGCCCCGTTATATAGACGTGGCCAGGCTCCTCACATGTGCAACGAGGAAGGAAGCTTTCGAATATATGGGTAGATAAGAGTTTTACTTCTTTGTTCGTTTAATAATTTTCTGCCCGTTTTTGTTCCTTGTTAATGCATTCCATTTGTTTACTTTCAAGTACGATGTCGGATGTTCATGATCGTGTGATAAAAAACACAGCCTTGAGGAAAGGGAGAAAAATTACTCAGACGTGGCTGAACGATTAACAACAATAGGTACCAGGTCGAAGACCTCTTCAACGGCTCCTCACACTGAGCATGGTTCTCCGACGATGTTGTCCCATAGAGGAAAAAGAGAGAGGGCTGAGGACATCTTGGATCTGACCACCGATGCCCCAAATGTGAAGTTTGATCTCCCTCAGTGTTTCATGATGCCCAAGTTTTTTGAGGACATCTCAATGCAGGTTTAACGGGCTGACTCCCTCCACCTTGAAGAATTAGATAGGCCGAGAAAGAGGCTGGCTCTGGCCTAGAGACCAACACAATGATGAGGGTGCTAACCATAGACTCATTGTACGCTAAGGGAACTTCGGCACACGAGCTTGAGGTGAGGAAATATAAGGGGTTGTTGGCCGTTGCTGAGGAGAAGGTCCGAAAAGCTTCCAAAGATAAGAAGGAGCAAGTAAAAAAGATCAAGGAACCGAGGAAGGCCCTTACTAATTCTGAAACAGAGAGGAATGCAGCAGAGGACCTAAATGTCATGTTGTTGGTAAGTATGACTCATGCGGAGGGGGAAACTGACGTCCAAAAGCTGCTGACGACCCGAGCGGAACTGATTGCTCAAATTGATCAGACTGAAGATGACCTTCAGGTGGTATCAGCCATTTCTTTTGAGAATGCAGTGGCTTAGTTGAAGGTGGCCAATCCTGGCGTCAAACTATCGCTCACGGGGATAGGTAATCTCCACAAAGTAGTGTACAATGCCATTTTTGTGCCTAAGTTCCTTTGTGAGGATCCCGAAGAGGAATTTGAACGTACAATGCAGGAGGAGAGTGCTGAGGGTTAACTTCAGGGAGAGTCTGTCGCAGAGGAGCAACTCGTCAACATCGATCAGTCCATGGCTCAAGTTTGATTTTGTTAAGTTTTCTGTTTGCCCGGCCTGCGTGCCGTATGTTGTAATTTTTTGCTTAGTGGCGTTGTCCCCCCTTTTTGTAACACCTGAACAAGTCGGCCCGTGTGGTTGTGTTTTATTACTTTAATGTTTCCGACCTTGGTGGTCGTTTGTTTTAACTTGTATTTTATAACATTGTTTCTTTTGAATGTATGCGTGTATGCTCGTCCATCTGAGGATGATTTTATTTATTTATTTTTGCTAAGTGTTTGTAAACTTCTCGACGATTTTGTGAACATGGTTAGATTTTCGCTAAGTGTTTAGTGCGATTTTTGTCATATGTGTATGCTCATTCTTAGAGCTGTTAGATTGTGTTCAATATTAGGGGGCTTATGCTCGTTAGTTAGTTCTGCCTGTTTGAGGTACCAGTCAGAAGACCAAAGTAGTTTATGGGAATGGGAGCGATACTCAGGTCACGTTGGTGGCCCAAATTTCGTGACATGAATGTCCCACCGTGAGCTGGGTGTTTTGCCTGTTCGTGTTACATTGACGACAACGGGCTCGGTTGAGGACTCGTTCGTGTGACAGTAGGCCTCCTCGTCCAGGAGGGGGACCCTGTTCCTTTAACTGTTTGGTATGCAATGCTTGTACCTAGGTATGTATGTTCAGTCAATACTTTATGCTCATCATGTTGATTTGAGCAAGCTGACATATGCCTTAACCGTAATACTATTTCAACTTCTCGGTGTTCCAAGGTTAAGCAAGTTCTCCCCCATTTATATTTTCTAAGTAGTAGGCCACATTCTCCTTTTTTTCCCGAATGCGGTAAGGGCCTTTCCACTTCGCAGCCAGCTTCCCTTTGCGAGAATCTTTGTGATTTCTCCTCGTGACAAGGTTACCGACCTCAAAACTCCATTTTATGAATTTGGCATCGTGCTTGATGGTAATTTTTTGTTTTAGCACTGCTTTGCGAATGGCTACTCCAGATCGAACCTCCTCGACTAGATTGATCTCATCTCTTGGTGTTTCACAGTTTTCTTCATCATCTAGGGGAGCTTCTATTCGTCTGGATGGTATGTGCCATTTCGACGGGGATAACTGCCCCTGTTCCATAGGCTAGTCAGAAAGAGGTTTTCCCGGTTATGGAGTGAGGTGTGGTCTGATAGGCCTAATGCACTTTGTGTAGCTCTTCAAACCAACACTTTTTTTACTTCGTCTAGTATTTGTTTAAGGCCTCATAGGATTACTCTATTCTCCTCTTCGGCTTATCCATTTGTTTGCGGATGCTCGACAGAAGCGATGTGTTGCTTGGTTCCTAGGCTGGCGACGAATTCCTGGAAGTTTTCGCCTGTGAATTGTGTTCTGTTGTTGGTTACAATTAGGGAACCCCAAACCTATCAAGGATATTCCTTTTGAAGACACAAATTATGTTTTGTGTTGTTATTTTGGCCAGAGCCTCTGCTTCTATCCATTTAGTGAAAGTCTACACCGACGATCAGATATTTGTTTTGGCTTGACCCCACTATGAAGGGTCCCAGGATATCCAGACCCCACCATGTGAATGGCCACAGGGAATAGATTGTGTTTAACTTGTTAGGGGGAGCTTGGTGCATGTCTCCGTGAAGTTGGCATTTGTCGCATTTCTTTACGTTCTCTTTCAAGTTGTGCTGCATTACCAGCCAATAATATCCTGCGCGTAGAGATTTCCTGGCTAGGGATCTTCCTCTCAAGTATTGGGTGTTGATTCCTTTGTATATTTCCCACAATATGTGAGGGATTATTTCTTCTTCTACAGACTTGAGGAAGGGGATGTAGAATCCTCGTCGATATAATTTACCCTCAACCAAGACGTAGGAACACACCCGTTGTCTTACTACACTGGCCTCCTTTGGATCCGAGGGTAACTCATCCTTGGCCAAGTAGTTATAGATGGGGGTCATCCAACAATTACTCTCGCCAATGACGTTGAAGTCCAATGTCGATGATAGTCTCTCGATGCTTGGTCGGGGAGGTAATTCTTGGATGATAGATTTGTTCCCACCTTTCATTTTTATGCTCGCAAGCTTGGAAAGAATGTATGCTCGAACGTTGTGTTCACGAGGAACATGCTTTACTTCTATGGACACAAATTTTTCCATCTTCTCTTTGACCAAGGTCAGGTATTCTGATAGATTATCGTTTTTGACTTGATATTCCCCTTTAACCTAAAGGCCACGAGTTGGGAGTCAATGCATATGACTACTTCCTCGACACCCAAATCGTCGGCCAGGCGCAGGCCGACAAGGAAGGCCTTGTATTCTGCTTGGTTGTTGGATGTTGGGAAGGAAAAGGAGAGCAATACTTCGATAAAGATGCCTTCCTCATTTTCCAAAAGGATTCCTGCTCCACTGCTTGTCAAACTAGATGCCCCGTCGACGAATATTGTCCATTTTCGAGCTGCACAAGTAGTGTGCTCTTGAACGGTCATTTCCACCACAAAATAGTCCAGGACCTAGGCCTTGAGGGCTTGCCTACTTTCATACATGATAGCGAATTCAGATAGTTCCAGGGAACATATGAGCATTCTACTTGCCATGCCCGGTCGACTTAGTAGTTGTCTAATGGGTTAGTCTGTTCGTAGGACAATCATGTGTGCCAGAAAGTAGTGTCTTAGTCTCCTCTCTACATTGAGGAGGGCCAGTGCGACCCTTTTGATTTGCTGGTATCTGAGCTTGGGGCCTTGCAGAGCCTTTCTTGTGAAGTAAATGAGTTTCTGTCCCTCACGAGTTTCTCGTATGAGGGTGGTGCTTACGGCCTTATTAACGACATCGATATATAAGTAAAGGGATTCTCCCACATTTGGTAGGGATATAACCAAGGGTTATGATAATTCCTTCTTGATATGGATTAGAGATTGGTCGCACTCATCCGTCCACTCGAAAGTTATTTCCTTGCTGAGGAGCTTGAAGAGGAGGAGATCATGCTGGGCAGATTTCGCTATGAATCGTGGTAGTAAGGTGAGTATCCCGTTCAATGATTGGATGGATTTTTTGGAGTTTGGCATTGGAATTTCAAAAAATGCTCGATATTTGTCGGGGTTAGCTTTGATTCCTCGTTCAGTTTGATAGAATCCGAGGAACTTGCCTGCCCGTACCCCAAACGTGCATTTTTCTGGGTTGAAACATATTTTGCACTTTATTGCTTGGTTAAATTCTTTCTTTAAATTGAGAGCATGATCAATTTCCTCGTGGGATTTGACTATCATGTCGTCCATATAGACTTCAATCATATCTCCAATTTCTGCTTGGAAGACCTTGTTCATCATGCGCTGGTAAGTCGTGCTCGCATTTTTCAGACTGAAGGGCATTAAATTGTAGTAATAGTTGCCCGATTCGGTCATGAAGGCCGTGTATTTCTTGTTGATCATGGCCGTGGGTATCTATTTGTACCCGGAATATGCCTCCATGAACGACAATAGTTTAAAACCTGCAGAATTATCGACTAATTTATCTATGTTCGATAAAGGATAAGCATCTTTCGGGCATGCCCGGTTGAGATCAATATAGTCAATGCACATGCACCATTTTCCATTATTCTTTTTGACAAGTACAACATTGGATAAAGTTTTCCTCTATGAGGTCTTTTACAACTTACTCAACAATCTCCATTTTTTTAGGAGACTGCTTCATCCTTCATTGGGCTACACTCTGATAAGCGGGATCTATTATCAATCGGGCACATCAACCGCACTCCAAGCGAATAAATCTGTGTTCTCCAGGAGGCATGCCTTTAGCTTCTTCCTCGCTAGGTCAGGGAGGTTTGCTCCAATCTTCACCCCCTTGTTGGGGTCTGTCGTACCTCGAAAAAAATACGATCCTAAAACAAACAACAGAGTCGCCACCTAATTCTATTTATTCTACGAGAGAAAAGGGAGATATAGATACAACCTAATAAAGGATAAGAAATGGTTCACGAAACCAAATTCTAAGTTCGGGAGTCGGTTACGCAAGGGGAAGGTATTAACACCCCTCACATCCGTAGTACTCAACGGGAACCTCTTAGCTAATTATGCGATTAAATGTTTGATCTTAAGTTTTGTCTTCTAAATGATTGTTAATATGTTTGTTCTAAGGAAATAAGTTATTATTAGTATTAAGACGGAGAAAAGATTAAAGTTTTTTATCAGGATGGAGAGAAATAGTTAAATTTTTTATTAGGGTGCTCGCGAAGGATTAAAATCCCCGTGCCTATGTATTCCCTTGTGCAATGGGAAAGTCAGAGCTTCGTAGTTCGTACTACTACGGTTTGTGGTTTTTAATTGAATGATTGTTTAAAACACGTTCTACTGCTAAGCGTTGGCTTATACTCACGGTGGAGGCTGAAGCGCTAGCTTGTTTGCGAGATAGAAAGATTTAAGCAATGTTCGTTTTAGAGAAAAATGTTTGACTTTTGTTAAGGTGTTTTAAACGAAAGGGCGAATGAACCACGTCGCGTGGGGCTAGCCCAGGAGTGATTGCATTCCAAAACGTGCGGAGTGCTAGACTCCGGAGTTCTGTTCTTTAACTGATTAATTATGAAAGTGATTTGAATTGGTTGGTGAGTTTTAAGTTGTTTTAAGATATGAAAGAGTGAATGAATCACGTCGCGTGGGGCTAGCCCATGAGAGATTCACTCTAGAACGTGTAGAATGCTAGACTCCGGAGCCCTATTCTTTCGTATTTGAAATTATAAAATGATTGAGATATTTTGATATACGAACGATGATTGAACCGCGTCGCGTGGGGCTAGCCCAGGAACGATCCAATCCAGAACGTGCAGAGTGCTAGACTTCGGAGCTCTGTTTCCGTATTAAATTTATAAAATAAGATGGATAATTTGTTAGATGTTTTAGAATTAACGTAATTAATAACGAAGGAGTGAACGAAACACTACGCGTGGGGCTAGCCCAGGTGTGATTCGTTCTTAGAACGTGCGGAATGCTAGACTCCGGAGCTCCGTTCCTTGTTAGATTAATTAAGAAGCGTGAAAGTCGTGCAGACGGTGATCACCAGACCGACTTACGTGTGTGCCAATGTCGGCGTATGAGTTTACATGGCGTTGGACCAAGCAAATTAAATACATTTTTTTGAGACCTATCTTTAACTATTTTTTAAGAAAAAAAGATTAGTTTTAAGATGATCGTACTCGTATTCGTCTTAACAGTTTATGGTTATAATGCGAAATTAGAATCAATACAAGCTTAAAGCATACATATAACAAAACACGGTAATAAGATCAAACGCAAACTCATACTAGAAGAAATAAACCCAAACTCAAACTCTCCGACTAAAGAGACACATCTAGAAAAAAAACTTAACTACCTGGCAAAAACGGGAATTAGTTTTAAACTTGTTTTTGTTTCTTTAATTTGTAGTTTTTTAGAATAAACAAAATTTGATAAAATTAATTAAGAAAGGAATAAATAGTTAAAAATTAATACTTGAAAAAAAAACAAAAAAATTAAAACCTAAATGGAAGTACTAAGATAGAAATAGCAAAACTAGTTATACAAATTAAGAAAATATTTTTTTGATATTTTTAAATATTTTTGATATTACAACTAAATATATATTTTTAGATTCTTTTACATTGTTATCAATTTTTTTTTTAAAAAAACTTTGATATATTAAGAAGAAAACAGGGAAAGTTCAGGTTTTGAATAACGTTGCAAAAGGAAGGGCCTAGTGGGCCTAGAGGTTGAGACCGGGTCTTAAGGAAGCCGGAGCGGGTTAGATCCGACCCGATCCAACTTAACTAAGGTGGGTTGAACAAACCCTAATATAGCCGCAGAAAGGAAAAAGCGTTAAACAGGAAGGAAACTAAACGTACACAATCACCATTCTCACAGATACACATGAACAAACACCAGAAATTCAAAAACAACAAGCTGCTTGCAAAAACGAACATCAACAAGGTTCATCATCTTATAACAATTTTTTCGAATAAAAGCAAATAAACGACAAAGATGAAGGAAACAACCACCTTCCGCGAAGAAACGAGAGCTTCCTTTGGTTCGAAGGTTCCGACTCCGCCCAAATTCGAGTTCCCTTGGTTCTTCAGCGCCAATCGGTGAGGCTCGCGGATTTTGCAATGGAGGTAGTTGCTTTTGGAAGAGTTTTCACGGAGGGGTTTGTGGAAAAGCTTTGGTTTAACGAAACTCGGTTTACAAAAGGTAAGTCATTGTTGTCGTTCGCCGATGAACTCCGGTTCGAAAAAACGACCTCTTTTTATTGTGTAGAAAAACTGTTATACCTTTTGAAATTTTTGTTATTGCTGTATTTTGGTGTTTTTTTTGATCCGTGGCCGCCCCCTTTTTCTCTATTTTTTCCTCCTCCATTCTCTTAAGTTCCTCTCCTTTTTTTGCTGATAAGATTAGGGTTTCTTATTGCTGCCTCTGATAGCTTGTCAAAGAAGTGTTGACCTGAGTTTTTGTTTGATACTTATGCCCTGTCTCATTCAACCTGCAGGTTTGGCTCATGGGAGGGAGTTAAATCACATTTTGTGTATGTCTGAGTAGCAGGTCCTGGGCCGCAGGTTGACAGGTTCCATTTTGATGTCTACTGCAAAAGTTTCTTTGACCCTGATCTGTAACAAGTCTGATTCATGTCCTGAAAGGTGTGGCCCATGCTAAAATCTTACTAATTTCAATGCTGTAAAACTTTGGATTTCAACTGATATATAAGGGATTGATTTCCATCACTTGTTTTTTCTTGCAGATTGGGATGAGAGCAGGTTTGGAGTATAAAACAACCAGCAGTTGTACCATCAATAAGAGGGTGAGGTCCTTTGTCAGAGCTCTTAGTGTAAAATAGTCCGCGGTTAGGTTTTGTTTGTTTGTACTGAACTCTGCTTCTTTTCTCTGTGAAAATACAATAACCCTCATCTTGTGTAAACTCCCCCTTGCTTGGCCTTTGAATTTTTGGGACAATGGTATGTGTGTGCTTATGATACCGAAAATCGGATGAACACTTGAAATGCATATGTCAATGTATGTGTCTAGTTTCTGAGTCATGTTTGGTTGATGTAATAAATTTCATGGCAATATCATAACCTTTTTGACTTTAAGTTGTCCCTTTTTGCGTTTATTATGAACTATTTTCAAAACTCACTTGCTGACCCGCGACTCATGCTTTGTTTCTATGATTTTTGTCTTAATTTCATGTTTACCGCGGTTGGAGCTTGGGATTGGGAAATGGTGAATACTTGGATGGATGAGCTGGTATGAAGGATGCCTTTGCGAACCGTTTGGGAACTAGAAAAGTCATGGATGGCAGTGATACACAACTGTGTCAGGAGGTTAACCATAGAGGCATTTCATGTCATGACCTTGTAATAAGGTAATTGTAACAATGTTATTGTAACAACTAAGTCTTGTCCGTTATTTTGGCTTTAAATTTTTCACATGTAATGATCATGTACTTTCCTAAACTAAATTTGGTGTAAACAGGGAATGGTAGACTTTGAAAATGACACTTGAAAAGATATTGAATGATAAAGGAACCTTAAAAGAAAAAAAAGAGAAAAGAAAATTGAAATGGAATTCAAAGTTTGGAAATAATTTTATGAATTTGACATAGCACTTGAAATTGTCTTTTAAAATGAATTTGGAAATTGCAACTGAACTTTAGAATTTTTTTAGAAAGAAATGTAATTGGAATTTGAGGATAGAAACATTTGTCATGGATTTGTAATGAATAGAATTAGAATTGGATTTTGAATTTGGTGGAATAGAAAATAAACAATAGGACTTAGAAAATAAAAATAAAAAACTTGAATAATAAATAAAAATAAAAATTTTAAATTGAGGTAGAAATTTAAAAATAAAATAGAAATTGATATTGAACTTAGAAATAGAAACTAAAAAAAATGAGATAGAAATTAAAATTAAAATTAAATTTGAGATAGAAATTTAAAAAATAAAATAGAAATTGATATTGAACTTAGAAATAGAAGCTTAAAAAAAATGAAATAGAAATTAAAATTAAAATTTTTTTGAGATAGAAATTTTAAAAAAATAGAATAGAAATTGATATTGAACTTAGAAATAGAAACTAAAAAAAAATGAATTAAAAGTATGAAACTTAATCTGCAATTAGACTAAAAACCTAAAAAAAAAAAGGGAAACCTTAATCGTATAAGACAAAGGGACCAAACTTCCGAAAATTGTTGCAGATCCAAAATGCTCTAAAATGCACCAAGTATGTAAATGATGAGATGAATGCATAATGCGAAAAGTTATAGGTAAAATTTGGGGTGTGACAGTTGCCCCTATTTAAATAACTTTGCCAGATGGAATGAGTGATGTTTAATCCTCATAAAATCGGAGTGAAAGGTATTTAAATATAGAAATAACCGAAAATTTTGCCCATAAATGCAATGGCATGCTATGAACTTGTGAGGGACTTCTTGTTTTGCTGGGGATATGTCATGCGAGATGCAATGAACCCAAGCATGCTGATTTTTGATGATGAATATGCTGAACATGGTATGATGAAGATGAATGCAATGACGATTCACAAAAACACAAACTGAGGGTGAAGACTCACTAGGGATAACAATATGCTGGGGATGACAAGACAGAAATAGGATGTATTCAAAGTGATAAATCAGTAGGTTCAAGTGTAACTGCTGGCACTAAGAATGACAGAAGACGGAAAACAAAACGTAAGATTAAAGATAGACTATCTGAAGTGATGAGTTAGCAAGTTCAAGGTGGTTGCTGGGAATCCCAATGTAACGATTCGGTGATTGAGAAAAAAATGGAAAAGACATCGACTTGGCAGTTAGGAGAAACAAAATAGCAGATATCGATACGGCGGTCAGAAATAAACAAAATATCGACACAGTGGTCGGAAGAATAACAGACATCGACAACGGTGGTCGAGAGAGTAAAATGACAGATGTCGACAACGGTGGTAGGAAAATAAAATAGCAGACATCGACAACGGTGGTCGGAAAAATAAAAGACATCGACAACGGTGGTCGGAAAATAAAATGACAGGCGTCGACAACGGTGGTCGGGAAAATAAAATAACATGCGTCGACAACGGTGGTCGGGAAAATAAAAATAACAGGCATCGACAACGGTGGTCGAGAAAATAAAATGACAGGCGTCGACAACGGTGGTCGGGAAATAAAATAGTAGACATCGACAACGGTGGTCGGGAAAATAAAATAACAGGCGTCGACAATGGTGGTCGGGAAATGAAAATGACAGACATCGACAACGGTGGTCAGGAAAATAAAATAACATGCGTCGACAACGGTGGCCGGGAAAATAAAATAGCAGGAGTCGACAACGGTGGTCGGGAAAATAAAAAATAACATGCGTCGACAACGGTGGTCGGGAAAATAAAATAGCAGGCATCGACAACGGTGGTCGGAAAAATAAAATAACATCGACAACGGTGGTCGGAAAAGCAATTCAACACAGCAGTTGAGGAAATAAATAATAGACAATGACATGGCGGTCAGGGATAAAATAACAGACATACAATCCAACGTGGTAAATCAACAGGTTCAAGTGTAACTGTTGATACTGAGGATAAAGAAAATGAAACAGCGTTTGGACAATGTTCGCAGTGATTTCTAGCGAACAACCTCTGGTTAACCAATCTCTCAGAAAACTGGGTTACTTGCAGGACCAACCAAACAAGTCCTAGGACACATGTGCAATTGTTTGTCGAAAACACTCTTAGTATGGACAATGATTTATGATTTGTTTTGTCAATGACGTCAAAGTGTTAAATGCTTTGATTTTGAAAGTAAAATAAAGTTTAAATTTAGACAAAAGTAAGAAAAATGGCGAAATGATAAAACTTGTAGGAAAGTAAATAAAACTTGAAGATAAAATAACTTGATGAAACAAACTGGTAATTTAAATAACTTTAAAAGAAAGATGGTGTTCAAACGTACATGGTTCCAAATATCAAACTCATTTTCTCTCACACTGGGTACTTAGAGTATTTACAGGAATTTTGTATAAGTTTTCACACACCTATTCTAAACACAAACTATTCTATTTATATACAAACAAAACAACTGCCTAGAACGGAAAAATCATAATTAAATGACAAGTGTCAGCCTGCATGCAATCTCCTTCTCTGAAACTCCCATGTGTCCAACTGTCAAAGGTTGCAACTTTTAAATTTTGAACTCTTTTCTTTTGGTGACGAAACATTACACCTCTTCAATCTGTCGAAATCTCAAAGAAGAAAAACCCCTTTCAAAATATGCCAAATAATGCTTCTGTCCAACAACTCTTCTCTGTCGAAGTATTTCAAGATACAGTCATCTTGTCAAAGGTTCAGCTATACAGAATTTTCCAAACTTGTCTTGCCAGAACATTACTTATCCTTCTGTCGAAACATTGGGGCTTTTAACCTTGTCAACATTTCTTGAATTTCTTCACTTTCATTATTCTTTAACAGAAATGACTTCAAGTTACAAATTTCAACATGTCGAAATTATGAGCTTACAAATTGCCCCCCAGCAAAGATGTTTTCGACTAGTTCTGGAGAAATATCTTTTGCTGTCAAAATGACTTTTGACATCCTGTCAGTCTCATTTATTATAAAGCGACTTTGTTGAGTCCCAAGAAAACACCATGATTTCCACTTTCTGAAAAACGTCACGTCTATCCCACGTTTACACAACCTTCCATAACCCTATATTCTAGCTAAATCCTGGCTCCCTACCAACCGTCACTTTAAATCATCACCATTGGATCAAACGCCTGTCCCCCATCTTTCAAACTGAAAAGTCTTTTCTTTTCTCTTTTTATTATTATTATTTTTTTATTTTTTATATCTTCTCAACTTCTATAAATACCACCTTCAAAAACCTTTCTTCCTTTTCACATTCTTAAACTCTTCTCCCCCTTAACGCAGAAAACTCCATTAAAACCCCTTTCAAAGCTCTCTGCTCCTCCAGCTCTTCATCTTCTCATACCAATGGCTCCTCCAAAAACTGTTGCTGACCGTA
This sequence comes from Lathyrus aphaca, assembly GCA_963966055.1. Taxonomy (NCBI): domain Eukaryota; kingdom Viridiplantae; phylum Streptophyta; class Magnoliopsida; order Fabales; family Fabaceae; genus Lathyrus; species Lathyrus aphaca. Next base: position 84,704,245 of record OZ014521.1, on the reverse strand, counting down.
GTGCCAAGAAGACAAAGAAAACTGCTGACCTTGCTCCTGTTCATACACTATCTGGACCCATGCAAGTGCAGCAACAACAATACATCCCAGAACCCCCAAATGAGAGGGAGAAAGCAAGTATCTACAGATCTCAGGTAATGATCCCTATCTCAGTTTCTGGAGTTCACCATGCCATGCTAGGTCCCATGTTTGATTCTAATGCTGACCCCAATCGCTTAAAAGATTTTTATCCTTGCTACTCTGCCTCCAAGCCAATAGCTGCTAGTAAGAACCCTAGGTCTGTCGAAACAACATCTAAAAAACCTGAAATTCCCATAGCTTCGACAAAAATAGATTTGTCTTATTTGAATCAAACTAGAATTTTTAGGAGCCCCCCCTCTAACAAAAGATCCTTCAGACTACTTAGCTTGGCTCACTAGAGTCGAAAGGGTCAAAGAGAAATTCTGGAAGAAAACTGGCATTTATGACCTGATCCAACTGTCGAAGGAAGGTCCACGCTATTGCCAGAACATGCTGCTGGCCTCTTTGTATTTCTGGGATAGTACCTACAACACCTTCCATCTACCCTGTGGTATGGTTACTCCTACCCTTTTCGACATAGCAGCCATCACTGGCCTCAGTCCTTTAGGAGAAATTTTTAACCCTGAGCACCTAAATAAAGATCCCATAGGATTCGACACCAAGCACGCTGGATATTCTGTTTTTATTGCTCATCACCAAGGCGAATACAATGAGGAAGTATCTGACAGAGAGCATATTGCTTTTCTTACTCTGTGGTTAGCCAAATTCGTCTTCTGCACTAGGTCACTCCAGGTTGCCAGAAGCTATATCATCATGGCTAATCAACTTCACAATGGAGTTGCATTTTGCCTGAGTGAATTGCTTCTGGAAAACCTCTACGAATCCCTGAGTGAGAGTGCGAGTAACTTAAAAACCCTCAAGGACAAAGGAAATATCAGTCTCACAGGCCCCTTCTGGCTCTTACAGTTATGGCTGAACGCAACCTTCAAAGCCTGCATCCCTGTCAAGATGCCAGTTGACGATGAAAGACAGGCGCGTCGAATGGCCTAGGTTAGTCCAACTAACACCTATTGATGAAAACATAGGTATTCGACAAGCATTCACCAGTTACATAATGATGTTCGCCAAACGTTATAAGTTCACTCCCTCTATGGCACCATTTGCCAACAGAAATGTGGGTCCCAGATGGTTCACAAGACAACTCCCAGTCGAAAACCAAAAAGAAGAAGACTCCTACATATCCATCTGGGAGGCTTTCCTTATGCCAAGACACCTTTTCTCCCATCACAGTCTCAACAACACTAAAGTTTCTCTTATTGTCTACCAACCTAACCTGGTGGCTAGACAATTTGGGCTAATACAGACGAAGACGAAACCCATTTACCACAAGAAAGGCTCTATTCTGTTCTACAACTCATTTCAAAATTTTGAGAGAAGTTTAGAATTGTACAACAAATTCTTCGACGCATCTTTGGAGGTTTACCCCACCATATTTCGACCGAACTTCTTATGCACTGAAGACTTCGACGTTTGGTGGAAGGAGTATTACATTAACAAATTCTTTGATGTAGCAACTTTCAACACTCTCCTGACGAACGCTTTTGCTTTTTTTGCAGGATAAGAAGAAGAAAGGTACAGATAAGCATATCAAAGAAATTCAAAATTTTCAAAAGTATTTTGAAACTATTTACAGGCCCAGTGATCTTCGTCGAACCATAGGCGAAGCAGCAGTAACTTTAAAACAGAAATTTACAGAAAAATTGGATAGGTTGGGGGTGCCTTCGTACATTCCACCACATGCACGTTACAACTTTGCTTTCACCTCCTTTCCTCCAAGGTTTCCCCCACTCCCTTCTGCAGAATTTGGTGTGTCCTTGTGCCCTCCATTCCCAGATTGGTTTGTGTGTGGATCTCATTTAAAACTGCTTCGCGAGTCCAGCAAGAAACTTGCCGAACGTGTGGTTCCGACGAAGTATTACTTGGGCAACTTCACTGGGCACCTTCATGTTGGGATAGAACATGTTAGTGTGGAAGAACCCATTCTTGAAGGTGTCGAAGAAATTACACTCCTCCTCTTATCTCTAACTCCTTTTATATTTTATATCAATGTTCATGCAATTCTTTCTCTTTCAGCTGTTAGAATTGTCAAGAAAACTGCTGGTGAAGGGACCTCCTCCAAGACAGTCGAAAAACCGCCCATAGCTGCCAAAAAGGTTTCGACCAATAAAAACACCTAACTCTTCTTATTTTATATGCATTTCAATATTCTCTATATTGAACATGTCTCCCTTTTGCATACCTCAGGTAACTCGCACACCAGCCAAGAAAAGAAAACAAGAAGAAAAAGAGATGAGTGTCGAAGAGTCCGAGGATGAATCTCCTGAACCTCAACCTCTGAAAAGAAACAAAGGTATGAAAATAAAAACAGTGGCTTCCCAAAGATCCATAGTTCACAGACGAACTCCTCCTGCCAGTCCAACCAACAAAATCCCCTCAAGAAGTGAGAAAAGTGGGGACTCAAGCATTCACACTGAGATCCCTCAGGTATTAATTTTCGACTGATAATATTCATAATCTTAACTGCATTTTTCTGTTATTTTAAACTTCCCTTATATGTTCTCTTCAGGTTGTTATTGATGTCGAAGAAACTTCCAAAGTTCAAGAAGAAGTTATTCCTTCTGACTCTGAGAAGACTTTAGCTGAAAGGCTTCAAGAAGAAACCACTCCAGACGCTGGTGTCTATGGCCCTCAGACTTTAGACGACTTCGACATTAGTGACTCTGAATCTTCTGGCAATAACTCTCCCCTTCGCCCAGACTTTACTGTGGAGGAAAAGACTGCCCCAGACCAGGATGCACTAACTCAAGGACCAATTGACGCAACAGAAATTGAAAAAGCTGCCCCAGACCAGGACGCACAAGCTCAAAGGTCAACTGATACAACAGAAGTTGAAAAAGAGACTGTCGAAGAAGAAGATGATCTGCCGAAGCAAACAGACATCAACTTGAACCCTGGAGGAAGTACCCAAACTGTTCCTACTCCAACAGAAGCTCCAACAGAAACCCCTTTGGATACTGGTTCGACAAGCCTGTCACAGAGGAAATTGAAAGCTTGAAAGTAAGAAAGCCTCTGGAATATTTAAAAGCTTTACTCAGTTCCAGGTACAACTTCCAAGACTCTTCCCACATCAGTTCAACAGCTTCAGGGGCTACTTCTGACATTCAACCCATCAATGTTATCATGGATGAGATTAAGGCAAAAATCCTTGGGGTGGACCTGTTTGAGACTCTGGCTGAAAATCCTTCTGCACAGTATGACTTAAAGAAACTCCTGAAACGAGCCAATCTGCTGGAGGCTTCGACTGAAGAGAGTCGTCTGGTGATGGACCTGATGTCAATGATTGACTCTGTAAGCGCTAACTTGGTTCGTCAAAAATAATTTTCTCAGAACATCACAGCCAAATCTGAAGAACAAGTCTCAGAATGGAATGTCGTAGCCTCTTCGACAGACAAAATTTCAGAGTTGAACAAGCTTTCTGAAGATTACTCCAAAGCTGCTGCTGAGTGTGAAAACAACATTCAGGCTTATCAGGCTCAGATTGCTGAACTTCAGAAGAAAATCCTCCAAGAGAAGGAACGTCAGGCCACCCTCCAACAGCCCAACCAAGAAGAAATCGACAGGGAACTTCAAAAGGGTCTCCAACATGCAGAAACAGCCCAACAACTTCATAGAGAGATTGACGAACTGACTGTTAGTAAGAGTCTCTGCGAACGTCGAATTCAGCTTCAGAAGAAGAAATTTGACGAACTCAAAGCAACTTTCCTTCAACAGTAGTTTGTAATAGAAAATAGGAATTTTTATTGTTTTAAGAGTCTTAGTATTTTCATATGTAATGTTACTTTACGCCATCTGTTTGGCGAAGACAAGCTTTGATTTGCAATTTCATTCTATTCCTATTTTTATTTCTTGCAATGTTGGTTTATACTTCTTCAAATATTTGCCATTTATTTTCAGCACTCTCCTGTCTTTTTCTATTTCTTCGACTTCATATGCACCATTTGCAAAAACTCTTAAAATTTTGAAAGGTCCTTCCCATTTAGGGGACCATTTTCCCATCAATCTATCTTTCTTCTCCATTGGCAAAATTACTTTCCAAACTAAATCATCTACTAAAAAGGCTTTAAATTTTACTTTCTTATTGTAAAACTTTTCGACTCTTTCTTTCTGCCTTTTTATTAATTCTAAAGCACGTAACCTTTCTTCATCTAAATCAACCAACTCATCCATCATCATACTCCAATAAATCTCAGATGGAATCTCATGATGCCTTTGAATTCGTATTGACTGTAAACAGATTTCGACTGGTAATACTGCATCATGTCCGTAAGTTAATTTAAATGGGGTAGAATTAGTTGCCTCCTTAGGAGACGTTCGACAAGCCCAAAGGATTTGATCCAGAGTCTTGTGCCAATTTCTAGGTTTTTTACCCACGTGCTTCTTTATCAGATTTATCACTACTTTGTTGGCTGCTTCGACCTGACCATTTGCTTGGGCATAATAAGGTGTCGAAGTTAGCAACTTAAAACCTGTCTCTTTTGCAAATGCCTGCATATTTCTTCCAGTAAACCTGTCTCTTTTGTTGCCTGCATATTCCAAATCTATACATTATATGTTTCTGGATGAAGTCTATGACTGCTTCCTGATCTACATTCGTCAGTGGTATGGCTTCAATCCACTTAGTGAAGTAGTCTACCCCAACTAAAATGTACTTCTGCCCTTTTGAAGAGGCTGGTCGAATTTCACCAATCAAATTTAAAGCCCAACCTCTGAATGGCCAAGGCTTTATAATGGAATGTAACTCATCTGCCGGCACATGAGGTATGCCTGCATGAATTTGACATTCTTGACATCCCTTTGCAAATTCGACACAATCCTTCAACATTGCTGGCCAATACATCCCCTGTCGAAATAGTAACCATTTCATCTTGTGCCCTGCCTGGTGGGCACCACATGCACCACTATGCACGTTCGACAAAGCTATGTAAGCTTCAATCTCTCCTAAGCACTTTAGTAAGACTCCTTTTGCAGTCTTTTTAAACAACTCATTTCCAAAAAGTACATAGCTTAAAGCTCTATACTTTATCTTTCTTTCGACTGTCTGGTTTGGATTTTGTAAATAATCTTTAATAGGTTTTCTCCAATCTCTTACCCCTGGATCATCTATATTAAAAATTTCAAAATTTTCTTCATCACCATATCCCAGTCTTATGGTCTCCAAATCAGATGGGGACAGTCTAGTGGATAAAACTTTTCCTCTTACTTCGACAACTTTCATCAGGTTTTCCTTCGACACTCTATAGCCTGATGCCAGTTGAGCCAAGTCATTTGCTTCCTGATTTTCTAATCTAGGAATGTGTCTAAAGACTGCACTGTCGAATCTCTTGAGGAGTCTGTTGGCTATCACAAAATACATGATCAAATTTTCTTTGACACATTTGTACTCTTTTGTCAGTTGTTTTATCACTAACTCAGAGTCACCCATTATTTCGACCTCTGTTGCCCCCAATTCCAACAATATTTCAAGTCCAGCAATTAAAGCTTCATATTCTGCCTCATTATTCGAACAGCAACCTTCTATTTTGTACTTGAACTTTGTTGGAATTTTATTGGGAGAAATGATTAATACCCCAACACCTGTTCCATTCTTATGACTGGAACCGTTGAAATATAACCTCCAAGGTTTTCTTTCGACATATTTTATTTCATCTCCAAGTATGGAGTGGTCAGCTATAAAGTCAGCAACCACTTGTCCTTTGACAGCTTTTAGAGGCATATATTTTAAAGAATACTCGGTCAAGGCTAAAGCCCATTTTCCAATTCGACTATGTAGAATAGATTTAGACAACATATGTTTTATTACGTCGAAATGAGAAGATATATATACATCAATGGGTTTTATATAATGCTTTAACTTGGTACAAGAGAAATATACACATAAACATAATTTCTCTATCATACTATATCTAGTTTCAGCATCATTTAGGACTCTACTGAGATAATAGATGGCTCTTTCGACGCCATGTTCATCTTCCTGACAAAGCATGCTTCCCAATGTTATGTCGGATGCTGAGATGTAGAGCCTCATACTTCTTTTTCGACAAGGAGACATTAAAACTGGAGGACTTGCTAGATATTCCTTGATCTTGTCGAAGGCATCTTGATGTTCTTGCCCCCAAGTGAAGCCTTCCTTCTTCAGTCGAAGTAGAGGTGAGAAGGCCTGTGTTTTTCCACTAAGTTTGGAGATGAACCTTCTGAGAAAGTTGATTTTCCCTAGTAGAGACTGCAATTCCTTCTTTGTCGATGGCGCTTTCGCTTCCATTATGGCCTTGGCTTTGTTTTCATTAATTTCAATCCCTTTCTTGTGGACCACAAAGCCTAAGAAATCACCTGCCTGCACACCAAAAGCACATTTAAGGGGATTCATTTTCAAACCAAACTTCCTCATCCTTTCAAAGGACTATCGAAGGTGGTCAATATGGTCTGAGCCTGAGGTAGATTTAATCACAATATCATCTATATAAATTTGCATAAATGTTTCAATGAAATCATGAAAAATAGAATTCATAGCCCTTTGGTAAGTAGGTCCAGCATTTTTCAAACCAAAGGGCATGACTACCTACTCATATGTTCCTATCGCTCCTGGACAACGAAAAGCTGTTTTTGGAACGTCTTCTTCAGCAATGAAAATCTGGTTATAACCAGAATACCCATCAAGCATACTTAAATACTCATGGCCTGCTGCATAATCTACTAGCATTTCTGCTACTGGCATAGGATATTCATCCTTAGGGGTAGCTGAGTTTAGGTCTCTAAAATCAATGCATACCCTTAGTTTGCCATTTTTCTTAATCACAGGAACAATATTAGCAATCCATTCGACATACCTTGTTGTACGGATGAACTTGCATTTCAGAATCCTTTCGACTTCCTCTTTGATTTTCGACAGAATTTCTGGTGCGAAGCGTCTGGGGGTCTGCTTTATTGGCTTTTTCCCTTCCAGTATTGACAACTTCAATTCGACCAAATTTCTGTCTAAACCAGGCATTTCGTCATAATCCCATGCGAAGCAGTCTTTAAACTCATTCAGCAGTTGGATTATTTCGACTCTGAGCTGAGGATCCATCTTGGCACTGATGTAAGTTGGCCTTTTCTCTGCCCCCAGCCCCAGATTAATTTCTTCTAAAGGATCCTGTGCCACCATTTTCATATTGGTTGAGGTTGGATCTTTTTCAAATCCCAAGGGTTCGTCATCATAAATGGCATCAAGCCTTTGACTTCGCCATTCGCCATCAGAGTCTTCTTCAAAACTCTGCTTTGTACGTTGTTCCTCAATATTTTCTTGAGGATGTTGTTCTTTGACAACTTGCGTGTTGGCTTCAACAGCCATGTTTCTCACTTCAGCCTCAAGGGCCGCTTTGAGTTGTTTTTCGGCTATATAAGCCGAAATCTTTTCTATTGTTGATGCTTCAGTCATTTTCACTGAACTCACTCCCCCACCCAGTTGGATTGACATGGGCAGTTCCCCAAGTGTAATTTGTCTCTCCAATTATTTCTTTATCCCACTGGAAACCATGCGTAGGGTGGAGGTACATGGAACAGTAAGCGTTGTCGGAGGCAGTTAGGTCGAAATCAGCAGGATTGCATGGTGCTATGTGGGCCAGGTTCTTGTCGAAGTTACGACTAGTGACATTGTTCACATCAACCATGAAGTAACTTTGATCTGCTTCTATGTTTTCGACTATCCCATCTGGTCTCCAGATTGCTATCCTTTGATGCATGGAGGATGGCACAACCCCAATCCCATGGATCCATTCTCTCCCCAACAACAAGTTGTAATTTGCCTTTGATGCTATCACCACAAACATTGTAGGCCTGGTAATGGATCCTACAGTCAAGTTCAATTGTATTACCCCCAACGTAGTCCCTACCTTACCTTCATAGTTGGACAACACCATGTTGTGAGGCTTGGTGTCGGAGTCATCTTTTCCAATCCTCTTTATCATATAATGAGGAATTAGATTCACAGCTGCTCCTCCATCTATCAGAATTTTGTTGACACCCATGTTTTCTACCTTTCCTTTTATGAAAAGAGGCTTTAAGTGAGCCTTCATTGCATCATCTGGCTTTTCGAAGAAAGCATTTTGCTCTTCGACACAGCCATTATTCATTATGTAGTAGCATACAGGCTTAAGGCCTATGCTATCATCCGCCATGTCATCCTCTTCGTCTTCGACTTCCATTATCCTGTCATAGTCTCTGGGCAACACAGAAACCACATTGCAAGTTACGTCGAAGGACGCATCAGACTCTGAACTGAAGTCATCTGTAACTTCTTCGTCCACTGGCATTTTGTTGTTTGTTTTCTGCATTTCTGTGGTGTCATTAGATCCATTCTTCTGAGGGGGTTCTTCTTTCGCCGGAGATCTCCCCTTGCTTGTAGTCTGCACATACTTGCTTGACTCAGCTTCCTTCTGCCCAAACCTTTTGTATTCTACAGTTTCTTTTTCCATTTTCTTCTGCCTTTGGAATCTTCTCCATTGGGACCTGGACATAGGATTCTTGCCTTTGTAGTTGTCAGAGACGTACTTTGGCTTTGCTTTTTCCGCCTCCTTTTTTACCTCTATTGAGGCACCCCTGTTCACTTCAAAACTCTTCCATCTCTTCTGACCTTGGGCATCTCTTATAGGTTGAACCCATTTGTCATCGTTAGGTCTGTTGGATGGTTTATAGGTGTTGTAGCGTATTTCTCCCATTTCTTGGATATGATGCTCCCTTCTTCTTGGGTCGAACCTTTCATTCCTGATTGGTGGAACTGCCCCCCAGTTTCTTTTCCTCTGGGTCTTTTCTGCCGCTTCTAAGTCATCAGCTGCTTTCCTGTCGAACACAGCGCTGCATCTTGGGCAAATCATAACTTCTGTGTTCTTCTTCTGACACCTCTGGATGAATTCGACAAGACTTTCATTCTCTTCTGGGTATACCAGCTTATGGTGCTTCTCTTGATGTTTCTTTCCCTTGTTGGTGTCTGGTCCTATCTTCTGAGTGACTTCCACCATATGAATCCTTGCATTTTGTTCAGTTGTGATTTTCAATTTGTTCATTTTTTCGACTAACATCATCTCTTCCGGGATATTCTCCTTCAAATGATCCACACTGCCTTTTGGGTGTAAACCCTTATAGATGTATTTGCAGCACTGTGCAACACCTTCGACAAAATCTTCTCCAGTTTTGATGGTACTACTGTTCATTGGTTCGACAATGAGGGTAGTGTCAGCAGTCTCTATTCTTTCGGTCTTGTCCTGGATAAGGCCCTCAATGGCCTCTTTTTGGACAATGAGGGTTTTGTTATCTTCCTCCTCCTCATTATTTTCGAAAGAATCTCCCTATCCTGTGGGTTTGATTTTGCTGATGTCAGTTCTGGAGCTTGGTGGTGCTGAATATTTTACCATGAAGTCAAACTTCCCACTGGGTTCTCCTAGAGTGTCCCAGATCACCCCATGCTCAGCATCTCTTTTATAGTTTTTCTTGTCGAAGCTTCTGCCTACCTTGACTGTATTTCTTTCGTCGAAACTTTCAGTAGTTTCAATGGCATTCTCCCTGTCGAAGTCTTCAGAAGCTTTGACTTCTTCTTCAGTCTGGTCAGTAAGGTCATCAGCCCCTTCCACCACATTTACATGGGTGTCGAAACCTTCAGCAGCCTCTATCATGGTGAAGTTGGTGTCGAAGTTTTCAGTAACTTCTACCAATTTAAAACTTTCCTTAGCCATGATCTCCATTTCGACCACATTCACCATTTTTGGTTCAGCATAATTGGCCTCCACAACCTGCATGGGATTGGAGTCAATCCTCATCTGTTGCTTGGCTTTGTCTCCAAACTTCAGCCTTCCATTTTGGATTGCATTCTGGACAAGATCCCTGAAAAGGTAACATTGAGAAGTTTTATGACCCAAGAAATTATGGTATTTGCAAAAACCTCTCTTTTTTGCTGGTCTATAGGAGGCTCCTTAGTGCCTGCTGGTTTTATTAACTGACCATCCTTAACTAATAAATCAAAGATTTCATCACATTTGGTGATGTCGAATGTGTAGGTTCTTTTAGGGAACCTGTCATTCTTTTCCCCTTCGACTGGATTTTTTCCATTCGACGGGGCTAAAACTTTACAGGAATATGGAGGGCCTTGTTTTAGTTCTGCCAGATCAATTTCTTGCTGGTCGAAAATGACTGGTTCGTTTTTGTCATAATCATCTTCTTGAACTATTCCTACATAGGCCACTCTTTCCTTCTTGTTTTTATTTGATCTAAATTTTTCATTTTTTAGCCTTTCTATTTGCCTCACTCTGTCTGCTAGTTGTGCCATGTCTCTCAAGTACTGGGTATCCAGTTTTTTCCTTATGGAATAATCTAGACCCCCTGCAGCCATTTCGACTAGTTCTTGTTCCGACACTTGTGTAAAGTATCTGGCTTTTAATAACCTAAACCTATTTAAGTAATCATCTATAGGTTCAGAGGATTTTCTTTTGACACTTTCCAATTCTTTCAAACTTATCTTAGTTTGTCCCATATAGAATTGTTCATGGAACAATCTCTCTAATTGGGTCCATGTGAATATTGAAGTTGCAGGAAGAGAGGTAAACCAAGTTGAAGCATTTTTTGTCAAAGAACTTGGGAAATACTTCATCCTTAAGTTCTCATTATTAGCAATCTCTCCTGCCTCTATCAAATAACGCGCTACGTGTTCTATGGTGGACTCACTAGTATCCCCTGAGAATTTGGTGAATTTGGGGACTTTCCACCTTGGTGGTAATTCTTGTTGTAAAACAAATTCAGACAAGGGGGAAGTATAACTAGGCCTTTGTAATCCTACGTTTACTCCATTTTGCGCCATTATTCTCTCAACCATGGTTGCAATATTATTTTTGACAGGCAGGTTGTTGTAACGCATTCTCTGCTGTAATATTTCATCAACATTTTGGTCTCTTTGGACTATTATTCTTCTTGGTTCCTGTCGAATGGGTTCCTCTACATTAGGCTGTTCAACTACTACCTCTTGGCCCCTGGGATTTTCATGAGGGTTTCCTAATGGCCTTTGGTTTATAGTAAGTTCCTCTTCGACAATCCTATTTGCAGGATTTTGATTCAATTGCATTCTTTGTTGTGCTTGAGGGACTCCAAAAAAATTAGCAATGCGTGCCATCTGTTCTGCCAATATTTGGTTTGTTTGGGTAGTATTTTGTATTAAAGGATTGAACACTTCCCCCATTTGTTATGTCAATGCCTGCACCATATCATGATTGCTTTCATCCATCTGTTGACGAATTACTTGTGCAGAATGGTTTGTCATAGTGGGCATATGGAAACCTGGCGGAACTTGATTTATTCTATTTCCATTTCCACCATATCCTGATCCCTGCAATGGTGATGACATTTGAACCATAGCATCAGAGAATAATGGTGACGAATTATGTAGGCTTGCCATCATTGAAGTTGGCATTCCATATGGTTGTTCCCTCCCAGTCAAGGGCTGAGAATAATTCAGATATGGCCTGAAGGTGTTTCCTCCAGGGGGGGGGGTTCCAATGGGTCTGGCGTGTCCCATGGTGGAAGAACTAGGCGCATTCTGGGACCCTGAACCCGTTGGTATTGAATCCCCTAATGGAGGCCTAATCTGTTCTAAAACAGGGCCAGAAACTGGTATTCCTCCTGACGAAGAGATGGGATTGGAAACTGGAATGGTTTCGTCAGGATTGTTTGAAGTATTTGGCAAGTTAGCCATCCTTCTTCCTCTTGTTCTCTTTGGTCTTTCTACGTCGGTTACGGCTAGTTTACCGCTTCTAAGAATCATACAACGCAGCAAGGAACAAATTGTCTAAGAGGGTTCCCTATTAATTCTTATTAACTGCACTGGTCCCACCGGGTGTGCCAATTTGTTCGCAGTGATTTCTGGCGAACAACCTCTGGTTAACCAATCTCTCAGAAAACTGGGTTACTTGCAGGACCAACCAAACAAGTCCTAGGACACATGTGCAATTGTTTGTCGAAAACACTCTTAGTATGGACAATGATTTATGATTTGTTTTGTCAATGACGTCAAAGTGTTAAATGCTTTGATTTTGAAAGTAAAATAAAGTTTAAATTTAGACAAAAGTAAGAAAAATGGAGAAATGATAAAACTTGCAGGAAAGTAAATAAAACTTGAAGATAAAATAACTTGATGAAACAAACTGGTAATTTAAATAACTTTAAAAGAAAGATGGTGTTCAAACGTACATGGTTCCAAATATCAAACTCATTTTCTCTCACACTGGGTACTTAGAGTATTTACAGGAATTTTGTATAAGTTTTCACACACCTATTCTAAACACAAACTATTCTATTTATATACAAACAAAACAACTGCCTAGAACGGAAAAATCATAATTAAATGACAAGTGTCAGCCTGCATGCAATCTCCTTCTCTGAAACTCCCATGTGTCCAACTGTCAAAGGTTGCAACTTTTAAATTTTGAACTCTTTTCTTTTGGTGACGAAACATTACACCTCTTCAATCTGTCGAAATCTCAAAGAAGAAAAACCCCTTTCAAAATCTGCCAAATAATGCTTCTGTCCAACAACTCTTCTCTGTCGAAGTATTGCAAGATACAGTCATCTTGTCAAAGGTTCAGCTATACAGAATTTTCCAAACTTGTCTTGCCAGAACATTACTTATCCTTTTGTCGAAACATTGGGGCTTTTAACCTTGTCAACATTTCTTGAATTTCTTCACTTTCATTATTCTTTAACAGAAATGACTTCAAGTTACAAATTTCAACATGTCGAAATTATGAGCTTACAGACAGTGGCTCTGCGCGAACAACTGATACTGGGAGTAAAATGCGAAGCATTTAAAGATGAATCCCACGGCCTTAAGCGACCAGCTGGCAAAATAAGAATAAATGTTGGAGTTTTCAACGAGATAAACGACCAACCTCAGGGAATTCCTTAAATGAAGAGTCCAAAAAGAACTTTAGGAAATTGTCAGGAAAACACGGATGCGTGTTGAATTAAACGGTTTTGAATCTTAAGCAAACAACTTAAAGATTTTTATGCCAATGATAATTGGGCTTAAAAAAAATTGGTTGTACTAAGGTACATCAAGGAGGGCCTCTGCAGGGGATACCAGTGTTGCTGGAAAAAACTTGGTCAACCACACAGCGGGGTACCAACAATAGTGGACTCTAAAATAACAAAAGACAGTAATTTGGACCTGGAGTTGGACAGGCGAAAACTGGGGAGAGACAAATGATTATGTCAAATGCGTATGATTGAATATGATGCGAATGATCATGATATGTAAATGCTGACTCTAGGGAGACAGAGAGCTTTGACAAAATAGGGGAGAGCAGGATCTCAACGCCAATACTTAGACGAGCGAAAAGAAAGATGCTCGGGAGATTCCTTCAAACTTGGAAATCGATGTTTGGTCCAAGGATCCATCCAAGAGTGCTACCAGCTTTTAATCCTCTATGGGGACTTCTGTAATATTTGCAAGGGAGTGTTGCTGCACGCCAGAGGTTTTTTTTTAGAAGACATAAAATCTTTTAATCTTTCTAAAGTCAAAGAAATTTGAATGTTTTCCAGTATGTTTTCAAAAACTGTTTAAAATTTTTTTCGTCATTTTCAGAGTTAAATTGTAATTTAGTAAAGACATTTTGCATAACAAAGAAAAATAAGAAGCGAAAAGACAAAGTTTAAAGACAAAGGTTGTATTTCATTCAAGAATGGTAGCCTGCCAATAGCAAAAGCTCCATGGGAAATTACAATTTGAAAATGGCAATGGGGAAAGGTCTACATTGAATCCAACGACCACTATAATCCCTAATAACTAAAACCGCTCAACACCTTGCTTCCGACAAGAGCGACTGGATTGGTCTTCAAGTAATGATCTTCAGTAATGGTAAACACTATCTGATACAGTCAAATGCCTTTGTCCCTAATTTTTGCCTGGACCGCCCTTTCGGGTTTTCAATCCACCAGGACGCTCTTTTTTGCCTAAGCCGCCCTTTCAGGTTTTCAACTTAGCGAGCTCTTATTATTATTTTTTTTTATCCCTAACTTTTGCCTGGATCTCCTTCATAGGTTATGATCCACCGGGATACCCATTTTTGCCTAGGTCGCTGTAACACGGTGGGAGAACTGACTTTAGTTAAATGTTGCGGATAGCAAGAGTCGCCACCGACTTTTATTTTATCCAAAGGAAAGGGCATAAAAGAACAGGAAAGACCTTAAAAGATTTTTGGGTTCGGGGGGTAGGTTATGTAAAGGGAAGGTGTTAGCACCCTTTACATCCATGGTTATCCATGGGCTCTTAGTTACTTAGCTCACTTTAAAATGTTTTTGAAATGTGAAGTGTGTGAATAGAAATTTTCTTAAGTATTTTATAGTGATCCATGTACGGATATATATAAAGACTTTGTTTTGAAAATTTGTTTGAAAATGTGAAGTGTTTTGAATTTTTTTGGAAAGTGAGCAAGTACATAAGAGGAACCTACCCTAAATTAAGTCTTTTCTGTTCTTGAATCCTTTAAATGGTAAGACTATCCCTATTATTAAGGAATAGGTAGTCATTACCTTGGATGTATGGGACAAGTGAAGGGACATCTGTTATTTAGGAAACTATGGGGTGTATAAGCAATTCGAAGGGACTAATCATCTTTATTCGAAAGGGACAAGATCATTACGAAGGCAACATTCGAAGGGACTTGATCTTTTTATCTGTTTAGGGACTAGATGATGTGAGATGAGGGACTTTTGCTTTATACACCCTACTTGACCTTTTGTTTAGGCAACTTGAGAGGAAACCCTTAAGAAGTGAGATGGCGATCCAGGATCGACTTACGTGTGTGAGTGTACCAATTTAAATATTTATCTTTAAATTTAATGAGCTAAATTAATTTTTAAATACAAACATATTTCACTCCCTATTTTACTAACCATAACATT
This sequence comes from Lathyrus aphaca, assembly GCA_963966055.1. Taxonomy (NCBI): domain Eukaryota; kingdom Viridiplantae; phylum Streptophyta; class Magnoliopsida; order Fabales; family Fabaceae; genus Lathyrus; species Lathyrus aphaca. The sequence continues at coordinate 84,689,188 of OZ014521.1, read as the reverse complement.
TAAAATAATAATAAAAATTACTACTACAAATATTACATAAGGGATACAATTACATAATAATAATAATTAAAACAAATTAAATAAATAAGCAAAAAATAAATAATAATAAATAATTGGGTTAGTAATAATAATAATAAAAATAATATATAAATAAATGGGGTTAGTAATAATAAAATAAAATAAATATCATATGAAAATAAATATAATTAGTAATAAAATAAATAAGAATAAAGAGAATGGCATAATAAATTAAAAGTTCAACAATTATTTTTTTAAAGATTTTTTAGAATGAAAAATAACAATTTATGCTATATACTAATTATTATAAAAATTTAAATTTATATACATGTTATGAAAAATAATGGTTAATTATGATTAAATAAACATATTATGAAAATAAATTATATTTACAAAATTAAATTAAGAGTTTTAATTATTTTAAGCATAATCTAAGATTATTTACATACAAGAATTATATTAAATAATAACTATAAACAAATTATAAAAAATATGCACATAATTAAGATTTATAAATAAATAAATTAAAAGTTATAATAGAATTAAATTTTATGTAAAAGAAAATTAGGGTTTATCTCTTAATTAAAATATAAACAAAATTTATGAAATTTAAATAAATAAATTAATATTTACAATTAAGGTTCATAGAAATAATTAGGGTTTTAAAAATGTTTTAGGGTTTTAGAAAATATTAACAATGAATTTAGGGTTTATGAAAATATTAGGTTTTATAAAAATATTTTAGGTTTTTTTTAGAAAATACTATTAGGATTAATTATTAATTATACAAAATTATACAATATTAATAATATACAAAAATAAATATTAAATAATTTTTACTAATAAGGTTTAATTTTGAAAAGATGAATTTTAATTTATAGAAAAGAAAATAATGATATAGACATTTTATTTTTATTATTTAAATTTATCTAACCATAATATAAACTAATTAAAAAAAACAAGAAAAAGAAAAAAGGAACTTACCTGGGCTGGGATTCGAACCCAGCCCCTGAGCTTTCACAACCTCAAGCCAACCAAGCCAACCACTGGGCCAGCTGCGCGCTGGTGATAGTCCATGGCATACAATTGCTTTTATTTTAAACCTGCAAATAATGATGAATATTGGTAAAAAATTATGCACAAGCCAGGGATCGAACCCTTGTACTAAGCCCTTATGCGCGTGTTCAAAACCAACTGAGCTGCATGCTCATTGTGATATACATATGGAACAAGTTCGTTTTAACCCTTGTATCAAATTCAAATATGGTTTTCGCGCGCAGCCACTTCGTCTCCTACCTCTGGAGCTACGCATTTACCTGCGAAAATTACTAAGAGTTTTCCTGCGAAATTTTAAATGGCAGGTACACCTACGAAATCCAAACACCATTAAAACAATACAATTTCATTAAATTAAGAGTGCAAACAAGGTCCAGAGGTTGTTTAGGATTGATCCACGGTTTTAGAATTTGTTTATATTCATTAAAACACAAAACCCTAACTTGAAGGTCAAGAACCCTAAAATGGCATCCCACGATTCAGCCATGGTTTCTTCAATTAAACCACCCAGAATCCATCACAAGCTTTCATTGAACACTAACAAACAAACAAAATCCATTAATAACAGTTAAATGATCATGAACGAAAAAAATCAAAAAAACATGAAAAGTTGGATTCGGGTTCATCAATTCTTGAGGTTTGAGATGCGTATGACTATTGCTACATGATCAGGGATGTTCAAGGAAGGGATTGATGTCCTTATTTCACCTGAAAAACCACCCAAAGTCAGAAACCGAATTTCAAATTTTGATGAACTTTTGAACTTATGAAACCTATCCTTGAGGCAGAAAATTCGTCCTTGTGCATTGTGATATGTTTGTATACTTATAGTTGAGTGAAGCTAGGTCAAAAAATTGGATCATTGTTTGGACTTTTTGATTTTTGGAGATTGAAAAAGATTATGACTTAAATTTCATATATTTTTGAATGAGACCTTTCTATTTCAAGACAATCATCATCAATTGTATATCAATTTAATCCAATTCATGTTAATGACCTTCTAGAACCAAAATATATTTTAAATTTTGATATTTGATATTTTATTTAAATTTAAAATGATTTTTAATATAAAAAATCATAATAAATAAAATAAATAAAATAAAATTATGAAAATATCAAATAAATTTCGTGCATGATGTCATGGAACACCTTGGGTCACAAAAAGTTCAGCCCATTTAGAAGAATTTGGTTTTAAGACCCTATTTTCTTCATAAACCATCCAAAAATTTCCCAACTTTGCAAGGGCACATATCCTTCAATTTTAATGCTATGAGGGTGTTCTTGGACATTTTGGAAAGCTTGAAGAGTCCTCTAACCAACCCCATTGGTTTCATGTCCATATCATTTACCATTCTCAAGTTATGCCCTTTTGAAGTTGTTGACTTTTTGTTGACTTTCAAAAGGACCTATAATGTCTTAGCTCATACCTTCCAAATGAAGCATTTTTGGGCTTGGCTTGTGAGACACAAAGTTGTAGAGAATTAAATTTCCTTCAAAATGAGCTTTGGATGGGAAAAATTTGATGAAGCATGTGAAAGTTATGGCTGGTCAAAGTTCAGTTGACTTTTCCTAAAGAAACCCTAATTTAGAAACCTCTGATTCTTGATGATCTGAAATCTCCTTGATGAATCATGATCAACCCTTGATCAAATGATGAATTTTAATTCATATACTTGATGTTGGCAAAAAATCATGAAGTTTGACTTTGGTTTGACCACAGTTGACCTCAGTTTGACTTTTTAACTACTTTGACTGATTTTGACTTATCTGATCATCTGACTGAGCAAACCTTTGAGAAAAGTCTTGAAACTTGTCATGGGGATTCTTAAACACATATAAGATGTTATGAAGCTCACTTGAAGTCTTAGAAGTCCATTTAGCCTGATTAAAGTCCAAACCCTAATTTAGAATGCATTGCTTAGGAGGATGCATTGTCTGAGGGAATTGTCAAACTTTCTGACTATTTGTGAACGTTGTGAACCTTGTGAACCTCATAAGATGTCTTGTGAACCTTGTGAACCTCATAAGATGTCTTGTGAACCTTGTGAACCTGATGAGAGGTCTTGTGAACCTTGTGAACCTGATGAGAGGTCTTGTGAACCTTGTGAACCTCATAAGGTGTCTTGTGAATCTTGTGAACCTCATGAGGGGTCTTGTGAACCTTGTGAACCTCATAAGGTGTCTTGTGAACCTTGTGAAACTCATAGTACACAAAGTCTTGTTTTGTGAGGGCAAATTTTGGGGTGCAACAGCTGCCCCTGTTCAATTTTCTGAAACCTGAGGGGTTAGATTGGTATATGTGCCAGTCGTAACCTGGAAGGTTGAAGGGGATTGAACACAAAAGCCCAAAAATTTGCACTCACCAGTGCGTAGAGTGATATTGATGACTAGCTGTATATGCTTGAGTGGGCTTAAAGATGCCACTTGGAGAAAAGTTCTTCAAATATATCTCTTGGAGAATAAAGTAGTCCAAAGTATGAAGATATAGCTTTTGGGAAGATAAACAACGTCCCAAGATAGTGATAGCTTTCAGGAGGATAAACAACGTCCTGAGGTATAAGTATAACTTTTGGGAAGATAAACAACGGCCCAAAGAAATGATAGCTTTCAGGAGGATAAACAACGTCCTGAGGTATAAGTATAACTTTTGGGAAGATAAACAACGGCCCAAAGAAATGATAGCTTTCAGGAGGATAAACAACGTCCTGAGGTATAAGTATAACTTTTGGGAAGATAAACAACGGCCTAATAGTCATGATATGGCTTTTGAGAATATAAACGACGTCTCAAGATAGCCTTCGGGAAGATAAACGACGTCCCATGATAATGCGGTAACCTTTGGGAAGATAAACAACGGCCCAAGGTCATGATAGCTTTCAGGAGGATAAATAACGTCCTGAGGAAATAATGATAGCTTTCAGGAGGATAAACAACGTCCTGAGGTATGAGGTAACCTTTGGGAAGATAAACAACGGCCCAAGGTAACAAGTTGTTGATGAAGTTTGCCTGCTGGAGAATTAATCTGAAAAACAAGATTATAACATTCTGCACGATAATATTAGTTTATGCATTATGTATGCATGTATAGTATGATGCACTTAAGTAATGTATTATGTATTTATGTATAAGTATGTTATGGTATGATGTAAATGATGTATGTATGCATTATGCAGCTTGAAGCGCCTGGATATCTTCGTATGACAACTGCTGGCCAGGGAAAATAAATCCCGATTCGTTGCTGAAGAATATGAGGAACTTGTTCTCGTCTTGTTTGATAATATAGTATTCATAACCTCCCGTCTTCGTTCGATAGTAAGGTATACATAACCTCCCGTCTTCGTTCGATAGTAAGGTATACATAACCTCCCGTCTTTGTTCGTCGTACTCCTATTGGAAAAATAAATTCCCGACTATCCGTATGAGGATAAAAGAGATGGATATAAATTCCAGGGGAGATATAACTCGAAGTATTTATGAAGATGGATTTGCCCTACTGGGGGATTTGTAGCTGTCTGGTGGGGATGAACCGCGAAGCTTCGTTGAATTCCTTCCCTCGTTCGTCCTTAGTAAATACTATTACTGCATTTTCATGCATTTCTGGTAAACATCAATCATATTAAGCATCTTATGCATTTCTGGTAAACATCAATCATATTAAGCATTTTATGCATTTCTGGTAAACATCAATCATATTCAAAAGCATACATACATTCAAACACAACCAATGGACGTTTCGCTTATGTAAATAGGGTAAAAGTAAATCTGGATTCAAAGATGGAATTTTATTTATATCACAAAGTGACCTATACATAGGTAAGTTTGTACAAGGAGACAGAAATCCTAGTAAGATGAATTTGTCGTAAATTTTTTTTTACAAAATAGGGAAAATCAGCTATGTGGGAAATAATCCTATTGAGTTTCAATTCTACTATTGCCATTATCTTCAAGTATCTCATCTTCTGCTGTTGGGACGGAAATGATTGGATTGAGCTTTATCTGTTCGAGCTTGAGTAAGTAACACAACTGGTTGTAGTTTCATGGGTGATCCAAACGAGACATAGTCATACGCTTTAATCCCTAACTTTTGCCTGGATTGCCCTTTCAGGTTTTCAATCCACCGGGATACCCTTTTTTGCCCAAGCCGCCTTTTCAGGTTTTCGACTTGCCGGGTATACATTCTTTTATATATATCCCTAATTTTTGCCCGAACCCTTTTGGTTCGCCGGGATGCCCCTATTTTTGCCTAGGCCAGTCAACCTAGCGGGTCTCTTTTCATGCGTAGTATTTTTTAACTATGTCTGCGTTTACAGGCTGCGGGAAGTCTTCACCATCCATAGTGGTAAGTATCATAGCACCTCCTGAGAATACTGTCTTGACTACAAATGGTCCTTCATATGTAGGAGTCCACTTGCCCCTAGGATCACCCTGCGGTAGTATGATACGTTTGATTACCAAGTCACCAGCCTTATATACCTTTGGCTTAACCTTCTTGTTGAAAGCCTTGATCATTCGTTTCTGGTACATCTGGCCATGACAAACTGCTGCTAACCTCTTCTCATCAATCAAATTTATCTGGTCAAGTCGGGTCTGAATCCACTCATCTTCATCCAAGCCTGCATCCTTCATAATTCTTAAGGAGGGAATCTGAACTTCAATGGGCAGAACTGCTTCCATACCATAGACTAAGGAGAATGGGGTTGCCCCTGTTGAAGTGCGTATTGTAGTACGATAACCATGAAGAGAAAATGGTAACATCTCATGCCAATCCTTGTAAGTAACAGTCATCTTCTGTATAATCTTCTTAATGTTCTTATTAGCAGCTTCAACTGCCCCATTCATCTTTAGACGATACGGAGAAGAGTTGTGATGCTTAATCTTGAACTGCGTTCAGAGATCAGTAATCATAGTGTTGTTCAGATTAGAGCCATTGTCAGTAATAATCCTTTCAGGGATGCCATACCTACATATGAGATTATTCTTAATGAATCGAGCCACCACATTCTTAGTAACAGGTGCAAATGAAGCTGCCTCTACCCACTTCGTGAAGTAATCAATAACAACCAGGATGAAACGATGCCCATTAGAAGCAGTAGGTTTGATCTCACCAATCATATCAATGCCCCACATGGCAAAAGGCCAAGGAGCATTCAACACATTCAATGGTGATGGAGGTATATGGACTTTATCAGCATTGATTTGACACTTGTGACATGTTCTGGAGTGTTGATAGCAATCAGCTTCCATGGTAGACCAATAGTAACCTGCTCTCAAAATCTTCTTTGCCATGGTATGACCACTAGAATGAGTGCCAAAGATCCCATCATGCATATCTTCCATAATCTCTGTTGCTTCCTTCTTATCCACACAACGAAGCAAAGTTGAATCATGATTGCGCTTGTACAAAATGCCATTACTCAAAAAGAACTTAGCAGAAAACCTCCTCAGAAACTTCCTATCTTTAACAGATGCCCCTTCAGGGAACTCCTGAGCTTCAAGATATCTTTTTACTTCATAAAACCAAGGCTTCTCATCTTCTTCTTCAGCATCAATCTCATTACAGTACACAGGCTTCTCAAATCTATCAATAGTAATCTTAGGAGCTTCATCATCCCAGCTGATCTCAAACATGGATGCCATGGTGGCTAATGCATCTGCCAACTGGTTCTCTCTTCGTGGAATATGTCCAAAGGTAATCTCTTTGAAATGTGGGATTAAAGACAACACATGCTCTCTATAAGGAATGAGATTATCATGTTTGGTATCCCAATCTCCTTTGATCTCACTTACTACCAGGGCTGAATCTCCATACACATCAAGGAACTGAATCTTCATATCAATAGCAACTTTAATACCCAGGATACAGGCCTCATACTCAGCCATGTTATTGGTACAATAGAAACAAAGTCTGGCAGTAATCGGGGTATGACAACCTTCAGGGGAACTGATCACAACACCAACACCATTACCAAGTGCATTAGAAGCTCCATCAAAAACCATAGTCCATCGGGATCCTTGTTCAGGTCCGTCATATTGTCTAGGTTCTTTGGTAATAATCATAATGTCTTCGTCAGGGAACTCAAAACTCATTGACTGATAATCATCCACTGCTTGATGAGCCAAATGATCAGCTACAACACTTCCCTTAATGGCCTTTTGAGTAGTATACTGTATATCATATTATGTCAAGATCATTTGCCATCTTGCAATTCTTCCGGAGAGAGCAGGTTTCTCGAATATGTACTTGATCGGATCCATCTTCGAAATCAATAAGGTAGTATGAGTCAACATATACTGTCTTAGTCGGCGAGCAACCCATGCCAAAGTGCAACAAGTTTTCTCGAGCAGTGAGTATCTTGTTTCACAGTCGGTAAACTTTTTGCTAAGGTAGTATATTGCCTGCTCTTTTCGACCAGACTCGTCATGTTGCCCCAATACACACCCCATTGAGTTGTCTAACACTGTTAAGTACATGATCAAGGGTCTTCCATCAATTGGTGGCATCAAAATTGGAGGTTCTAGCAGATATTTCTTGATTTCGTCAAAGGCAGTCTGGCATTCATCATTCCATTCCATCGCCTGATCTTTCTTCAATAATTTGAAGATTGGCTCACAGGTAGCTGTTAATTGGGAAATAAATCTTGCAATGTAATTCAATCGTCCCAAGAAACCTCTGACTTCCTTCTCAGTACGAGGAGCTGGCATTTCTCGTATAGCTTTTACTTTTGCAGGATCCACTTCAATACCTTTTCCACTGACAATGAAACCCAGGAGCTTACCAGATCTGACTCCAAAAGTACACTTGTTCGGGTTCAATCTCAACTTGTATTTCTTCAATCTTTCAAACAACTTATGCAGATGATCAAGGTGTTGCTCTTCATTCTGGGACCTAGCTATCATATCATCCATATACACCTCTATCTCATGATGAATCATATCATGAAACAAAGCCACCATAGCACGCTGATATGTTTCCCCTGCATTCTTTAAACCAAATGGCATCACCTTATAACAAAAAGTGCCCCACTGTGTAACAAATGTTGTCTTCTCCATATCTTCAGGTGCCATCTTGATCTGATTATAACCAGAGAAACCATCCATAAAAGAGAATACCTTATGCTGAGCAGTGTTGTCCACCAAAACATCAATATGAGGAAGTGGAAAGTCGTCTTTGGGGCTGGCCTTGTTCAAATCTCTGTAGTCTACACACATACATACCTTACCATATTTCTTAGGTACTGGCACCACATTTGCAACCCACTGAGGATAAGAAGTCACAGCTAAGAACCCTGCATCAAACTGTTTCATTACCTCTGCTTTAATCTTCTCTGACATTTCAGGACGCATGCGACGAACCTTCTGCTTCTTTGGACGACAATCTTCTTTTATCGGTAGACGGTGAACCACAATGTCTGTATCCAACCCTGGCATATCATCATAGGACCAAGCAAAGATCTCCACATAATCATGTAACATCTGAATCAATCTGCTCTTGACACTATCCTCTAATTCAGCCCCTATCTTGACCTCTTTCCTGTTTTCTTCAGTTCCCAGATTCACAACTTCGATTGGCTCTTCATGTGTCTGTATAGCTTTCTCTTCTTGTTGTAACAACCTAGCAAGCTCTACAGGCACTTCACAATCGTCCTCCTTTCCATCTTCAGCTTGATAGATCGGATTCTCGAAATTATAATTGGCAATAGTAGAACTGTTATCAACAGGATCCAGAGTGGATGAGGATCTGCATTTTAGTGATGTGGGTGTGTGTAAGAACACATAGCTGACAAAAGAAAAATAATAAAAGGGAGACAAGGAACACAATATTTACGAAAAACGAAACGTCCACTGATTTTTATTGAATGAAGTATGCAAATGAAATGACATCCTGTAACAAGCATATCATTGTGCCCCGGGTAAGGCACAAGGCTTAAGAGTTTTAATTGTTCAAAAATTACAAACTTTAAAGGTAATAACACAATAATAGTATTTACTCCTGACTAAAGGAGATAGGAATAACATCTTCAGCCCTCCAGTTATTGAGTCCAGCACCCACAGTAGGAAAAATCCAAGCATCCAAGTTGTAGTCTTCCTCATAGTCACCCACAACATTAATCTGGTCTTTCATAATCCCCTGATTGGTGATACGAACAGCACGAGCACGACGAACAACCTTCTGGGACTCTGCAGTGAAACCCAAACCAAATTTGTCAGACTTATACGGAATATCAGGAAGCTGACCCCAAATAGTACAACCACCTTCATCCACCACAGCTCTAGCATCTTTAAGGGAGGCCATTGTAGGAGGTACTCTGGTGACCACAGGAACTTTCTTGACAACAGGAGGAGCTTCATAATCATTAACAATCCAAGGAACCACTTCAAATGTCTGACATAGAGTTTCAACATATTCACCTTCCACTTCAAGATATTTAAAGGTGTTCACATGGCTAATCATATACCCTTCCTCTCCGCAAACAGTAACAACCTTCCCCTCTACTGGATACCTCAGCTTTTGATGTAAGGTAGAGGTTACAGCACTTGCCCCATGGATCCAGGGACGCCCAAGCAAACAAGAATACGACGGATGAATATCCATTACATAAAAGGTAGCATTGAAAACCTGAGAACCAACTTTGATTGGGAGATCAATTTCTCAATGCACCACTCTTCTTGAGCCATCAAAAGCCTTCACCACTATATTACTGGGTTTCAACACAGCATCTTCAGGACTAAGCTTATTCAGAACTTCTTTGGGCAATACATTCAGAGAGGAACCATTGTTTATTAATACATGTGACAGGGTAGTGCCCCTACATTCAATAGAGATATGTAGAGCCCTATTATGATCCCTCTTGGCAGGAGTTAAATCAGCATCTGAGAAACCTAACCCATTATCATAGGTCAAGTGTGCAACACAATTTTCAAACTGGTCTACAGAAATCTCATTTGGTACGTGAGCAGTCTTCAGAAATTTAATCAGGGCCTTGGCATGAGCCTCAGAACACAACAGCAAAGACAACATAGAAATCTTGGAAGGAGTATGCCCCAATTGATCAACAATGTCATAATCACTCTTGCGAATGATTTTCAATACTTCTTCCATCTGCTTAGAAAGATCATCAGCAGCTGGCACATCAGTTGGTATAGGTTCAATAACAGGACCTTTGCCCCGAGCATCAGCAGTAGAGGTGGTAATTGGAGTAACTGTATTCTTGGAGGTAACTGGAGGAGAGAAAACTCTTCCACTTCGTGTGATCTTACTAGATCCAGCAATATTATCAACATCAAGGTTCGCATCAGCAACAGGCGTATCAGCTAAGGGTTCCTGCTTAACACCATGGATATAAACATCGGACCCATAATGCCAAGGCATAACTTTATCAGAAGTATACGGAATAGGACCAGGAGTGGTGATGATCATAGGAGCCACTCTCGCTTCAGCAACAATCTTCACAGGGCCTTCAGCAGTAATCTTAATTGGACCCTTATGAGTGATTTTGACAGGTCCCTTGGAAGTGATCCTTACCGGCATTTTATCAACCATATCTACCTCTTCAATCTTCTTACCTTTAGTTATATGATCCACCATACTCTCCACAGAGGGTGGTGTCCTCTCAAATACTATGGTATAATTATTCATGAGGCGTTGAATTCCGTCCTTCAACCTCCAGCAACTATCCGGCTTATAGGCACAATAGACACAATCTTCACGACAACCTGGAAAGAACCCAGCTTGTACTAACTTCTTCTTAATAACAGACAATGGCGTAGTCAAATCTGCAACTGAGGAAATATGTGAATCTTCATCAATGGCATTGACAGTCTTCTCATGATTTGGCATGGGAGCAGTAATCACATTTGGAGTACCCGGAGGGTCAAACTCAATTTCCCCAGCATCAATCATATCTTGAATTTTGTTCTTCAATACCCAGAAACTATTGGTATCATGTTGTAAACACCCCAAATTTTCCCTCACCCATTTCACACCATGGCTTGTGATCTCTTCATATGCATTAGTTCAATCATAGCATCTCATATTTGATTCACTGCATTGGTTCAAAGTCATCTGCATCTAGGGTTTGTGATCTGAGCAATCCAAGAGCCATTTGAACCACTCCAAAGGTCATCAATCACTTCAAAGGGGTCCATGTATGTTCAATCATCATATTGTATCCTCACAAAGTAAAGAAAGTCAAAGAATCACAAGAACTGAGAAAGGCATGGAAGCAGAGCCAGGATTAACTACACAGATGACCTAGAATTAGGGTTTTGGTTTCAAAGGCCATAACTCCAAATTTTTTGGTCATTCTTGTTTCTATTAGTCTCTATATGGTATAGGGATCATGCATATCAATTTTCATGAAGAAATTCCAGGGGGAAGGCATCTGATCAAGAGTTGACTTCTTGAGCAAGTCAGTGTAAAATCAGGGCATCTGAGGCCCCCAATGACCCAACCAAGGGGTGTTCTTCATCATTTTGATTGTGTATGATCTTTATTTTATCATAGAAGATGTTATAAGTTCACAAAATTGAAGAATTTCAAGCCATTTGCAAAGTTGCCTTTTTGGGAAAATGACTTGTAATGGAAACTTGCCATTTTGGGAAACTTTTTCAAACCTTTCTTTTTGATTCAAAAATGCCTCAAATGAGAAAACTTTGGTCATGAAAGTTGTAGAATGGATCATTCCCTTTTCAAAAAGTACAAGAACTCATTCTAATTCATTTTGGATCAAAAGTTATGGCTTGTCAAAGTTGGGAAAAATCACATAATTTCAAGTTTTCTACCAAAGAGGCAAAGTTGCAAAACCCTTTGCCAAGGCCAATTGTGCTTTCAAATGGACCTCTAATATTTGTACAAACATACACCAAGGCCTAAAATTCAGAATGCACCAAGAGTTTGTCCATTTTCATGACTTGTGGACCAAGAAATCACAAAAGGGGCAAAAAGTCACAAAGTTGCAAAACATCATACAAACCCTAATCCACTTGTTAATTGGCTTCAAAACCGATCCCATGGCCCTCCTCATTCCTTGCTGCGCAGGACACCCCTATTGTCCTTGGCCTACCATTGACCCATACCCCTCTTACACAAAACTTGACTTTTTGCATAAAGACCCATACCAATCACAATAGGGCACAACCACTCCACAGACCTATCACAAGTTGATATGTGGATCAAACCCAAGCCATAACACACAACAACACAAGCTAAAACCTCAGATTGCCATAGTTATCAAAAATCCTCCAACTTGCAAAACCTTTCGAATCTCTCAGCTCACTCAACCAATCTTCAAACCAACTTCACCATTGATCTCAAGATGACTCACTGACCACAAACCAACCATTGAAACAGCCAAACACCTAACATAAACAAAACACAATTTCTGACCAGTTGGCTTGCAAACTCCCAAATCAGCCAAAAGAAATTCCTTCCAAGCATCAAAACTTCATCAGGGGTTCAAGAGGAGTGGATTGCACAAAGAGAGAGGGCCTGAAAGTCCAGAACTGAGAAAGCTCAAGCTCAGGTACCTCCTTGAAACATTTTTCCAGAACTCTTATTTTTTGTTTCAAAATGATTAAGCATGCTTCACTGATCACACTGAACTTGGAATTATTGAAAATGGTTGAGAAATGAGACTGTATTGCTTGTCTGAAATTTTTTCCATATTTATGTTCTTCTTCGAATCATGGGATTGAGTGAAAAGAAATGAGTTTTGAGGGTGGATTCAGGTTCAGGGGGGTGAGGGGAGTTGATCTGGAGCTTTAGAGCTCCAGAACTAACCTAGGGAGTGAGTTTGAGATTTTTAGGGAAGGGGGTCACCGGAGAAGACGACCGGAGCTCGTCTCCGGTGACCTGAAAGTAATTAGGGTTTGTTAATTAGGGTTAGCCAGGTTTAAATGTGGGGCGTTGGATATGGGCTTCCCGCGCGTGTTAGATGGCCAGGATGACTTCATTTAGCCCTAATTGTAATTAATTAAAATTAATTAATTAGGTTTAGTTTAAATATGCCAGTTTGAATCTGGACCATGGGATCTGGCGCCAGTCAATTCGCGCATTTCTTGTTTGAATGTCAGCCTTTAGATTTGCATACTTTTCATTTGATTTTATTTGATTTTATTTTCTTGTCATTTATTTTGTGCATTTTATTTAAAATAGCAAAAATCATAATAAAATTATGAAAATTTTTGTCAAGGGTTTCATGAATTTTCAGAACATAAAAATATTTTTATTTTTATTTTTTGCATTAAAAATTATTTTTAAATCATTTAAATGTTTATTTTTAATTAGTTAATGAAAATTAATTAATTAAAAATACATTTAGGTATTTAAAAATCACAAAAAAATTCACATAGCATTTAAAAACAATTAGAAACATTGTCCAACTCTCAAACCAAATTTCTTTTTTGTTCTTGATGCCTTTTGATCATTTTCATTGGATTTAATTTCATTTCAAGGCAATATTTTATGTCAAACTTCAAAAATTTCTTTCTGCCTAACCATTGAGAGTTGGATAATGATTCTTTTTGCATTGCATCTTGTATAGCATGTAGTTTATAGGATAAAATTGGTTTGAATTGATCTTGCATTTTCAATTTGTTTTGCATTTTTCTTGATAAGGTGCCTTAAAACCCTAGTAATCTTAGGAAATTCATAACTTTCAATAGGTTAGGAGTTGGATCCCCTCCTTTGGGCAGTGAGTTTGTATAGGTTTAGGGTATCTTTGGTTGCATTTTCAAATTTTTATCATGTCATATGCTTCTGATTTTGAATTTTTCTTTGTGTGTTGATCATAAACCCTAATTTGTGCCTTCCTTTGCATCCATTTCTCATTTGTTTGCATCATGACTTGCCATGACATTTTGTGCATTCATTTGGTTCATAACACATCTTAGGACATATTAGAATCATGTTTGATCATTGCATCTTTCATTTGCTATGTTGTATGCCCATTACATTTCATAGCTTTTCATGAACTTTCATGGTTCAAAGCATGCCTCTTTTGCATCCATATGCTTGTTTGATCATTCCCATGTCTTGCCTCATGTTTGTATCATCTCTTAGCATCATTAACATCATGTAAATGCTTCTGACTTTGTTTTGCATCATGACATTTCATCTCATTTGCATTGCATTTCATTTATTTCACTAACTTTTCAGGTGGTAAGTTACTTTGAGAAGTGAATTTGCCTTCACTTCTCATAATCTCTTTTCATCTCTTTCACACTTCCTTTGCTGCATTTTGTATGTGTATTGGATTGAGCTTGCTCATTCTTGTTCATCCTACTTTCTTTCTTCAAGCAACTTGTCTTCTTAGGTGAAGCAAGTTGTTTTGCTTCTCCTTGCTTCTTGCTCCTTTCATCTGCTTCCTTCCTGGTGGTTTCTCTGAAGATCTTCTTGCAAAACTCATAAACCCTAGGAACAACCAAGCATGATAACAATTAGGGTTTGATTAGTCCCCCATTTAGTTTTACCTTTGTGTCATCTTTGAGTCTTCTCTTCTCATCTCATAATCAGGGACTAAACCCTAAAGGCTTTAAGGCTTTGTGATTAAGCTTATGCCTGCATCCTTCTATTAGGATGGAGTGTATAACTTTAATCCTAAGTGTTAAACCCTTAATGTGTTTAAATCCTTTAATCAATTCACTTAATAATCATCAAGACATCAAGCTTGTAACTTGGGCCTTGCATTAGGGTTCTAATTCTTCCTCAATTGGTTAAGAAGGACTAACCCTAGTGTTAATGGACAAGTCCCCCTCAAGTGGTCTTACAAACTTTAAAATCCACTTCTTAATCTCAACAATTAATTAAAATCCACTTTAATAAAGGCTTTGTTTTGTCATGAGGTTAATCCCTAATCATGGATTAAGTTGAGGAGTCTTTCTCAGCTTAAATGTTCTCATCTATTATCCTTCTATTAGGATGGTGTAATGAATCCATTAAATCCTTGATTATGGCTTAAACTCATTACTCAACACTAAACAAAAAAAACAAAAACATCTAAATAATCATAAGTAGGTTAATGATCTTAATCCTCCATCATGGTGATTAAGTGTGAGATGCTGACTTCACACTTAAGGTGTTCTCATTACCCCTAATCAGAGGGAGGATGTGATGAGTTTACTAACCCATTGGTTCAGGCTTAAGCTCATTTTCTTATGGCAAACTTTCAAAAGCAATAAAAGATTGAAAACACAAAAACAAACAATAATCGTCTCCTTCGGGATTCTTTTCTCACCTCATTCACTCATAAACGAGAGCTTGCTTCTTCCGTCTAATGCAATACAGTTTGCACCTGAGCCAGACAGGTCATACACTTGAGCATAGACAAGTAAGCAGTTCATCAGTCAAATTATTTTTCAGTCTCATTGGGTCGAACTACGGTGTTCTGACTTCCTCATTGCACGAGAGGATACGTAGGCATAACTTAACAGTTATCGAACAAAAGTCTCTGTATATTCCCCCTCTTTCCAGCATTACTCTTTAAGCCTCATAGTCTTGAGCATTCCATTCTTATCTTACACTGACACTCCATTTATCTCACTTCATTTCTTTTACACTGACACTTGCATTCTTTCCAGCATTGATACACAAATAGCACTGACACTACCCCTTTAAAACACAAATCTTTTAAGCGTGGATCCCGTCGAGTACGGCGGACAATCTGGGTGCTAATACCTTCCCAGGTTGTAACCAACCCCCTTTCTCAGTCTCTCTGGTTCGCAACCGTCTTATCCATATCTTTTCTTAGGTTTATGCAACATTACCTTTCCTTCGGGATAAAAATGCCTAGCTGGCGACTCTATTCTTTCCTCCCCTTTCACCGACCGTTCGCGTCTGTACCCCCTCTTGACTTAGCCTCATTTGGTGGGAGCGACACATGTCCCTGACAATTCGAATGATATGCACATCGTGCATTAGGATTGTACCTGGGAGAGGTAACATTGGGATTCTGAGGAGGATCTTTCAAAGTGATAAGTTCAGCTTTCAACAAGTGTTTCAAGGCTTGGGCCATTGACATGTTGATCTTAGTGAACTGCCTTCTAGCTCTCTGTTGATTTCCCTGTGGCTGATCTGGTGTTGTAGGAGTTAGATTGGAGATATGAACTGCACTCACAGACTGATGCCTTCTATTACGATCAGGTTGACCATAAACAACATTTGACTCTTTCTTCCCACTAGGGGGCTTATTTGTAGTACTGGATGAAGAAGCACCCACTTGGATCTTGCCACTCCTTATACCACTTTCTACGTGCTCTCCTGTCATTATCAACTCAGTGAAGCCAGATGATGAGCTTCCAATGAGATGACTGTAAAAGGGACCATTCAACGTACACATAAACATATCAACTAACTCCCTGTCAGTTAAAGGGGGTTGCACTCTTCCAGCTAAGTCTCTCCACTTCTGGGCATACTCCTTGAAATTTTCTTTAGCACCCATAGACATGCTCTGCAGTTGCATGCGAGTAGGGGCTAGATCAGCATTGTATTGATATTGCTTGTAAAAGGCTTCAGCAAGATCATTCCAATCACGGATGTTGACACTCTCCAACTGATAGTACCATTCCAATTGAGCTCCAGATAAGCTCTCTTGGAAGAAATGGATCCACAACTTCTTATCAGCAGTGTGGGGTTGGATCCTCCTGACATAAGACCTCAGATGCAGCTTGGGACAAGAGACACCATCATAAACTACGAAAGTAAGAACCTTGAAACCAATGGGTATGACCACCCCAAATATCAAACTCAGGTCTTCAAAATCCAGCCCAGAAGACTTTTGCAATTCCATAGCATCCATTCTATCCACCAACATCTTGAACTTATCCTCATTAGGCTCATGATAGTAGTTAGCTTCAGAATCAGAGTCCCCCATGGTATTATGGAGACTGCCTCCCTCTTTATCAGACTCTTCAGACTCATAATCTTCAACCTGTTCTTTGGTCTTGACAGGACCTCTGAACCTTCTTCCCATGTTGATCAGGCCACCTGACCTTCTAGTCTTCTTAGTCTTCTTGGCCAGCAGTGTCTTCAATTCATCCTGCCCTTTGGACAAGTTCAGGATCAGCTCTTGGAACTGTGCATTTTGTGCCTGGAGATCTTTAACTGTTTGCTCAAGGGCCATTGCTGAAATAAACAGCGAGAAGATAAGAATCTTGTGCACAATAAACCTGTGATGCAATGATATGATATGTGAATGCATATGCAATGTTTTCAAGGACCGCAGGATTTAAATTTGCTTAAACAAACAAGAAGGTAAATTTTTATTAGTAATAAATTTGTTTTGCCCTTTGGGCTTACAAAATGAAATGAAATAAATACAAAAGATGGGGTTTTAAGTCTCCCATGGACGTTTCCTCTTTGTGTTGAGGTATGAGTTGAGATTCCGCTCCTCGTGAAGTTGCTTTGTTAGCTCCAGGATTCTTTCTTGGCTTGCTTTGTAATGAGCCTCGAAGGTATCCCTTTGCTCCTTCAACTGGATCCAGGACCTCTGTAAATCTTCCATGTCAGTAGGCATGTCTGGGTGAAGGATGGTATAAGAAGTATCTCCTTCAGCAACAGGTTCCATGGTAACTGGCAGGATAGCAGGATATGGTATCATGAGAGTCTGAGCACGCGATCGCACCCATCTGAGATAAGCTTCCATAGGAATAGTGTACTTAGGCTCCAAAGTCTTGCTGTCAACCTTGTTCACTTTTCCCCATGCTCGTATGAATCTCTGACGGTAACCTTGAAGATCGTTGTCGTAGTCAAACACAATACCCTGAATCAACATGTCATGAGGACCATCACTCCGAGCGTAACCAAATTGTCGTAAAGCTAAGGAAGGGTTGTAAGTAATGCCTCCTCTTATGCCTAGAAGTGGCACATTAGGAAACTCCCCACAACGGTCAATGATGGTGACATTCTCCATAGATCTGGAGCACCAATGGATATCTGAATGAGAGAGTGACATAATCCTCTTGGACCACCTGAACCCTTGCTCATTCTTCATCACTAATCGAGGAAGGTGAGAAACAAACCACCTAGACAATAGAGGTATGCAACACATCAGAGTTCCTCGTGCCTTTGTAGTACGAGTATGGAGAGAATGCAAAATGTCTCCAAGCAATGTAGGCACTGGATTGTGACTCAGAAATATGTTGATGGCGTGAACGTCTATGAACTGATCTGGATTGGGGAACAACACTAAGCCATATATCAACAAGGCTAAGATCTCCTCAAAAGCATCCTAGCTCATAGCTTTCAAGAACACTTGAGCTTTATCCATTAATACCTTAGCAAGAATACCCTTAACTCCGCTTCTCGTTTCTAGAACAATGTCAGACTTCTTCAGATGTAGAGCTGCAGCAATAATCTCAGGTTTAGGCTCTTTTTCCAAGCCTAAGAATGGTTTCTGATCAAGTACAGGTATACCCAGAAGTTTAGAGAACTCTTCCATTGTAGGAACCAGCTGATAGTCGGGGAATGTGAAGCAATGGTGCTTAGGATCAAAGAACTGAAACAGGACACTCATCATGTCTTCATTGAACCCTGAGGTGACTAGATCCAATAGGTGACCATGTCTCTTGATGAACTGGGAGTGTTCAGACACTTGAGAAACCAACTCTTTAAGCTTAGCAGGTATCCCTACAAAGTTGATCCTGATAGTGTTTCTACGAGCAGAAGCCATGACCTGCAACAAAGAACAAAGATAAATCCTTTGGTCCTTGAAATGGTTAGTGAAAATGCTATGCTTATGATGCATGATGATGTCATGATGTTATGCTCAATCACAAACATGTGGCACACACAAACAAGTCACACAATAGCCCTAGGTTTAAAGGCTTGCATGAGGTTCAAAGGTAAGTACCCTCCCCTGAAGTTAGTTGGTTCATCCTGTCCTATAAAGTAACCAGGGTCTAAGGGATCTCAATATCATTGATCCTTCACAAGGGTGGTTGTTCAGTAGGCAACTTACTTGCCAACCAAAACCCTCCAAGTTTAGGATCTCAATGAGTGTAGCATCGAGTATCAACCAACCTCAGTCTTCACCAAAGCCGGTTATCTCACTACTTTCTAAAGGCCAAGATGGGATAACTAGGGTTCTAAAAGTTAGTTAGTGTATTGACAACATATGGCAGCCTCATATTATCCTCAACTTGACTTAAGGAACATAAGCACCAACCAAGAAGTCACACTAACTATGGCCACCAGATCAACCATATCGGTATACGCCGTACAGTTTCCTTGGTCTATTGCCATTTACCTAAGGTACACTAGATCCGGGTTATGATCTTTCACACATAAGAGCACCCAACAAGTAAGTATAAATCAAACAAGGCAAACAATTTTAAAGTGATCTAATTCCTAAGGGTACCCCTCTTTTATTAAGTCCCCAGCAGAGTCGCCAGTTCTGTAACACGGTGGGAGAACTGACTTTAGTTAAATGTTGCGGATAGCAAGAGTCGCCACCGACTTTTATTTTATCCAAAGGAAAGGGCATAAAAGAACAGGAAAGACCTTAAAAGATTTTTGGGTTCGGGGGGTAGGTTATGTAAAGGGAAGGTGTTAGCACCCTTTACATCCATGGTTATCCATGGGCTCTTAGTTACTTAGCTCACTTTAAAATGTTTTTGAAATGTGAAGTGTGTGAATAGAAATTTTCTTAAGTATTTTATAGTGATCCATGTACGGATATATATAAAGACTTTGTTTTGAAAATTTGTTTGAAAATGTGAAGTGTTTTGAAATTTTTTGGAAAGTGAGCTAGTACATAAGAGGAACCTACCCTAAATTAAGTCTTTTCTGTTCTTGAATCCTTTAAATGGTAAGACTATCCCTATTATTAAGGAATAGGTAGTCATTACCTTGGATGTATGGGACAAGTGAAGGGACATCTGTTATTTAGGCAACTGTGGGGTGTATAAGCAATTCGAAGGGACTAATCATCTTTATTCGAAAGGGACAAGATCATTACGAAGGCAACATTCGAAGGGACTTGATCTTTTTATCTGTTTAGGGACTAAATGATGTGAGATGAGGGACTTTTGCTTTATACACCCTACTTGACCTTTTGTTTAGGCAACTTGAGAGGAAACCCTTAAGAAGTGAGATGGCGATCCAGGATCGACTTACGTGTGTGAGTGTACCAATTTAAATATTTATCTTTAAATTTAATGAGCTAAATTAATTTTTAAATACAAACATATTTCACTCCCTATTTTACTAACCATAGCATTTAAAATAATAATAAAAATTAGTACTACAAATATTACATAAGGGATACAATTACATAATAATAATAATTAAAACAAATTAAATAAATAAGCAAAAAATAAATAATAATAAATAATTGGGTTAGTAATAATAATAATAAAAATAATATATAAATAAATGGAGTTAGTAATAATAAAATAAAATAAATATCATATGAAAATAAATATAATTAGTAATAAAATAAATAAGAATAAAGAGAATGGCATAATAAATTAAAAGTTCAACAATTATTTTTTTAAAGATTTTTTAGAATGAAAAATAACAATTTATGCTATATACTAATTATTATAAAAATTTAAATTTATATACATGTTATGAAAAATAATGGTTAATTATGATTAAATAAACATATTATGAAAATAAATTATATTTACAAAATTAAATTAAGAGTTTTAATTATTTTAAGCATAATCTAAGATTATTTACATACAAGAATTATATTAAATAATAACTATAAACAAATTATAAAAAATATGCACATAATTAAGATTTATAAATAAATAAATTAAAAGTTATAATAGAATTAAATTTTATGTAAAAGAAAATTAGGGTTTATCTCTTAATTAAAATATAAACAAAATTTATGAAATTTAAATAAATAAATTAATATTTACAATTAAGGTTCATAGAAATAATTAGGCTTTTAAAAATGTTTTAGGGTTTTAGAAAATATTAACAATGAATTTAGGGTTTATGAAAATATTAGGTTTTATAAAAATATTTTAGGTTTTTTTTAGAAAATACTATTAGGATTAATTATTAATTATACAAAATTATACAATATTAATAATATACAAAAATAAATATTAAATAATTTTTACTAATAAGGTTTAATTTTGAAAAGATGAATTTTAATTTATAGAAAAGAAAATAATGATATAGACATTTTATTTTTATTATTTAAATTTATCTAACCATAATATAAACTAATTAAAAAAAACAAGAAAAAGAGAAAAAGGGAACTTACCTGGGCTGGGATTCGAACCCAGCCCCTGAGCTTTCACAACCTCAAGCCAACCAAGCCAACCACTGGGCCAGCTGCGCGCTGGTGATAGTCCATGGCATACAATTGCTTTTATTTTAAACCTGCAAATAATGATGAATATTGGTAAAAAATTATGCACAAGCCAGGGATCGAACCCTTGTACTAAGCCCTTATGCGCGTGTTCAAAACCAACTGAGATGCATGCTCATTGTGATATACATATGGAACAAGTTCGTTTTAACCCTTGTATCAAATTCAAATATGGTTTTCGCGCGCAGCCACTTCGTCTCCTACCTCTGGAGCTACGCATTTACCTGCGAAAATTACTAAGAGTTTTCCTGCGAAATTTCAAATGGCAGGTACACCTACGAAATCCAAACACCATTAAAACAATACAATTTCGTTAAATTAAGAGTGCAAACAAGGTCCAGAGGTTGTTTAGGATTGATCCATGGTTTTAGAATTTGTTTATATTCATTAAAACACAAAACCCTAACTTGAAGGTCAAGAACCCTAAAATGGCATCCCACGATTCAGCCATGGTTTCTTCAATTAAACCACCCAGAATCCATCACAAGCTTTCATTGAACACTAACAAACAAACAAAATCCATTAATAACAGTTAAATGATCATGAACGAAAAAAATCAAAAAAATATGAAAAGTTGGATTCGGGTTCATCAATTCTTGAGGTTTGAGATGCGTATGACTATTGCTACATGATCAGGGATGTTCAAGGAAGGGATTGATGTCCTTATTTCACCTGAAAAACCACCCAAAGTCAGAAACCGAATTTCAAATTTTGATGAACTTTTGAACTTATGAAACCTATCCTTGAGGCTGAAAATTCGTCCTTGTGCATTGTGATATGTTTGTATACTTATAGTTGAGTGAAGCTAGGTCAAAAAATTGGATCATTGTTTGGACTTTTTGATTTTTGGAGATTGAAAAAGATTATGACTTAAATTTCATATATTTTTGAATGAGACCTTTCTATTTCAAGACAATCATCATCAATTGTATATCAATTTAATCCAATTCATGTTAATGACCTTCTAGAACCAAAATATATTTTAAATTTTCATATTTGATATTTTATTTAAATTTAAAATGATTTTTAATATAAAAAATCATAATAAATAAAATAAATAAAATAAAATTATGAAAATATCAAATAAATTTCGTGCATGATGTCATGGAACACCTTGGGTCACAAAAAGTTCAGCCCATTTAGAAGAATTTGGTTTTAAGACCCTATTTTTTTCATAAACCACCCAAAAATTTCCCAACTTTGCAAGGGCACATATCCTTCAATTTTAATGCTATGAGGGTGTTCTTGGACATTTTGGAAATCTTGAAGAGTCCTCTAACCAACCCCATTGGTTTCATGTCCATATCATTTACCATTCTCAAGTTATGCCCTTTTGAAGTTGTTGACTTTTTGTTGACTTTCAAAAGGACCTATAATGTCTTAGCTCATACCTTCCAAATGAAGCATTTTTGGGCTTGGCTTGTGAGACACAAAGTTGTAGAGAATTCAATTTCCTTCAAAATGAGCTTTGGATGGGAAAAATTTGATGAAGCATGTGAAAGTTATGGCTGGTCAAAGTTCAATTGACTTTTCCTAAAGAAACCCTAATTTAGAAACCTCTGATTCTTGATGATCTGAAATCTCCTTGACAAATCATGATCAAACCTTGATCAAATGATGAATTTTACTTCATATACTTGATGTTGGCAAAAAATCATGAAGTTTGACTTTGGTTTGACCACAGTTGACCTCAGTTTGACTTTTTAACTGCTTTGACTGATTTTGACTTATCTGATCATCTGACTGAGCAAACCTTTGAGAAAAGTCTTGAAACTTGTCATGGGGATTCTTAAACACATATAAGATGTTATGAAGCTCACTTGAAGTCTTAGAAGTCCATTTAGCCTGATTAAAGTCCAAACCCTAATTTAGAATGCATTGCTTAGGAAGATGCATTGTCTGAGGGAATTGTCAAACGTTCTAACTATTTGTGAACTTTGTGAACCTTGTGAACCTCATAAGATGTCTTGTGAACCTTGTGAACCTCATAAGATGTCTTGTGAACCTTGTGAACCTGATGAGAGGTCTTGTGAACCTTGTGAACCTGATGAGAGGTCTTGTGAACCTTGTGAACCTCATAAGGTGTCTTGTGAATCTTGTGAACCTCATGAGGGGTCTTGTGAACCTTGTGAACCTCATCAGGTGTCTTGTGAACCTTGTGAACCTCATAGTACACAAAGTCTTGTTTTGTGAGGGCAAATTTTGGGGTGCAACAGTCGCCATTTCTGGTTTTCGACCTAGCGGGCTTTATTTAGGCATAATATTGTTTGACTGCATCGGAATTCACCGGGTGTTTCAATTGTTCACCATCCATAGTTGTGAGGATTAGGGAACCTCCGGAGAATTCCACCTTCACAACATATGGACCTTCATAGTTAGGGCTCCATTTTCCACGCATGTCTTTGTGGACTGGCAAGATTTTCTTGAGTACAAGGTCTCCTTCTTTGAATTCTCGAAGACAGACTTTCTTGTCAAATGCTCTCTTGATGCGCTTTTGGTTCAACTGGCCATGGCACATGGCGGTCATTCTCTTTTCATCAATGAGGTTCAGTTGGTCATATCTTCTCTGGACCCACTCATCTTCCTCCAGTTTGGTTTCCATCAAGATCCTCAAAGATGGTATCTCTACCTCGATAGGGAGAACTGCATCCATCCCATATACCAGAGAAAAAGGGGTTGCCCCTGTTGAAGTGCGAACTGATGTTCTATATCCGTGTAAAGAATATGGTAATAACTCGTGCCAATCTTTGTAAGTCTTCACCATCTTCTGCAGGATCTTCTTGACGTTCTTGTTCGCAGCTTCAACAGCTCCGTTCATCTTCGGACGGTAAGGAGAAGAGTTATGATGTTCAATCTTGAATGTATCACACAACTCTTTCATTGTCTTTGTAAACACCCCAAATTTGCCCTCACCCATTCACACCATGGCTTATGGTCATCTCATATGCATAAACACAATCATATCATCTCACATCTCATTTTTGATTCACTGGATAGTTTCTAAGGCATCTGCACCTAGGGTTTGTGATCTGAGCAATCCCAAAGCATCTTGAGCCATTCCAAAGGCCACCAATCACTTCAAAGGGGTCCATGTGTGTTCTTACATCATATTCCATCTCCTCAAAGTCAAAAATGCAGAGGAATCACAAGAACTAGGGTTTGAGTGGATGCAGAGCCAGGTTTGACTGCACAGTTGACTGAAAATTAGGGTTTTGGTTTCAGAGGCCATAACTCCAAATTTTTTGGTCATTTTTGTTTCCATTGATCTCTATATGGTATAGGGAGTATGCATATCAATTTTCATGAAGAAATTCCATGGGGAAGTTATCTGATCAAGAGTTGACTTTCTGGACAAGTCAGTGCAAAATCAGGGCATCTGAGGCCCCCAATGACCCAACCAATGGGTGATCTTCATCATTTTGAGTGTATATGATCTTTATTTGATCATGGAAGAAGGTTGAAGTTCATAGAAATCAAGAATTTAGGGTTTTTGCAAATGTTGACTTTTTGGGCATAGTTGACTTTTCAAGAATGCATCATTTTAGGTCATTTTTCAAGCCTTGATTCATGATTCAAAAAGGCTTCAAATGGAAAAACTTTGGTCATGAAAGTTGTAGATCTCATCTTTCCCTTTTCAAAAAGTACAAGAACATGATCAAACTCTTCTTGGATCAAAAGTTATGGTGTGGCAAAGTTAGCAAAAATCATTAAATTTCAAGTTATGCACTAAATGGAAAACTTGCAAATTCATGTATCAAGCATTCTAGTGACTTCAAAGTGACTTCAAAACTTCATCACATGATCACATATGCCCTAAAAAACAGAATTGGCCCAAGGGATTCTTCATTGTTTGCCTTGATTTTCAAGAAGTCCATAAGACATTTTCCATTACAAGTGCAAAGTTGGATTTTTGGCATAGTCATTTTCCAAGGAATTATGTGGTCTCTAGCTGACTTTTAAACATTGCCATGACTAAAAGAAGTGCCATGCCACAAAATTCAGCAAGCATTGTTTCATGTGTATGGCACAAAATCATGAGAAAGTACAAAGTTGTCAAGTTGCAAAAACTAGCATAGCTTGTCATCCACATGTTGCAGTCAGCCACAAGCAATCCAAGGGCTCTCCTCAACCCTAGCTGGAGCAAGACAAGACTTGAACCTGCTGCTGCCATGACCCATACTCTCAATGACACAAAATTGACTTTTTTGCAAAAGGCTCCCATACTCTTGGCACAGTACACAGCCACCCTACTAACCTGCCTCACAGTCTATCCACACAAGTTGGAGATGATATAGCTAAGCATTGAGCATTGAGGCTAGCCAGAACATAACATACACAAAAACTCACCATTTTGCATAAGCCTTCGAATTTCTCTCCACAGCATACAAACACAAGAACCATCTTCACCAATCATCTCACCACACTTCATAGGCCTGAAACCACCAAAGTTCAAGCCTGAAACAAGCCTGACCTGAGCTTCACCATTCCCCACCCTCAGAACCAGTTCTCTTCGAATCTCACTATCCAGCCATCAAACACTTCATTTTCCTTCACCAACAAGTCAAGCATACCACAAGGAGTCAAAACCACCCTTTACTTTGAACTGAAACAGCCTGCACACAAAGCTCATTTTCTGCTACACCAGAACTGGTTCTCACAAATCAGCCATCCACAAGAGCTTTGAAGCCTTCCATTAGCATCAAGGGGTACAAGGGAGTCCATTTGCACGCAAGGAAAGCTCTGGAAGCTCAGTTTTGAAGCTTTCCAGCTCAGGTATGATCATGGAAACTTTTCTCTCAAAGCTTGGTTTTTGAGTTATAAATTGATTATTCATGTCTTGCTGGTCATGGGGTTGGTTTCAGAATCAAAAATGAGTGAAAACTGAGCTTGTATGGTCCCTCTGAAATTTTGCCCGTAAATTTCTTTCCTTTCGATTCCTTTGATTCATGGTGCATAAATGTTGTTTGAGCTTGGATTCATGACCTAGGAAGTTAGAGGATCATTTAGGTGTGCTTGATTTGTAGAATAGGTGCCTGATTCGTGTTTTAGGGTTTTTGTGCAACCGGAGAAGATGACCGGAGCTCCCCTCCGGTCACCTGAGTTCGTTTAGCCCTAATTACAGTCATTAACTTCTGTTTGAATCTTGGGCGTTAGATCGTTTGACTCCATTGACTTCCCGCGTGGATAGATGGCCCAGATCCTTTGTTTTGCCCTAATCCTCTTGATTTGTTTAATTAATCATTAATTAAATAAATTTAATCAGAATCAACCATGGCCATTGGATGACGCGCTAGTCAATGCCTCCAAACCCAGTTCAAATCTCCACCCTTAGATCTGCTTACTTTCCTTTTTTCTTATTTTTATTTCACTATTTGTCATTTAATTTGCATAATTTATTAAAAATAGTTAAAATTGTTTAAAAATTATAAAATTTTTTATCCTGAATTTCATTAATTTTTATGACACAAAAATATTTTTATTTTATTTTTCATCATTAAAAAAGTATTTTTAAGTATTTAAAAGATTATTTTTAATTGATTAATGGGAATTAATTAATTAAAAATACTTTTAGGTATTTAAAAATTACAAAAAAATTCATGAGATGTTCTAAGGTATTTAGAAACATTGTCCAACCTTCAAACCAAATTTCTTTTTTGATCTTGATGCATTTTAAGAATTTTTCATTGAATTAAATCATTTTTTATGCATTATTTTGATCATGGATTCAAAAATTCATTTCTGCCAATTGGTGAAGGTTGAGACATTGATTCTTCTTGCATTGTCTTTTGTTTTACATGTAGTTCCTAGGATAAAAAGGCCATGATTTGTTCTTGCATTTTCAAATTGTTTGGCATTTGTTTTGTTAAGAACCCTAAAAAACCCTAATAACTTGCAAAAATCATATCTTGAGTTTGGTTGAGAGTTGAGAGCTCCCCTTTGGGCAGTGGTTTATCATAGGTCTAGGGTTTCTTTGGGTGGCATTTTCCATTTTTTATCTTAGGGTTTGCTTCTGTTTTGGGTTTTTGTTTGATGTTTGATTCATAAACCCTAATTTGGGCTTTCTTTTGCATCCCTCTTACATTTCTTTGCATAACATGACTTGTCTTTGCATTTTGTGCATTCTTGTGATTCATTTGACATCTTAAGACATGTATAAAGCATCTTTGATCATTGCATCTTATGTTTGCCATGTCATTTGTCTTGTATGCTTCATAACTTTCCATGCTTGTTCATGCTCCTTAGCTTGCATCATTTGCATTCATGATCTTGTATGAGCATCTCCATTGTCTTGCCTCATGTTTGCAGCACCTCATAACATCATAATCATCATCAACATGCTTCTGGTTTTGCTTAGCATCATATCATTTCATCTCATCTTGCATTGCATTGCATTTCTTTCTAACATTTCAGGTGGTAAGTAAACTTGAGAAGTGAATTTGCCTTCACTTCTCATAACTTTTCTTTTCATCTCTCTTGCATCCATTGCTGCATTCTTATTTGTGTTTGAGATTGAGCTTGCTCATTCTTCTTTCTCCCACCTTCTTTCTTCAAGTGACTTGACTTCTTGAATGAAGCAAGTCACTTTGCTTCTCTTGATCCTGTTCATCTGCTTCCTGGTGGTTCCTCTGAAGATTGTTCTTGGAAACCTCACAAACCTTAGGATCAACCAAGCATGACAATGAATTAGGGTTTTGATTAGTATCCCCTCTTAGTTTTACCTTTGTGTCTCTCTTTGAGTCCTCTCTTCTCACCTCATAATCAGGGACTAAACCCTAAAGGCTTTAAGACTATGTGATTAAGCTTACGCCTGCATCCTTCTCTTAGGATGGAGTGTATAACTTTAATCCTAAGTCTTGAACCCTTTATGTGTTTAAATCTCTTAATCAATCCATCTAATAATTATCAAGACATTACACTTGTAACTTGGGCCTTGCATTAGGGTTCTAATTCTTCCTTAAGTGGTTAAGAAGGACTAACCCCAGTGTTAATGGACAAGTCCCCCTCAAGTTGTCTTACAAATCATAAAAAACACTTCATCATCATACCATTAAATAAAATCCCCTTAATCAAAGGCTTGTTCTGTCATGAGTTTAATCCCTAATCATGGATTAAGTTGAGGAGTTTTCCTCAGCTTAAACATTCTCATCTATCATCCTTCTTTTAGGATGGTGTAATGGGTCTGTTTAATCCTTGATTATGGCTTAACCTCATTACTTAACACTAAACAAAAAAAAACACACAAAAACATCTAAATAATCACAAGTAGGTTAATGATCTTAATCCTACACCGAAGGTGATTAAGTGTGAGAATCTGACTTCACACTTAAGGTATTCTCATTACCCCTAATCAGAGGGAAGATGTGATGAGTTTACTAACCCATTGGTTTAGGCTTAAGCTCATTAACTTATGACAAAATCCAAAAAGCAATAAAAGACTGAAAACTCAAAAACAAACAATAATCGTCTCCTCCGGGATTCTTTTTCTCATCATCTTCACTCACAATCGAGAACTCGCTTCTTCCGTCTAATGCAAGACAGTCAGCATCTGTGCCAGACAGATCATACACTTGAGCATAGGCAAGTAAGCAGTTCATCAGTCAATTCATCTATCAGTCTCTTTGGGTCGAACTACGGTGTTCTGACTTCCTCATTGCACGAGAGGATACGTAGGCATAACTTAACAGTTATCGAACAAAAGTCTCTGTCTATTCCCCCTCTTTCCAGCTTTATTCTCTTAGCCTCATGATCATGAGCATACTCTTTCCTTACACTGACACTTCATTTACACACCTCACATTCTTCTTACACTGACACCTGTACATCTTTTTCCAGCTATTTTATACACAGATTGCACTGACACTACCCCTTTAAAACACAAATCTTTTAAGCGTGGATCCCGTCGAGTACGGCGGACAATCTGGGTGCTAATACCTTCCCAGGTTGTAACCAACCCCCTTTCTCAGTCTCTCTGGTTCGCAAACCGTCTTATCCGTATCTTTCTAGGTCTATGCAGCATTACCTTTCCTCCGGGATAAAAATGCCTAGCTGGCGACTCTATTCATCTCCAGTGAGTTCACGGCTGTGTGTTCTCATTGTCCCTCTCGCCGACCGTTCGCGTCTGTACCTTCATCTGACCCTGTTTCATTTGTCGGGAGCGACAGCTTGGCGACTCTGCTGGGGAGAGCCTTATATTGCAACCAGGGCTTCTGGTTCTTTTTGTGGGTTCCTCCTAGCGCTTGTTTGATTTGTGTTTACTGGGGTGTTATGTGCTTGTTTGTGCTTGTATTTATTTTTGTTTATTGCTTTATGTACAGTTACTTTACTGCTTTCTTTATTGCATTTATATATATCATACTGTCATTGTTGCTGGCTGGATCTGGTTTCTTGTTTTGGTGGGTGGGTGTTTCATTGAGAGTTAAGGTCCTATACCTGGGACCTGAGTGACACCTAGGCTAGAGTGAATCATATTCTTTCCCATTCCATTTCGGTCTGGTGCGGGAATATGAAACACGGTTCAGATATGGGTTTCTTCTTGAGAACTCTGTGTTGCAGATTTCCTGCAATGCTAGGGCTATCTGGGAAGCCTGCTAAGTCTGGATGACCTTTTAGTACTGACCTTCAGAAACTGAGGTGAATTAGAGGAGGAATTGTTATGGTTATTGTAAACACTGTACCTCCGGGTTAGAAGTGTTTACACTTCTCATAACTGATCCAAGTCTGAGGATCCTTGTTTTAGAACACCACCTGTGAGGGGGTTGGGCTGTTTACAGGTTTGCAGGTACCTTGACCTCAGAATACCCTGTTACTTTGACTTTGTTAAGAATGCTCCATGTTGGACAGTTCTTGTGATTCTAAAACCTTGGACTTGTGGCTCTTTATTTGAGTCCCCCACCCTGGTTACTGGATTTATAGACCTCCATCTGGAATTCTTGAACACACATGGATCTATACCAAGGCAGTTAATCAGATCCAGCTCAGTCACAAACCCTTGCATTTCATTTGCATACATACTCATTGCATCATATTAACATGTGCTTATTTGTGTTTCAGGGTATCCATTTTCATCTGGTTTTGGTTTTGACCCCATCTGCAGTATTGACCTATCTCCACCAGCACTTGCTTCAGTTTGTCAGCCACATACTTCAGTTACTTGCACTAGCCAGCCAGTGGCCCACTCCTCAGCATCTTCATCAGCACTCTACTCAGTCTCAGCACCTATGGCTCCAAAGAAAAGCAACATCACCTATCATTTCTTCCAACCAGACTTATCAGACATCAGGAGGATCCAAACCCTGATCACTCCAGATCACATGCCTTTGTTCAGGGAGCATTATGGGGATATACTTGACTTGGTCATGGGTCTAGACCCTTCACAGAGGAGCCTCATCCACACCTGTATTCAGTTCTATGACCCCCCATTGAGATGTTTCACCTTTCAAGACTTTCAGTTGGGTCCTCTTTTGGAAGAATACTCATCTTTGGTTGGTCTACCTATCAGGAGAGAAATCCCTTTTAACCCTGAAATGGTCTTTCCCAGCAATGGAGAGATAGCAAAAGCTTTGCACCTGGAGCCTGTTTTGATTGAACAGCATATGACCTCCAAAGCTGGGATCCCTGGATTTCATCTGGACTTCCTGATTTCTCAAGCTAGTTTGAAGGCCTCCTTGGGGGAGTGGAAAGCTGTTTGTGCTCTGTTGGCCTTAAGTGTATATGGGATTGTGTTGTTTGCAGATGAGCCCCGTTTCATTAGCAAGAATGCAATCCACTTGTTCATCCTGAAGAACCCTGTGCCAACTTTACTGGGTGATCTCTATTACTCAGTACATCAGAGAAATGAGAAGCAGAGGGGAAGATTAGTGAGGATTTGTGCTCCATTATTCCATGCTTGGCTTCTCAGGCATCTACCCAGGACAGATGCATTTCTAAATCCTCATCAGCAAAGCAACTGGGCTAAGAGGCTCACTACTCTCACTTCAGCAGACATCAGATGGTGTACTCAAAGCACCAAGGGCAGAGATATAATCACCAGCTGTGGGCACTTTCCCAATGTGCCCTTAATAGGAGTTAAGGGAAGTATCAATTACAACCCTCTGCTGTTCAGAAGGCAATTAGGCTATGCACTGGTTCATACTCCTAGGGAACAAGACTTGGTTGAGACCCTCTACTGTGAGAACAAGATTAGTTTGGCTGTTGTTAGGCAGGCTGCCTGGGCCTGGGATCATGTTCAAACCAAGGGAATCACCATTCTGGGGAAGTGCAATAATGTGGCATTAGTCCAATATTATGAGTGGTCCCATGCTAGGGCCCAATTCTCTGGAATGCCCTTTACCATAGAAGACATGCCTGAGTCATCTTCAGCACCACCCCCTGCCACTATCAGTTTGGAGGAGTTTGAGAGCTTGAAGGAAAGAAATGGGAAGCTAACCCAGGCTTTGCAGAAGACCCTCCGGGAGAGGAGTGAAGGTGTGAGGGAGATTGAGAGATTGGAGAAGTTAAGGGTGGAACACTTGACTAAAATTGAGAAGTCTGGAGATTATATCAACAAGTCTAAAGCTGGTGAACAGATTCTGAAGAATGCTTGTAAAGAAGCCCAGTTTCAGAGAGCAAGAACAGACTTGTATTTGAAAGAGAGTCAGGCCAGGTGGGTCCGGATCACTGAGGCCCGTACTCTAGAAGACAAGAGAGCTCAAGACAAGATGGAGCAGATGGAAAAAGCCCTGGCAGCAGCCCAGAAGGAAATATCAGAGCTAGAAATCAGAGCTGGAGTGAAGAGGTCTAAAGACCAAAGTCAGAACAAGAAGTTGACTGCAGCTGTCGCAACAAGAAACCTTCTCATCAGAGGTCTCACGGAGCGCCCGGCTGATCCTGTGACCGAAGCACTTCTTAAGGAAGTTCGTGAGGATGAGTTTGGCCTTGGAGTTTGATCATTTGCTTGTTGTTGTTCCTTTTCCATGTACTTTTGCTTTTTGTGATGTATTTTGACCCCTTTGAGGGCTTGTGTTGTAAAAAGAACAAAATTGTATTATTTCACCTTTGTAATATATTTGTGGTAGTTTCCATCTGGGTTACTTCAAAAGCAACTTCAACAACATCATCTTCAAGGGTCTGGAAGGGTCAAAACTGAAGGCCAAACCGGATACCTTGAGAGCAAATAAGCATAACTGCATTGCATGCTAACCCTTTTGTTTGTTTTGTAGGTTTTTGTTTTGTTGTTGCTAACCTCTGTTGTGATACTCAGGAATTATTGCTCGCCGCCGGGTATTTCCTCTCAACAGGCCACACAGGTACCCAACTAGAAACAACCTTCCGGGAATCCAGATGGACCAGATGCAACAAGACCTTACGGAGGTCAGAAACCAGATGGCCAACGAAAGGCTGGAGATGAGAGCCCAGATAACACAGTTCATGGAAGTGATGAACAACTTAGCTCAAAGCCAAGAGAGGCTCAGAACTTTGGTAGAAGGGAGGAATCAAGATGAGCCCCATGTGGGGACTGCTGGCACAAGTAACAACGAGAGGGTCCAACCTCATGTCAATCCCCCAGTTTTTGGACCCCATCTCCATCCAGAGGCCAACATCCCAGTCAATATACAAGGGACTGCCACAGCAGGGAGAGTACTTCAAGAAGATCCTCAGGAGGACCAATTCACAGTAATGGGTGCTGGAGAGGAAACTTATGATAGACGATTGGAAGAAATAGCTGAGAAGTTGAGGTCCTTAGAATCTCAAAATTCTTTGGGTTTCGACGTCATGGACATGGGTTTGGTAGAAGGGGTCAGGATCCCCCATAAGTTCAAACCTCCTTGTTTCGAAAAGTATAATGGGACTTCATGCCCCCGGACTCATTTGCAATCATTTCTGGGAAGGCTGAAGGCCTATACAATGGATGAGAAACTTTGGATGTTCTACTTCGAAGATAGCTTGACTGGAGCTTCTAGGGAATGGTATTCCCATTTGACAAGGGCAACTGTGAGATGCTAGAAGGACCTGGCAGAAGCCTTCATCCGACAGTATCAATACAATTTAGACATGGCACCCAACAGGACTCTCCTAATGGGAATGTCGCAGTCGTCAAGGGAAAGTTTCCGAGAGTATGCCCAAAGGTGGAGGCAACTGGCTGCTGCTGTTCAACCACCAATGTCTGAGAGAGAAATGGCAGACATGTTTATGAACACTCTCCAGGGAACGTATATTGACAGGTTAGCTGCTTTCTCTTCCACCAGCTTCGCAGATGTTGTCATAGCTGGGGAGAGAATTGAAAGCCTGTTGAAAATGGGAAAGATCTCAGACAACGGTGCAAGCTCGTCCAGTGGTACAAGAAAGCCTTTTGCAGGCCCGAGAAGAACTGGCGAGACCAATGCCATTCACACCAACAGGGGTAGGCCCCAATATGTTCAAAGGTCAATAGCAGCAGTCACTATCCCTGCTCCAGCTCATCCTCAGCCAGTCTATCAACCTCCTCAACAAAACTTCCAACAACAACCTCAGTATCATCAGCAGAATCAATATCCTCCAAGAAACTACAACAACAACAACTCCAACAACAATCAACAGAGGCCATTCCAGCAGAGGCCATCCCAAGCTAACAGAGTGATCGACCCGATCCCAATGCCGTATGCTGCCTTGCTGCCACAACTTCTGAAACTCAACCTAGTTGAGCTAAGAACGTTGGCACCTCCGGATCCCAACAGTCTACCAAGAAACTATGACTCCAATGCTAGGTGTGCTTTTCATTCCAACGC
The DNA here is from genome assembly GCA_963966055.1 of Lathyrus aphaca. Taxonomy (NCBI): domain Eukaryota; kingdom Viridiplantae; phylum Streptophyta; class Magnoliopsida; order Fabales; family Fabaceae; genus Lathyrus; species Lathyrus aphaca. The sequence continues at coordinate 84,655,044 of OZ014521.1, read as the reverse complement.
ACCTGGTCACAGTACAGAAAAATGCAGAGCTCTGCATATGAAGGTACAAGACTTGGTAGACTCCAAGGCTCTGAATTTTGCACCTCCACCCAATGTCAATAAAAACCCTATGCCAAACCATGGTGGTCCCCGAATTAACGCTATTGAAGAAGACCAACCGTCTTATTTGATAACAAGTGTGGATCAGATCCGGACGCCATTGGTGGAAATCAAAGCTCAACTCCGAGAAAACCAAATATTTCCGGGATGTGAACTAGGGTGTCCCTATTGCAATATTTCATGGAATGGGTGCGAGGACCTGAGGAATGGCATTGACAGCCTTATTCAGAGTGGCCTGCTACAGATCACTACATCATTCCCAACAAATGCGGCAACTTCATCAACAACGGTTTCAGACCCTCCTACAACTGCAGCAACTATTGTTCCCGACAATTCATCAGCACCATCAACAAGTACTTCACCTGTCCTTCCAAATGATCAGTTTTCAACAATTTCTCCTGCTACAACTTCAGCTTCATTCCATTTCGAATCTCCATCAGCAACAACAACAGTCCTTTCAACAGTACCTCCTACAACACCAGCAATCAATCATGAAGATGTCTCTACTGTTACCATATTCTATGATCCTGAAAATAACTCCGCTTACCATTCAGAAGGTGCTGCTCCCACCAGAGCACCAGTTACAATCTTTTATGATCCACAAACAATAACAGTCCCTTCAGCAGCAGCAATCAGTCCGGTCACTGTCACGGTGCCTGGACCAGTACCATATGAAAGCAATAGGGCCATCCCCTGGCACTATGGCTCTGACTTGTATTGCGAAGGAAAAAGAATCACTCTGGAAACATCAACACCTGCACCACAAGTAGATAATGTGGGGGGAGGCGGAGGCTTCACTCGAAGCGGACGTCTCTTTGCTTCACAAGTTCAAAGACCTACTGCCGAAGCAGAAGCTGCTGCCAAGGCAAAAGGAAAAGGCCCGGTGCAGGAAGACCAAGTTGCCAAAGAAGCCCTGAAAACTCCATTTGATCAGGAAGTTGATGAGTTTATGCGGATCATCAAAAAGAGTGATTATAAAATTGTGGATCAGCTTCACCAGACGCCATCCAAAATCTCTATCCTCTCACTGCTTATGTGCTCCGAAGCCCATCGGAATGCACTACTTAAAGTCTTGCACGCAGCTTACGTGCCTGAGGAGATTACTGTCAACCAATTGGAAACCGTGGTTGGTAATGTTACTGCTAGCAATGGGCTAGGGTTTACCAATTCTGACTTGACAACGGATGGCCGCAACCACAACAAAGCCTTGCACATAACCATGGAATGCAAAGGAGCTGTCCTTTCTCATGTGCTGGTGGACACAGGTTCTTCCCTGAATGTCTTACCAAAGAAGGCTCTGGTGAAGCTTGAATATGATGGATTGGCATTGAGACCCAGCAACCTGGTGGTAAGAGCCTTTGATGGTTCTAAGAGATCGGTTCTGGGAGAGATTGAGCTGCCTGTGACAATTGGCCCGCAGACCTTTAAAACTATCTTTTATGTGATGGACATTCAGCCCGCCTACAGCTGTTTGTTGGGTAGACCCTGGATTCACGCCGCCGGCGCAATAACGTCTACCCTTCACCAAAAGTTAAAATTTGAGTGGGAAGGTCAAGTTGTCACAATCTGTGGGGAAGAGGATATCTTTGTTAGCCATCTGGCTACTTATAAATACATTGAGATGGATGGAGAGATCCATGAAACAATGAGCCAGGGTTTTGAAGCCTTGAACGTCAATGAAGCATCTGCTGTGTCAGGGATCTCCATGTCATCTTACCAACAAGCCCGGAAGGTTGTTGAAGAAGGAACTGCCCTAGGCTGGGGCAAGGTATTAGCTGTGGAGGAGAAGAAGGACAAATTTGGGTTGGGTTACAGACCAACTCAACATCAAGCAAAGGCTGCTGCAGAGCCTGGTTTTGTCAGTGGGGGGATGCTTACCCCCGATGCTATCAACTGTCTGGAAGACGAGCTGGAAGGGGAGCGCAATCTGGAGAATTGGATTCGTCCAAAGATCCCGGGGAGCAGTGTCTCGAACTGGTCTTCCCAGGAAATTATAAGAGTTACTCATGCAGAGTAATTATTATTTCCTGTATTTTTATAAGCATGCATCAAAGTCTTGCATCTTGCCCAAGATGACAAGACTCATTTTGTAATCAGGGCCATCTGTACTTTTTGTGCAAACAAGATCAATTAATGAAATATCAGACATCTTTTTGCAAACAAGTCTTTTTCTTTTATGCTCACTGTTTTTCCATCTTTCTTTTTGTACAAAAATAAATGGCGGTGTTTTCAAAATGATAACTTCATTTCACTTTTTTCTAAAGCAAGAATAAAATCAATCACTAAAATGAACAAACTTAACCCTTGCAGAGAGTGCCCTCCAGACAGCACCGACAACAGCATGGCTATGACATCGTATGACTTTGACAATCCAATCAATCAAGCTGATGAAGGGGTTGATGAAGAATATGAGCTTCCTGGAGAGCTAGCCAGGTTGTTAAGACAAGAGGAAAAGGTTATTACTCCTCATCAGGAGGAAGTTGAAGTGATCAATCTTGGTACAGATGAAGACGTGAAAGAAGTTAGAATCGGGGCCTGCCTGCAAGACTCAGTGAAGAGACAGCTGGTAGATCTGCTTCAGGAGTATGTTGATGTGTTTGCTTGGTCGTATCAAGATATGCCAGGGTTGGATACCGACATTGTTGTGCACAAGCTGCCTCTGAGGGAAGAATGCCCGCCAGTTAAACAGAAGTTGCGCCGAACTCGCCCAGACATGGCTATGAAAATCAAGGAAGAGGTACAAAAGCAATGGGACGCCGGGTTCCTTGCTGTGACTAGCTATCCGCCGTGGGTTGCTAATATAGTACCTGTGCCTAAAAAGGACAGCAAAGTAAGAATGTGTGTTGATTACCGGGATCTGAACAGAGCCAGCCCGAAAGATGACTTCCCATTACCTCACATTGACGTATTGGTGGATAACACGGCTCAGTTCTCGGTATTCTCCTTCATGGACGGATTTTCAGGATACAACCAGATCAAGATGGCACCTGAAGACATGGAGAAGACAACATTCATTACACCCTGGGGCACGTTCTGTTACAAAGTGATGCCATTCGGACTGAAGAATGCTGGTGCAACATACCAACGGGCTATGGTGACATTATTCCACGATATGATCCACAAAGAAATAGAATGTTATGTGGATGATATGATCGCCAAGTCCCTTACAGAGGAAGATCACCTGGTAAATCTGCTGAAGTTGTTCAAGCGCCTGAGGAAATATCAACTAAAGCTGAACCCCAACAAATGCACATTCGGGGTGCGATCCGGTAAGCTGCTGGGCTTTATTGTAAGCGAGAAAGGGATTGAAGTTGATCCTGATAAAGTCAAGGCTATTCAAGAAATGCCTGCACCGAAAACTGAGAAAGAAGTTCGAGGGTTCTTAGGTCGATTGAACTACATCTCACGGTTCATATCTCACCTCACAGCAACCTGTGAACCCTTGTTCAAGCTGTTAAGAAAGGAACAAACGGTCAGGTGGAACGAAGATTGTCAGAAGGCTTTTGACAAGATCAAGGAGTATCTGCAAGAACCTCCAATCCTCATGCCGCCAGTTGAAGGAAGACCTCTGATTATGTACTTGACAGTGCTAGAAGAATCGATGGGGTGTGTGTTGGGCCAGCATGACGAGTCTGGTCGAAAAGAGTATGCAATATACTACCTAAGCAAAAAGTTTACCGACTGTGAACAACGTTATTCACTGCTCGAGAAAACTTGCTGTGCTTTAGCGTGGGCTGCTCGCCGACTGAGACAGTATATGTTGACCCACACTACCTTATTAATCTCAAAAATGGATCCAGTTAAGTACATTTTCGAGAAGCCAGCTCTTACCGGACGGGTTGCAAGATGGCAGATGATTCTCACAGAATACGACATACAGTACACCTCTCAGAAAGCCATCAAGGGCAGTGTATTATCTGAATATCTTGCTGAGCAACCCATTGATGACTACCAGCCTATGAGATTTGACTTCCCTGATGAAGACATCGTGTTCATTAAAGCAAAAGATCACGAAGAGCCTATTCACACTGAAGGGCCTGACCCGGAAGAAGAATGGACTATGATGTTTGATGGGGCTGTTAACATGAATGGTCGTGGTGTTGGTGCAGTACTCATTTCACCAAAAGGAGTTCACATGCCTTTCTCGGCGAAACTCACTTTCAACTGCACTAACAACGAAGCTGAATACGAAGCTTGCATTATGGGTCTTGAGGAGGCCATTGACCTCAGAATCAAAACATTGACCGTATTCGGAGATTCAGCTTTGGTAGTCAATCAAACCAACGGCAAATGGTACACCCACCAAGATCATCTGATACCTTACAGGGATTATACAAGAAGGTTATTGACTTTCTTCACAACAGTCAAGCTTGAGTATATCCCTCGGGACGAGAATCAGTTTGCAGATGCTCTCGCTACCATTTCATCCATGATCAAAGTTCAAGCTGCCAACTTTGTACCCCAGATTTCAGTATCTAGACTTGATAGACCAGCATATGTATTTGCAGCGGATGTTGTAAAAGATGATAAGCCTTGGTTCCATGACATTAAGTGCTTCTTGGAGGATCAGACATACCCACCTGGGGCATCTTCCAATGATAAGAAGACCTTGAGAAGGCTTGCTGGTAGTTTCTTTCTGAACACTGATGGGTCTTTATACAAAAGGAACTTTGACATGATACTCCTCAGATGTGTTGACAAGACGGAAGCAGATTTGTTGATGCATGAAGTGCACGAAGGATCCTTTGGTACCCATGCTGGAGGGCATGCCATGGCTAAGAAGTTGCTAAGATCAGGTTATTATTGGATCACAATGGATGCTGATTGTTGTGCCTACGCCAGAAGATGCCATAAATGCCAGATCTACGCAGATAAGGTGCATGTGCCTCCGAATCCTTTGAACATAATTTCTTCACCCTGGCCCTTTGCTATGTGGGGCATTGATATGATTGGCAAGATTGAGCCAACTGCTTCAAATGGTCACAGATTCATCCTGGTCGCCATTGACTATTTCACCAAGTGGGTTGAAGCAGCCTCATATGCAAATGTTACTAGGCAAGTGGTAGCCCGATTCCTGAAGAGAGACATCATCTGTCGGTATGGAGTGCCCGAGCGAATCATTACTGATAATGGTTCCAATTTAAACAACAAAATGATGGCAGAGCTGTGCCGGGACTTCAAGATCCAACATCACAATTCTTCTCCTTACAGGCCAAAGATGAATGGCGCTGTTGAGGCAGCTAACAAGAATATCAAGAAGATTGTGCAGAAGATGGTAATCACCTACAAAGACTGGCATGAAATGCTACCGTTTGCCTTGCATGGGTACCGCACATCAATCAGAACGTCCACTGGGGCAACACCGTATCAACTTGTATATGGTATGGAAGCAGTCCTACCTGTTGAAGTTGAACTACCCTCTCTACGGGTACTAATGGATGTTAAACTGAGTGAAGCAGAATGGGTACGGTCCCGATTCGAACAACTGAGTCTGATCGAAGAGAAAAGATTAGCTGCAATCTGTCATGGGCAGTTATATCAGAAGAGAATGAAGAAGGCCTTCGATCAGAAAGTCAGGCACCGAGAGTACCAAGTAGGGGATCTTGTGTTGAAAAGAATCCTCCCTCCTCATACAGACCACAGGGGCAAATGGACTCCAAATTATGAAGGACCATTTGTTGTAAAGAAAGTTTTCTCCGGTGGAGCACTGATGCTCAGCACCATGGATGGTGAAGATTTCCCGTCCCCTGTGAATTCAGATGCAGTTAAAAAATATTTCGCATAAAATGACCCGCTGGACATAAAAACAGAATGTGAGTCCAGGCAAAAATAGGGCATCCCGGCGAGTCAAAAACAGAATAAAAGACTCGGGCAAAAGTAAGGGAAAATGAATAAAAAATGTACACCCGCTGAGTTGAAAAGCCGCATTGGACAACTCAGGCAAAAATGGGTATCCCGATGGATTGAAAACCCGAAAGGGCGATCCATGCAAAATAAGGGAATAAGCGAACAACTGCATTCTGAATTCGTCTGTATCAACTACAACTTGGTAAGTTTCAAAGGATCAAGCATCAATCAGAATCAACTCTCTCCAGAAAGCAAGACGAGAAGAACGTCATTGTCATACGAGTCATAGCAGAAGAGGAAGCTCCTCAAAGCGTCGCCAACACTGCCAGCATTTTGTTTCTCAATTTGTAACAGTCTCTTCATTTCAGGAGATATGTTTCCTTGACTGTATCTTGCCAATTCAGGGCACATGAATTAATAAAATCAGATTTTCGGTCATGTTTCGTTTTTACATTTATGTTTTGCAAAGAGTTGTCTGATATCTCTAAAAATACAATTGCATAAGTACAGATGCCTTTCTCTAAAAAATAAAAACACATGCTTACAGGGAATGTGATTATTCTCGAAAGTACTTAACTCCTATGACGGAATCCAGTGAGGGATACCTCGGGACCTTTTGTACGTTTCCTTACCTATTGCAGGATTGCAGGTATCCAGAACGCAACCTGGGGCATGCAGGTTATGTCTCAGTGAGTAGGCGAATCATTATCAACTCGGTCTATCTTCCACATGGCACTAGAAGGTGCCCGTTTCCCCAGCGGAGCTGCCAAATCAGCATACACTCAATCTCAGCATCCGAAATGCTCTATCCCCAGCTGAGTTGCTCCCCATTGCTTTCCCCAGCAAAGTTGCCAAATCAACAAACAGGTTTAACACTCAGGATGTTTTCTCGCCAGCCGAGTTGCCTCCCATTGCTCTCCCCGGCCGAGTTACCAGCAGCATTCCCCAGCTGTAGTACCAACCGTTCTTCCTCAGCAGAATGCAGAAAGCAGGGAATCATCTCCCCACAGAATCCCCAGCCTCTATTCAGAAGAGCAACGCGCGAAGAAGTCACAACAGAGTACAGAAGCTTCTACAAACCCCAGCTGGGTCCCGTATTACAAAGATATGTCAATCAGTGACCTATATCCCCAAACAGATACATCACTAGATCTACCAATGATCTCATCCCCAGCTGGGATGTTCACTTCAAGCAGATCATCCAGAGATCTTCGCAGCAACGGGATCCGAATCCCGGATCTGTGCTCCTTTGCATAATCATAGCATTCGCATCATACTATACCCTCAGAGCGTAGCATTCCGTCTAATACGGAGCATTACGGCAAAAATCAAATGCATAGCATAATCATAAGTCATGTCGTGAATTGAACGCTTGTGAATAATAAATTGTTCATCATCATTGTACAAACATCCCCCAGAGTCCCCACCAGGATCCCAGCAAAAGCAGCGGCCTCATATTCACAAATACCAGCATATTCCCTTTTGATACCCGTCCGCATCATTGCTCCCCAGTAAAGTCGCCAGAACACTCTTTGGACACCTGTCCGTGTCACGTCACCAGCAGAAAGCCAAAGACATCCTCTTTGCACTCACATATACTCATATACACTTTCCTGACACCCGTCCGTGTCATATCCAGCGCAGTCACTTACACTTTCATCAACTCATATACTTGTTAATATTATACTTTTCTCTCTTGACACCCGTCCGTGTCACTCTCCCCAGCAGATAAACACTCATCTATACACCACTCGCTCTTATACAGATACCCGTCCGTATCTTGTATACATCATTATTTATATCCCCACAGATTCGACAGTAGTCCTTGTTCTTTGTTAACCAGTTGGTACTCGTCCGTACCATCATCTCAGAACATTGCGTCTGGTGTTTGTTTCTACATGATACTCGTCCGTATCATAGCCTTAGGGATGCTCGTCCGCATCTTTAATCCATACACCGTGTCAAACACTTATGTCTTCTTGAATATAGATACCCGTCTGTGTCTACTATTCCCCAGGAGAGTCTTCTCAGATGCAACACTCGTCCTTGTTCTTTGTTAACCAGTTGGTACTCGTCCGTATCATCATCTCTGAACATGTGTCAGTTTGTTTCTACCCGATACTCGTCCGTATCGTAGTCTTAAGGATGCTCGTCCGCATCTTTAATCTATACACAATACCAAACACTTATACCTTTTGTTTCTTGGATGTAAACGCTCGTCCGTGTTTACATCATCCCCAGTAGATCACCAACAATTTTCTTTTTATCTAACACTCGTCCTGTGTTATGATACCTTTGAGAGCAGCCGTACCCTGCTGAGTGGTCGTCCTCCACTTCTTGATGGTCGTCCTCCATCATGCTCATCCGATGGCCGTCCCCATCGTTGATTTTTAGCAGCCGTCCCCTGCTAGGTGGTCGTCCTCCACCTTTTGATGATCGTCCTTCATCACTTTGTCCAATGGCCGTCCCCATTGTTGATTTTGGTTATCTGACATTCGTCCTATGTCATGACAAACCTCGAGAGCAGCCGTCCCCTGCTGAGTGGTCGTCCTCCACTTCTTGATGGTCGTCATCCATCATGCTCGTCCGATGGCCGTCCCCATCGTTGACCTTTCCTATCCGATGGCCGTCCCCATCGTTGATATTTTCGGCAGCCGTACCCTGCCAGGTGGTCGTCCTCCACCTTTGATGGCCGTCCCCATCATATTTTCTTTTATCCCCAACAGAGCAGCCGTCCCCTGCTAGGTGATCGTCCTTCACCTTTGATGGCCGTACCCCATCATCTGTTTATTTCATTTATTCTTTAACCCGATGGCCGTCCCCGTCGTGGTCCCTTTTCCTTTTAACCTGATGGCCGTCCCCATCGTTGGTTACTTTACCTTTATGAATTTGATGGCCGTCCCCGTCATGTTTCATTAATCCCCAGAGAATTTTACAACTTTATCTTGATGGCCGTCCCCATCATGATATCTTATTTTTCCAGCTAGTCGGCCGTCCCCGTCTTAGCTTTACCTTTTATCCCCAGCATGTCGGTCGTCCCCGTCATCGCTTTACTTCGCATTTACCCCAGCATGTCGGCCGTCCCCGTCATTGCTCTTTACCCAGCAGTCGTCCTCTGCTCGACGGTCGTCCTCCGTCGCCCACACTTTACAATATACTTTATTTTTCTGTTACAATCTATATCCCTTTTCTTCTTCATTCTGTGAGTGCAAATTTTGGACTGTCTTTGGTATTCAACCACAAGTTATCTTGTTTGCCTGTTAAGCCGTTGCTTACATCCTGCACAGCTAACTCATGTTTGAATAGGGGCAGCTGTAAACACCCCAAATTTGCCCTCACCCATTCACACCATGGCTTATGGTCATCTCATATGCATAAACACAATCATATCATCTCACATCTCATTTTTGATTCACTGGATAGTTTCTAAGGCATCTGCACCTAGGGTTTGTGATCTGAGCAATCCCAAAGCATCTTGAGCCATTCCAAAGGCCACCAATCACTTCAAAGGGGTCCATGTGTGTTCTTACATCATATTCCATCTCCTCAAAGTCAAAAATGCAGAGGAATCACAAGAACTAGGGTTTGAGTGGATGCAGAGCCAGGTTTGACTGCACAGTTGACTGAAAATTAGGGTTTTGGTTTCAGAGGCCATAACTCCAAATTTTTTGGTCATTTTTGTTTCCATTGATCTCTATATGGTATAGGGAGTATGCATATCAATTTTCATGAAGAAATTCCATGGGGAAGTTATCTGATCAAGAGTTGACTTTCTGGACAAGTCAGTGCAAAATCAGGGCATCTGAGGCCCCCAATGACCCAACCAATGGGTGATCTTCATCATTTTGAGTGTATATGATCTTTATTTGATCATGGAAGAAGGTTGAAGTTCATAGAAATCAAGAATTTAGGGTTTTTGCAAATGTTGACTTTTTGGGCATAGTTGACTTTTCAAGAATGCATCATTTTAGGTCATTTTTCAAGCCTTGATTCATGATTCAAAAAGGCTTCAAATGGAAAAACTTTGGTCATGAAAGTTGTAGATCTCATCTTTCCCTTTTCAAAAAGTACAAGAACATGATCAAACTCTTCTTGGATCAAAAGTTATGGTGTGGCAAAGTTAGCAAAAATCATTAAATTTCAAGTTATGCACTAAATGGAAAACTTGCAAATTCATGTATCAAGCATTCTAGTGACTTCAAAGTGACTTCAAAACTTCATCACATGATCACATATGCCCTAAAAAACAGAATTGGCCCAAGGGATTCTTCATTGTTTGCCTTGATTTTCAAGAAGTCCATAAGACATTTTCCATTACAAGTGCAAAGTTGGATTTTTGGCATAGTCATTTTCCAAGGAATTATGTGGTCTCTAGCTGACTTTTAAACATTGCCATGACTAAAAGAAGTGCCATGCCACAAAATTCAGCAAGCATTGTTTCATGTGTATGGCACAAAATCATGAGAAAGTACAAAGTTGTCAAGTTGCAAAAACTAGCATAGCTTGTCATCCACATGTTGCAGTCAGCCACAAGCAATCCAAGGGCTCTCCTCAACCCTAGCTGGAGCAAGACAAGACTTGAACCTGCTGCTGCCATGACCCATACTCTCAATGACACAAAATTGACTTTTTTGCAAAAGGCTCCCATACTCTTGGCACAGTACACAGCCACCCTACTAACCTGCCTCACAGTCTATCCACACAAGTTGGAGATGATATAGCTAAGCATTGAGCATTGAGGCTAGCCAGAACATAACATACACAAAAACTCACCATTTTGCATAAGCCTTCGAATTTCTCTCCACAGCATACAAACACAAGAACCATCTTCACCAATCATCTCACCACACTTCATAGGCCTGAAACCACCAAAGTTCAAGCCTGAAACAAGCCTGACCTGAGCTTCACCATTCCCCACCCTCAGAACCAGTTCTCTTCGAATCTCACTATCCAGCCATCAAACACTTCATTTTCCTTCACCAACAAGTCAAGCATACCACAAGGAGTCAAAACCACCCTTTACTTTGAACTGAAACAGCCTGCACACAAAGCTCATTTTCTGCTACACCAGAACTGGTTCTCACAAATCAGCCATCCACAAGAGCTTTGAAGCCTTCCATTAGCATCAAGGGGTACAAGGGAGTCCATTTGCACGCAAGGAAAGCTCTGGAAGCTCAGTTTTGAAGCTTTCCAGCTCAGGTATGATCATGGAAACTTTTCTCTCAAAGCTTGGTTTTTGAGTTATAAATTGATTATTCATGTCTTGCTGGTCATGGGGTTGGTTTCAGAATCAAAAATGAGTGAAAACTGAGCTTGTATGGTCCCTCTGAAATTTTGCCCGTAAATTTCTTTCCTTTCGATTCCTTTGATTCATGGTGCATAAATGTTGTTTGAGCTTGGATTCATGACCTAGGAAGTTAGAGGATCATTTAGGTGTGCTTGATTTGTAGAATAGGTGCCTGATTCGTGTTTTAGGGTTTTTGTGCAACCGGAGAAGATGACCGGAGCTCCCCTCCGGTCACCTGAGTTCGTTTAGCCCTAATTACAGTCATTAACTTCTGTTTGAATCTTGGGCGTTAGATCGTTTGACTCCATTGACTTCCCGCGTGGATAGATGGCCCAGATCCTTTGTTTTGCCCTAATCCTCTTGATTTGTTTAATTAATCATTAATTAAATAAATTTAATCAGAATCAACCATGGCCATTGGATGACGCGCTAGTCAATGCCTCCAAACCCAGTTCAAATCTCCACCCTTAGATCTGCTTACTTTCCTTTTTTCTTATTTTTATTTCACTATTTGTCATTTAATTTGCATAATTTATTAAAAATAGTTAAAATTGTTTAAAAATTATGAAATTTTTTATCCTGAATTTCATTAATTTTTATGACACAAAAATATTTTTATTTTATTTTTCATCATTAAAAAAGTATTTTTAAGTATTTAAAAGATTATTTTTAATTGATTAATGGGAATTAATTAATTAAAAATACTTTTAGGTATTTAAAAATTACAAAAAAATTCATGAGATGTTCTAAGGTATTTAGAAACATTGTCCAACCTTCAAACCAAATTTCTTTTTTGATCTTGATGCATTTTAAGAATTTTTCATTGAATTAAATCATTTTTTATGCATTATTTTGATCATGGATTCAAAAATTCATTTCTGCCAATTGGTGAAGGTTGAGACATTGATTCTTCTTGCATTGTCTTTTGTTTTGCATGTAGTTCCTAGGATAAAAAGGCCATGATTTGTTCTTGCATTTTCAAATTGTTTGGCATTTGTTTTGTTAAGAACCCTAAAAAACCCTAATAACTTGCAAAAATCATATCTTGAGTTTGGTTGAGAGTTGAGAGCTCCCCTTTGGGCAGTGGTTTATCATAGGTCTAGGGTTTCTTTGGGTGGCATTTTCCATTTTTTATCTTAGGGTTTGCTTCTGTTTTGGGTTTTTGTTTGATGTTTGATTCATAAACCCTAATTTGGGCTTTCTTTTGCATCCCTCTTACATTTCTTTGCATAACATGACTTGTCTTTGCATTTTGTGCATTCTTGTGATTCATTTGACATCTTAAGACATGTATAAATCATCTTTGATCATTGCATCTTATGTTTGCCATGTCATTTGTCTTGTATGCTTCATAACTTTCCATGCTTGTTCATGCTCCTTAGCTTGCATCATTTGCATTCATGATCTTGTATGAGCATCTCCATTGTCTTGCCTCATGTTTGCAGCACCTCATAACATCATAATCATCATCAACATGCTTCTGGTTTTGCTTAGCATCATATCATTTCATCTCATCTTGCATTGCATTGCATTTCTTTCTAACATTTCAGGTGGTAAGTAAACTTGAGAAGTGAATTTGCCTTCACTTCTCATAACTTTTCTTTTCATCTCTCTTGCATCCATTGCTGCATTCTTATTTGTGTTTGAGATTGAGCTTGCTCATTCTTCTTTCTCCCACCTTCTTTCTTCAAGTGACTTGACTTCTTGAATGAAGCAAGTCACTTTGCTTCTCTTGATCCTGTTCATCTGCTTCCTGGTGGTTCCTCTGAAGATTGTTCTTGGAAACCTCACAAACCTTAGGATCAACCAAGCATGACAATGAATTAGGGTTTTGATTAGTATCCCCTCTTAGTTTTACCTTTGTGTCTCTCTTTGAGTCCTCTCTTCTCACCTCATAATCAGGGACTAAACCCTAAAGGCTTTAAGACTATGTGATTAAGCTTATGCCTGCATCCTTCTCTTAGGATGGAGTGTATAACTTTAATCCTAAGTCTTGAACCCTTTATGTGTTTAAATCTCTTAATCAATCCATCTAATAATTATCAAGACATTACACTTGTAACTTGGGCCTTGCATTAGGGTTCTAATTCTTCCTTAAGTGGTTAAGAAGGACTAACCCTAGTGTTAATGGACAAGTCCCCCTCAAGTTGTCTTACAAATCATAAAAAACACTTCATCATCATACCATTAAATAAAATCCCCTTAATCAAAGGCTTGTTCTGTCATGAGTTTAATCCCTAATCATGGATTAAGTTGAGGAGTTTTCCTCAGCTTAAACATTCTCATCTATCATCCTTCTTTTAGGATGGTGTAATGGGTCTGTTTAATCCTTGATTATGGCTTAACCTCATTACTTAACACTAAACAAAAAAAAACACACAAAAACATCTAAATAATCACAAGTAGGTTAATGATCTTAATCCTACACCGAAGGTGATTAAGTGTGAGAATCTGACTTCACACTTAAGGTATTCTCATTACCCCTAATCAGAGGGAAGATGTGATGAGTTTACTAACCCATTGGTTTAGGCTTAAGCTCATTAACTTATGACAAAATCCAAAAAGCAATAAAAGACTGAAAACTCAAAAACAAACAATAATCGTCTCCTCCGGGATTCTTTTTCTCATCATCTTCACTCACAATCGAGAACTCGCTTCTTCCGTCTAATGCAAGACAGTCAGCATCTGTGCCAGACAGATCATACACTTGAGCATAGGCAAGTAAGCAGTTCATCAGTCAATTCATCTATCAGTCTCTTTGGGTCGAACTACGGTGTTCTGACTTCCTCATTGCACGAGAGGATACGTAGGCATAACTTAACAGTTATCGAACAAAAGTCTCTGTCTATTCCCCCTCTTTCCAGCTTTATTCTCTTAGCCTCATGATCATGAGCATACTCTTTCCTTACACTGACACTTCATTTACACACCTCACATTCTTCTTACACTGACACCTGTACATCTTTTTCCAGCTATTTTATACACAGATTGCACTGACACTACCCCTTTAAAACACAAATCTTTTAAGCGTGGATCCCGTCGAGTACGGCGGACAATCTGGGTGCTAATACCTTCCCAGGTTGTAACCAACCCCCTTTCTCAGTCTCTCTGGTTCGCAAACCGTCTTATCCGTATCTTTCTAGGTCTATGCAACATTACCTTTCCTCCGGGATAAAAATGCCTAGCTGGCGACTCTATTCATCTCCAGTGAGTTCACGGCTGTGTGTTCTCATTGTCCCTCTCGCCGACCGTTCGCGTCTGTACCTTCATCTGACCCTGTTTCATTTGTCGGGAGCGACAGTCTTGTTGTTCAAATTGGTCCTATTATCTGTGATGATTCGGCTTGGGATCCCATAGCGGCAGATAAATTGGTTCTTGATGAAACGGGCGACCACTTGCTTTGTCACATTGGCGTAGGAAGCTGCTTCTACCCATTTGGTGAAATAATCGATCGCAACCAGGATAAAATGGTGACCATTGGAAGCTTTAGGCTCAATTGCCCCTATCATGTCAATGCCCCACATTGAGAAAGGCCAAGGCGATGATAGAACATTCAAAAGGGTCGGAGGTACGTGCACTTTGTCAGCATAAATCTGGCATTTATGACACTTCCTGGTGTACTTGAAACAATATGATTCCATGGTTAACCAAAAGTATCCAGCTCTCAAGATCTTCCTGGACATGGCATGTCCATTGACATGTGTTCCAAATGATCCTTCATGGATTTCCCTGATCAATAAGTCTGCTTCGCGCTTGTCCACACATCTGAGCAAAACCATATCGTGATTTCTCTTGTAAAGCACATTGTTGCTGAGGAAAAACTTGGATGCCAGTCTTCTCAAAGTTTTCTTGTCTAGAGTTGTTGCATCCGCCGGGTACTCCTGATTTTGCAAGTAGTTCTTGATGTCATAGAACCATGGTTTCTCATCAGTTTCTTCTTCGACCAGTAGACAGTAGACTGGTGTAGTTTTTCGCTCGATTATAATGAGTGGGGCTTCATTAAGAAATCTGACTTGAAACATAGAGGCCAACATAACCAAAGCGTCTGCAATTTGATTCTCTACCCTTGGAACATGATGGAAAGTGACTTCATCAAAGTATTTAATTAATTCCACAATGTGGGCATAGTAAGGGATCAACTTCTCATCACGGGTCTCCCATTCACCTTTGAGTTGGTAGATTACCAAAGCTGAGTCTCCATATACTTCAAGGATCTTGATTCTGGTATCAATTGCAACTTCGATACCCAAAACACATGCTTCATACTCTGCAATGTTGTTTGTATATTCAAAACATAATCTGGCCGTGAAGGGAGTATAACCACCATTAGGATTCATCAAAACAGCTCCCACACCATGCCCCATGTAATTAGAGGAACCATCAAACATCATCTTCCAACAAGAACCTGGCTCGGGACCTTCATCTGGACCTGGAACTTCACAGTCCTTTATCAACATGATGTCCTCGTCTGGGAAATCGAACTTCAAAGGTTCATAATCTTCAACAGGGTGATCAGCAAGGTAGTTAGACAAAACACTTCCTTTGATAGACTTCTGGGTTACATATTGGATGTCGTATTCAGATAACAACATGTGCCAACGGGCGAACCTTCTTGTCAATGCAGGCTTCTCAAAAATGTACTTTATTGGATCCATTTCTAAGATCAACTAAGTAGTGTGACAAATCATATACTGCCTAAGGCGTCTGGCAGCCCATGCCAAAGCACAACAAGTCTTCTCTAAAAGCGAATATCTGCTTTCACAAGCTGTGAACTTCTTGCTTAAGTAATAAATGGCATGTTCCTTACGATTGGTTTTGTCTTGTTGGCCTAAAACACAACCCATAGATCCCTCAAGTACAGTCAGGTACATGAAGAGAGGCTTCCCTGGAGTAGGTGGGATTAAGATAGGAGGTTCCTGTAGGTAAACCTTAATCTTCTCAAAAGCCAATTGACAATCAGGACTCCACTCAATTGCTTGATTCTTTCGAAGCAACTGGAATAAAGGCTCACATGTAGCAGTCAAGTTGGAGATAAATCTGGAGATGTAGTTCAGTCTTCCAAGGAAGCCTCTGACTTGCTTTTCGGTTTTTGGAGCTGGCATTTCTTGAATTGCTCTGACCTTATCCGGATCTACCTCAATTCCTTGCTGACTAACAATAAAACCAAGTAACTTTCCTGATCGGATACCAAAGGTACACTTAGCTGGATTCAGACGCAGTTGGAACTTTCTGAGACGCTCAAATAACTTCAGGAGATGATTCAAATGATCCTCCTCACTCTATGATTTGGAAATCATATCATCTACGTAAAATTCTATTTCCTTATGCATCATATCATGGAAAAGGGTGACCATTGCCCTTTGATAAATGGCTCCTGCATTTCTGAGACCGAACGGCATAACCTTGTAATAATAAGTGCCCCATGGTGTGATGAATGTAGTTTTTTCCATATCGTCAGGATCCATCTTGATCTGGTTATATCCTGAAAATCCATCCATAAAGGAGAAAACAACGAACTTAGCAGTGGTGTCAACCAAAGTATCAATGTGCGGAAGAAGGAAATCGTCTTTTGGGTTGGCTTTGTTCAAATCCCTATAGTCCACGCACATTCTAACCTTGCCATCCTTCTTGGGGACTGGCACGATGTTAGCTACCCACTCAGGGCACTTTGCAACTGCGAGGAATCCAGCATCAAACTGTCTTTTGACCTCTTCTCGAATCTTCAAAGCCATGTCTGGTCTTGTTCTTCAGAGCTTTTGCTTTACTGGAGGACAATCTGGTCGAAGCGGCAACTTATGAACAACTATGTCTGTGTCCAAACCGGGCATATACTGATACGACCATGCAAACACATCCACATACTCTTTGAGAAGCTTGACCAATCTTTCTCTGACGTCTGCCCCAAGTGTTGTACCAATCTTGACTTCTTTCTTGTCTTCATCGGTGCCAAGGTTGATGGTCTCTACCTGCTCCTTATGTGGCTGAAGATCTGTGTGCTCATACTCAACTATTCTTGCTAGTTCTTCGGGAATGTCACAATCTTCCTCACTTTCATCTTCCGCTTGGTGGATGGGTGAATCGAAGTTAGGAGAGAATATAAAGTCAATGGATTCAACAGGGTTTTCATTTGTGCTGCATATGGGAATGATTTGCTTTTATTAAAAGTGAAAATAGAGGGATGCAAGAAAAACTTTTTATTAGCTTTGAAAGATTTCCATTTTCTTTTAAAAGTGAAAAGAGAAAAACAGTAAATAAAAACAAAGTAAGAATTTAACAAAATGCCTTCATTGATTGAATAACTTGAAAATGAGAAGGGGCCCTACAAAATGATCCCATAGCCTTGGGCAGAGCTAGGGAACTTTGAAAACACTTAAAGAAAACAAATAAATTACTTTGACAATGGAAAATATTCTGGGATCTCAACTGCCTCCCAATTGCCCAAAGCTGCTTCACACTGATAAACCAAATGATCCACATCTTCATCTTCAGCATCCTCATTAATTGCATTGATCTGATAGCCGGCACTGGAAAACACCTCTTGAATGGTCTTTGGACGTCCTTTGACGGAGGTTGACGCTTCTTCCTTCCCATGAGTTGGTTTGTAACCCAACCCGTAGCGATCTAGCTTCTGTTTGACCTCAATGACATCACCCCAACCTTCATAGCTTCCTTCTTCGATAGTGGAAATGGTACTCTTCAGTGATGCAAAAGATGGAATACCCTTCCCCTTTGGTTCCTCTACTTCCATAAGGACTACATTGGCTATCTCCAGAGCTTGGAAAGCAGTTTCCAAAGCATCTTCATCAGCCTCAATATAGCTAAAGGAAGAAAGGTTGCTGACCATGAGATCTTCTTCACCAGACACAGTTACCAACTTATTATCGACTAAAAACTTCATCTTCTGGTGTAAGGTAGAAGTGATTGTCCCAGCGGTATGGATCCAAGGTCTTCCCAGCAAACAACTGTAATTAGGATTAATGTACATAACCTGGAAAGTGATCTTGAACACCTGTGGTCCAATCAAGATCAGTAGGTCTACCTCCCTGATAACAGTTCTCCTTGACCCATCAAAAGCTTTTACAATCAGTGCATTGGGCCTCATCTCTGCCCCTTGATAAGATAACTTGGCAAGCGTTCTTTTCGTCAAAACATTCAAAGAAGATCCTGTATCCACAAGAACTCTCGCTAAAGTATCCTCCTGACATTTTACAGATATGTGGAAAGCACGGTTATGGTCCAAGCCATCCTTTGGAAGATCCTCCATACTGAAGCTAAGATTGTTACATGCAGTGATATTGGCAATGACTCCATCAAACTGATTCACAGTTATATCATGCATAACATGAGCTTGGGCTAGTAATTTCTGGAGAGCACCTCGATGGGCCGACGAATGCATTAGAAGTGATAAGATAGATATTTTGGAAGGCGTTTGATGTAGCTGATCAATAACCTTGTAATCACTCTTCTTAATGATTATGAGAAATTCTGCATCCTCTTCTTCCAAGACCAACTCTTTATCCTTGTTGGTAACAGCGGGAATGACTTCTTTAGGTGGAACCAGTGGAGTGGTATTGATTTGCTGAGTGTAAACACGACCACTGCGAGTTAATCGACTGGCACCTGCTATGTCGGCACTTGCCACTTTTGAACTTTCCTTCTGACCATCCTGTCCAAACTTTTGATGAACCCCACCTGTATCATACTTCCATGGAACTGCTTTGGTTATTTCATAAAGGAAAGGGTTACTCCTTTGCTCAATTCTCGGTTCGGGCATATTGAAAATGGGCACCACAGGTTCTGGCATATTAAAGATGGGTTGAACTTTTGGGGTTTCATGCAGGTTAAACACCGGTGCCATGGTAGAATCAGATTCAGGCAAGTTGAAAATAGGTTCAATCATTGCCACTTCATTCCTCTTCACACAACCGCTTACTTGTAAAACACCCAGATTAATCAAACTTTGAACATCTCTCAAAACCAGTTCACATCCCTTTGGATTATTCGCACAAACTTCACAATTCTTATGACAGTTCTTCAGCATACCCACCTCTACTAACTTCGCATGGAAGTCTCTAAGCGGGGTTTTGATCTATGTGGCGTTAAAAATCAAATCTTCGTCAGACTCGTCAACAATGGCATTTATGGACCCATGCTTAGGTAAAGGATTATTTTTAACATTCGGACCAGTATCTCCAAATGACAAAATGTTTTTATCCATTAGATCCTTCACAACATACCTCAAAGCAATACAATTTTCCAAATCGTGCCCCGGAGCACCTTCGTGGAATAAACAGTGGGCACTTGAGTTGTAACCTGGTGGAAGCGGATCTGGTGGAGGACCCAAAGGCCTTGGAGTAACCAAGCCTTTCTTCAGTAGTGAGGGATACAATTCAGTATAGGTCATAGGGATCCGAGGATGGGGAGGCCTTCCTCCTGGTCTTCTATTCTGAAAGTTGGAATTCGGATGAGGAGCTGAAGTCCTCTGCTGGTAGGCTGAAGCATTGGGCGCTCGTTAATAGCCTGAATTGTTGAGTATTGGTTGATAAGCTGGGATCATTGGAGCCACTTGCTGATACATCGGTACTGCTTGAGTTGGCCGATACATTGAGACTTGTTGATTATATGACGGTTGGACTGCCGCTACATAAGGATGTTGAACATACTATGGTGGGTAGACATACTGGTGTTGAGCCACAGGTGGAGGCCTCTGCCAAAGCTGATTTCTCCTTTGACTTGTCATTACTGCATTTGTCTCGCCCTCTTTCTTTTTGTGGAAATTGCTGGTAAATTTCTTGACATTGTTTCCACTACCATTGCTGGAACTGCTAGATGCACCACTCATCTTTCCATTCTTCAGACCGAGTTCAACCTTGATTCCCACAGCCACAAGATCAGAAAAGCTAGCCGTTATACTTCCCACCATTCTCTCAAAGAATTCTGGTCGCACCGTGTCAACAAACCAATCAGCTAACTCCTTTTCAGTCAACGAGGGATCTACCTGAGAAGCGGTCCCTCTCCACCTTTGAGCATATTCTTTAAAAGATTCAGAATATTTCTGGGACATACTCAACAGCTGCCTCCTATCGGGAGCAAGGTCCATATTGTACTTGTATTGCTGGATGAAAGCATCTGTCAGGTCTTGAAAACTGCGGATCTTTGACTGATCTAACGTTAGATACCACTTGGAGGAAATTCCCTTCAGGCTATCTTGGAAGCAGTGGATCATTAATTTGTCATTGTCCACCTGTGCAGCCATTCTTCGATAGTACATCAAGATATGGTTCTTAGGACACATTGCTCCCTCGTACATTTCAAAAGTGGGTATCTTGAACTTTGGAGGTATTACCAGTCCAGACACCAGACACATCTCTCTAGCAGCAGCCCCAAAGATCTGGTCACCCTCAATTTCTCTTAACCTTTTATCAAGGGTATCAAAATTCTCTTGCATCTTCTCATGTTTCTCATTTCCGTTCTCAGACATATCTGGCACGTCATACACCTGAGGGTCGTTAAAGTATGGTTGAGCACGAGTGTGCACAATGTCTGGTGTAAAATTAGTAACCGCGTGGTTCTCTTCATTAGTCACAGGAATAGTCTGCTAAGCAGCAAATCCTTGAGGGGGAGGTACAAAACCTTGGGAAGGAAATGCAAAACCCTGAGAAGGAGGTGCAAAACTTTAAGAAGCGAAGCCTTGGGAAGGGGGAAGAAACCCTGAGCAGCAAGTCCTTGGGAAGGAGGAATAAAACTTTGAGAGGCAAAACCCTAGGGAGGGGGTACAAATCCATGAGGAAGCCCAAAAGGAGGCCAGGTCACAGGGGTAGTGACTGATGGTGTAGGCTCAGTCGTTGCAGTGATAATCTCTGACACTACAGTCTGTTGGGTATCTAATTTTGCTCGAATGACCTGTAACATTTCCATCATCTGACCCATATTTCCACGAAGGTCAGAAAGCTCTTCATTAACTTTCTCCATTTCAGGGTCCCTGTCATCCATCTTCTTCTTGGTCTGAGCACGGGTGGAATACTTGCATGAGATCCTCAGTGTGACAGCTGGAAAGGAGTTGACGAGAATGAGTTTTTGACAAATGAAAATGCGGAGATGCACTCATGAGTAAAAAAACGCAAATGCTTCAAGGGACTTAAGAAGTTATTGCAAAACATCAAAATGGGTAAAGTTTTCTTATTATTTTCCAAGAACTAATAAACTGAAGTCCATTCCTGGTAAAATACATGAGGTTTGCAACAAAACTTCTTTGTTCCTTGAAGCTCTTACTAAAATGATGCACATGATGCTGAAATGAAAAGATGCAAGGATGTAAGGATGCAAGGTGCCATAGGTAAATTCAGAGCCTTCTTAATAGGTGGGCTATAAGAGATTGGTTCTACGTTTTACTACCCATAAATCCCGCTCACAGGATAGTTTCTACGGTGATGGTTTAAGGAGACTCAAGGTCACAGACGTTTATCGTACTAACGCCCCGCCGCAGGCTAGCTGCATTGTGACGATAATAACGATAAGGTCCACCTTGAATGGAGTTCTCATGCTAGGATGATAAAAGGGTGAGCCCTCGGAGCCTAACATTACACAACTACCAAAATTGAAACAGGTCCTAGGGGGTCCCAGAATCACAACCCTTTCGTGAATCAGGTCACACGACATGCTAGCTGCGTTACGACAAGATCTACGAAAAGTCCAACTATCTGGGGGAGCTTTCATGCTAGGCGTGCAAGGAGCGAGTCCTTGGAGACTAACACTAATAACATCCAATTCTAAACTTAGGTGTTTCCTCTGCTTTTTCCCCCACTCAAATTTTACTTGCACAGTGACCCCAATATCCCACAGACAAATAATATAATGAGCAATAAAGGGAAAGTGGTAAAAGAATAAACAAACATAGAGAAGACAAAAAGAGATAAGATCAAACAAATAAGCACACAAATCTAAGTTAGGCTCGACCCTCTCTAGCATGGAGCTATTCCCCAGTTGAGTCGCCAACTGTCGTACCTCGAAAAAAATATGATCCTAAAACAAACAACAGAGTCGCCACCTAATTCTATTTATTCTACGAGAGAAAAGGGAGATATAGATACAACCTAATAAAGGATAAGAAATGGTTCACGAAACCAAATTCTAAGTTCGGGAGTCGGTTACGCAAGGGGATGGTATTAGCACCCCTCACATCCGTTGTACTCAACGGGAACCTCTTAGCTAATTATGCGATTAAATGTTTGATCTTAAGTCTTGTCTTCTAAATGATTGTTAATATGTTTGTTCTAAGGAAATAAGTTATTATTAGTATTAAGACGGAGAAAAGATTAAAGTATTTTATCAGGATGGAGAGAAATAGTTAAATTTTTTATTAGGGTGCTCGCGAAGGATTAAAATCCCCGTGCCTACGTATTCCCTTGTGCAATGGGAAAGTCAGAGCTTCGTAGTTCGTACTACTATGGTTTGTGGTTTTTAATTGAACGATTATTTAAAACGCGTTCTACTGCTAAGAGTTGGCTTATACTCGCGGTGGAGGCTGAAGCGCTAGCTTGTTTGAGAGATAGAAAGATTTAAGCAATGTTCGTTTTAGAGAAAAGTGTTTGAATTTTGTTAAGGTGTTTTAAAAGAAAGGGCGAATGAACCACGTCGCGTGGGGCTAGCCCAGGAGTGATTGCATTCCAAAACGTGTGGAGTGCTAGACTCCGGAGTTCTGTTCTTTCACTGATTAATTATGAAAATGATTTGAATTGGTTGGTGAGTGTTAAGTTGTTTTAAGATATGAAAGAGTGAATGAATCACGTCGCGTAGGGCTAGCCCAGGAACGATCCAATCTAGAACGTGCGGAGTGCTAGACTCCGGAGCTCTGTTTCCGTATTAAATTTATAAAATAAGTTGGATAATTTGTTAGACGTTTTAGAATTAACGTAATTAATAACGAAGGAGTGAACGAAACACTACACGTGGGGCTAGCCCAGGTGTGATTCGTTCTTAGAACATGCGGAATGCTAGACTCTGGAGCTCCGTTCCTCGTTAGATTAATTAAGACGCATGAAAGTCGTGCAGACGATGATCACCAGACCGACTTACGTGTGTGTCAATGTCGTCGTATGAGTTTACATGGCGTTGGACCAAGCAAATTAAATACGTTTTTTTGAGACCTATCTTTAACTATTTTTTAAGAAAAAAAGATTAGTTTTAAGATGATCGTACTCGTATTCGTCTTAACAGTTTATGGTTATAATGCGAAATTAGAATCAATACAAGCTTAAAGCATACATATAACAAAACACAGTAATAAGATCAAACACACACTCATACTAGAAGAAATAAACCCAAACTCAAACTCTCCGACTAAAGAGACACATCTAGAAAAAAAACTAAACTACCTGGCAAAAACGAGAATTAGTTTTAAACTTGTTTTTGTTTCTTTAATTTGTAGTTTTTTAGAATAAACAAAATTTGATAAAATTAATTAAGAAAGGAATAAATAGTTAAAAATTAATACTTCAAAAAAAACAAAAAAATTAAAACCTAAATGGAAGTACTAAGATAGAAATAGCAAAACTAGTTATACAAATTAAGAAAATATTTTTTTGATATTTTTAAATATTTTTGATATTACAACTAAATATATATTTTTAGATTCTTTTATATTGTTACTAAAAAATTTTTTAAAAAAACTTTGATATATTAAGAAGAAAACAGGGAAAGTTCAGGTTTTGAATAACGTTGCAAAAGGAAGGGCCTAGTGGGCCTGGAGGTTGAGACCGGGTCTTAAGGAAGCCGGAGCGGGTTAGCTCCGACCCGATCCAACTTAACTAAGGTGGGTTGAACAAACCCTAATATAGCCGCAGAAAGGAAAAAGCGTTAAACGGGAAGGAAACTAAACGTACACCATCACCATTCTCACAGATACACATGAACAAACACCAGAAATTCAAAAACAATAAGCTGCTTGCGAAAACGAACATCAACAAGGTTCATCATCTTATAACAATTTTTTCGAATAAAAGTAAATAAACGACAAAGATGAAGGAAACAACCACCTTCCGCAAAGAAACGAGAGCTTCCTCTGGTTCGAAGGTTCCGACTCCGCCCAAACTCGAGTTCCCTCGGTTCTTCAGCGCCAATCGGTGAGGCTTGCGGATTTTGCAATGGAGGAAGTTGCTTTTGGAAGAGTTTTCACGGCGGGGTTTGTGGAAAAGCTTTGGTTTAACGAAACTCGGTTTACAAAAGGTAAGTCATTGTTGTCATTCGCTGATGAACTTTGGTTCGAAAAAACAGTCTCTTTTTACTGTGAAGAAAAACTGTTATACCTTTTGAAATTTTTGTTATTGCTGTATTTTGGTGTTTTTTTTTATCCGTGGCCGCCCCCTTTTTCTCTGTTTTTTCCTCCTCCATTCTCTTAAGTTCCTCTCCTTTTTATACTGATAGGATTAGGGTTTCTTATTACTGCCTCTGATAGCTTGTCAAAGAAGTGTTGACCTGAGTTTTTGTTTGATACTTATGCCCTGTCTCATTCAACCTGCAGGTTTGGCTCATGGGAGGGAGTTAAATCACATTTTGTGTATGTCTGGGTAGCAGGTCCTGGGCCGCAGGTTGATAGGTTCCATTTTGATGTCTACTGCAAAAGTTTCTTTGACCCTGATCTGTAACAAGTCTGAATTCCTGTCCTGAAAGGTGTGTCCCATGCTAAAATCTTACTAATTTCAATGTTGTAAAACTTTGGATTTCAACTGATATATAAGGGATTGATTTCCATCACTTGTTTTTTCTCGCAGATTGGGATGAGAGCAGGTTTGGAGTATAAAACAACCAGCAGCTGTACCATCAATAAGAGGGTAAGGTCCTTTGTCAGAGCTCTTAGTGTAAAATAGTCTGCGGTTAGGTTTTGTTTGTTTGTACTGAACTCTGCTTCTTTTCTCTGTGAAAATACAATAACCCTCATCTTGTGTAAAACTCCCCCTTGCTTGGCCTTTGAATTTTTGGGACAATGGTATGTTTGTGCTTATGATACCGAAAATCGGATGAACACTTGAAATGCCTATTTCAATGTATGTGTCTAGTTTCCGAGTCATGTTTGGTTGATGTAATAAATTTCATGGCAATATCATAACCTTTTTGACTTTAAGTTGTCCCTTTTTGCGTTTATTATAAACTGTTTTCAAAACTCACTTGCTGACCCGCGGCTCATGCTTTGTTTCTATGATTTTTGTCTTAATTTCATGTTTACCGCGGTTGGAGCTTGGGATTGGGAAATGGCAAATACTTGGATGGATGAGCTGGTATGAAGGATGCCTTTGCGAACCGTTTGGGAACTAGAAAAGTCATGGATGGCAGTGATACACAACTGTGTCAGGAGGTTAACCATAGAGGCATTTCATGCCATGACCTTGTAATAATGTAATTGTAACAATGTTATTGTAACAACTAAGTCTTGTCCGTTATTTTGGCTTTAAATTTGTCACATGTAATGATCATGTACTTTCCTAAACTAAATTTGGTGTAAACAGGGAATGATAGGCTTTAAAAATGACACTTGAAAAGATATTGAATGATAAAGGAACCTTAAAAGAAAAAAAGAGAAAAGAAAATTGAAATGGAATTCAAAGTTTGGAAACAATTTAATGAATTTGACATAGCACTTGAAATTGTCTTTTAAAATGAATTTGGAAATTGCAACTGAACTTGAGAAATTTTTTAGAAAGAAATGTAATTGGAATTTGAGGATAGAAACATTTGTCATGGATTTGTAATGAATAGAATTAGAATTGGATTTTGAATTTGGTGGAATAGAAAATAAACAATAGGACTTAGAAAATAAAAATAAAAAACTTGAATAATAAATAAAAATTAAAATTTTAAATTGAGGTAGAAATTTAAAAATAAAATAGAAATTGATATTGAACTTAAAAATAGAAACTAAAAAAAAAGAAATTAAAATTAAAATTAAATTTGAGATAGAAATTTAAAAAATAAAATAGAAATTGATATTGAAATTAGAAATAGAAGCTTAAAAAAATGAAATAGAAATAGAAATTAAAATTTTCTTGAGATAGAAATTTTTAAAAAATAGAATAGAAATTGATATTGAACTTAGAAATAGAAACTAAAAAAAAATGAATTAAAAGTATGAAACTTAATCTGCAATTAGACTAAATACCTAAAAAAAAAGGAAACCTTAATCGTATAAGACAAAGGGACCAAACTTCCGAAAATTGCTGCAGATCCAAAATGCTCTAAAATGCACCAAGTATGTAAATGATGAGATGAATGCATAATGCAAAAAGTTATGGGTAAAATTTGGGGTGTGACAGAGTCTTCTCCGAGCAGGACCAATTCAAAGTCACCATCATGCACCGTCCGTAGTGTGGGAGAGCTGCTCAACGCTTGCTAAATTTCCTTTCCTTCTTCAGCGAATAACCTGTCTAGGTCGACAGAGTCAAAGTGAGGGAGATAGTTTGGCTCCTTTGAGCTACTGGGCAAGGTTGGCTTTGTTGCAGTTTTTGGCTTGGCGTTGATGGTCTTAAGGCCCTTTGAGGCCGCTTCGAAACATCTCCGGGCAAATTTAATGTCACCGTGCAAGGCGGCCACCTGTCCTATAGAAGTGTAATACTTCATCTTCAAATGCACTGTGGACGACACTACAATGAGCTCGGCGAGGGTTGGTCGACCAAAAATGTATTGATAGAGCGACGCGCAGTCTACCACAAGGAATTGCACCTTGATAGCCTTGACCATTTCCCCAACCCCGAATGTCACCATAAAGTCCACATAACCCCATGGTCTGGTCATGGAGCCATTGAATCCCTACAGGTCAGAACTGACATAAGAGGTGAGGTGTCTTTCATTGAGCTGTAGAGTGGAGAAAAACTAAGAGTAAATAATATCCACTAAGCTTCCTTGGTCGACAAGGATTCAACATACATCAAAATTTTCCATATGGGCCTGGATGAGCATGGGGATATGCTAAATTTATGTGCTCCACCGAGGAGATCCTCGCGATAGAAGGATATGGGACAGAGCCTCCTCGAGGCCGGTCAAGGGTAGATATCTGATTTGAGCCTTGTTGATAAGGTGGTTGAATTTGCGCTTCACCGAGATCACAATGATTTTGTTGAAACCTCCTCCAGAGATCACCATCATGGAGGGAAAGGATTCCCATAGGCTGTATGCTGCGAAATATGATGGGCTGGTAGGCTCCTTAGGCACATAAAAATCCTCAGGTCATGTGATGCTCAAAGCGACCAGGAGATTAACATCTATGGATGTAGGAGCAACTTCCTTGACTTTCTTGATTTCTTGCACCTCTAGTCGGGGAGCTTCTTTTCCTTTAGTGAATTGTTTCAGGTGATCGTCCCTGATTAGTATTTCAATAACATGCTTCAAATAGATGTAGTCTTCAGTATTATGGCCATGGCTCTTATGGAACCTACAATACTTCGTCTTGTCCGTGTTAGCCTTGACCGAAAGTTGTTTAGAAAAATGAACACCAGCCTGACGGAATTCAGAATTCGCACATTCTAACAAGATTTTATCCCTCGAAGCTAAGAGGGGGGGGGGGTATACTCATGCAACTGACCAGATGGTCCCTTGTGGTCCCGCTGCTCTCGTTCGCGTTCATCCTTTATTTTGTCTTCTCCTTGACGAAATTTTGAGGGCTCATCGTTTTTTGATGGTTTGGTATCCTCCCTATGCTTGGAATCATGAGCAATATTGGCTGCTTCTTTTTCCTCCTATTGGATGTATGCTTGGGATTTGAGGAGGAAGGCGTTAAGCATGTGTCGCTCCCGGGATTTTCATCCAAGTACAAACACGAAAGTGGCGCGGAAAAAGAAGAAGAGTCGCCAACCAAACATTTTTATCCCAAGGAAAGGGAAAGGTAATGTTGCACAAACCAGGGGGAAAGGAAAGAACGAGGTCTTGCGAACCAAAAAGACTGGGTAAGGCAGTCAGTTACTTGGAGTGAAGGTATTAGCGCCCCTTCACGCCCGTCGTACTCCACAGGATCCACACTTTTTTGTATTGTTTCAAAGGGTAAGAATAATCTGCTACTGAACTGGAAAGAAATAAGGAATGGAAAAATGTAGGGAAAACAAAGAATGTGCTTGAATAGGCCATACCCTACTGCCTGCGTATCTCATCAGGAATGAGAATCAAAGTCAACGTAGTTCCCTTAACTAGGGAGGAAATTTGTTTGTTTGTATTTTTTATGATTGAAATGCTTACGTATATGCTCAGGTGTTGCAGGTTCGCCTTGAACGAGTGCATTTACCGTCTTGCAAAAGACAAGTCGAAGCAAGTTCTTTCGTTTAAAGTGAAGGAGATGAGAAGATAATTCCCGAAGGAAAGACACTTGTTGTTGGTCTGAATGCTTTTAGAATCTTTTATTTGAGTTTGGCACATGAAAGTATATTCAAGTCCCTTTCTATGGAGTATGTACTTCTTACATCACTCCAAAATGGAATGAAGAAGAGGCACACCCAAGTAAGGAAAAGATACCTAAGACTTGGTTCCAAATATTAGGGCTTAAGTACACAAGCCCATTGTACTTATTAAGTGTTTTGTATTTTGAAGTGAAAAAGTTTTTTTAGGTTTTTCTTTGTGAGAATGGCTTCGAGTTTAGACTTGTACATCATGCTACACAAGTTTACATTACCCCAATATGGGATAGATGCAAATGCCCAGTGGAATAAGTCCATAACACAAGAAGACACTTCAACCTTTATTAGGTATTTTTGAGTTGTTTAGAGATGAGCGGAGAGAAAGAACCAAAATGATCTCCAAAGATAAAATGTCTAAGGGAGACTAAACCTAATGAAGTTATCATGCTTGGATATCTTAGGTTAGTAAGGTTTTAAGATCTCTATCCTAATGAAGAACGAGGACAGAAGAAAAGAAGAAAGAAGAAGAAGAAAAGGATTAGAAGACATCTTACTTCAATGATGGAAGATAAGTTGCTTCTAAAGGGGGAAATGTACAATTATGAAAATCAAAGCATATTAGATGCTTGCACCAACACAATATTTAAATGTACAAGGAGAGATAGAGGTTGAAATTTATAAGCATTTCCACACTCCTAAAACTTACCAAAGCACCTACAAGGTTAACAAATGAAACACAATAGTTCATAAGACATGAAACAAAACCTAAACACACAATGGAAACAAATGAATTGATCTAAAGGTCTATGAACATTACAAGTCAGAACCTAATCCTTAATGAACTTTAAGAAGCTCAAGGAACTCAAACTAAATCAAACAAGTACAAGGAAGCACCAAAGTGGCAAAAAAGTTCTAAGGAACCACACATGAAGAAATAAAGATGCAAAAGAGTACAAACATGAATAAAAGCACAAGAGAAACACCAAAGTAATAATGTCATATCAAATTAGAATTCCCAATGTTATACTAAATGATCATACCAAAGCTCATGGATAAGTTCATGATAGAGTGGGATATGAAAGACATTCACACAATCACATAAGAAGAAACAAGTAAAGCAAAAGTGAAAGTCAAATGTGAATGGATGACATGAGATGATAGAAGTCAGTAGAATACATCACTTGTTAGTGTCCTATAATTCTTATGAATGATCATACAATTCATGTGAAAATGCATTCAAGTGTTTAAAGGATTAAGATGAAGAAGAGGCAAGAAGAATTAAGCATGTATCATGTAATAATGACCACAAGTTAAGATGAAATTCAAATGAGAAAATGTGATCATAGTATGATGAAGATCAATAGAATATGATGAGAATGACATGTTAAAGATGCACATATAAGCATATCAATTTCACATGGAAAGAAAGTTCAAACAAGTTATCAAAACATGTAAAAAGAGTCACATAATGCAAAGATGTCTCATACTTGAAATGAATGGCAAAAGATGCAACATATCATACAAGTACGGATGCTTATGAAAAGTAAGAGACATACCTGATGTATAATGCAAATGAGATAAAGGGTATAGACATGTTAGAATCATACAAGTTAGCATAAGAAGCATGGAAGAGAAGCCATGGGAGAATTAGGTCAAACATGTACAAAAGGTGCATCATACAAACTAAAGGGTAAACCCAAGTCAAATGGACCTATAATTGATTATACAAGACCTATAATCATCTAAAAAACATAGCAAACCCCTACAAGTGACCTCAAATGATAACATAAATGTCTTCAAACAATTAGGGCTAGGAAGTGATGAAGAAAGTTCATGAAACGTAACTTCATTTGCAAGTAATCAAACATACACCAAACAATACTTTAAAATTGTGAAATTAAAACCCTAGGGACCTAAGTTAGAGGCTAATCATGTGTTAAACGCTCATACAAAAATTCAACCAAACTATTTCAAACAATGCCTTGTATTTCAAGTAAGAACAAATGACAAGTATGCAAAGTTCAAAGAATCAAATGCAATTAAAAAGGGTTTAAAAAATATGTAAAAATATTTTTTATGAAGTTTTGAATGTCTTTGAATGAATTTAAAAAGAGTGATTAAAAAATGTTTAGTGTACTATGTAAAATAAATCTTTGAAGTTGGAGTGTTAAGATTGAAAAAATTTGAGAAAGAAATAAAAGAAAATTGTGAAATTATGATGAAAAATAAGAAAAATCAGAAATAAATAAAAACAAATTATTTAAATGCATGAAGGTGTTCCATGATTTTTTATGAGATTTTTAGATGCTTAGAAATGATTTTAAAAAATTAAAATGCAAACTATATGAAAATGAAACGAAAAAAATATGAGAAACCAAACAGGGGTTTGAATATAGCAAATATCATGTTAAAATTGCACATGGGCTCTGTTCTGGACCGGCCCAATCCCTACAATTGGGCCAAGAAGACCAATCCAATAGACCTGCTCGACGTCGAGCACAATTATGAAAAGTGGTCCCTGTCGACCACAAACAGTCCGACCACGATGAGGTTCCCTAACGGCTAGTATTGACCGTTGCCTATTTTCACGGATTCCTCGATCCGCGCCTCACAGAATGGACCAATAATCTTCCATTTAGTCCCTTATATAAACCCTCTCATTTGAGAGGGTCAGGTATTCAATTTCTCTGACCTTAATACTTGTACTTGCCCACTCTTTGCTCGGTTACTTACTTTGGCATCGGAGGGCTTTGCAGGTACAACCCCTTTTTCTCCTCAACGACCGTCTCCATCAGCTCTCGAGGCCAGCCGCATCGGATCCTGATCTCCAGGTACGATCAGGTGGCGCCGTCTGTGGGAAACTGATTTCCCCGTTCTTCTTTCAAAACCTTCGAAGAACCAAAGTTTTAACAAGATCCATGGCTGCTCGGGACAACCAGGAAAACCGATCGAACGATGGCATGATTCTCACACAACGTGAGAGCAACATCCATCCCCCTCTACATGACGAAACAATGCAAGACCATCCGGACGGGAAGGCAGCATCACCTTCACCCGATCGCGACCAACCTTTGGAAAGTCGCCCGGAAATTCTTTTTCCTTCGACTCCTTCAGGGTCAGATTTCGCCGCATTGGCCGAGATCCTGAATCAAACAAACTTGCTGCTCCTCACCCATGGAGAGAAAATCGCCCGCCTCGAAGATAATTCTCGTTGACCACCGTCTCCCGCGAGACCCCAAAGGAATCATACTCCATCTCCTACCAAGAAGAAGAGGAAAGGGCACACCAATGAATCAACAGGCAACAAACGTTTTCGTCAGTCTTCCCCACGACCCTCTCCTAGAAGAAAATCAAGAAAGAGCAGGTCAAGATCCACCTCTCCCCGACGAACAAAGAAACATGATCACAGATCTTCGTCGATCAATTCCAGCGACGACGAGGACGCTCGGGGTCCCCTCTCGTCTGAAATCATGGCGGCCAAGCTTCCAAGGGGCTTAGAGAAACCCCCTCCGTTAGGCTCGTATGATGGGACCACAGACCCAGACGAGCACATCGAGAATATTGATGCACAGCTCGACTATCGGGGTGTACGAGGGGCAATCAAATGCCGCCTATTTCCTACAACGCTGAGGAAAGGAGCAATGACATGGTACAAAAGCCTTGAGGCCGAATCTATCACCTCATGGAAACAACTTGGACGCACGTTCTCCAGGCACTTTACCGCATCAAGACGACACCCAAAGACAGAGGCTTCGCTCGAAGCAATCATCCAGGGGAGGGCCGAGCCTTTACGAACTTACATCGAGAGGTTCAATAAAGAAGCGGTCCAAGTATCAACGACCGACGACATGAAAAAGTACTTGCTGGAACGAGGGCTACGCCCCTCAACTGATTTTCATCGGGCGGTCGGCATTGAAACCCCGGCCACCCTCGATGCATTCCTACTGAAAGCCCAAGCTTACATCCAATATGAAGAAAAGCAAGCGGCCAGTTCAGTAAGAGATGCTCGACGTCGTGAAGACGCCAAACCACACCGGGTCGATGAACCTTCGACATCTCGTCGAGGAGGAGACAAAAGAAAGGATGATCGCTCCCGTGAACCGCGGGAGCACCGGGGACCTATCGGTCGGTTCCACGAATACACACCTCTCCTGGCCTCCAGAGAGAAAATTTTGTCTGAATGCGCCAATTCGGAATTCAAACAAGAAGGGGTACGTTTTCCGAGGCAACAACCTAGCAAGCCCGGCACGGATAAAACGAAATACTGCAGATTCCACAAGAGTCACGGTCACAACACAGAGGATTGCATCCATCTCAAGGACGTGATCGAAATCCTCATCAAGGACGGGCACCTAAAGCAGTTCACCAAGTCCAGAGACACTCCTCGACAGGAAACACAGGAGACCCAGAAAGTCGAGGAAGCCGTACCCATCCCTGCAGATGCTAACATGCAGGTCGCTCTAAGCATTTATCGTCCGGAAGACTTCTTCCTACCGGATCACGCTGGGAGTTCGGGGTACCTCTCCTCCCACAGCCCATGGGAAGCTTTTCCTTCGGCAATGGTCATATCGGGAGGAGGATTCAACAAAATCACGGTCGGGTCCGTGAAACGGAAATTCGACCAACTAATTGCTAAAGGGCCCGCGCAAAACGCCACCCTGAACCCACCAAGAGAGGGCTCTGTACCCCTTGCATTTTATCGGGAGGAACTCCTAGGAGGGGCGCCCAACGCTAGCATTCCTCTACTCATCCGAGCGCGCATGGCGAACTTCGATGTGAGGAGGATCCTGGTGGACCAAGGTAGCTCCTGCGACATCATGTACTCCTAGCTGTTTTCGACACTCCAGCTAAACGAGACACACTTAACTCCATACGTCGGATCAGACCTGCAGGGTTTCAACGGAGCAGTATCTCGACCATGGGGCTACGTCGACCTATTTGTTACCTTTAGGGCGGGCGAGACAGCCAGGACGGTCAGGGTCCAGTTCCTAGTCGTGGACTGCCCATCTCTGTACCAATGCATCCTAGGACGACCAACCCTAGCCGAGCTAATAGCTGTGCCGTCCACCGTCCACCTGAAGATGAAGTATTACACTACTTCAGGTAAAGTCGCCACATTGCACGGAGACGTCGACGCTGCCCGCAGGTGTTTCGAAGCAGCATCAAAAGGTTTCAGCTCAATATCATACCAACCAAGTCCCCTGACATCGAATTCGCCAGATATCCCCAGGGCTTTCCCTCAGGTAGACTCGATCGACCTAGACTGCAGATTTTCGGATAATAGCGAGGGCGTCCAAAGGCCAACAGAGTCGCTATCCCGACCAATACCAGATGGGGACTTCGAGCTAATTCCTCTGGGAGAAGACCCAGCTCGGTGCGTTAAAATCGGAGCACATATGCCTGAATTGGTGAAGCGACAGTTGGAAGCTTGCCTCAAAGGGAACGCAGATTTATTTGCCTGGAGCGCCGCAGAAATGCCAGGGCTCGACCCCGAGACAGCTTGCCACCACCTCTCCATCGACCCAACACACAAGGCGGTCGCTCAACGCAGGAGGAAGCAGTCGACCGAAAAGACCGAAGCTGCTGAATCTGCTGTTAAAGACCTCCTAGAGGCTAAATTTGTAACCGAGGCCAAGTATACGACCTGGCTCTCGAATGTTGTACTTGTGAAAAAATCTAGTGGAAAATGGAGGATGTGTGTTGATTATACCGATCTCAATCGGGCATGCCCGAAAGATGCATACCCTTTACCTAACATCGATAAATTGGTCGATAATTCGTCCGGTTTCAAGCTACTATCCTTCATGGACGC
This sequence comes from Lathyrus aphaca, assembly GCA_963966055.1. Lineage (NCBI taxonomy): Eukaryota > Viridiplantae > Streptophyta > Magnoliopsida > Fabales > Fabaceae > Lathyrus > Lathyrus aphaca. Next base: position 84,620,627 of record OZ014521.1, on the reverse strand, counting down.
ATATTCAGGGTATAATCAGATACCCATGGCCGTGTCTGACAAAAAATACACGACCTTCATGACCGAATCGGGCAATTACTTTTACAACGTTATGCCCTTCAGTCTAAAAAACGCGGGCGCAACATATCAGCGCATGATGAATAAGGTTTTCCGAGCTGAAATCGGAGACATGCTCGAAGTATACATGGATGACATGATCGTCAAATCTCAACAAGAAATGGACCACGCGTCCCATTTACGAAAAGTGTTCGATCAGGCACGAAAGTGCAAAATGCGCTTCAACCCTGAAAAATGCACGTTTGGTGTCCGAGCAGGAAAATTCCTCAGATTCTACTTAACCGAACGAGGCATCGAGGCCAACCCTGAAAAATGTCGGGCATTCGCGGAGCTCCCAACTCCCACTTCTAAAAAATCCATACAATCACTAAACGGGGTCCTTACCTCCCTCGCTTGGTTCATAGCAAAGTCCGCTCAACACGCTCTCCCTTTTTACAAACTCCTCCGCAAAGAGGCAACTTTTGAGTGGATGGTGGAGTGCGAGCTAGCACTGTCCCACCTAAAAAAGGCACTAAGTGAACCCCCAGTCTTATCCAGACCTGAAGAAGGGGAGATATTGTATCTCTACCTTGCAGTTGCAAACGAAGCAGTAAGCGCGACACTCGTGCGCGACCTACCCGAAGGGCAAAAACCTGTATATTTCACAAGTAAAGCACTCCATGGTCCAGAAATTCGATACCTCCAGATAGAAAAGGTTTCTTTGGCTCTCCTTCTCGTAGCTAGAAGGCTACACCATTACTTTCTAGCTCACACCATCATCGTAAGGACCGATCAGCCCATAAGACAGTTGCTCGGTCGACCAGACATGGCCGGACGAATGCTAAAGTGGTCATTAGAACTATCTGAGTTTGACGTCAAATTCGAAGGAAGACAAGCTCTCAAAGCTCAAGCGCTGGCCGACTTCGTGGCTGAACTTACCTTCACCGAGCAAGACCCGAAAGTTTCATCCAGGTGGGTTATTTTCGTGGACGGTGCATCTGGCCCGGCGGGTAGCGGAGCTGACATTATCTTGGAAAACGAAGAGGGGAACGTCATCGAAGTGTCCCTAACCCTATCTTTCCCCACTTCTAACAACCAAGCAGAGTACGAAGCCTTTCTAGCGGGCATACGGCTCGCGACCGATCTGAAAGAAGAAGAGATCACAATCTGCACGGATTCTCAGTTGGTCGCAAGCCAAGTCCGAGGAGATTTTCAGGCCAAAAATGATAACATGGCCGAATATTTGGCCCTCGTAAAAGGCGAACTAAAACGGTTCAAAATTGTGGAAGTCAAACACGTCCCGCGGGAAAACAATGCCCGCGCAGACATCCTGTCCAAATTAGCAAGCACTAAAAGGAAAGGAAACAACAAGCCCGTCGTACAGAAAATGCTTCCCCGACCGAGTATCGGACAATCATTGGCCCGCGTAGACATTAACGTCGTGGGCGATACGAGCTGTTGGATGACCCCAGTATTTAACTATTTAACTAAAGGAGAATTACCGACCGACCCAAAAGAAGCTAGTACTATACGACAAAGGGCATGTTCATATTCTCTAGTAGGTGGACGTATGTATCGTCGAGGATTCTCTAAACCCCTCCTCAGATGCGTAGAAGAAGAAAATATCCCACACATACTAAGGGAAGTCCATGAAGGAATCAATGCGCAACATCCTGGCGGACGATCGTTGGCTCGAAAAATCTTGCGGGCAGGATACTATTGGCCCACCCTCCAACACGATGCGAAAGAGCACATGAAGAGGTGCGACAAATGCCAACGACACGGAGACGTGCACGCAGCACCCCCATCCGAGTTAAAATCATTATCGTCACCTTGGCCGTTTGCATGGTGGGGAATGGATATATTAGGACCATTCGTCGTCGGGTCCGGTCAGAATAAATACTTAATTGTAGGTGTCGACTATTTTACCAAGTGGATAGAAGCTGAGGCCTTAGCCAAAATCACTGCGCTCAACATACTACGTTTCTTCAAGAGAAACATCCTTGCCTGGTTCGGGGTGCCCCTCGCCATCGTGACCGACAACGACACTCAGTTCACAGACAAACACTTCAAAGAATTCGTTGCATCAATGGGAACGAAACAACATTTCGCTTCAGTCGAGCATCCCCAAACTAACGGGCAAGCAGAGGCCGTGAACAGGATAATCCTAAGAGGTTTGAAACGAAGATTGGACGAGCATAAGAAGCATTGGGTTGAGGAGCTACATAGCGTACTATGGGCATATAGGACCACACCCCACTCAACAACCGGGGAATCCCCATTTCGATTAGCATATGGAACCGAAGCGGTGATCCCTATAGAAATGCACGTCCGATCGAGGCGCACAGAATCCCCCATGGAACAAGATACCAATTCTGAAGCCTTAAGAGACGAGCTCGACATGGTCGAAGAAGTTCGATCGAAGGCCGCTGTTGCACCCCAAAATTTTCCCTCACAATACAAGACTTTGTGTGCTAAGAAGGTTCACAAGGTTTACAAGATTCACAATACTTACAAGACCTTTCATGAGGTTCATGAAGTCTACAAGTCACTTTATGAAGTTCACAAGGTTCACAAGACCTCCCATGAGATTCACAAGGTTCACAAGACATTTTATGATGGTTCACAAGGTTCACAAAGTTCACAATTGGTCAGAAGAGTTGACAATTCCCTCAGACAATGCACCTCCTAAGCAGTGCATCCAAAACTAGGGTTTTGACCTTAATCAGGCTAAATGGACTTCCAAGACTCCAAGTGAGCTTCATAACATCTTATATGTTTTTAAGAATCCCCATGACAAGTTTCAAGACTTTTCTCAAAAGTTTGCTCAGTCAAATGATCAGATAAGTCAAAATCAGTCAAAGCAGTTAAAAAGTCAAACTGAGGTCAACTGTGGTCAAACCAAAGTCAAACTTCATGATTTTTTGCCAACATCAAGTATATGAAGTAAAATTCATCATTTGATCAAGGGTTGATCATGATTCATCAAGGAGATTTCAGATCATCAAGAATCAGGAGTTTCTAAATTAGGGTTTCCTCAGTAAAAGTCAACTGAACTTTGACCAGCCATAACTTTCACATGCTTCATCACCAAGTCTCCATCCAAAGCTCATTTTTAAGGAAATTGAATTCTCTACAACTTTGTGTCTCACAAGCCAAGCCCAAAAATGCTTCATTTGGAAGGTATGAGCTAAGACATTATAGGTCCTTTTGAAAGTCAACAAAAAGTCAACAACTTCAAAAGGGCATAACTTGAGATTGATAAATGATATGGACATGAAACCAGTGGGGTTGTTTAGAGGACTCTTTAATCTTCCCAAAATGTCCAATAACACCCTCATACCATTAAAATTGAAGGATATGTGCCCTTGCAAAGTTGGGAAATTTTAGGGAAGTTTATGAAGCAAATGGAGGTTTAAAACCAAATTTTGTTAAGTGGGCTGAACTTTTAATGACCCAAAGCAATCCATGACATCATGCACGAAAATTCTATGATATTTTCATAATTTTTATTTTATTTAATTAATTTATTATGATTTTTTATACTTAAAATAATTTTAAATTTAAATAAAATATTAAATATGAAGATTTAATTTTATTTTTGGTTCTAGAAAGTCATGAATTCAGCATGGAACAAATTGATACAAGGATAACATTGATTGGCTTGAAATAGAAAGTGTTGATGCAAAAATATTGAAATTTTAAAGCTTATCATTGTGAATCTTTTTGAATCAAATCTTATACACAACTATCCAACTTTTTGACCTAAATTGATCCTCCTATAAGTACTTAACACAAACCTAATGAGAAGCACGAATTGGCAGCCTCCAAGAGTAAGTTTCACACTTTAAAAATTCAAGCAAAAACTCAAATTCGGATTCATTCATACAAGGCATTAGAAGGTAATTTGAGGACACATCTATGATCCTTGGACATCATTGAGTGGAAACCAATGCTTGGTTGCATCCAAAACCATTCACATAGCATAACCCGAATGCATCTTGTTCATCTTTAAAATTTTTTCGATTTGAACTATTTATGCCATAACAATGAAATCTAATTGTATATTTGTGTTAGTAATGATGTATAGATGCTTTCTGGACAAAAAACTTGGAGCTTCATGACCTAAATCACAAACGGCCATTGTTAGGGTTTGGAGCTTAGTTTTAGGGTTTCACGATTTAGGCAATATAAATGAATTCTAACAACGTGGATAGATTGTATGAGTCATAAGGAACTCAATGATATCTTCAATTTTATGAAATTGTACTGTTTCGTTGGTGTTTGATTTTCGCAGGGTGTAAACATGGAAGAACTTGCATGAAATTTCGCAGGAAAAGTTGCATGAACTTTCGCAGGTATCATGAAGAAGATGAAGTTGGCCTGGCGCGAATTTTATATTTGAATTTCTGTTTTAAAATATTATGTTATTATTCTGTTTGTTTATCACACATGAACATGTGTCCCAGTGGAAGGAAGCGCATGTGTGTGGCTATAGGTCCTGTGTTCGAATCCTGGCTTTGTACATTTTTTTCTTATTTTTCAGGTTAATCATGAAGCTTAATATATTATGCATTATTGCCATTCCAATATCAGATGCGCTCACCCAGCAGGATTGGTAACGTACTTGTGTGATACTGTGAAGGTCCTGGGTTCGATTCCCCCCCCCAGGCCTTTTGTTTTCTTCTTTTTTGTGATTTTTCAGGACATAGAACAAAAACAATTTGGCCCACTCTTCCATCACCTGCGCGCTGGTGGCCTGGTGGTATGTGTGTTTGGATGCAGGCCAAAGGTGCTGGGTTCAAACCCCAGCCAGGTAAGTTTTTCTATTTCTTTTTGTTTTCTATTTTTGTTTTATTATTATAATTTTACTTTAATTCAAATAATATGTTTTACAATAAATTATTTTCTTAATTAATATTTAACCTTTAATATTTCTTATAAACCCTAAAAATCTACTTCCTTTTTACAAACCCTAATTTAATTATAATAAAAAAAAACCTAATTTCTTTTTTCTTCTATTTTTGTTTAAAATCTAATTTTTATTAAATACATAAATTATTTATAATTTAGAATTTTGTATATAAATATGTGTAGAAATTAAAATGTCCAATTTATTTATGATATGAAAATATTTTCTAATTATTTATAATTGATTATACATGTAAATAATTTCTATTATATGTTAAAATTGCTAATTTAGTTATATTCATAATTAATTTCATAATTATAATTTTATTTTCATAATATGTTTAAGATGAATTTAATTTTTATAATTTGTATATAATTCAAATTGTTATAATAATTATCTAATTGTTCATATTTTTTGTAATTTTAAATAATTGTTTATATTGAAATCTAACCTTTAATTATTATATTTTGATTATTATTATTATTACTAATCATGTTCATTGCTAACCCCATTTAAAATTGTTATTATTATTATTTTTACTAACCCCTTTATTTTTAAATTGTGATTATTATTATTATTTTCACTAACCCCTATTATAATTATTTATTTATTATTGCTCATTTATTTTATTTTTACTATTTATTTAAATTGCTTTATTATTATTGTAATTGCTCCTGGATGTAATTTTTTGTAATATTTAAATTATTTATTTTTACACCATGGTTAGTAAAATAGGGAGTGTAAACATGTATGATATTTAAAATTGAATTTAGATCATTTAAATTATAAGATAAATATAAAATTAAACACTCACACACGTAAGTCGATCTTTGATCGCCATCTCACTTTCTAGGGTTGCCTCTCATTGTTGCCTATTCAAAAAGGTCAAGTAGGGTGTGTAAAGCAAAAGTCCCTCAAAAATAAAGTCATCTCGTCCCTTCATAAATCAAAGATCAAGTCCCTTAATGGTTGCCTTTCATAATGATCTTGTCCCTTTCGAATAATGATGACAGTCCCTCCAAAATGCTTAATACACCCTACAGTTGCCTTCATTAAACAGATGTCCCTCACTTGTCCCTTACATCCAAGGTAATGACTACCTATTCCTTAATAATAGGGATAGTCTTACCATTTAAAGGATAAAGAACAGAAAGACTTAAACTTTAGGGTAGGTTCCTCATAGTTACTTGCTCACTATTCAAACTTTTCAAATACTTCACAAATTTCAAACAATTTTCAAACACAAGTTTTTTACGCATCCGTACATGGATCATTATCAAACTCTTATGAAAATTTCTATTCACTTCACATTTTCAAAAACATTTTAAAGTGAGCTAAGTAACTAAGAGCCCATGGATAACCATGGATGTAAAGGATGTTAATACCTTCCCTTTACATAACCTACCCCCCGGACCCAAAAATCTTTTAAAAGGTCTTTCCTGTTCTTTTATGCCTTTCCTTTGGATAAAATAAAAGTCGGTGGCGACTCTTGCTATCCGCAACATTTAACTAAAGTCAGTTCTCCCACCGTGTTACAGAACTGGCGACTCTGCTGGGGATTTATAATTTAAGAGGGGTACCCTTAGGAATTAGATCACTTTAAATTGTTTGCCTTGTTTGCTTTATAATATCTTGTTGGGGTGCTCTTATGTGTGAAAGTTCCTAACCCGGATCTAGTGTACCATAGGTAAATGGCAATAGACCAAGGAAACTGTACGACGTATATCGATATGGTTGATCTGGTGGCCATAGTTAGTGTGACTTCTTGGTTGGTGCTTATGTTCCTTAAGTCAAGTTGAGGATAATATGAGGCTGCCATATGTTGTCAATACACTAACTAACTTTTAGAACCCTAGTTATCCTATCTTGACCTTTAGAAAGTAGTGAGGTAACCGGCTTTGGTGCAGACTGAAGTTGGTTGACACTCGATACTACGCTCATTGAGATCTTAAACTTGGAGGGTTTTGGTTGGCAAGTAAGTTGCCTACTGAACAACCACCCTTGTGAAGGATCAATGATATTGAGATCCCTTAGAACCTGGTTACTTTTGTAGGACAGGATGAACCAACCAACTTCAGGGGAGGGTACTTACCTTTGAACCTCATGCAAGCCTTTAAGCCTAGGGCAGTTGTGTGACTTGTTTGTGTGTGCCACATGTTTGTGATTGAACATAACATCATGACATCATCATGCATCATAAGCATAGCATTTTCACTAACCATTTCAAGGACCAAAGAATTCATCTTTGTTCTTTGTTGCAGGTCATGGCTTCTGCTCGTAGAAACACCATCAGGATCAACTTTGTAGGGATACCTGCTAAGCTTAAAGAGTTGGTTTCTCAAGTGTCTGATCATTCCCAGTTCATCAAGAGACATGGTCACCTACTGGACCTAGTCACTTCAGGGTTCAATGAAGACATGATGAGTGTCCTGTTTCAGTTCTTTGATCCTAAGCATCATTGCTTTACATTCCCTGACTATCAACTGGTTCCTACAATGGAAGAGTTCTCTAAACTTCTGGGTATACCTGTTCTTGATCAAAGACCCTTCACAGGCTTGGAGAAAGAGCTTAAACCAGAGGTTATTGCTGCAGCTCTACATCTGAAGAAGTCTGACATTGTTCTAGAAACGAGAAGCGAAGTCAAGGGTATTCTTGCTAAGGTATTAATGGATAAAGCTCAAGTATTCTTGAAGGCCATGAGCTATGATGCTTTTGAGGAGATCTTAGCCTTGCTGATATATGGCTTAGTATTGTTCCCCAATCCAGATCAGTTCATATACGTTCATGCCATCAATATATTCCTGAGTCACAATCCAGTGCCTACCTTACTTGGAGACATCCTGCACTCTCTTCACACCCGTACTACAAGGGCAAGAGGAACTTTGATGTGCTGCATACCTTTGCTTTCTAGGTGGTTTATTTCTCACCTTCCTCGCTCAGTAATGAAGAATGAGCAAGGGTTCAGATGGTCCAAGAGGATCATGTCACTTTCTCACTCAGACATCCATTGGTGCTCCAGATCTATGGAGAATGCCACCATTATTGACCGTTGTGGGGAATTTCCTAATGTGCCACTTCTAGGCATAAGAGGAGGCATCACCTACAACCCCTCTCTAGCTTTACGACAGTTTGGTTACGCTCGGAGTGATGGTCCACATGACATGTTGATTCAGGGCATTGTGTTTGACTACGACAACGATCTTCAAGGTTACCGTCAGAGGTTCATACGAGCATGGGGAAAGGTAAACAGGGTTGACAGCAAGACACTGGAGCCTAAGTACACTATTCCTATGGAAGCTTATCTCAGATGGGTGCGATCTCGTGCTCAGACTCTCATGATGCCATATCCTGCTATCCTGCCAGTTACCATGGAACCTGTTGCTGAAGGAGACACTGCTTATACCATCCTTCACCCAGACATGCCTACTGACATGGAGGACTTACAGAGATCCTGGGTCCAACTGAAGGAGCAAAGGGATACTTTCGAGGCTCATTACAAAGCAAGCCAAGAAAGGATCCTGGAACTAACAAAGCAACTTCACGAGGAACGGAATCTCAACTCATACCTCAACACAAAGAGAAAACGTCCATGGGAGACTTAAAACCCCATCTTTTGTATCTATTTCATTTCATTTTTTGTAAGCCTAAGAGGCAAAACAAATTTATTACTAATAAAAGTTACCTTCTTGTTTGTTTAAGCAAATTTAAATCCTGCGGTCCTTGAAAACATTGCATATGCATTCACATATCATATCATTGCATCACAGGTTTATAATTGTGCTCAGGTTTCTCATCTTCTCGCTATTTATTTCAGCAATGGCTCTTGAACAATCAGTTAAGGATCTCCAGGCACAAAATGCACAGTTCCAAGAGCTGATCCTGAACCTGACCAAAGGGCAGGATGAATTGAAGACGCTGCTGGCCAAGAAAACTAAGAAGACTAGAAGGTCAGGTGGCCTGATCAACATGGGAAGAAGGTTCAAAGGTCTTGCTAAGACCAAAGAACCAGTTGAAGACTATGAATCTGAAGAGTCTGAAAAAGAGGGAGGCAGTCTCCACAACACTATGGGGGACTCTGATTCTGAGGCTAATTACTACCATGAGCCTAATGAAGACAAATTCAAGATGCTGGTGGATAGAATAGATGCTATGGAGTTGCAGAAGTCGTCTGGGCTGGATTTTGAAGATTTGAGTTTGATATCTGGGGTAGTCATACCCATTGGTTTCAAGGTTCCTACCTTTGTTGTTTATGATGGGGTCTCTTGTCCCAAGCTGCATCTGAGGTCTTATGTCAGAAGAATTCAACCCCACACTGCTGATAAGAAATTGTGGATCCATTTTTTTCAAGAGAGCTTATCTGGAGCTCAGCTGGAGTGGTATTATCAGTTGGAGAGTGTCAACATCAGGGATTGGAATGATCTTGCTGAGGCTTTCTATAAGCAGTATCAATATAATGCTGACTTAGCCCCCACTCGCATGCAGCTTCAGAGCATGTCTATGGGTGCCAAAGAAAGTTTCAAGGAGTATGCTCAGAAGTGGAGAGATTTAGCTGGAAGAGTTCAACCCCCTTTAACGGACCGGGAATTGGTTGATATGTTCATGTGTACGCTGAATGGTCCTTTTTACAGTCATCTCATTGGAAGCTCATCATCTGGCTTCACTGAGTTGATAATGACAGGAGAGCGCGTTGAAAATGGCATAAAGAATGGTAAGATCCAAGTGGGTACTTCCTCATCAGGTGCTGCAAAGAAGCCTCCCACTGGGAAGAAAGAATCCAATGCTGTTTATGGTCAGCCTGATCGTAACAGAAGGCATCAGTCTGTTAGTGCAGTTCATATTTCAAATCCAATTCCTGCAACAACAGAGCAGCCACAGGGCAACCAACAGAGGGCTAGAAGGCAGTTCACTAAGATCAACATGTCAATGGCTCAGGAATTGCAACACTTGTTGAAGGCTGAACTTATTACTTTGAAAGAGGCTCCTCATAATCCTAATATTACTTCACCCAGGTACAATCCCAATGCACGGTGTGCATACCATTCAAACTGTCAAGGACATGATACTAATAACTGCTGGGTCTTGAAAAACAAAATTCAAGATATGATTGATGCTGGAGAGATTGAGTTTGATCCTCCGGGTACTCCAAATGTGATTACTGCTCCAATGCCAAATCACGAGAAGACTGTCAATGCCATTGATGAAGATTTACATATCCATTCAGTTGCGGAATTGACCACACCATTGTCTGTCATCAGAAAGAAGTTAGTACAAGCTGGGTTCTTTCCGGGTTGTCGTGAAGATTGTGTTTATTGTGAGTATAATCCAGATAAGTGTTGGAGGTTGAAGGACGGAATTCAACGTCTCATGAATAATTACACCATAGTGTTTGAAAGGAGACCACCTTCCGTGGAAAGTATGGTAGATCATATTACGCAAGGTAAGAAGACTGAAGAGGTTGACATGGTTGATAAAGTACCGGTAAGGATCACTTCAAAGGGACCTATTAAAATCACCCATCAGGGTCCAATCAAAATTACTGCTGAAGGTCCCGTGAGAGTTGTGGCTGAAGCCAGAGTGGCTCCTATGGTCATTACCACTCCTGGTCCTATTCCGTATACGTCTGATAAAGCTGTGCCTTGGCATTATGGGTCCGATGTTTATATCCATGGTGTTAAGCAAGAGCCCTTAGCTGATGTGCCTGTTGATGTTGACAATATTGCTGGATCTAGTAAGATCACACGTAGTGGAAGAGTCTTCTCACCTCCAGTTAATTCCAAGAATGCAGCTACTCCTGCTGCTACCTCCACCACTGATGCACGGGGCAAAGGTCCTGTTATTGAGCCTATACCTACTGATGTACCAGTTGCTGATGACCTCTCTAAGCAGATGGAAGAAGTATTGAAAATCATTCGCAAGAGTGATTATGACATTGTTGATCAGTTGGGGCATACTCCCTCCAAGATTTCTATGCTGTCCTTGTTGTTATGTTCTGAAGCTCATGCCAAAGCTTTGATCAAGTTTCTGAAGACTGCTCATGTACCCAATGCAATTTCTGTTGACCAGTTTGAGAATTGTGTTGCCCACCTGACCTATGATAATGGGTTAGGGTTTTCTGATGCTGATTTGACCCCTGCCAAGAGGGATCATAACAGGGCTCTGCATATCTCAATTGAATGCAGGGGCACTACCCTGTCACATGTATTGATAGACAATGGTTCCTCTCTGAATGTGTTGCCCAAGGAAGTCCTGAATAAGCTGAGTCCTAAAGATGCTGTACTGAAACCCAGTAGTATTGTGGTGAAGGCTTTTGATGGTTCTAGAAGAGTAGTGCATGGGGAAATTGATCTCCCAATCAAAGTTGGTTCTCAGATTTTTAATGCTACATTTTATGTGATGGACATTCGTCCTTCGTACTCTTGTTTGCTTGGTCGTCCCTGGATCCATGGGGCAGGTGCTGTAACCTCTACATTGCATCAGAAGCTGAGATATCCGGTGGAAGGAAAGGTTGTTACTGTCTATGGAGAGGAAGAATATTTTGTTAGCCATGTAAACACTTTCAAGTATCTGGAAATGGAAGATGAATATGTTGAAACTCCGTGCCAGACATTTGAAGTGGTTCCTTGGATTGTTAATGATTATGTAGCTCCTCCGGTTGCCAAGAAAGTTCCTGTGGTCACCAGAGTACCTCCAACAATGGCAATGGCCTCCCTCAACGATGCTAGAGCTGTGGTGGATGAAGGTGGTTGTACTATTTGGGGTCAGCTTCCTGATATCCCATACAAGTCTGACAAATTTGGTTTGGGTTTCACTGCAGAGTCCCAGAAGGCTGTTCGTCGTGCTCGTGCTGTTCGTATCACCAATCAAGGGGTTATGAAAGATCAGATCAATGCTGTGGGAGACTATGATAAAGACTACAACTTGGATGCTTGGATTTTTCCTACTGTGGGTGCTGGACTCAATAATTGGAAAGCTGAAGATGTTATCCCTATCTCCTTTAGTCAGGAGTAAATACTATTACTGTGTTGTCGCTTTTTAAGTTTGTAATTTTTTGAACAATTGAACTTTCAAACCTTGTGCCTTACCCGAGGCACAATGGTGTGCTTGTTACGGGCTGTCATTTCATTTGCATACTTCATTCAATAAAAATCAGTGGACGTTTCGTTTTCGTAAATATTGTGTTCCTTGTCTTTCTTTTCTTTTATTTTTGTTTTATCAGCTATGTGTTCTTACACACACCCACATCACTAAAATGCAGATCCTTATCCACTCTGGATCCTGTTGATAACAGTTCTACTATTGCCAATTATAATTTCGAGAATCCGATCTATCAAACTGAAGACGGAAATGAGGACGATTGTGAAGTACCTGTAGAGCTTGCTAGGTTGTTACAACAAGAAGAGAAAGCTATACAGCCACATGAAGAGCCCGTCGAAGTTGTGAATCTGGGAACTGAAGAAAACAGGAAAGAGGTCAAGATAGGGGCTGATTTAGAGGATAGTGTCAAGAGCAGATTGATTCAGATGTTACGTGACTATGTGGAGATCTTTGCTTGGTCTTATGAAGATATGCCAGGGTTGGATACAAACATTATGGTTCACCGTTTACCAGTGAAAGAAGATTGTCGTCCAAAGAAGCAGAAGGTTCGTCGTATGCGTCCTGAGATGTCAGAAAAGATCAAAGCAGAGGTAATGAAACAGTTCAAAGCAGGGTTCTTAGCAGTGACTTCTTATCCTCAGTGGGTTGCAAATGTGGTGCCGGTACCTAAGAAAGATGGTAAGGTACGTATGTGTATGGACTACAGAGATTTGAACAAGGCTAGCCCCAAAGATGACTTTCCGCTTCCTCATATTGATGTTCTGGTAGACAATACTGCTCAGCATAAGGTATTCTCTTTTATGGATGGTTTCTCTGGTTACAATCAAATCAAAATGGCACCTGAAGATATGGAGAAGACAACATTTGTTACACAGTGGGGCACTTTTTGTTATAAAGTGATGCCATTTGGTTTGAAGAATGCAGGGGCAACATATCAGCGTGCTATGGTGGCTTTGTTTCATGATATGATTCATCATGAGATAGAGGTGTATGTGGATGATATGATAGCCAGGTCTCAGAATGAAGAGCAACATCTTGACCATTTGAATAAATTGTTTGAGAGGTTGAAGAAATACAAGTTGAGATTGAACCCAAACAAGTGTACTTTTGGAGTTAGATCCGGTAAGCTCCTGGGTTTCATTGTCAGTGGAAAAGGTATTGAGGTGGATCCTGCAAAAGTGAAAGCTATACGAGAGATGCCAGCTCCCCGTACTGAGAAGGAGGTTAGAGGTTTCTTGGGACGATTGAACTACATTGCAAGATTTATTTCCCAATTAACTGCCATCTGTGAGCCAATCTTCAAGTTGTTGAAGAAAGATCAGGTGATGGAATGGAATGACGAGTGCCAGACTGCCTTTGATGAAATCAAGAGATATCTGCTAGAACCTCCAATTTTGATGCCACCAGTTGATGGAAGACCCTTGATTATGTACTTAACAGTGTTAGACAACTCAATGGGGTGTGTATTGGGGCAACATGACGAGTCTGGTCGAAAAGAGCAGGCAATATACTACCTTAGCAAAAAGTTTACCGACTGTGAAACAAGATACTCACTGCTCGAGAAAACTTGCTGCGCTTTGGCATGGGCTGCTCGCCGACTAAGACAGTATATGTTGACTCATACTACCTTATTGATTTCGAAGATGGATCCAATCAAGTACATATTTGAGAAACCTGCTCTCTCCGGAAGAATTGCAAGATGGCAAATGATTTTGACAGAATATGATATACAATATACTACTCAGAAGGCCATCAAGGGAAGTGTTGTTGCTGACCATTTGGCTCATCAAGCAGTGGATGATTACCAGTCAATGAGTTTTGAGTTCCCTGATGAAGACATTATGATCATTACCAAAGAATCTGGACAATATGACGGACCTGAGCAAGGATCCCGATGGACTATGGTTTTTGATGGTGCCTCTAATGCACTTGGTAATGGTGTTGGTGTTGTGATTAGTTCCTCTGAAGGTTGTCATACCCCGATTACTGCCAGACTTTGTTTCTATTGTACCAATAACATGGCTGAGTATGAGGCATGTATCCTGGGTATTAAAGTTGCTATTGATATGAAGATTCAGTTCCTTGACGTGTATGGAGATTCAGCCCTGGTAGTAAGTCAGATCAAAGGGGATTGGGACACTAAGCATGATAATCTCATTCCTTATAGAGAGCATGTATTGTCTTTGATCCCACATTTCAAAGAGATTACCTTTGGACATATTCCACGAAGAGAGAATCAGTTGGCAGATGCATTAGCTACCATGGCATCTATGTTTGAGATCAGTTGGGATGATGAAGCTCCCAAGATTACTATTGATAGATTTGAGAAGCCCTCATACTGCAATGAGATTGACACAGAAGGGGCAGAAGAGAAGCCTTGGTTCTATGAAGTGAAAAGATATCTTGAAGCCCAGGAGTTCCCTGAAGGGGCATCTGTCAAAGATAGGAAGTTTCTGAGAAGATTCTCTGCTAAGTTCTTTTTGAGTAATGGCATTTTGTACAAGCGCAATCATGATTCAACTCTGCTTCGTTGTGTGGATAAGAAAGAAGCAACTGAGATTATGGAAGATATGCATGATGGGATCTTTGTCACTCATTCTAGCGGTCATACTATGGCAAAGAAGATATTGAGAGCAGGTTACTATTGGTCTACCATGGAAGCTGATTGCTATCAACACTCCAGAACTTGTCACAAATGTCAAATCTATGCTGATAAAGTACATATACCTCCATCACCCTTGAATGTGTTGACTGCTCCTTGGCCATTTGCCATGTGGGGCATTGATATGATTGGTGAAATCAAGCCTACTGCTTCTAATGGGCATCGTTTCATCCTGGTTGCTATTGATTACTTCACGAAGTGGGTAGAGGCAGCTTCATTTGCATTTGTTACCAAGAATGTTGTGGCTCGGTTCATTAAGAATAATCTCATATGTAGGTATGGCATCCCTAAAAGGATTATCACTGACAATGGCTCTAATCTGAACAACACTATGATTACTGATCTCTGCACGCAGTTCAAGATTAAGCATCACAACTCTTCTCCGTATCGTCCAAAGATGAATGGGGCAGTTGAAGCTGCTAATAAGAACATTAAGAAGATTGTACAGAAGATGACTGTTACTTACAAGGATTGGCATGAAATGTTACCATTTGCTCTTCATGGTTATCGTACTACAATACGTACTTCAACAGGGGCAACCCCATTCTCCTTAGTCTATGGTATGGAAGCAGTTCTGCCCATTGAAGTTCAGATTCCCTCCTTAAGAATTATGAAGGATGCAGGCTTGGATGAAGATGAGTGGATTCAGACCCGACTTGACCAGATAAATTTGATTGATGAGAAGAGGCTAGCAGCAGTTTGTCATGGCCAGATGTACCAGAAACGAATGATCAAAGCTTTTAACAAGAAGGTTAAGCCAAAGGTATATCAGGCTGGTGATTTGGTAATCAAGCGTATCATATTACCACAGGGTGATCCTAGGGGCAAGTGGACTCCTACATATGAAGGACCATTTGTAGTCAAGACAGTATTCTCAGGAGGTGCTATGATACTCACTACAATGGATGGTGAAGACTTCCCGCAACCTGTAAACGCAGACATAGTTAAAAAATACTACGCATAAAAAGAGACCCGCTAGGTTGACAGGCCTAGGCAAAAATAAGGGCATCCCGACAAACCAAAAGGGTTTGGGCAAAAATTAGGGATATATATAAAAAGATGTACACCCGGCAAGTCGAAAACCTGAAAAGGCGGCTTGGGCAAAAAAGGGTATCCCGGTGGATTGAAAACCTGAGAGGGCAATCTAGGCAAAAGTTAGGGATTAAGGCGTATGACTATGTCTCGTATTGGATCACTCATGAAACTGCAACCAGTTGTATTACTTACTCAAGCTCAAACAGATAAAGCTCAATCCAATCATTTCCGTCTCAACAGCAGAAGATAAGATACTTGAAGATAATGGCAATAGTAGAATTGAAACTCAATAGGATTATTTCCCACGTAGCTGATTTTCTTTGTCTTGTAAAATCTTATGACAAAATCCTCTTACTAGGGTTTATGTCTCTTTGTACAAATTCACCCGTGTATGGGTCACTTTTTGATATAAATAAATTCCATCTTTTGAATCCAGATTTACTTTTACCCTATTTACATAAGCGAAACGTCCATTAGTTGTGTTTGAATGTATGTATGCTTTTGAATATGATTGATGTTTACCAAAAATGCATGTATGCTTTTTAATATGATTGATGTTTACCAGAAATGCATGAAAATGCAGTAATAGTATTTACTAAGGACGAACGAGGGAAGGATTTCAACAAAGCTTTGCCGGTTCATCTCTAACAAAACAGTTACAAACCCTCAGTAGGACAAATACATCTTCATAAAGTCCCATCTCCCCTGGAATTTATATCCATCTCTTTTATCCTCATACGGATATTCGGGAATTTACTTTCCAATAAGAGTACGACGAACGAAGACGAAGGTTATGTATACCTTACTATCCCCAGCAGACGGGAAGTTATATATACCTTATTATCCCCAGCAGACGGGAGGTTATATATGCCTTATTATCAAACAAGACGGGAACGAATTCCTCGTATTCTTCAGCAACGAATCGAGATTTATTTTCCCTGGCCAGCAGTGGTTATACGAAGATATCCAAGCGCTTCTGGCAGTATCATATCATACATACATCATTTACATCATACCATAACATACATATCCATAGATACATAATACATTACTCGGGTGCATCATAACATACATGCATACATAATGCATGAACTAATATTATCATACATAATGCTACCTTGTTTTCAGGTTAATTCTCCAGAAAACAGACTTGTGATTATCAGGACTACTTTATCCTCCTGAAAGTTATCATCCCTCAGGATTGCTTTATCCTCCTGAAAGCATATCATCCATCAAGGCTGTTATATCCTCCTGAAAACTCCTAGTACATCAGGACTGCTTCATCCTCCTGAAAACTTATTATCTCATCAGGATTGCTTTATCCTACTGAAAGCATACTATTACCTCAGGATTGCTTCATCCTCCTGATAGCTCATCACTACCTCAGGATTGCTTCATCCTCCTGAAAAATTATTATTACCTCAGGACTGCTTTATCCTCCTGACAGCTTCTTGTACCTCAAGACTGCTTTATCCTCCTGACAGCTTATTGCACCTCAGGATTGCTTTATCCTCATGAAATCATATTATTACCTCAGGGATGCTTCATCCTCCTGATAGCTATCATCATTACCTCAGGATTGCTTCATCCTCCTGACAGTTTCTTATACCTCAGGACTGCTTTATCCTCCTGAAAGTTATCATCACTACATCAGGACTGCTTCATCCTCCTGAAAGCATATCACTACATCAGGGCTGCTATATCCTCTTGAAAACTCCTAGTACATCAGGATTGCTTCATCCTCCTGAAAGCATCACTACATCAGGACTGCTTTATCCTCCTGAAAGCTTATTATCTCTTCAGGACTGCTTTATCTTCCTGAAAGCATACTATTACCTCAGGATTGCTTCATCCTCCTGATAGCTCATCACTACCTCAGGATTGCTTCATCCTCCTGATAGCTCATCACTACCTCAGGATTGCTTTATCCTCTTGAAATCATATTATTACCTCAGGGCTGCTTCATCCTCCTGAAAGCCTATTATTACCTCAGGATTGCTTTATCCTCCTGATAGCTACTATCACTACCTCAGGATTGCTTTATCCTCCTGAAATCATATTATTACCTCAGGACTGCTTCATCCTCCTGACAGCTATCATTATACCTTCATATGTTGGACTGCTTTATCTTCCAAGAAATGTATCTGAAGAACTTTTCTCCAAGTGGCATCTTTAAGCCCACTCAAGTGTATTCAACTAGTCACCAGTATTTCTCTACGCACCGGTGAGTGCAAATTTTTGGGCTTTTGTGTTCAATCCCCTTCAACCTTCCAGGTCACGACTGGCAAATATACCAATCTAACCCCTCAGGTTTCAGAAAATTGAACAGGGGCAGCTGTTGCACCCCAAAATTTGCCCTCACAATACAAGACTTTGTGTGCTAAGAAGGTTCACAAGGTTCACAAGATTCACAATACTTACAAGACCTTTCATGAGGTTCATGAAGTCTACAAGTCACTTTATGAAGTTCACAAGGTTCACAAGGTTCACAAGACCTCCCATGAGATTCACAAGGTTCACAAGACATTTTATGATGGTTCACAAGGTTCACAAAGTTCACAATTGGTCAGAAGAGTTGACAATTCCCTCAGACAATGCACCTCCTAAGTAGTGCATCCAAAACTAGGGTTTTGACCTTAATCAGGCTAAATAGACTTCCAAGACTCCAAGTGAGCTTCATAACATCTTATATGTGTTTAAGAACCCCCCATGACAAGTTTCAAGACTTTTCTCAAAAGTTTGCTCAGTCAAATGATCAGATAAGTCAAAATCAGTCAAAGCAGTTAAAAAGTCAAACTGAGGTCAACTGTGGTCAAACCAAAGTCAAACTTCATGATTTTTTTCCAACATCAAGTATATGAAGTAAAATTCATCATTTGATCAAGGGTTGATCATGATTCATCAAGGAGATTTCAGATCATCAAGAATCAGGAGTTTCTAAATTAGGGTTTCCTCAGTAAAAGTCAACTAAACTTTGACCAGCCATAACTTTCACATGCTTCATCACCAAGTCTCCATCCAAAGCTCATTTTGAAGGAAATTGAATTCTCTACAACTTTGTGTCTCACAAGCCAAGCCCAAAAATGCTTCATTTGGAAGGTATGAGCTAAGACATTATAGGTCCTTTTGAAAGTCAACAAAAAGTCAACAACTTCAAAAGGGCATAACTTGAGATTGATAAATGATATGGACATGAAACCAGTGGGGAAATTTTAGGACATGTGCCCTTGCAAAGTTGGGAAATTTTAGGGAAGTTTATGAAGCAAATGGAGGTTTAAAACCAAATTTTGTTAAGTGGGCTGAACTTTTAATGACCCAAAGCAATCCATGACATCATGCACGAAAATTCTATGATATTTTCATAATTTTTATTTTATTTAATTAATTTATTATGATTTTTTATACTTAAAATCATTTTAAATTTAAATAAAATATTAAATATGAAGATTTAATTTTATTTTTGGTTCTAGAAAGTCATGAATTCAGCATGGAACAAATTGATACAAGGATAACATTGATTGGCTTGAAATAGAAAGTGTTGATGCAAAAATATTGAAATTTCAAAGCTTATCATTGTGAATCTTTTTGAATCAAATCTTATACACAACTATCCAACTTTTTGACCTAAATTGATCCTCCTATAAGTACTTAACACAAACCTAATGAGAAGCACGAATTGGCAGCCTCCAAGAGTAAGTTTCACACTTTAAAAATTCAAGCAAAAACTCAAATTCGGATTCATTCATACAAGGCATTAGAAGGTAATTTGAGGACACAACTATGATCCTTGGACATCATTGAGTGGAAACCAATGCTTGGTTGCATCCAAAACCATTCACATAGCATAACCCGAATGCATCTTGTTCATCTTTAAAAAAATTTCGATTTGAACTATTTATGCCATAACAATGAAATCTAATTGTATATTTGTGTTAGTAATGATGTATAGATGCTTTCTGGACAAAAAACTTGGAGCTTCATGACCTAAATCACAAACGGCCATTGTTAGGGTTTGGAGCTTAGTTTTAGGGTTTCACGATTTAGGCAATATAAATGAATTCTAACAACGTGGATAGATTGTATGAGTCATAAGGAACTCAATGATATCTTCAATTTTATGAAATTGTACTGTTTCGTTGGTGTTTGATTTTCGCAGGGTGTAAACATGGAAGAACTTGCATGAAATTTCGCAGGAAAAGTTGCATGAACTTTCGCAGGTATCATGAAGAAGATGAAGTTGGCCTAGCGCGAATTTTATATTTGAATTTCTGTTTTAAAATATTATGTTATTATTCTGTTTGTTTATCACACATGAACATGTGTCCCAGTGGAAGGAAGCGCATGTGTGTGGCTATAGGTCCTGTGTTCGAATCCTGGCTTTGTACATTTTTTTCTTATTTTTCAGGTTAATCATGAAGCTTAATATATTATGCATTATTGCCATTCCAATATCAGATGCGCTCACCCAGCAGGATTGGTAACGTACTTGTGTGATACTGTGAAGGTCTTGGGTTCGATTCCCCCCCAGGCCTTTTGTTTTCTTCTTTTTTGTGATTTTTCAGGACATAGAACAAAAACAATTTGGCCCACTCTTCCATCACCTGCGCGCTGGTGGCCTGGTGGTATGTGTGTTTGGATGCAGGCCAAAGGTGCTGGGTTCAAACCCCAGCCAGGTAAGTTTTTCTATTTCTTTTTGTTTTCTATTTTTGTTTTATTATTATAATTTTACTTTAATTCAAATAATATGTTTTACAATAAATTATTTTCTTAATTAATATTTAACCTTTAATATTTCTTATAAACCCTAAAAATCTACTTCCTTTTTACAAACCCTAATTTAATTATAATAAAAAAAACCTAATTTCTTTTTTCTTCTATTTTTGTTTAAAATCTAATTTTTATTAAATACATAAATTATTTATAATTTAGAATTTTGTATATAAATATGTGTAGAAATTAAAATGTCCAATTTATTTATGATATGAAAATATTTTCTAATTATTTATAATTGATTATACATGTAAATAATTTCTATTATATGTTAAAATTGCTAATTTAGTTATATTCATAATTAATTTCATAATTATAATTTTATTTTCATAATATGTGTAAGATGAATTTAATTTTTATAATTTGTATATAATTCAAATTGTTATAATAATTATCTAATTGTTCATATTTTTTGTAATTTTAAATAATTGTTTATATTGAAATCTAACCTTTAATTATTATATTTTGATTATTATTATTATTACTAATCATGTTCATTGCTAACCCCATTTAAAATTGTTATTATTATTATTTTTACTAACCCCTTTATTTTTAAATTGTGATTATTATTATTATTTTCACTAACCCCTATTATAATTATTTATTTATTATTGCTCATTTATTTTATTTTTACTATTTATTTAAATTGCTTTATTATTATTGTAATTGCTCCTGGATGTAATTTTTTGTAATATTTAAATTATTTATTTTTACACCATGGTTAGTAAAATAGGGAGTGTAAACATGTATGATATTTAAAATTGAATTTAGATCATTTAAATTATAAGATAAATATAAAATTAAACACTCACACACGTAAGTCGATCTTTGATCGTCATCTCACTTTCTAGGGTTGCCTCTCATTGTTGCCTATTCAAAAAGGTCAAGTAGGGTGTGTAAAGCAAAAGTCCCTCAAAAATAAAGTCATCTCGTCCCTTCATAAATCAAAGATCAAGTCCCTTAATGGTTGCCTTTCATAATGATCTTGTCCCTTTCGAATAATGATGACAGTCCCTCCAAAATGCTTAATACACCCTACAGTTGCCTTCATTAAACAGATGTCCCTCACTTGTCCCTTACATCCAAGGTAATGACTACCTATTCCTTAATAATAGGGATAGTCTTACCATTTAAAGGATAAAGAACAGAAAGATTTAAACTTTAGGGTAGGTTCCTCATAGTTACTTGCTCACTATTCAAACTTTTCAAATACTTCACAAATTTCAAACAATTTTCAAACACAAGTTTTTTACGCATCCGTACATGGATCATTATCAAACTCTTATGAAAATTTCTATTCACTTCACATTTTCAAAAACATTTTAAAGTGAGCTAAGTAACTAAGAGCCCATGGATAACCATGGATGTAAAGGATGTTAATACCTTCCCTTTACATAACCTACCCCCCGGACCCAAAAATCTTTTAAAAGGTCTTTCCTGTTCTTTTATGCCTTTCCTTTGGATAAAATAAAAGTCGGTGGCGACTCTTGCTATCCGCAACATTTAACTAAAGTCAGTTCTCCCACCGTGTTACAGCCGCTTTTCGAGAAATCATTCTCAAATAAAAAATAGCCGCTCAGTATGATTCTAAGGTCATAAGGCAGACGTTCGAGGTAGGCAGCCTTGTCCTTAGAAGAAACCACAGAGATCCCCGCGAGGGAAAACTAACGCCCAATTGGGAAGGCCCGTATCGCGTCCGAGCAAAAATCGAGAACGGAGTTTATTATTTGGAAAATCTACACGGGGAAGAGCTTGCTCGGCCTTGGAACGCCGAGAAACTCAAACAATACTATAGCTAAATCACAAAGTCACCTTACTCAACTTCCAAGCAAGGAGAAAGGGAGAACGACTGAAAACTGCGTGCCTAGGTACGAGCATGACAGCCCAAATATAACAAAGTCAAGCAAGATCTCGTTTCGAGCAAAAGAGAAGCTTGCCGCACGGACGGATACTCGAACGAGTCCGACGTCGCCTAAGTACCACGACCAGGCAGAACCCCAGCTCGCGATGGGATGTTCAAGCCACGGAGCCCGGGCCATTATCTTGGCCCGGGCACCGACCAGGAGTAAGACTCTTAAATACTGATTGGTCCCCCTAACCAACAGATCACTCACGCACCCCGTATTCATTCGATCACATCTAATTAATGCAAAGATGCCTACCAAACACTTAGTAAAAATAACAAGTAAATTATGTCCTCCGACGGACGCATTGTTACGAGCAAATAAAACATAGGAACCGACCATCAAAGTCGTACATGTGAAATTAAAAATGCGACACCAAAGGGCCGACTTGTTCAGGATTACATACAAAGGGGGCCACACCCCCCAAAAAAGAAAATACATCATAAATTACCAGGCACGCAGGCCACAAATTAAATATCCTCGCCTCCTGGGCGGCCATCTTCCTCACGAGCACCCTCCTGATCCGGTTGCGCTTCAGGTTGGCCAGGCTGATCAGTCGACCCCGGCTGAGAGTCATCCACCACCAAGTCTGAGGGGACCACGATCTGACCATCCACGACCTTGTATAGGTAGCTCATGCGACCAACGTCCAAGGCCATGTCAGGGTGAAGAACTCTCATCTGATCCACCGCGTTCTAGAAGCTGAGCTCAGTTGATGAATTCAGATCTTCCATATCTTGGTCGATCCGAGCAAGCAGCTGAGCCCTAGTCACCAGATTTTTGGTCTCTTCATCCTCACCATCCTTGGGGCAAAAGGCGTCCTTCAGCTTCTTATTTTGCTCAAGCACCCTCTTCTTGTCGACCTCCAACTTGGCGATGACGGCAGCCCGTTCGGTTGACTCCTTGGTCGCAGCTTTAGCCTCCTCGGTGGCCGCTGTCAGCTTAGCCTCAGAAGCAGCCAGCTGCTCCTTAAGCCTGCTATTCTCTCGCTCCAGTCTGGGACTCCCTTCGGCCGTCAGCCAGGCCATTGTCAGGACCCACATAACTGCGCTCGCGTCCTGAGCCAGAGATAGTCGCCGAGCAGGACAGTCCATACCTTCCAAGAACAGAGAATCCGCACGGTCCACCTCCATGCTCGTTCCCTCAAAGAAGTTGCGCATCACAAAACATGGAGGCAACCCATGCTTTGGCTTTGGAGGAGCGCTGGCCGTTAAATCTACAGTGGCCGCTGATTTGTGCTTCTTCATCAAGGAGCCGGTCGATGCGCTCGGCGAACCCTGGACCAAGGGGCCCGACCCCGAGCCACTCGTCTCAGTCAGCTTGGTCTGCACGACCCTTGATCGTTTCCTCTGCTGCTGGACCAAGCGTTCTTGAATTTTGTCCAATGGATTTGTCAGGGAGCCTGAAAAAGGAAAAGGATCAAGTTAGTCATAGGCAACAAAGTTAAAGCAAAAATTTAACGAACGCAAATAAACAGATACCAAAGAAGTCGGACACTTCCTGCCCGTTACGACAAGCCAGCAACTCAGTAACGTTGATCAAGGGACGCTCCACAGCTTCCCCCCATCCTGATCAACTATAACCTTCCCATATCCGTCCAACAGGGGGGTCGGAGTGAAGGAGGCTATTAATTTTCTGAAGGCCTCAAAACTGGCCGCATCATCATCATTCAATGTGTCCCCCACCTGAACGAACTCCCCGACAGGTTTTTCATAATGAGCATGACTCCAAGAAAAGGGGAACTGCCACAGTCTCCTCGGGATCACCTGACCTTGATCATCGAGCTTAGGCTCGTCATTCTCGTCAGTGTCTATTCCCAGAAAGCTCATAGCTCTCACGGCCACCGCGCTCGCGGGTTTTATCAGGAAGTAGTCAGTTTTGAAGGCCCGGATAGATTCTGAATGGGCCTTAAAAATCATTGTCCGCTGCTTGAAGGACACAAACCCCTTTCGGTCAGTTCCTCGCCCAACTTGGCGCTGCAAGGAGAAAAGGCGAAAGAAGAGGGAAAGCGTGGCACCAACACCCAGATGGGCGCACGTCATCTCGAACGCTCTTAGAAACGCATACGAATTGGGGTGTAGCTGGGAAGGGGCGACACAGAGATGCCCGAGCACGACACTCACAAAGTCGCTGAAAGGCAATGTTACCCCCAGGACTGAAGTCGCATATTCGTACATGGAGAAAGCCCGACCACGAAAATCTGAGAAGATACGGTCGTCGTCCCCCGGGCAGGTTACAACCCAATCAGCAGGATCACCAACAACTGGCAGTGGCTCCGTTCGAGGTCTTGAAAATGAGGACACCTTGTCCAACAAATCTTCCACCACCCATTCTTCGGGAGAGACCCTCGTCTGGTCAGGACACTGAGGTGAGTCTGTCGATGCTCCTGTAGTGCTTGTATCCGAACTCTCCGAGGAGCTCCCGGAACCAGAAGGAATGGACGTGGATGACCCTGAATCTCCCGAGGACGTCTCCTCAGAAAGCACGTCCAGCGGATTCACGAGCGAGTTTTCACCTGAAAAGCAGAGGAAAGGCGTCAATGAATTCGATTAAGAATATCAAATCCACCCTTCCACCGCTCGACAAATGAAAGGGCGCGCATCAGCTCAGAGACTATGTCCCGAGCTGTAGCCCTGGCTGACCATCGCTCGGAGCAACGACTTACGCCCAACATTATATGTCAAGGATCTAACCTAATATCTATCAAAACCCAAGTCTAAGTCGACCAATACCTATGTCGACACTAAGTTAGGGTTTGCAACCGACCGGCTACGGTGGCGAAAGTCCTAAGGTTTGCCGATTCCAAATCTAAAACCTACCGTCAAAATCATCCTAAGCCGTATACATTTCTACTAAATCTAAGCTATAAACACCTAGAAAGAAGAAAAAGAGCCGTACCTTGCGCTTGAGAAGACATTCTTGAAGAAAATAAGCTTCTGAAAGTGGTGGTCGACAAAGAGAGGCGGTGGTCGACGGCTGGGACGGTGGCGGTTGAGCGAGCAGAGTCTTGAAGAAGAAGATGAAGCGAAAAGGTCAAAATGGGCCCTGAGAATCCTATTTATAGGAAGGGGAACACGTGCAAACACGCGTGACCCCTACACGCTAGCCCCTAGACTAGCCGTCAAATCATTAATAGGCGCGAATTCCCAGATATTCCAGCTTTTCGTTTCACATTCTTCTGCCGAGCAACGCATCATCTGCCCGTTCCCAGAAGATCGACAGCATAGATCCCTGACCTTAACATTATGCATCGCCGAGAACAACATCATTCTTAAGTCACTGTTCTACAGCACGAGCAATGACTTGGGGGGCTCCTGTTCTGGACCGGCCCAATCCCTACAATTGGGCCAAGAAGACCAATCCAATAGACCTACTCGACGTCGAGCACAATTATGAAAAGTGGTCCCTGTCGACCACAAACAGTCCGACCACGATGAGGTTCCCTAACGACTCGTATTGACCGTTGCCTATTTTCACGGATTCCTCGATCCGCGCCTCACAGAATGGACCAATAATCTTCCAATTAGTCCCTTATATAAACCCTCTCATTTGAGAGGGTCAGGTATTCAATTTCTCTGACCTTAATACTTGTACTTGCCCACTCTTTGCTCGGTTACTTACTTTGGCATCGGAGTGCCTTGCAGGTAAAACCCCTTTTTCTCCTCAACGACCGTCTCCATCAGCTCTCGAGGCCAGCTGCATCGGATCCTGATCTCCAGGTACGATCAGGCTCAGATAAGGGGGGATGGGGATAGAAGTCTGAGCCCAAAAACTCATCAACACAAGTCAACAGAAATTGTGGAACTCAAGTCAACAAGAAGACACAATCAAGACCCTCAAATCAATCCAATGCGCCCAACTAAGTTAACAAGATCAAAAGGTATGCAAGATCTATGGCTCAGATTACCATGCACATGCTAGTAAACCTAGGCAAACACACAATCAGATTAAGTATGAAATATAAAACACGTGAGAGACACCCTTCCATTTTAATACGCTGGCACCTTGCCAGCCCTAGGATCATAAAAATGAAAGTCCCTGATTTCATCCCCTACCTTCAGAACTCAGGCCAACTGTAACTGATTCAGGTTCCGGAGCCCTAGCTCTGGTCACCTTCTCCGGTGAGCTCACCCCAAAAATTCTCCAGAAATCAAAGATTCTACCACAATCCTGTGAGGGCCAAGGTGCCTTGTCATGTTTCAGTGATGCCAAACCATAGGTAGATCATAATGTAAGTGCTTTGAACGGTGTCATCGCATGATTGAATGCATACATCATTAACATGCTAAAAAATACCAATTCTCGTGTCTATGCATATAAAAGGAATTTCATATATGGTTTTATGCTCTTGATCGTTGTTGATACCGTAGATATATACACAAATGGATTGGGTAGACCTAAGCACTCTCAAAATTCCAATTTTGGCGATTTTCACAAAATAAGTTGACTCATGGGTGAGGACAAGTTGACTCATTAGATTTTACACTGAATAAGTAGACTCATAACTGCTGCAGGTCGACTCAAAACTTCAATAGGTCTACTCACTCAGTCAAATAGGTCGACTCATTTAGTTGAAGAATATTTTGATTACTACGAGTTTCAACAGGATGACTGAACAGGTCGACTCAAAGGAAATGAGTCGACTCACTCAGTCATTTAGGTCAACTCAAACATATGCAAAATTTTCTGTTTCCTACGAGTCTCAATAGGCTGACTGAGGACTAACAACAGGTCAACTCAAAAGGCTCTTTAGGTCGACTCAAAGCTTTTGGAGGTCGACTCAAACTAAGTCTAGGCGCCAAATTTGATTTTTTTTCTCATTTCCAATTTTACTTATTTCTCCTTTGGTCCTAAATTAATATAAATAGCTGGAGTATTATTTTTTCATCACCAATAAGAAAAGTGAAAGATATACACAACATTCATTCTTCCTTTCATTAATTAACTATTACACATAATCATTTTTGTTGATCATTGTGCATTGCATGTGGTGATAACGTTCAAACTTCGGATCTTGTATCAAGTTTGGGTTGAGATTGTTGTGGTTTTTTCTTGAATAAAATCTTAGGGTTTTATCCTCCAAGATCTTGAGGATTTGCAGGGTTTTTGCACAAGTCGTTGCTTCATAGATTCAGCCGAGTGAAATGTTTGAAGAGCGGTGGGTTTGTTCAAACAAGTAACGGTAACCAAAGGATTTTGAAGAAAGGTTTGGGTTCAAGCGTGTCGCGATCAAAATCAGCCGAGCTAGAGGTTTGAATAACATTGGGTTCTTGCAATAAGGTAGCTACATTCAGAGGTTTGTTCGGAACGTTTGAAGCACTTGATTCGATTCGAATCAAGGGGAGAGAAGAGAATAGAATCTACAACAATAATTAGGATTGGTTTGTGGTGACTATTTCTTCTCTTGTATAAACTTTGAAATTGATAATCAATATCTAAATTCTTTTTGGAATTGGGGGCAGATGTACCCTAAGCGAGGATGATAGGGGAACTGTCTAAACAAATCTGATGTTGTTCTCTCTTTCTCTATCTCTTTAATTTATGCACTAATTGAATCTTGTGTGATATTGATTGGTAACTACATTTTACTAAATTGTTGTGCACTTAAGGTGTTTGATAAATTGTTGCAACTACTTTGATTGCAACTAAGTAAAATTATGCACTATCAATTCTAGTGAAATTGAGACTTGGTGTTGTGTGCACACCAAGTGTTTGCTAAATTGACTACACACAAGTATTTCAATATTTTGCCTATTTTTTCTCTTAAATTTTGCACTAATTAGAATTGTGTGATATTGATTTTCTCATTGTGCTCAAGTGGTGTGAATTTAAGGTGTTTGATAAATTGTTAC
This sequence comes from Lathyrus aphaca, assembly GCA_963966055.1. Lineage (NCBI taxonomy): Eukaryota > Viridiplantae > Streptophyta > Magnoliopsida > Fabales > Fabaceae > Lathyrus > Lathyrus aphaca. Next base: position 84,592,361 of record OZ014521.1, on the reverse strand, counting down.
TATCATTTTGATTGCAACTTAAGAAAAATTATGCACGATCATTTGTAGCAAAATAAGGATTGGTGTGGTGTGCACACCAAGTGTTTGATAAAATTCATACTACACAATTCTAAGTGTTAAGTGCTCTTTTTCTTCTTCCTTAACATCATTGGAAGTAGTATTATCATTGCTTGCATTGTTTAAGTGATTAATTAGCATTATGTTGATTTGTTCATCTTAAACATTACATTTGGTTTTTGTCGCATATCCGATCCTCCAATAACGGGTCATTTTTAGACGATATTTTTCGGGTAGATTTCGCGACCTAGTCAAACTATTTTTAATTTGCCAAGTTTTAAATAGGGGATCTATTCAACTCCCTTCTAGATCCACGCCATCGTCTAACAAGTGGTATCAGAGCACCGATTCATCTAGTGTTTCACATATAACTTCTTAGAAAATGGATAATGATCCAAAACAGGCTTATAATAGAGTTCCGATTTTCAACGGCGAAAACTATAGTTATTGGAAGGATTGTATATGCTTTCGCATCAACTCGGTTGATAGAAAGGTCTGGAAGGTTATCCAAGACGGTCCTATGAAGATAATCGTGAGGAACACGAGAAACGTTCTATTACCTAAACCTGAAGCACAATGGGATGAGGAAGATGAGAATATTGACCTCTTTCGCATGAGCCAAGGGGAGACCATTGGGGAGTTGGGAAAGAGATTCTCTCATATAATTAATCACTTAAATGCTCTTGGTAAAACTACTCCTAATGATGTTGCTACTAACAATATTTTGAGATGTCTCGCAAGGGAATGGAAATCTAAAGTTACGGCTATCAAGGAAGCTAGTGACCTAACAACATTGGACTTGAAAACATTATTTGGAAAGTTCTAAGAACATGAACAAGAGCTCTTGGATCTAGAGAAACATGAAAAGAGCGATACGAAATAAAAGAAAGAGAAACCTAAAGACATCGAGAAGAGGTTGATTGCACTAAAGGCCTCTAATTCTAAATCATCCACCAACGATGATTGTGAGAGTGAGTCTAATGATGAAGATAAAGAAATAAATGAAGATATGGGATTATTTGTGAGGAGGTACAATAGGTATCTTAGAAATAATGAGATCTAACATTCAGACAAACATCTCTTCAACTATATACGACAATCAAAATCCTCAAAGCAAGATGAAAGAAAAAGTACTAAGTCAAAGGGGGTCGTGTTATAACTGTGGAAAGACCGGTCACTATAAACCGGATTATCCTTTGTTGAAGAATGACAAAAGTAAAGGCAAGTATCACAAGTAGAGTAGAAAGGCTAAGAAAGCGTATATCGCTTGGGAAAGTGATAGTGAGTCTTCAAGCAAAGGAAACTCAAGTGATGAAGAAGAGAAAGTCAACCTTTGTCTTATGGCTCATCAAAGGGGCAAAAAGCAAGTAAGACATGCTAAATATGTTGATTTTGATAAAATGTCTTATCCCAATTTACTTAATATTTTCAAAGTTCTCCACCAAGAAGCTTTTAAATGCCTAGCCTCAAATAAAAATATTTTTACTCATTTAGAGGCAAGAGTTTCCAATTCTAAAAAGGAATTAGAAGCTCTCAAGCGTTCTATGGTGGAGCCCATTAAAGAATACAATAGATAGTGGTTTAATTTCCATAGTTGTGAAACTTGTTGCATTTGGCAAATAGAGGTTAAAACTCTCCAAGCTAAATTAGACAAGGCATTACAACCGAAAATGACATTTGCTATTGATCGATCTAATTTTTAAAAGTAGCATGAATAATACATATCAAAGATACACTTATGTGGTGAGAGATCAAGTTAGCAAGTGTATCACCAAATCAAACTTGACTTGTCTTTTTTGTTGCAAGAGGGGTCACACTATTGGAAAATATCGTTTTAGGAGATTTTTGGTCCCTAAAGGAATTTTCCAATGGTTTCCCAAATGTAACTAAGGTTTCACTCACACACAAGGACCCAACGAAAATTAGGTACCTGTTTCCCTTGTTTAAATTTGTAGGGTGAGTGTCTTAAGGCTACAGAGAGAAAATAGTTTATCGATAGTAGGTGCTCAAGACATATGATGGGTGACATCTCCTTACTCTTTGACTTTGTGGCTAAGAAGAAAGGATTTGTGACCTATGGTGATAACAACAAGGGAACTATACTTGGAAAAGGTAGTGTATTTAATCCCTCATTTACTATTATCTCATATGTCATATTAGTTGAAGGCCTTAAACACAATCTAATTAGCATTAGCCAATTATGCGAAAAAGGATACAAAATTTCTTTTTCAAAAAGATTGTTTCATAATTGAACATAATGATAAAAAAGGTGATACGTTAAGGGCTTGAGGGTAAATAATGTATACATGCTTGACTTGAATGAAGTATCCTTGAATGCAACAAAATGTCTTGTTTCCAAGAGTGATGACTTTTGGCTTTGGCATAGGCGTTTGGTGCATGTTAACTTTGACTTGCTAAATAAAGTAGTCTCAAAAGATTTAGTAGTTAGTCTACCTAAAATATAAATTTCAAAAGATCACCTATGTGATGCATGCCAAATGGGGAAGCAAACAAGGATTTGTTTTAAGTCTAAAAATGTTGTTTCTACATCGAGAGCCCTTGAACTTCTCCATATAGATTTATTTGGGCATTCTAGAAGGATCTGTTTTCTTTGAACTTCTCCATCGAGAGCGTTTGGTACAAGGATCTGTTTTACTCATTCAGGTGGAAATTATTATGGGTTTGTAATCGTAGATGACTACTAAGGATTTTGTTGGACTATTTTCTTGGCTAGTAAAAGTGACACTTTTTCGGCTTTTGAAAAGTTTGCCAAGTTATCTCAAAACAAATTAAACACTAGTATTGTTACAATTCGAAGCAATCACAAAGGTAAATTTAAAAACCACCTCTTTGAGGAGTTTTGTGACCAACATTGAATTGATCATAATTTTTCCGCACATAGGACTCTGCAACAAAATGATGTTGTGGAATGTAAAAACTGTATTTTAGAAGAGCTTAGACGAACTATGATCAATGACAATGACCTTCCTAAATACTTTTGGGCAGATGCCATAAGTACGACTTGTTATGTTTTGAATAGGGTGTTTATTCGTCCTATTCTAAATAAAACACCTTACAAACTTTTAAAGGGTAGGAAGCCAAATGTTTCACATCTCCATGTTTTTTGTTGTAAATGCTATGTATTGAATAATGGTAAAGAACACCTTGGTAAAATTGATTCAAAAGCTGATGAAGGTATCTTTCTCGGATACTCTCAATCAAGTAAAGCTTATAGAGTATACAACAAGAGGTTACATCTTGTTGAAGAATCTGTGCATATTTCCTTTGATGAATCTTATACAAAAAATGTCGGAGAAGGTATTTGTATTGATGGTGCAGGTGTTCCTTCAGAAAGTATACTTAAAGATCAAGAAGAAAAGAGTGATAAAACCAATCCGGAAAAAGCTAAGGAGGAGCCGGTTCAAGGATCTAAAGACAAAGAGGATGATCATCCAAATAATAAATATGATCTCTTCCTTGCATGGAAGTCTTCTAAGGATCATCCCATCGACAATATTCTAGGAGATATATCAAAGGGAGTCACTACACGATCAAGGATAAGTAACTTTTGTTATCATTTTGCTTCCGTCTCTCAAATTGAGCCTTAAAACTCCAAAGATGCTTTACTCAATGAAAATTGGTTTTTAGCAATGCTAAATTGACTTCACACAAGTGTTTCAATATTTTGCCTATTTTTTCTCTTAAATTCTGCACTAATTAGAATTGCATGATATTGATTATCTCATTGTTCTCAAGTGGTGTGCATTTAAGGTGTTTGATAAATTGTTGCTATCATTTTGATTTCAACTTAAGAAAAATTCTGCACTATCATTTGTAGCAAAATAAAGCTTGGTGTGGTGTGTACACCAAGTGTTTGATAAAATTCATACTACACAATTCTAAGTGTTAAGTGCTATTTTTCTTCTTCCTTAACATCGTTGGAAGTAGTATTATCATTGATTGCATTGTTTAGGTGATTAATTAGCATTATGTTGATTTGTTCATCTTACACATTTCATTTGGTTTTTGTCGCATATTCGATCCTCCAATAACGAGTCATTTTTAGACAATATTTTCCAGGGAGCTTTCACAACCTAGTCAAACTATTTATAATTTGCTAAGTTTTAAATAGGGGATCTATTCAACCCCCTTCTATATCCGCGCCATCGTCTAACAAATCCTACTCCAATTCACTTCCTGAATCCAAATATCAAGTCCATTTTCTCATATCATGCCTAGATTACTCAAATCAAAGAGACAAAGTTTGATCTGAAAAATTTCAGATCCTCATAACTTCCATAATATACCTCCAATTCTTAATCTAAACACATCCACGTCATCAACACATCATGGAGAGTATAATGCACACATAAAAATCAAGATCTACGAGGTCAAGAATTGCACCGACCTGAAACTTGCAGAAGTGAAAATACACCAAGAAAACCCTCTGGAAGTTGCAGATCAAGTCCTTGGAACCTCTAATTGCAAAATAAATGCAATTAGAGTTTGGATTTGGCTTGAATCTTGAGATTTGAAAGAAAAGGATCTTGAACTTGACTTGGTGAAGTCCTTGATTATAGCTCCATGTGATGCTTGATTCTTGTTCAATAGACTTCATTGATCATGAATATGAAAGAAAATTGCAAAAACACCTTGAGATGAGAGAGAATCGAAGAAGAGAAGGTTTTGTTCAATTTTGTGAAATCTGAAATTCTGTTACTCTCTAGCTCTAACCAATGGGGTTAAGAGCTTTTATTTGATGGATTTTGGGCCTAATCATGGTTAGGGATCCATTGGATCCATGGTTAGTTAGTTTCATGTGATTTTGCACAAATGCAACTTGGAGTGTATGTTATGGTTCACACATGCATGAGAGCTATCATGTGCATGCATTGCCTTCCCTTGGATCCCTGATTAGCATTGGATGGATTTTATAGCTTGTGGTAACTTGATTTTGGTGTTTTAAATCCTTTTGCAATTTTGCATATTATGGTGAAAGTGAGAAATAATGCATCAAATGCCATGATTCAAAGACTAAACTTATGTTAAATGAAGTATACTTAGATATTATGAGCTGAATTTGGCAAGTGGAGTCATGCCCAAACCATTTTGTGTCTTTTTGCAAAAGGTGGCAAACTTGAATGCATGTGGAACCCTAAAATATACCTTGAAGTCTTTTGATCATATCTTGAGATTTACAAATAGTATGAGGATGATCTAGTACTTTCTGAAAAGGGGAGAGAATGATCTTCAACTTTCACGTCTGGAAAAATTCCTTTTGAAGCCTTTTTTATTGTGAAAAGTTCAAATTACAAGTCATTTCCAATTTTGGTAACTTTTGCCATGAGCTTTGATTCTTGATGAATGATGGAAATCTTGACATTTTAGGACCACATGAAGATATAAGACCTTGAAAGTTATGATTTAGGCCTTAAGAATCCACAATTGACTTTTCTTTCCCCATAGTTGACTTTTACTTAGATCACAAGTAACTGTCTGATTGAAAACCTTCCTCAAAGAACCAATGCACCAAATTTCATTCATGAATACTTGGTACCACATAGAAGACCATGGGGACAAGTTAGAACCAAAAATCCTTCAAGAGACCCCTTGGAACCAAAACCTTAATTTGGGCCAGGTGCTAGGAAGTGTTGCACTGCTTGAGCTTCTTGATCAATCCACTTTTCTTGGTGACTTGGAGTATCATTTGAGGTTGTATGGGATGTGAGAAACCCTTGAGACGTATTGGGACACTTGGCTCTTGTTCTTGGCCTTGGATGATCATACACTTTGATGAACCACTCACCACATGCCTTAGGATTCAAACAATAAATGTATACTTTCTTTTCTTTTGATTTAGATGCAATGCAATGTATGAAATGGTATGCCAAATGTTATGAAAATGAGAGGGAAAATTTTGGGGTGTTACTGCGTGGCCGGTGTTTTAATGCCGATAGCTTTGGTGAAATCACTGCGGGGACAAAGCCCGCACTCTAGAAGGTACTTCTTCATGTCGTTAGTCGTTACGACCTGGACAAATTCCTTGTTGAATCTCTCAATCTATGCTCGTAGAGATTCTTCCTTGCCCTGTATTATTTTCTCGAGGGAGGCCTCGGTCATGGGATGTCGGAGAGAGGCAGTAAAATGCCTAGAAAACATTCTCCCTAGTTGTCTCCAGGAAGTGATCGACTCATAGGGGAGGCTTTTGTACTAAGCCATTGCACCTTTCCTGAGTGTGGTCAGGAAAAGTATGCATTTTATCACTCCCCTAACTCTGCGATAGTTGAGCAAATCATCATTGTTCTCTATGTGTTCTTCCGAGTCGGTCGTTCTGTCGTAGGAACCTAATGATGAGGCTTCTCTAGGACCTTCAATAACCTCATAAACATGATATTATGTGACAGGGATCCTCGAGGTTCATCCTCGTCACTGGAGATGTACAAAGGAGAATAATGATGATTGTTTCTTGGACGTCACGTAGAAGGTGATTTTGAATGAGCCCTGGGTCTTGCCAGAGGGGATCGTTGGACTTTCGTCTGGAGCTCTCTCCTTGTCTTCTTGATTCGTGGGGAGCAGTGTCTTCGAGGAGACATACAATCATGTTTCTTGATGGATCCTGATTCTTCTAGACGCTGGAGATTCTTTCTTCGACCATGAGAAAGGCTACGAGATTTGCGGTACTCGCGTGATGGAGAAAGATACTTGGGTTGGATAGCATCTTCCAGAGCCTCGATCCTTTCTCTATGTCGTAGGTTCAGGACATTGGTTTGGTTCAAAGCTTCGACTAGGGAAGTGATGATCGAATCGGTGCCCTGTGGCACTAGGATGATTTGAGATCAAACAAAGTGATTTCTTGTTCATCTTGTTGAAGATGTATGTTATCCCCGAGGAGGGGATAAGTCCCATCACTATCTAGCTCCTTGAAGGGTATGGTAGTGGTAAGTCGAGCATCGGTGGCATCGTCACGATTGGCCATGAGAGGAATCTTGGTTGGTTGCTTTAGTCTTTGAGTTTCTGGAGAGAAAAGATGGGGAATCATGTTTCCTATAGAAGACGCCACTAATCTTTCTGGTTGATCAAAACCTTGGTGTGTCATCGATGCTGGATTGTAAAGGAGAGGAGGGGGTGTACCAGTAAGACATTCTGATGCCAAAGTAAGAATGGAAAAAATAATGAGCAAGTACGAGAGAGAGTATTGTTAGAGAAAAAATTGGATACATATCCCTCTAATGTGAGAGGGTTTATATGGTACCCCCAACGCTTGGCCATTGGTCCCTATTTTGGGTCTGGATCGCGGATCCTCAAAAAGTGGATAACTTCCAGAAACTAGCCGTAGGGATGGGAATACTTGCTTAGATCAGGGTGCATCGAGAAGGATGTGATATCAGGCAGGAGCAATCCGAGGTTGTTTTTGGGGGACTTCTCCACAGTGTCAGGCAAAAGTCATGAGGAGGGCTGTAATACCCCGTATTTTATTTAAAGCTCTGAACGATATTAATTGGTAATAATATTATTCCAGAATACTCTAAGAAATTTTAACGGAACTAAATAGAGTAATTCACGGGATTTTATTTTATTAATTGATATTAGCTGACTCAGAGGTTTTATAAAATATCGAATTAAGAGACATTTTTGGGTACTCTCTAATTTTTGACCCATTGGTAAAAATAAAAGTTATTGTATTTTTATATAAATAGAAAGAATATGAGAGAAAGAGGAAGTTAGTAAGAAAGAGGAAAAGAAGAAAAGAAGAAAAGGAGAGGAGAAGAGAAGAAGAAGAGAGAAACAAAAGCTTCAATCCCTCATTTTCGATCATCTGTCCGTCGAATCAACTCAATCTTTCCGCCAATATTCATCTCTCGAGGTGGATTTTTAGTTAGAAACTTTTATCTTTGATTTTGGTTGAGTTTTAGAGATTTTTGTGGTTAGGGCAAAATTGGAAAATCTAGGAAAAATCGGAAGTTTAACGGTTAAAACTCGATTAAAACCTAACTAAAATGCTTACATGATGTTTATGAACATGTTTGATTATGTTTTTCTGCAATGGTTGATATTTGGGAGAGATTGGGTGTGGGAGAGGTGTTTTCCCGTAAGGCTGGAACTTCCTGAACTGGTGTAACTCGCTCAGCGAAAGTTCCAGGGCGATTTTCGCTCAGCGAGACCTGTAGGTTTCAACTTTGGTATTTAATTCGTAACTTATGATTCAGGTATCCGTTTTGAGCGTTCCACATATCATTTTGAAGCTAATGACATAATGTATCTATTAAGATCAAGAAACATTATTTTCGAGCCGACTTTTACCCGACTTTTTCAAATGACCAAAACTTGATAAAATGGAAAGTGTGAGTTAATGGAAATAGAGAAAGGTACGACTTGTGAGGTATCTAGGTTCCCCTTAAACTCGTTTCAATTATGATTTATGTTTTGTTTTTTGGATCCTCCGTAAGGTCTTGTATAAGTCTCTATGTGGTTACTATGTGTTTCACTAGAGCATCTGTAAGGACTTGAGGTATCCGTTGTGTATGCATGGGCGTTGATTTGAGATGTGTAGACTATAAGTCATCCGTAAGGTCTTGAGTAAGCCTTGAGGTGGGTTGTCCTTAGTCCCACGTGAAGCATCCGTAAGGACTTGAGGCAAGTACTATGCTAGTTTTGTGTCAATCTTGAGTAAGTCTTGAGGTGGGTTACCTTTAGTCCCACGGGAAGCATCCATAAAGATTGAAGAGCGTGTTATGTCAATTCCTCCGTAAGGTCTTGTATAAGTCTCAAAGTGGTTACTATGTGTTTCACTAGAGCATCCGTAAGGACTTTAGGTAGACATTCTCCTATTGGTATTTTGAAATCGTGTATGGACCTTAGTTTCCCCTATGATTTTGGTCCTTGTAGGAATTGGTTTGTGAAATATGCGAGTTTCGTCGAGAATAACCCTTAGAGCCGAGAGAATTCTAAGATAGGGAATCCACTGAGATGTTTTATCTCACCCCATGTTGATGTTGTTATTTCAGGTACTTCAGGTTCCGCTAAGGGTAAGGAAAAGGTGACTTGATTATCCTTACTAGTTGATGGCTTAGTCTTCCGCTGTGGATTTTGAGATCTTCGGATCTAGTTCTTAGATCTTTTTATAGTTGAACATCTTGTACTATTTTATAGCCTTGTTTAGTAGCTTATGTTGTAGCAGCTATATTTATACAATGTGTTGCTAAAAACTTATTTGTATTTCAGTACCAAATTTTTAATATTATATATGAAAAATATGCTTTATGTATGTCTTCTGTATATGGGTATTACAAGGGCAGAGATGGACGAAAATGTTCTGAGTTGGTCGGTCATCTCTCCCCGACTGAGGGGAAGAGGGAAAGCTGGTCCCCTTTGGCCTTGATGAGATGAATTTCGACTATTGGGATGTCCTGGATGCAGGAGTGGATTGGGCCATGCCTAGTTATTGGGGCAGTCCAAATATATATATATATATATATATATATATATATATATATATATATATATATATATATATATATATATATATATATATATATATATATATATATATATATATATATATATATATATATATATACACTCTCTCTGTTCCTTTTTAAGTGTCGTTTTTGAATAATTGTTTGTTTCCATTTAAGTGTCGTTTTTATAATTTAATGTTATAATTTATCAATTATACCCTTACTTTCTCAATAACTCCACTCACATTTTCCATAAAATTATTATTTTTTCCAATTAATTATTGGATAAAGAGAGATAGTGTATGATTGAACTTATTTGGAAAGAGAAAATAAATGAGGGTGTAATAGAAAAAATAACTCAAATAATCCACTATCTTGATTGAAGAGTTTAAGTTGAAGGAAAAGAATTAAGTTGAAGGAATAATATGTACCGAATTTCAAAACATATACTGATGAATTATTGAACAAAAAAAATTATGGCAGCAAGATTTCACTGTGAATGATCCAAGAAAACTGCAAATCTCAAAAATTTAATTCTAATGTGCACATAAATCTCAATGTGAAAAATAAATGCTTTTATAATAAAGTGATTTTTCTGCCTAAAAATATAACTAAGCTTTAATACTAAAACTGAACTACAAAGTACCTTTTATAGCTGAAATTCGTGTAGAATAATTGTTGCATAATGGGTGGAAGTGGTAGAGAAAAATGTGGGAAGTGGAAAACCAAGTCTTAGGCGAGTGGTCGAAAATCCGGGATTTCGTTGGCTGATGGTCATCAAGAGGGGCTGACAGATGTCAACCATGTGATTCTCTTATTTTTTTTCAATTTTCCTTTGGCTGACGCGCATCAGTCTGCTATGAACTTGTCACGAGAGCAGCCCCGCCTCATTTTGTCCCATTTCTTCGCCTTTTTAGCTCGTAAGAGACTTCGCTTACCTTGTACCTGAAAGGAACATATAATACCATCGTAATATGGTAAAACACATAAAAGAGACGTTAGAATGTATGCGAATCAAGTCAAAATATGCTATGTGTTTTTGTGTTATCTGTTGTATCTAAAAAATATTAACTAAATATAATGAGTTTATCCTTTAAAAAATAAGATTATTTATAACCAAGAATTCAGTAGAACTACGAGATCCAACAAACTTCTCCCAAATGTACTTAGTAATAATATTATATTTCACAGTTTGATGCTCAAGATCAGGTTTGGACTTTCTAATGTAATAACGTGTGAATTGTGACTTAAATCTCCTCCAACACTCACCACCATAAGATACCCACTTATTTATTAACTTATCGTCACTCACTTCAAACTTAAAAACTAACTACATTTACATCAATAAGTGTTAGTAATTAACAAAAAACACTATCAAATCATGTAAATCAAAATTAATACCTGAAGTTTTCTCCATATATATATATATATATATATATATATATATATATATATATATATATATATATATATATATATATATATATATATATATATATATATATATATATATATATATATATATATATATATATATATATTATATTCAAATCTCCTGATACATGCCCCTAATCATCTATTAAAATAGTCACATTGTTACGTCTAAGGAACTATAACTCCTAAAAAGGGAAACATTCTTACCATAATAAATCCAAGTTGTATGATCAAACTCAATCGACAACTTAACATCTATGTTACAGACTTTTGTTAACTTAATCATCATTGTTGCACCTCTAATTTTTTTTAAAATTTATTTTCACTAGTAGAAAACTCATTTTATGAGTGACGCTAGATGAATGGTCCATCTATGTTAAAAAAAAAACAAAAGAAAAGCCACACCAACACATTAAATCTTTAGAGAATAGGATCTTAACAATAACAATATTTTACCTAACATATCTAAACAAACCCTACAACATTAATGTTAAGATCATATCAAATATCATACTTAAACTGAAATCGACTTACATATCCTCAAACATTCAATGCAACAACAACACTAAGAAACCTTAACTAAACCCTTCAATAACTCAATAACTACAACAACAAC